>CAOKZL010000495.1:0-629098 GCA_948472985.1 Iguana delicatissima | reverse complement strand
CAGCATTCATTTAATTCCAAAGGTGTAATAAATAACTCAGAGAAAAAGAAAACTCACAAAGAAATTAGGCACAGGATCAAATGAATCACATTTATTCTCAAGTATTCATTCTGCAGAAGAGGGTGCTCATAAAGAGGACACCCCCAATGTTGAATACCTCATGTTTTATTCCCTATCCTGACGCAAATTTTCCCTCCCCTGGGATCCCATTGGACAGAACCCCAGGAGTCACAAGCCTATCGGAGTCGCCTAAAAAGTTACATTTTCCTTCTCCCCCTATTTACAGTGTATGTGATCATGCATTAACCATGCCTCTTCCTCGTGCATCATGTTATACCCCAGGTGTCTTATCAGTAGTTTCAAAGTATCTCCTTTGTGCTTTGCCATGTCCCTATAAATCACTCCTTACATAGGCCTTGTCTTGTTCTCCTTACAGAGGCCTTCCCTTGTCCTCCTATACGTTATCTGACAAATACCAGTTACCTTTCAAGGTCCTTGGGAGGCCCCACCATCTCTAAAAATCTTCCTTGTTAGACTTATTTTATTACTAGAGCTCAAATACAAAATATACTAAAATATATGTGTAAATATGTCTAAAATGTGTTATACTTATAAGCTAATACATATATGTGTGTAATACGTGTTAATAATACTTGCAGAAACTATAATGTATTTTATTTCTCTCAAAAGGTAAGTTAATGATTAGATTATTCACTATAGACACAGCACTAAAGACCCAACATTTCATTATAATTTAATTAATTCTCAGATTAAACCAACAAGCAGTAAGGTCAGCTTGGAAGGAAGGTGGTCTTCTTTGCATCCAAGTGATCTTGTAGTATCCTGCACCAGAAACATCAGAAAGACTCTTCATCTGTCTCAGAAAACAGGAACCACAGAGTCATCTTTTGCAGGCTGTGCAGCATAGCCCCCATTTTCTTTTTCATCTTGCCTCCTTCACTGCTTGAGAGCTTGCACATTTTTACTAAATTCTCAAGTTCAGCCAATAGGATAGGTGGTTGAGAAAAGAGACAAGTGGCACCTTGTTGGGGTGGGAAAAGATTAAGCAGTCTTCACTTATGTCCACCCAAGATATTTATATTCCACCCACTTTGTCTCTTCCAGTCTTTGGGTACCATGGTCCTTTCTTCCTTCCCACCCTTTAGAAAAGCTGCTTTGAGTTCATGTCTGTTTTATACAACTAAATTGTCCCAACTTTAACAGTCTGACATGAGGTAGAATGTATTTTGAGGGGAAAAACATTAACCCCCATTGATGGCCCCTTTAAGGCTGCAAACAACCAAGGCAGAGCCAGCTCCAGAGCAATCTGACCAAGCTAATTCTAAGGTGGTAAGTAACTACCTAGTGGTTTATAGTCAAGTCATTAAGTTGTCACTTCAGGGTGGCCCCTATGTTGGCAGGTCAAGAAGGGATTGGTGTTCATAAGATAATAGATGCATTGTTTAATGCCTGGATCTTTGCATCATGTCATGCTAACACTAGTACAAAGCTGTAGCCTCTCTTGATCCCAATCATATATATAGCATATATAGCTCTTCCCACATCAACATCTCACTGCTTGATCCGCAAACTGAATTTTGAAGTTCCTAATCACAGAACCTTTCAGGGTTGGCGGGGGGGGGGGGAGATGGCTATCAGTAACAAAGTAACACGGTCCATAATTTTCCTGGATGGCATTTTCCATGTTTGTACTAGAAAGGCTTTTTATACAGGAATTTAACCCAAATGGAAATTTAACTTAAATTTTGTAGTTAAATGCTTGGTTTTCTAATGTAAATGCAAGTAAATTACATTTTTAACTGATTAATGATTAACATCACCTTTTTTCTACTGAGCTTCCTGTCTCTGAAAAACTGCTCAGAAAAATGTTAAGTACCAGTTCAAACACATCTATTAGGAGATATGTACATAAAAATGTTTAAAATTTTCCCATGGATTTTTTTAAAGGAAATAGGCATAGAATAAATTTAAGATGCAATGTTGGGACTAGAAACTGACAAATGTTTCCATTCCCAATTTTAGCCTTTATACATGCTTTGTTTTAAACAGAAGCAAAGGTGACAGTGCTACTCATCCTCTTCATCTCCCAGTTGGGTATTATATTTAACCATGATTTAAAATGCGCCAGCATGTTAGCAGCAGTGTGGAATAATTCGTATGGCTTATTTACAATGCCAGAAGTGCTGAGCAGTTTCACAAGGCTTTGGTACCTCTGAAGTAAGCAGAGTTTTTTTTCTCTAACATCTGTGTTGTTGTCTCAACTTTGGGGAGACTGCATTGTAGAAACCTACAGAGTTTGCAATTTAAACCATTATACCTCCTAAAAGCTGTGGTCTATGATTTCTTTTTCAAGGAATGAGGGCAAGTTTAAAAAAAAAACTGAACTGTCTCTTTTGCATTTCTAGCTGACATAAAAAGGTTTATAACCTTCTTCCACCTCCATACAGCCTACACAGTGGTAGTCTCTTGCACTGCTTGAAGGCAGAGGAAAGTTCTCCTTCTAAATGTTATACTAGAAAGAGAGGCTTTGAAACCAATTAAACCTCATTAAAGAGGTCTTCCAGTTGCAGGGAGCAATTATTTTAGCCTACGTCTACTTTACACCTACCCCTACCCCGAACCCAATCTAGATTTCCAATCTATGTTGGGTAGCAGTAACAGGAATGGGGGTTGTCTCAGATCCAAGCTGCAGTTCATTTCAGTCACCCATGATGCATGAGGTCTGGAATTGCCCAAATGGCCAAGACATTTTGCTGTGGTCTTGGCCACTGTGGGCATTTTCCACAATTCTGTGTTTCGCCCCAGCTATTGTAGTTGACTGCACAGAGAAGTCCTCATTTAGGCTGAAGTCAAAATGTGTTTGTCAAACCCCAAAAGTGGGTGAAATAGGATTGTAATCTACCTTTTCTGTTCTCATGTAGAGCATGACCAACACACTTCTTGTGCAGCCTCATGTTCCTATGGTCTCCTTTATTTATTGTACTCTGATTTGCTCAGCTGGCCATCAGCACAAATCACACCCAATTACAACCTATGGAAGCAACCCAGAAATTGAAAAGGGAAAATGAAAAATACTTGAGGTAGTGCAGAAATAATTCTCAAGGGACAAGCTAATGCAGCGTGTGGGAAGTTCTTCTGCCTGAATAATATAACGAGATGATAAGAAGCATTGTCTGGGTTTTGTTTTCTGAACAAATAAGTGAACAATACTCACTAGGGTTTCCAGAATTTAGTTTAAGTGCTATTCATAACACTGCTCAGTGCTGTCAGAACCTGAGCCAATCAGGACCCAAGTGATTCACAGCATACATCCATTTATACCTTTTTTTAATGCTGTTGAGGTATCTAACCAATTAAATATCTCAACCCACTTAAATGACATTTTGGTGAACTTTTCTGTATTCTTTCCAGCTTAAATTTGAGTGTAATCACTAGGTGAGTGTGAGGAGATTGCCAGGGGTAGGATGTCAGGCTTAGAAACTCCTGTGACCTGTTGGAATTCTTCCTCCAATTACTAAGTCCAGAAATACCTTGAAGTTCACTAGGCCTATTTCACCTGCTCTGTTCATTATAATCTCAAAGTGTTACAACATTTCACCTCCACCAGCACCATCTTCCCGTCTGCCTTTCCAACTGTTATTACATTGTCTTTCTTGATGGTTCCTCAGGTAGCCATGATTGTTGTGCAACAGGGAGCAAGGGAAACATCTTCAGCTTTACAAGCTGTTAAATCTTTTTGCAGGTGTGTTCGAGACTAGCACAGCAGAAATTAAGTTATCCACCGCAAAAGTTAGACAATATGGACTGCATACCCAGAGGGGCAATTAGCACAGGCATGGGAATAATCAAACATATCGGGAAAATAAACAGAGCTCGTTCACATTGAACTTCAAATCCCAGTTACCTTGCAGAACACAGATGTTAATCCCTTAAAAGAAACTGGCACCTTAGTGTTATAATTAAATCATGCACATTCTACATGAACAAGAAGTTTTCTTTATATCATCATATTATGCTTAGCTTAGAAAATGTTCCTTGATTGCTATATGCTGTCAATATTTAACTCCTTGATATTAAATCTCTGTTACATGGCAGTAATAGAAATAGGAGCAATGGTTTTTTAAAAATTGTTATTATATTCCAAGGCCATGCTTTCCAAACAAATGAAGAAACAATGATTTGAGTATAGAAAACTCAATCAGAGATCACCAGAATGCAGTTGGGGTTTTTGCCTCTATTGTAATGTTTTCCTTTTCCTTTGGGGAGTTGAATTTTTCCTTGAGATCATTGCAAGCTTCTTCTGTTCTTAGTGTTTCCTCCCATACCTTTCCAAGCTGGAATTTCTTGCAGCATTCTAAAAGTATGTTGAAAAAACTGCCATTTCAGCCCTGACTCATGTGCCATTATATGCTCACACATGTGCAACCACCATATATTGACTTAAGCTATTAATTTGTTTAGCTAAACATGGTCTACAACATGGGATGGCATACTTCAAGCTTCCATGGTCTTGTCTGAAAACTAGAACCCAGAGCTCTATCAACGATAGCTGGGTATAGGCTCCACCCCCCACGTCATGCAGGCAGCGGCTACATAGGTAAATGTTTTCAGTTCAATGAAAATATTTTTGTGTTGCTGATAACATTATTAAATACACATTTTAGAATATGTATTCCAGTGTGCCATCTATATATGCAGGGGTTCCATTCCAGGACCCCCTGCCATGTAAAACAAAAAAACGAATGTTGCATCCCATTATAGTCAATGGATCCAATGTGCATGGGCCCACAGCATTGCAGGCAAGCACCTGCTTCACCCACTGAGTATAATGGGATGCAATGCTTCGCTTAACCTCACATTCGTGCATATGGAGGTCATGGTAAGGGAGGGGCCACAGTATTTGACTAGATTTTCAAAAATTCTCAGACATTAATCAGCATGTCTGAAAAAAACAAAGAAAAACAGGCTAATTCAAATTTGAGACTCCTCTCATTTAATATTTAACAACTTAGAACAAAAGTGGTAACATGCCAGTGAGACACATGTCCACTAGTACCTCAACATTTATGAAATCTGAGAGCAATATGAAAAAACTGTGTGCCCTCTGGACAATAGGAAGTCATCAGCACTATCTTGTCCAACATGGGTGTTTGGTTTTCTTCTAACTGTGGTACTTTGCCAAGGTAAGCAGCTAGAAAAGACCTGATATTTCCACCCATCTATATATGAAGGTCTAATTCAACTCACATGGATAAGACAAACAATGCTGGAATAATGGATGATTAAAATGTATGGACTTAATTTTTCCCCCTCAGATAAGGGTTGAAATCCTGCTGGCCAACATAAGTAAACAGTGCTGACGTAAGCAGCAGCAGCAGCACAGTGGCAGCAGGAATAAACTAGGTGCAGAAGCAGAGAAAAGACAAAGAAAGCTGTCTTTGTTGCTACCTAGAGAAGACACTGTCATCTCCTAAGGGGCTGTATCCACAATGCATGACTTCCAGGTGAGTCCTTAAAGCTAAAGTTGCTCTGGAAAAGCTGCCTTCGAAGGTCACCAGTCCCATATGTATGATTTTCCAAGTCAGTTTTTTTCAGAGCACCTTCATCATTGAGGAGCCACTCAGAAGCCGTTATCCCAAAATGTGGGTGACTCAGAAGCCCATCCATGACACCAGTCCCTCCACATGACAGAGGGGAATTAATTAGCCCAAAATTAGAAGGCCTACAAAAGGGGGGGTAACTTAATGAAATCTTTCCACCTATGTTTATGGAGTCAAACAGGAAAGAACCAGTCAGAGATTCAAAAGTAAACTCAAAATGCATTTTTTTGAGGGGAATCCACTCACACATGCACATGATACAAACAGTCACACTTTCACGCAAGAGCTAACCGAAGGATAAAGGGAGGAAAAATCATGGATAGCAAGGCTGACGGTTTGGGGTTGTAATTATCAATCCAGAAGATTAGTGAAGAAGCAGTGGAGATGGCTTAGATTTGTGTGTTTAAGGTGTGAATTAATTACTTTCTGGTAGAGTAAACAAAAGAGGTCTGGAATGAACTGATTGTTTTAATATTTTGGTTGGGTAATGTAACTGGGCAAGGCTTTGGTAGGAAACGCACACAGATGTTTATCTGCAGCTTGGCAGTTTGACTGTTTTCATTGAGAGGATTAGCTTAGAGCCATTAAGTGAGGCTTTCTTGGCTAATTCTCAGTGAACCTACAAGCTGGCCATGCTGAGGTTACCTTTTGGCCTGCTATCCAGCTAGTTGCCCTTTTCCACATGGCCTTTCAGCCATAAGTGTAGATAATTTATATTTTATGCCAATTAAACATATCTGCCAATTAATATATTTTTCCAATTAGACCATATCAAAGCATGGAGGTGTACAGCCACTAACAAAGCCAAACACTGAGGAAATAGGCTGTTCAGGGACCAACAGCTTTCTCTCTGGATGAAGATAGAGATTGCATTCCCTGCTTTCCTTTTTGCCTCAAATAAGTGCAGCACATGGGCATCACAGAGTGTTATGGTGGCATAATGCACCAGTAGGATTCTAAGTAAAATATAAGATCTGTCATCAAGTTGCTAGAGCCAAACCAACTGGAACCAGTTGCATCCATGTGCCCAAATAGGATCACAATTCCACATGAGGGAACAATTTTACAGCACCTAGCCTGAATTCAGAAAGAGACATATGCATACAGAGTAGGTGCTGTGCACATGATGTGAAGAACATGGCATTAAGCAACAGATAAATTCAGCAGGCAATGGCAGAAATGAAAAACTGTGAGTTATGACATTGTGCAATGGGCATATTCAAGAGGCCACAGCAGAGCCAACAATGAACAACAATGTACAACGTTGTGCATTCAAGATGCAATGTCAGAACTGCCACTGCAGAACCCACAAGATTGCACAATAACTATAGCTTGTTTTCTTGCCCCCTTGTCACTGGCGCTTTGCTTCTGTGGCTATTGCACATTGCGGTTTGGTCACTGCTCAGTTCTAGCATTCTCTGTGTGTGTTGCTCTGTGTCACTATTCTGCATGGGGATTGTGTAGTGCTGTGATAGTATATGTCCACATGTGGTTCTTTATGTTATGCTAAGGGCTTACAGACCACTGCCATAAACTTTATAGTACTTGAGGGTCAGAAAACATCTGAGTGTCTTTTTACTACCATTGCTTGGTGAGTTCTCAATGGTTTCTTCTCTTAGGTAAAGATCTAGCCACTGCCATCCATACCTTAATAACTGTGTGTCTAGGTGTATGCAGCACACACCGTAATATGAAAAACTTCCCTTAAAGATAGTTCAGAAGGTGTAGCTAGTGTTTTGGGGGATGTAATCTTCTTTCAAAACTTTCAGAGTGTGTTACATTCACTTCACATATGAGATCCTACAAATCACATATGTTCTATAGCTATTCCAGAATTTTGCAAGTGAAGCCATGCTCATGTGACATGGCATGTAGAATGAGTGTGGAGAAGAAGAGAGTGATAATGACATCTGTTGATCCCATCAGTGATCAGTAACCTCAGAACCTTTAGTTTTCTCCACATGAGGTCTGAAATAACAAACAAAAGAAACTATGAACTTGCAGTTTATATGCACGTAGATTTTGCTCAGAAATCCTAATGAATGCATGGAAGCTATGCGTAAGGCCAGTTATCATTATCCTAGTCCTTCTACATATTCACATTCTACATATGCACTATGTGGCTTATGAAGCATGGCTTGAGAATTATGTTCAACACCTTGTTACCATTTGTATTACTTTGCATTTTGGGCATGCCATTCTCCTGTGACATCTTTGAAATAAAGCATGTATCTATGTTTGATCACACACAAATACTCTCTCTCTCTCACACACACACACACACACACACACACGAACACCAGATATTTTAAATGCCTTATGTATTAACATATACAGTTCCCTATTGTCTTAAAAACTGATATTATAATAGCAACCAACATTGTTCTAATATATTAAGAGAAATCACTGAAAATTATGAGGCGACCCCAGAAGGCATACTATTTAAATACACTTTTAAAAAGTTAATATCCACTTGGTAGTAATTAGTCAGCTTTCACAATGAGTGGTGTAAAAACAAAGTAACTATTGTGCAATTCAATTACACTGCCACCCTCATCCTCTAAATTGGTCTATGTTTTGCTTTACATATGACATTAACAGTAGAAAATAATTATTCACATCTGCTACTACATTATAGCTTGTATGGGATTCTTCTATCAATAATAATCATACAGTTTAAATTTCTGTGCAGCCATTACTGTAATTATTGCTACTCAGCTTGCAATGGCAAGAGGAAGGGGGATGGTATGCCATTAACATCAATACTTTGTATAAAATAATAGCACAGATCACTTATTTACTGAAAGAGGTGGCAAGTCACATCCCATCAGAAGTACAACTATAATCAACTGAAATGGAGCTGGATTGTACCCACTGCCTTATTTTAATTGTACCAAATTGTAAATTTCTTTGATGTGTTCAGATATTCTAAAAATGAGTAAAATATATTTTAGACATGGATCCTTCTTCACCCATCCCCTCCTTTCTCCTGCTCTGTCCTCTTCTCTGACAAAGCTGTGACTTGATCTAAGAGTGATTTGAAGTATGGCTGCCTTGAGTAGACTGTTCCCTGTGGCCTGATTCTGAGAGTCATCGCCTAGGTCAAGAATTGCAGCTGCTATTGCAGGGATTTTCCCCATACTTAGTGTATCAGGTGTCAGCTGATGCTCTGAGACCTGTCATGTCACTGATAAGCTGTGACATAAGGGGATGTTACATGAAGCAACAAGGCAGAAACATAAAAGAAATCTTGAAGCATGGATACTGTCTGATGTCTCAGACTGTAATAGTTCGGAGAGACAAGAGAAAGAAAGAAAGAAAGAAAGAAAGAAAGAAAGAAAGAAAGAAAGAAAGAAAGAAAGGAAGGAAGGAAGGAAGGAAGGAAGGAAGGAAGGAAGGAAGGAAGGAAGGAAGGAAGGAAGGAAGGAGGGAGGGGAGGGAGAAAGAGCAGTCATCTCTCCATTTCAGTGCATTATTTTACCGTTCTTTCCTTGCCCTTCCTCTAACAAGCTGGGTGTGCTTACTAGGCAACTTGATAGAATTATCTTAACAAGGCCTACACCAACAATTCTTCATTTTATTTTACTTTTACTTTCATGCTTTTGCCTAACTTCACAGAAAGCTGATATAACAACCCAAAAGCCAAGGTCAGCTCCTAAGCAGTGACAAAGAAAATACACAGATCTTTCCCCCTCCTTCTTAACAGTGGATTCAAGCCTATGGTTCTGCACTTGATCAGGGCTAATATACCTTTGATGTATCACCAAATTAAAGAAATTTTTAACTAACTCAATCTTCTCTCTTAGTGCCTTCCAGATGTGTTGTACTGTAATTCCAGCTTGATCTGAGATGGTGTTAATTGTAGTACAAATAGAGCAAGATGGCAGGACTCCGGGGAAGGCTCCTCCATGTTAGTCTCCTTCAGATGATATTTGATGGGCAAGAGCTATTTCTGCACCAGACTGTTATAGCACTATTATGCCACTTTCAACATTCTATGGAATCCTGGGGTTTGCAGCTTCAGGAGGGGCTGGCTGGCCCCTCCCTAAATTGCAAACCCCAGGATTTCATAGGAAGTTGAAAGTGGAATAATAGCGCTATAACAGTCTAGTGCAGAAATGGTCAAGGATATAGCTGTCCCTTTGTCCATCATCAAATACCTCTCTTACTAGCTGTTGCTCAGCTGCTGTTTTGGAGGCTCATTTTCTGTGTTCTGGAGTGTCATAATCAAGGAAAAGGCTGACCAAGGCTGGGACTTCCTGTGACTAAAACTTTGGTTCATGAATGCCGTGGTGAATTTCTGCAGCTGCATTGAATATAATGAGAGGCTGGGGATATGTCCTTGAGGATAATAGATGAGAGATAGGATGAGAAGGGTGTCATATTCCTTTCAGCTGGAATTAATGAGCATTTGAAGCTAACGCAGCACCTGCACTGGTAATTAAAATAAAATTTGAAAATTTGAGTTTTTGTCTTAACAGGCCTTCTCTGGCTGTGTAAAGATACATAGAGAACAAGAATCGTGCTGAAGAAATGATAGTTAAAAATGTTTTTTGTTTAAACACCTGTAATTATTCTTGTTATGGTTTCCTTTATTGTTTTAGAACGCTTTCCATTTAATAATATTGCAGCCTGGAACTTCATCACAGAGTGGGAATAAAGTTGTTGTTGTTGTTGTTTTAAAGGCTGGAGTCTTGTTGTGTCTTTATGAATGGATTTTCATCTGTGGGAATTAGAACTGGGCACGTCCATAATGTCCATACCCAGTAAGGGATTGCTGCTAACATTACTTCCTAGGGAAGCTGGCAAAATGATTGACGTACACCAGGACACTCTTGCCAGGTATGCATTTTCACAATTCACTAACAGGGTTTCTTAGCACCTCTGCTACGTAGCTAATTATACATAAAATTATGTAAGGCAGAGATTGATAGAGGATTCTGGCCATTATTTCATTTCTGTTTACTCTGGCCATTTCCACACTACTCTGTTGTAGCACTATAACAAGTATTCCACTTTCAACATCCTGTGGAATTCTGGGATTTGTAGTTTACTGAGGCCTAAGAGCTCTCCAGCTGAGGATTCTAACTGCCCCCCCCAAATTTCAAACTCTAGGATTCCATAGGGTGTTGAAAGTGGAATAATAGCACTATAATAGCACTATCAGATATTGCCTCTGAATTCCTGTCCATTAGTATTAGTTATGTGTTGCCTTTGAAATGTTGTTCTGTATATTTAGTCCTAATTTCTAGAAACTTTTCAAGATCCATGGTCCCAATTAAAAGAAAATAGATTTAAGATAACTAGCTCTGAAAAAAACAACAACTTGGTACCAGGAACAAATGGGGGGGGGGTTTACAGAAATTTACAGAATTTTATGACTCTCAAATTTTGTTTTGTTTTGTTTTGTTTTGTTTTGCTTTGGTTTGTTTTATTTGTATGCTGGCTTTTCTCTCAGAATTGGACCCAAGGTGGCTTCAAAAAATAAGTTAAAAACATTTAAAACAGTTAAAAACATATAACATTATAAACACCTACAACATTTTTTAAAAAAGCTTAATAAATAAATAAAAAGCTCCCCAGCTTACATAAAAGCCTGCTGAAAGAGAAATTTTTTTGTCTGCAGGCAACAGGAGAGCAGAGAGGGGGCCAGCCTAGCCTCCCTCTCTCCGAGGTGGGACTGAAAGAAAGCCTTCTCCTGAAGATCTTTGAGCTCTTGCAGGTTTGTATGGGGAGATACAGGCTCTTTCTGCAGCTTACCTTTTTGCAGAGCTGGGATGTGGGGATCGTGCACGCAGCCTCCAGCGAGAGGCTATCGCGTCCCTGCTGCTTCAGCTCCGCACGAGCTGCCTGCTTCCGAGCAGGTAGCATGAGAGCCCTGCCTCTTCCTTCTGCAGCGCAGCCTGGGAGTTTCCCCAGCTTCCAGCTGGGGCAGGAAGCGCAACTGCCACACCTCCGGAGGCTCTGCACGCATGGCAAGTGCACGCAGGGCCCTGGAGCAATGCACAAGCATGCACCATTTTCAGCTTGAAGCTGAAAATGAAAAGTGTGCGAGTGGCACCTGCCCTACTCTGGAGCGTCACGCGATTGTGAGGGCATCGTGCAGATCGCTCCTCACAATCGTGCAACACTCCAGGCACCCTTTCGCATGGCAAATGCCGTGTGAAAAGGGCCACAGTCTTTCAAATAGCCCAAACCTAAGCTGTATAGGGCTTTATGAGTCTTGACCAGCACTTTGAATTCTGCCCAGAAGACCCAATTAATAAAATGAATAATTAAAGCTTTTCATAAAACAATCAAGCAAAACAGAACTCGTCTTTAATCAGGATAAACATGTGACAGAACTAACAAGGAGGAAGCAGTTAAATTGCAGGAACACATTATATGCAGATCCACACCCACTCAGCACAACGCACTGCAAAGGAGGACTCACCTTTGCTGGCCAGCAACAGAGGAGAGGCCAGCAATGACAGTGTCAGGCAGTGAGTGCTGTGATGCCAGGCATTTACAGACAAAGGGCTTTTCCGCACTTTAAGGGGGAAATGGGGCAGTCCATTACTCACCGGACTGGCACACCCCCCCGACAATCCACGACGATCTGGAGCAGCACACGCCTGCACTACACACTCTCCGGAGACGAAAATGGAGGCTTCCAGTTGGCGGAGGCTCTCCATCAACTGGAGAAGCTCGCCAGCCAGAAGCCTGCCCCTGGAAGATCTGCAGGCTCGCCCTGGCACAAGCCTGCAAATCTACAGTTGGGGCAGCGACAGACTGGGGCACGCCGGGCTATTGAAAGTCCTCTTTTAATCGCTCTTTCAATAGCATGGGGAACCACCAGTTCTGGGCATTCTGGAGCGGGCTGAAGTCTGGACAAACATTAAGTAGTCTGGACCCAGTTCGCCCCCAAGTGTAAACGTCCTCGCTGGAGGACGCGTTGCCCCGTTTTAAATATGAAATGAGGAAAAGGCCAAAGTTAGAGAGATCATCAGCTCTGTTCACCCCTTTTGCTCCCTCTTTGGACAACACATTGTTTGAAGAAAACGGAGGAGAGCACACAGCAGACCAGGCAGCATTTCTTTCTTGCTGTATTGTAATTTGAGGCAGGGGGGGATTGCACTGGGTGGCTGGCTAGCAGATTGCTCTTACAGCTGTATAATCCAGCTGTGTGATTTTAGGCTGAAGGTATGGAGAGGATTCTTCACAAGGATCTTGCTAATGTCTCACCCCCCCGCCCAAAAAAATCTGGCTTGTTAGGCTCAGTTTGGCCTTGCCACAGCCTAACAGGCTTGGTTTGCTATCTGGGTCATGACAGGCCTGATAGACCTCATTAATTTCGCAACCCAATAAGCCTCTGTAGTGTGGTGGGAGAGAACTAGAATTACAGTGAATACTTGTAATCCTTGAGCTCTTTGGGACTGTGTCTTTAGGTCCTGGGACCAGGGGAGTAGTGAAAGAGTCTACCCTTAGGGCTGACCTACAGGAATTGCCCTCACTTAAGTCCTGTGACTTGAGGGTGAGGTTCCTTGAGTCTGCCTTCCAGAAGATGGCCAGACATGGAGCAACACATTTACTCTATTGTCCTTAGGAATCAGTTCATCTAGGGGAAGGCTAAGGAGGAAGTCAAGAAGCAACACCTGTACCCACTGATCCTGCACTAGATTCTCCCTGCTATTTTTGATTTCCAGGTTCAGCCCAGTTTAAATGAGTTCTAGGTTGAATAAAGTAGCCCCTATTCAGCCCATTTCTTTGAGTCTGGTCTTGTTATTTTGTGGTTGGTCAGCAATAGCATTGTGGCTATTGAAAAGGACATTGAAGAAGGGAGCATTCTTTATTTTTCTTGGAGATCTTCTTTTGGATTTAGAATGAGTTAGACTTTTTATTATTATTATTTGATTTACTTCTCCCAGAAGGAAGCAGAAAGGCTGCTTTTTCCTTCTCTTGTCTCAAATTGCTTCTTGAATCTCTTCTGAATCCCTTTTCCTATTTTGAACAGCATCTTAGAACTAGTCTTTGAGGCAACAATTGGTCTGTGTTTTCTTCTCATCAACTGTTGTTCAACATAAGTCGTTTTTTTAAAGTTTTTTTCCCCCCTTGTTTTGAGTTCCAGAATACCAGAAGGAGATCTCTGCACTTCCTGGAACTGTGATTCTGCACAGGCTGTTTTTTCCCCCATATCCTTGATTTTTCCTATGTTGTATTTTATTTTGTTTTTGAGAGTTCTCTTTGCCTGTTATTTTAATTCACTGAAATTTTCTTGATACGCTCTTTATTGCAGCTGACCTGTACCAGGAGATATTGTGTCCCTCAAACTTGCTGGTACAGTATATGTTTCCTATTTTCTTTTAAGAATTTTTATTGTGCAATTCTGTACATGCTGTTTCTGGGTGAACTTGGAGAGGACTGGCTTTTATATCTATATAGATTCTCCTTTTTATACCTGTGGTTTCAAGTTTATAAATGTATGCATTAGCTATTTCATACTTCATTTATTCTTTAGCATTCTCATAATAAATATTTACAATGTGCACTTTGAGGTTGTGGAGTTAGAGGGTGTGTCAAGACACTTTTTTGCTATTTTTCATTGACTCAGTGGTACTTTTTATTTCTCATTTTCATAAATTAATCTATTTCATTTATTATTTTATCATTTTATCATTAACTGGAACTTCAACACCAACAGGACAGCATCCAACATCGGGAAGTCCAGCACTCCCGACCTCAACACAATGCCCAGGCAATCCTGGAAGAATCTGCTTGTCGAAGAACCCCAGACAGACCTCAGAGGAGGTGAGTTCTGGTGGTTGGGGACTCCTTGCTCAGAGGAACCGAACCGGCAGTTTGCAAACCAGACAAGCTCAATCGAGAGGTCTGCTGTCTTCCTGGGGCCAGGATAAACCACGTAACAGAGAGGCTAGCCAGGCTGGTCAAGCCCACTGACTGTAAGCCCCTTGTTTTGGTTCACGTTGGAACCAATGACACGGTGAAGCGCAGCTTTCACCACATCACAAAGGACTACGAGCTTATGGGGAGAAAGCTTAAGGACCTTGGTGCGCAGGTGGTCGTTTCATCAATCCTCCCTGTTCAAGGATATGGTGCACGAAGGGAAAGGACAATAGTAGAGGTCAACAGCTGGCTCCGCACATTTTGCCACCACCAACAGTTTGGCTTTTTGGATCATGGCTTGAAATTCCAGGAACATGGGCTTCTGGCAAGGGATGGGCTGCACCTCACGAAACTTGGCAGGAACGTTTTTGCAAACAGTCTCACAAGGAGGATTAGGAGGGCTTTAAACTAAGTACAACTGGGGAGGGAGACAAGATTATTCAGAACAAGGACTCGGCAAGTGCAGGGGAAAAAGGCCCAAATGATATTGGCCAAGTAGGAATAGCATCCAATCGTGGGAGGGGTGGAAAAAATGCTATGGGACTTGCAGGAAGGGCACGGGGACTTAAGTGTCTCTACACTAATGCACGGAGTATGGGAAACAAACAAGATGAATTTGAACTCCTAGTACAGCAAAATAAATACGATTTGATAGGCATCACTGAGACCTGGTGGGATGAGTCTCACGATTGGAATGTAGGAATAGAGGGGTATAGCCTATTTGTAGAAATAGACCAAATAAGAAAGGAGGAGGAGTAGCCTTATATGTCAAGGATGTTTTCACTTGTGAAGAGATCCATGACTTGAACACTGGAAGCCAGGTCGAGAGCATCTGGGTAAGAATTAAGGGAGCGAGAAACAATAGGGATATTATAGTGGGGGTTTACTACAGACCTCCAAGCCAGACTGAGGACCTTGATGGCGCTTTCATAGACCAAATGACTGCACATTCAAAAAGGAGAGATACAGTAATAATGGGAGATTTCAACTACCCGGATATATGTTGGCAGTCAAACTCTGCAAAAGCGGCAAGGTCCAGCAAGTTTCTTACTTGTCTTGCAGACAATTTCATGGTCCAGAAGGTGGAAGAGGCCACAAGGGGATCAAATATTCTGGATCTGATCCTGATCAACAGGGAAGACCTTGTTAATGACGTAGAACTGGTTGGATCTTTAGGAGAGAGTGACCATGCCCTATTAGAATTTTGTATTCAGTGAGGAAGAGAAGGCAAGTGTAGCCAGGCATTCGTCTTAGATTTTAAAAAAGCAGACTTCTGTAAACTGAAGGAGCTGCTGGCTGAAATCCCGTGGTCAAGAATAGTCAATGAGAAAGGAGTTCAGGATGCATGGGAGTTCTTTAAAAGGGAGGTACTGAAGGCACAGGCTAAAACTGTGCCATTAAGGAGGAAAAATGGAAGGCATCTGAACAAACCGGAATGGTTGACTAAAGAGCTCTCAGCTGAGCTAAATATTAAGAAAAACATGTACAGGAAATGGAAGAAGGGGGAAATCACCAAAGAAGATTATAAGCAAGTAGCCAGGAGGTGTAGGGAGAAGGTCAGAAAGGCTAAAGCACAGAACGAACTTAGGCTGGCCAGAGACATTAAAAACAATAAAAAGGGCTTTTTTAAATACGTCCGCAGCAAAAGGAAAAAGAAGGAGACGATAGGGTCACTGCGCAAGGAAGATGGTGAATTAATAACAGGAGGAAGAAAAAAGGCAGAACTCCTCAACACCTTCTTCTCCTCAGTTTTTCCCCAAAAGGATAAAAACACGCAACCTGGCAGTTGGGGAACAGGTGAGGAAGTGGGGGAAATGCAGCACAGAATAGATAGAGAGGTAGTACAGGAATACCTGGCCACACTGGATGAATTCAAGTCTCCAGGGCCAGATGAATTGCATCCTAGGATTTTAAAAGAACTAGCAGAGGTCATTGCGGAACCTCTTGCTATAATCTTTGAAAACTCTTGGCGGACCGGAGAAGTTCCGGCAGACTGGAGGAGGGCAAATGTTGTCCCCATCTTCAAGAAGGGAAAAAAGAGGGCCCAAATAATTATCGCCCAGTCAGCCTGACATCAGTACCTGGAAAGATCCTGGAGCGGATCATCAAACAGTCAGTTTCTAATTACTTAGAAAACAATGCCGTAATTACGAAAAGTCAACATGGATTTCTCAAAAATAGGTCATGCCAGACTAATCTTATCTCTTTTTATGATAGAGTTACTTGCTTGATAGATGAAGGGAATGCTGTGGACATAGTATATCTTGATTTCAGTAAGGCCTTTGACAAAGTTCCCCATGACATTCTTGCAAAGAAGCTAGTAAGATGTGGGCTGGACAGGGCTACTGTCAGGTGGATTTGTAACTGGTTGACTGACCGTACCCAAAGGGTGGTCTCCAATGGCAGATTCTCATCCTGGAGAGAAGTGACTAGTGGGGTGCCACAGGGTTCTGTCCTGGGCCCGGTGCTGTTCAATATCTTCATTAATGACTTGGATGAAGGAATAGAGAGCACGCTGATCAAATTTGCAGATGACACCAAATTGGGAGGGGTTGCTAATACGCCTGATGACAGGATCAAAATTAAAAAGGACCTGGACAGATTGGAGAGCTGGGCCAAGGCTAACAAAATGAACTTCAACAGAGAGAAATGTAAGGTCCTACGCTTAGGCAGAAAAAATGGTATGCAGAAATATAGGATGGGGGACACGTGGCTGGCTAACAGTACGTGTGAAAGGGATCTAGGAGTCTTCATAGACCACAAGCTGAACATGAGTCAGCAGTGTGATGCGGCAGCCAAGAAGGCCAATGCAATTCTTGGTTGCATCAATAGGAGTATGGTGTCTAGATCGAGGGAGGTATTAGTACCACTCTATTCTGCTTTGGTTAGACCTCATCTTGAATACTGTGTCCAGTTCTGGGCACCCCAATTCAAGAAGGATATGGATAAGCTGGAGCAGGTCCAGAGGAGGGCAACCAAAATGGTGAGGGGCCTGGAAGCCATGCCCTATGAGGACAGACTTAGAGAGCTGGGTATGTTTAGTCTGCAGAAGAGAAGGTTGAGAGGGGACATGATAGCCATGTTTAAATATTTGAAGGGATGTCATGTCGAGGAGGGAGTGGGCTTGTTTTCTCCTGCTCTTGAGACCAGGACAAGGAGCAATGGATGCAAGCTGCAGGAGGGGAGATTCCCCCTGAACCTCAGGAGGAATTTCCTGACAGTCAGGGCTGTCCGACAGTGGAATGTGCTGCCACAGAGTGTGGTGGAGTCTCCTTCTTTGGAGGTTTTTAAGCAGAGGCTGGATGGCCACTTGTCGGGAGTGCTTTGAGGGTTTTCCTGCATGGCAGGGGGTTGGACTGGATGGCCCTTGTGGTCTCTTCCAACTCTACATTTCTATGATTCTATGATTCTATGATTTCCTTTTATAATGGCCATGTTGTAACTCCTTGAGCTGTAATAATTTAAACATCAATATGACTAGTATTTTAATGCAAGTTATTGTTGATACTTTTTTATGAACTTCTTTTTTAACATTTTGTCTGTCGTTACACTAAATTCAAATTGATTGTATTTTTAGTGTGGCTGTGGCCTAATGGTCATTTCCCATATGTTCATTGGAGCAAAATAGAATAGTGGGAATAAAGCACTTGTCCTTCACTGGACATTTTACATTGCCCTGTAGCTCATCCTGTATAATACAGCACCATGCTAGAGTTTGCCAAAAGATTCAACAGCAACTAACCTATAAGAAAGCAGAATTGCTAAATCATAGAATTGTTGGGTTGGGAGGGGCTTCAAGAGCCTTCTAGTCTGACCTACTGCCATGAAGGAAGATACTACTGAAGCACTCCTAAGAGATGGCCATCTAACTTCTTTTTAAAGATCTCCAAGTAACACAAGTCTCTCAGCCTCTGAGAGTCTTTGATCCTCAAGGCACTCAAAAATTTCTTGCTAATGTTTAGTTGGAATCAGTTTTCTTGTATTTCGAATCCATTGGTATGTGTCCTGGTGTCTGCAGCTGAAGAAAACTATCTCCCTCCATTTTTTACATGGCTTCCCTTCAGGGATTTAAATATGACTATAGGTTGTTGTGGTTTTCCGGGCTTTGAAGACATGTACTATAAGTATTTTCTCCTGACGTTTCACCTGCATCTGTGGCTGGCATCTTCAAAGGACCTGGTGGCACTAGATCCTCTGAAGATGCCAGCCACAGACGCAGGTGTAACATCAGGAGAAAATACTAACAGAACATGGCCTCAAAGCCCGGAAAACCCACAACAACCTATGGATTCCAGCCGTGAAAGCCTTCGACTTTACATTAAATATGACTATTTCTCCTATTTTTCTAAACTGAGACAAAGAGTGGTTTCTTTTAAATATGGGTTGTACAAACAAGCAAGATCAAACCATCATTTTTGATTCTGTCTTGTTCAGATAAATAAGCCATACTTAAAACTACCTGCCCGTCCCAATTCAAGTGAAATGGCAAATAAAAGCTATTGAAAATTTAAGCAGTTTACTCTGATTTTCATAGCTGTGTCAGAGAAGAGATCACATTAATGCCCATACAACTAAACTTTACACTCAAACCTGGATAGCAATACTTATTTCATAACAGACAGAACAAGCAGCCTAGAGGTGCTTCTATATAAATGTTGAGCATGAAGCTTTGGCCAGCTTTGCCCTTCTGATTCATGTACCTTGTATGATTCACTGATTTTCAAATGCTTGTCTATGAAAAAATATATCACACTTTTACCTGTATGCTTACAAAATACTATGTATCTCTTTTTTAATTTGTGTGTGTGTGTGTGTGTGTGCGCACATGTGTGTGTGAAAGAACTCAAATAATAGGTGTGACTCAAGAGAGTTCCTCCTAAACTTAAGACAGAAAAGTAAATCATAGTGGCAAAGTCTGGCCATGTGTTATTCTGGCATCTGAGGCAGTAAGTCTCTCCAGAAAGTCCTTCCCCTTCTGAGAATAAAAATACAATCATAATAAATAATTAACCATTCCATTGAAAAACAAGCGGTGGCCCTACCATTAGGCATGGGGAGCCAGCCATCTAGGCAGCTGCTTTTACATGTCACAAAAAGGCAGCAAATTGTGTGACTGTTGAGTTTGTTCTAATTCTGTTTTTAGCAGCAGAGACAGGGAGAGTTACTTGTAGGATTTTCCACCTCAGATGCCAAAATAACCTGGCTAGTTTGGGTACTACAATCCCTGACTTGGGGACTGGGGGAAATGTGGCTTGGGGCCAGTACTGTCTGAAGTGTTATCCCATTTTAAAGCATGGTAAAGGAAGAAGGGCTCATGCTTATTCTGTACACAGTTCCTGGATGCCAAAGGATAAGCTGCCTGCTTTTAAAACAGTGTATCAAGACAGGTACAATGTTTCTCATGGAAGAATGAAAGCAACAATGCATACTATTGTATAGGACCAGTCTTTTTAGAAATAACTCACGATACATGAGCTTTCTGCAAAGGAATTATGCACACTGTGTCAGATGCTAAGATCATTAAGTTCTGTATTTAGCTCTAAAATCCTATGGACCTCACTTCATGTTTTCCTGGAATAAAGTGTAAGTAATGATTAAAAGTTAGCAAGGATCTCAAGGTTTTTCCCCTGCTTTTAGCAAGCATCATGCACCATCTCACATTCTAACCTACAGCAGCTACAGTGCTGTGGCGATGGTAGATCTGAAATAATTTTTTAAAAAATCATTTGAAGAGCTCATCTTTAGGGAGCTGCAAAAATACCTCTCCACAGATTGGGCAGCAAGAATCAACAACATGACAGTAATTTTATGAGGGCAGATGTAAAAAAAAAAATGCAGTGCAAGTCTGTCTAGAAATATATTAGCCAAGACTTGTCCTAAACCTGCCATGCCTTCTGCCAGCAGGTTAGTGCTTCACCAGATTTCTTGCTTCTGGCACACTTAGGAAAAGCATAGAAGACCTTCCACAGCGCTAAGTCATACTTCTCACTTCATAAATTTTCAAAAGGTATTAATCAGAGGCCTCCCAGACAGAAAGTTCAGCTGCTGGTTAAAGAGTGCTCAAAGCCAAAGTGCTGAGTGCTCTTGGGTTATGAAACACATAGGCTTAAAAATGGCACGTGGGCCATTTGTGATGGATCACAAAAGCCTATGTGTGTATGTGTAAGAGAGAGTCAATGCACATTTACGTTATGCAGTGATAATCCATGAACTCATGGGCATGTAGCTTCAGACATGAGGAACAGTGGTAGCTGTGATTTTCCCCCCAGTTCATTTCTATAAAGAATTCATGAAATTTCTCCAAATTCTTCTTACTTAAGAAGGATGTAATTTTAAACAAAATAAATCAATGTGGCAGATCCATCTAGCTAGACCAGGGTTGAGAATACTTAGTTCTTTAGATTTTTGCTTTGAATTTAACCAGAATTATAATATTCAGTTAGGGTGGATCATTTATTCAACCAGATTAGCTCAGTTAAAGTCCTCATTAGAAATAGAAAGAAATTTTAACATTTGTAAAGGGAGGTAAAATGAACCAAAGTGGCCATCTCAGCATAGCAAGACAGGATCTCAAAGATTCTCCAGCCCCTTCCAGAGAACACATCTGCTTGAGACACAGAGCCCATTTTCTCCACTGTGATTTTTGCAATTTGTGCAGACTTTACTTTCTGCAAAATTCCTGTCTCTGTATAAAATGATTGTCCATTTCCTTTTGTGAAGCTAATCACAACCACATATAAATCAAGGTCAAAACGACAGTCTAATTGATTACAAAGATGCAGACAACCCATCCATTCTTCCTATTTTTTAACAGTCCATGCAACAAAGCAATACTATTATCTCATTTTCCAATGTTGTGCATTTTGTGCCCAAAGGCACAATAACCGCTCTTGAAAATGCACTAAGTCCTTCTGAGGCAATTCCCGCACTAGACTGTTATAGCGCTATTATTCCACTTTCAACATCCTATGGAATCCTGGGGTTTGCAGCTGGCCCCTCCCTCAACTGCAAACCCCAGGATTCCATAGGATGTTGAAAGTGCAATAAAGTGCTGTAACAGTCTAGTGCGGAAATGGCCTGAGACTAACAGAGGAAACTGCTGCTTTGTTTTGTTTTTGTAATGGGGCAGGGTCTATCTCATTTGGCAATATTTGCATCCCTAGCTGCCACCTCCCTTTTCTAACCTCTAACAGGTTAGCAGGTACATAGCAGGCAGATGCAACATGCTGTTTTCTGTTCTGCATAGCCAGCATGTTATTAATTTCACCTTGGTTTTGACAAGAATTCAATACACTTTGCAAATTTCTTCATATTAAAAATGGCAAGAACTTGGGCTTTATAAAACAATGTGGAAGAAAGAAAAATAAATTCTTTTGCTCCTTGTGTGATTCTGTTACTATTGATCCATTATATGTATTTTCTATATGAACTTTCAGACTATGTAAAAAGGATTAGTGTCTGACTCGGGCTTTAAGACCCTGGTTAATGGTGAGTTGATATCATGGCACATCTCAAGAGCCTTTTCTGAATGACAGCAGTCAGTACACTTAAAGACACAGAATATCTCTGATGATATTCAGAGTGCTTCTCTTTTATCCCAGCTAGAACTTACAGGATAAGGGAGCCAGGATTCCAAATCTGAAAGCATCCTTCCTGGACAGGATTAAACCCAAATCCTGACACTTTTATTTTTAAAAACTAAATACAGAATGTAGCACTGCTTTTGAGTTATTTAACTTGCGTTCACTCTTATCTCTAGTGAGTTGTTGTTTTTTTAAAAAAAATGAACCATAATCATACTGTATTAGGGGACTAATGGCAAAAAATGCTTCTTAATTTTTTTTAAAAGAATACTGAGAAGCAAGGCTGTCACTGTAACATTTTTGAATATATTATCTCATCTGACTGAACAATGCCAAGCATTTGTGTTCTGTTTTGAAAAGCCTTTCCAACACCCCTTGATTGATTTGAGCATGATAGCGATTAGGATGTCTGTTGATTCTCCAAATTTACTTGTTTCTTTGGTTTTTTTATTAAGAGAAAAAAGATTTTAAGCCCATTTATATTCAATATTTACCGTGTGCTCAAACTAGAATTGAGGGGGATTGTGTGTTCGCATCTGTTGGGAGGCAAGAAGAACTGACTTTTTTTTTATTGCTTAGGGTGAAATGTGTGAAATTAACAGGGAGAATAATCCACAAAGAAAGAATGTGTGACATTGATTGTCATGTGGATTTGTATGCAGCAGTGTGGGAGAGATAACTGCAAGGATTTACTATCATTATGTTATGACGCTATTAGAATACTGAACTGGGAAAGAGGGAGCTGGATGACTCAAAAGCTCTAGTGCAAGCTAAACAGTTGCAGAAAGGGGCATAGCTTGGCAAGAGTGCACATGCTTTGTACATAAAGGGTCCAAGGTTTGATCCTGGAATATCCAGGCAGGTCTGGGAAACAACTTTGGCAGAAACCTTGAAAACACACACACACACACACACACACACACACACACGTGCTAGTCAGGGTACATCAACCTACTCTATACCAAAACAATGATGGAAGCTGAAGATGGTGGGAGTTCTAATCCAATACACCTATAGAAGGCAAGCTGAACTAGCTACTGAACTAGACAAAGCCATGCTACCCATCTAGTTCAGCACTTTGTTTACATGGTAGCCAACTAATTGAAAGCCTATAGGAAACACACTAGCAAGACATAGGTGCAGTTGCACTCCCACACTTATGTTCCTTAGCAACTAATATACAAAAGGATATCTACCCTGATACTAAAGGAAGCATGCAACCACTGTATCTAGTTGCCATTCGTAGTATATCTTCCACAAATTTATTTTGTTTCCTTTTAAAGCTGTTACATTACTTGGCCACCTTCACTATAACTTGTGAATTTCCTAATTTAACCATGTGCTATGCAAAGATATGTTTCCCTTTATCTTTTCTCCTGAATTTCCTATCATTCAGTTTCATCCAATGACCCTGTGTTTTTGTATTGTGTGAGAGGAAAAAAACCTTCTTCCACTCCAAATCCTGTAGTCCATGCATGATTGTATTCACTTTTGTCATGCCTTACCTGCCTTTTTTCCTAATCTAGAAAGGTTCAAATGTTGGCATTTCCCTCCGCAGTTTGACTCACAATAAAGGAAGCTTCTTGTGCTCACTGTGGTTGGCAAAAAGTGTATGAATGCCTAGGATAATATAATTGCCACTTCTTACTATGATCAATAAATGTTGGCAGGAGATATCACAACTAGAGAGCCCTAGTTGCCTTCTTTCTGCACTTTCTACAGTGCCAGGTACCCTCTGTGTGTTCCCTGGTGTCATACATTCACACTATCACATTCCAGAGGTGGGCCAGTATGCATAAATTAGGCATGCAAGTTTAATTCTCTAAGCAGAGAATTATAAGCAGCTCTCCAAACTACAAATCTCAGGATTCCCTAAAAATGGCAGTTAAAGTGGCATCAAAGTACTATAATTGTGCAGTGGGGACACAGCTAATATTGCCTACTTTGCAATGAGTCCATGTAGGTGAAACTGCTAAGAAGTATTAGAACAGAAGAGCCCTACAGAGTGAAGACCTATCTAGTCAAGATTTGGTTCACACAGCAGCACTTACACACTTACTTTTGGAAGGCCATCTGCAGGGTATATGGGCAACTTTATCTTCTGTCTCACATTTTCTCTGACCACGGAAATGATAGGTAGTGATACTGACCAGTAGAGATAGATAGCCCTCACACTAATGGATATATCTCTTAAAGCTGTTCAAGTTGAGAGTCACTAGTACATTTTATGGCAGCGAATTCCATAATCTGTCTGCATGCACTTTAGCTATGTCAGTGAAAGCTTTCTCACAGTATGGAGTATAACAGATCCCTTCAATCAAGGGCACATAGAAAAAGTTTCTGCATGTTTGCTCTCTTGCTTCCTTGCTTTTGGCAAGGAGGTTTTCTTTCCTTTTCTTTTCCTGACACTGAATCGACTCAGATACTTGGGATGACAGCGGGGAAAAAAAGTGGGAAAGTTCCATCTCAAAGCCTGATTCAGTAACAACTGCCATAGCATCTATTATAGATAAACAGAATTAAGTTGCCATTCTTTGTTTGTTTGATTAAAGATCAGAGTAAGAATCTGGTGGAAAACCCATCAACATTCATCATATTCATTCAATGGCACTATAAATATTTACTGCCATCATACCAGAACAACAGTTGCCCATATTGCCAAAGAGTTTCTCTTCAGCAGCTGTAAATAAATATATAAATGGGCATGGGGGAGGGCATGCATTTTTCTCTAGAAAAAAACAGGCTATAATTTTTTCATCATGCTTTTAAAAGCTCTAGTTCAAGGAAGTTTTCTGAAACACAAGGAAGTGAGAAACTATGACAGAAAAGAACAAAGAAGAAACCCTTATAGCAACAGTTTTAAACAGCGAACAATAATTTTAAACATGTAAATTATGCCTGGTTAAAATAGAAGTCCCCAAATATGATTGATGATCAAATTGCTTTCAGTAAGACACTTCAGAAATGATAACATGATTGCATAATGGACATTTCTGTAAAAGAAAAAGTACATGTTATTTTTTTTTTTTTTAAAAAAAGCATATACTTCCCCTTTGTGACATTCCTATTTCCTTCATGCTACTCAGTTACAGCACTTTGATACCACTTTAGCTGCAATGGCTTTATCCTATGGAATCTTGGGATTTGTAGTTTGCTGAGAATTCTCTGCTAATTAACTCTAGTGCCTCGCAAACTAGAAATCCTAGATTTGCAAGATGAAAACACAGCAATTAAAATGGAATAAAAGTCTTGTGGTTGTGAAAGAGAGCAGAGTGAAATATATTAATGTGTAGTCATCACATCTGGTAATCTACTCTTCAGTGACATGGTTTTCCTATATCAATCTTCATGGTGAAAATCCTTGATCTGGAAGACACTTTGGGTCTTTCTGATAGTGTTCTTTTTCACATACTTCTGCAGTCACATACTCAAGACATTATTTCAGCCAGTGGAAATCATGGGAATCAAGTAGATTATCCTGGCTTTGTGATATGCTGATCCATGTCTTGTGTGTACCCACCAGCACAAAAATAATTCGGCTTTTGGTGAACCACCATCGCAAACTCACACTTAGATTTAATACAGTGGTGTATTGAAACTCCATTCTAGTGCATGGTACCCGATACACACATTTAGTCTGCTAGATGCTAGACATCAGTATGGGATAGACTACTCATGGGTGGCATGTGCTAGGCTGTAACAGCACATCCTGAGTTTGAGCTGGGCACTGCGAAGGCTATTTGTATAGAATGTGTAATATTAAACCTACAAAAAGGGAGAGAGGGAGGGATTAGTTTTGACTGGACTTCTTCACTGCTATATCTGGACATATTGAGATGTGCTGCAAATAACTTGGGGTTACCTGCTTCTTCTGGGGCATCAAGGATTGCCACAGGAATGTAATTCGTGCCTAAGACCATTTCCACACTACACTGTTATAGTGCTATTATTGCATTTTCAACATCCTACGGAATCCTGGGGTTTGCAGTTTAGGGACAGATATTTAGAATTCTCAGGTAGAGAGCTCTTTGGCCTCAGTAAATTCCAAACTCCAAAATGCTACAGGATGTTGAAAGTGGAATAATAGCACTATAACTGTGTAGTGTGGAAAAGCTCTCAGTTTCTTCTCAAAGGTAGCAATGGATAATTTCAGCACTTTTCTTCCTACTGCAAGAAAGTCTTCAAAAACCATGCAGCTTTCAAACACTATTCACAATTCAGGAGTTATTCTGGACAAAATTCACATGTGGTTATTTTGTTCAGAAAATAGCATTTTCTGCATAAGAAACAGCATTTTCTGTAAGAGGGGGAAAAATTCAATGCATAAACATTAATTCCTGCACAAGCAACACTTTTCTCTGGGCAGAAAATATTCTTTCCTATGCAAATAAGCCATGTGCAAATTTTCAGTGCAGGAATTAATATTTCTATATTAAAATATTATTTTCCAGGCAGAAAATGCTGTTTTCTGTGCAAAACAACTGTGGGCAAATTTTGCACAAAATGAGTCCTGAACTGTGCAGATTCTCATCAGTCCAGTTTCTCATTAGGGTTTTGCAACACTCAAGAACATATTTTTTCATGATTTTTTTGAAAATTTTCAAATATTCTTTCCATTCCTAGACTGCCATGACAAGAGACATGGCTTGGAGTTGTGCTGAAAAGCATTTTGTTTGGAATTTCTTAATGATAAGTATTGCTTTATGCTTCAGGTTTGAACCACTAACCATATTTAAGGTCAGAATTTTTTCCCAGTACAAATTAGCGAGTCTGTTGTCTTCATCTTTCACTTCTTGCTATGATAATCTTAAACAATGTATTGCCCAATCTGTTTCTCTTTTAGCTCAGTCTGTAGGATGGTATGACTTGCTTTCATCAGCATGAGGACTTACCTCTAAGCAGATAGGAGTAAGATTGAGACTCTGACCACTTCTGCACTACACAGTTATAGTGCTATTATTCCACTTTCAACATCCTCCGGAATTCTGGGGTTTCTAGTTTACTGAGGCCAAAGAGGTCTCTGGCTGAGAATTCTAAATACCCCCCCCCCGACTGCAAACCCCAGGATTCCATAGGATGTTGAAAGTGGAATAATAGGACTATAGCAGTGTAGAGAGGAAATGGCCTTTGTGCCTTATTTTCTTCACCGGAATGTACATCCAAGTATACATACACAGGGCCTAGCTTCCTTTTAAATTCATTGCAATATTCAGAGTGGGCCTAATTCATTTTCTTGTCTGAAGGGAAAGAAATCAAGATCTCCCTGACCCAAATCTCCCTGACCCAAATCAAGATGCATAGTATGCAAAGCCAGATAAAGTTATTTTGGCATACAAGAAAGAAAATCTTGCAAATACCTCTTCGTATTGCTGGCAGTAAAAATACAACAAAGCATTAAATAATTAACATTATGCTGACCTTTCATAACATGCATATCTTCTGTCTGAAATGGCATCTTTTCTCTACGTAATGACAACATTGTTCCTAACCCATTGCTTTCCCAGTCAGACAAATTTTGAAAGAGCAAAGTGGAACAAGAATAGCTTGAATCCTGTTGCTAGTCCCAATTACAGTAGACCTATTGAATCAACAAGATGCCCCTACATGTTGATTCAACAGCCAACAATTGATTTAATGGATCTGCTCTATTTAGGACTAACCACTAGAATCCAAACACATATTTTAGCATTACATTTTTTCATGTCAGAAAAGTGTCCTTCAGAAACTGGATTCACAGCAGTCTGGAAAGACACTACCGTAATAGACAGTGTGGGAGGGGGAGATATTTCTGCTATCTTTGTTCCAGTCTAGGTTCACTTGAGGTAAATGTTGGCAACCTGGATAGACATTTGTGAGCAATGGAATATCTGGGAAATCATTCTGGAAAACTGGACAAAACTGCTGGTTTAAACAGATCAATAATTTTGGTCAGCAGTTGTTAAAGTTATAACAACACACCACAGGAATTACTTTAAAGTCATTGGGCAGAGTGTGAATGTCTTGTTTGGTCTTGTGGAACAAGCTAACAGTTCCCTCTGCTTAAATGTGATTCAAAGCAGGAATCCTAAAACCCAGGGATTCCTTTTCTGAAGTTGGCTTAGCTAGCTTAAAAGGTACTTTTCCTACAAACATTATGAAAAATGTTGGACAGCCCTGCAAAAGAACACTGTGGTGTTCCAGTTACATTTCCAAGAATGATGTTAGTCTGCATGAAAAGCTGTGTAGTGAGAGTCTAGGCA
The DNA here is from genome assembly GCA_948472985.1 of Iguana delicatissima. Classification (NCBI taxonomy): domain Eukaryota; kingdom Metazoa; phylum Chordata; class Lepidosauria; order Squamata; family Iguanidae; genus Iguana; species Iguana delicatissima. Next base: position 600,772 of record CAOKZL010000495.1, on the reverse strand, counting down.
CAAATCCATCTCCAAAACTGTCTCCAATTCTCCACTGTAGTGGAGGGCCCATCACACAGTGGTCATACATATGTTTTCCATATTTAAGTTTCCAGCTTCAGACCCCAGTAACTGCAATTAAAAGTTTTTTCAGTAGCAAGATGCTGGTGGTGGGGGGATCAGGCCATTTGTGTCAGGGCCACAGTTAGTCTGAGTAGACTAGATCAGCTGGACTATGTGCACTAAACCATGCTTCTTAATTGATATGGTCAGTGGCATAAAGGCCAAAATTTTAAAGTGCTGGCACTCATTATGACAGTTCATATAGCTATACCTGCAAAGACAAACCAGAATTGCAGGCTCAGCGCTCCATGCCAACAAATGAGTTCTGGCAATTTTCATCTCCATAAGGAACATGTCTTCTGTAAAGTTAATGTATCTTAACTGTTAATTAAAGACTAAGCTATCCAAAGTACTTTACATTACAATAAGGACAGCTCACAAGAACAGATGGTTACTGAGAATATGCATTTTCTACTAAGCTACTGTGAATTTAAGTTTAAAGGGAATAACAAGGATGCAGTTTGAGAGGATTGCATTTCTACCTGCTAAACAAAAAGTCCCAGAGCTTCGATTCTGTAGTCCCAGCTCTATTACATCACTAGGTAAGAATTCCTAGTGTACAATAAAGCAAAGCTTAAATTGCTGCTAGTTATTACTGAAAAGCTGGATTAGATAAGATGTGACCTTCCCTATGTTCTTAGGCTCCAGCACTCATCAGTCCTAATCAATATCCCCAGTGATCAGGGATAAGAGCTGCAGTCAGTCAACAAAAATGAAAAACTACAGATATCCCCCTCTGGTGCAAAGTGTCTAAACTGTCTTGAGAGATAGGAAAGCAGTTTGTGAGAGGGTTGGGTGTTCAGGGTTATGTATAAAGATTTAACTCAGAGGTGGTAACATGTGGTTGTTAATTTAGCATTTGTGGATCAGATTAAATAATGAGACAGTGATTTCTAGACTTCCATTATGATAAGCCTGTTCTAAGACTGCACATGTCTCTACAAGTAAGTATCAATTGGAGATGCCTTGGGGACATTCACCTGAAAAGGAGGTTACACATAAATAAATGACCATAATAACCAATATCTTTCTTTATCAGACATGACTACAAAGATCTGTTGCTATAGTTATGTCTCATGATGTACAAAAACCATAATATTTCAGCCTGGCAAGGCATCAGTCAGAGTTTCCAGGATGCTTCAGATCACAGCATTTGGAAATGGCATCCACAATTTTCTCCTGGTCACAAGGCATGTCAAGAACATGCAGCTGTAGAGACACCCTGGGATTCTGCCACACCTGCATGCCTCAAGGCATTTCACAAGTGGAAAAGTTCTGCAGCACATCATTTCCATCTTCCTCAGTCTGCAGTACCTTGGAAATTCTACAGCTGAGGAGCTGCCATGTAAAAATGGTAGATTTGGGGTGGGTCATATTTGATTGTCAACAACCATAAATGTAATCCCCAGTATTTATGAGATCATAAATCCAGTTTACAATCTCATAACTACTGAATAGGATGCCAGCGAATAAGTTCTTTATGATTCCACATCTCACTGATTTCATCTTTCCCTTCAAAAGATTATATAAGACCTTGGCACTGAGGGATCAGTACCCCACTCCCATAGATGATGTTGTGCCTGCTAGCCCTGCCCACACTCTCCAGTGACATCCAGAAAGTACCTAAATGAATAGAATCTAATTATACAATCTATAAATTATTTCCCAATCCAATGAGCCCAAAAACTACTTGGGTAACAATGAAACACACATTCAGCTATATAAGCCTAGTCTCAAGGCCACTGACAGCAGATCTGGGTACCAGTCAAATTTTTTTCATGCCCCAAGAGTTTACTTATTTCCTCAAAGTCTCTCAAATCTTTGTGGGGTTGGGGAAACATACTGTCATCGCCGTCCACGACCAGTATTCTCTCCTCAGCCATTTATCCAACTTCGTTCTTTGAACTTCACCCAGAGGTTACCCACTCCTATGTCACATGCTCTTCAGTGGTTAATCAGGCCAGCCAAGATATATGCAGGTGGGGGACTTTGAGGCCCATCTGCAATGCCAGCATCTCCTTAGAATTTGGGGAAATTATAGCTCAAGGGAGGATCTTTTCACAAGTACTAACTGTAGAGAGGACTCCAGTTAAAAGTTAAAGAGAGCATTTTATTTGGATTTTCAAAGCACACAAGAAATCAGATAGTCTCAAGAACCATACAAGGCTATCAGAAAGTAAGGTGTGAAAGGCTGGAGAGAGGGAGAGAGAATGGGTGAAAAGGGTGATAGTTACCAGTCCTGAAGAAGAAGATCAAAGCAGAGTAGACAGTGTTGAGGGTAGCAAGAACAGAAGTCTGGCCACTACATATTACATACAAGTACTACAATTTGCTGGAGCCAAAGCTAGGGATTTTTATACTCTATTTCCTACCCTGAAGGGGGTGCATAGATAAAGCTGTAATGGCTTTCCTACAAAACTGACAAAGGAGTCCAGAATGGGATGATTCCCTTAACTCTATGTGAAAAAACATTAATGGGAGTCAAGATAATCTCTTAATTACTGGTTGGGCAAGGGGTCTAAGGGAGGATTTCCCTAGGGTTAGATCACTGTAGAGTTCCTGATTGCTTCACCTGGGCAGTTTTGCCTTCTATTGCATGTGAGTGTGTACAAGGTTTTGAAAGGATTATCACAAACCCATTAGCTTTGGGATTTCTGCCTAATCTTCTCTGAACTTATGACCTCACTATATCTAAAATCAGCCTGACCTAGCAACATGCTTCCAGCCAGTATGCTTTCAAACATGTTTTATAGCCATAAAAATGTTCAGTTATGAAAATAGCATACTTCTCAGAGTGGGGGTGTAGAGTATGGTAACAAGGAGGTGGTGCTTTTGGAAGCAAAGGAGTTTGTGAAGAATTAGAAGAACTGCTCACTTGAACAATTGAGATGGAGGCATTGTGGCTGCCCTTCCTCCTCTGGGTAGCCAAGGACACAGTGGGCTGGTTGCCTCCAGGTCTCTGTAATCAGGCACCACCACCACTTGCATTTTACCTGTAGCTTTTCCAATTCCACCCACCCAGCCACCTTCCCTTTTCACTCCCTTCCTCCCACTCACTGGCACTACTACATCCCTTCATTCACACTCATCTTCTTTCTCTCACTTGGGCTCCAATCCTTCTCTGCTATTCCAAAGACTAGTATCTGGAATAGCTAGTCTTTAGTCTCTGGAATAGCAGAAAACAAATTCTGCAAATCTTAAAATCATAGAGTTGCAAGAGACCACAGGGATCATCTAGTCCAATCCCCTGCTATGCAGCAAAACACATCAAAGCACTCCCAACAGATGGCCATCCAGCCTGTGCTTAAAAACCTCCAAGAAGGAAACTCTACCACACTCCGAGGCAGCAAATTCTACTGGCGGGCAGCTGTGACTGTCAGCAATTTCTTCCTGAGGTTCAGGTGGAATCTTCTTTCCTGCAGCTTGAATCTATTGCTCCTTGTCCTAGTCTCTGGAGAGTGGAAAACAAGCCCACTCCCTCCTCGACATGACATCCCTTCAAATATTTAAACATGGCTATCATGTCCCTTCTTAACCTTCTCTTCTGCAGACTAAACATACCCAGCTCCCTAAGCCACTCCTCATAGGGCATGTCCTCCAGACCCTTTACCATTCTGGTTGCCCTCCTCTGGATATGCTCCAGCTTGTCAATCTCCTTCTTGAATTGAGGTGCCCAGAACTGGACACGATATTCTAAATGAGGTCTAACCAAAGCAGAATAGAGTGGCAGCATCACCTCCCTCGATCTAGACACCATACTCTTATGGATGCAACCAAGAATCGCATTGGCTTTCTTGGCTGCCGCATCACACTGCTGACTCATGTTCAGTTTGTGATCTACCAAGACTCCTAGATCCCTTTCACACGTACTGCTATCCAGCCATGCGTCCACCATCTTGTATTTGTGCATGCCATTTTTTCTGTTTAAGTGTAGGACCGTACATTTTTCCCTGTTGAAATTCACTTTGTTAGCTTTGGCCCAGATCTCCAATCTATCAAAGTCATTTTGAATTTTGACCCTGTCCTCTGGTGTTTTAGCAAGCCCTCCCAATTTGGTGTCATCTGCAAATTTGATCAGCATGCCCTCTACTCAGCACTGGGCCCAGGACAGAACCCTGTGGCACCCCACTAGTCACTTCTCTCCAGGATGAAAAGCAGCCATTGGTGAGCACCCTTTGGGTTCGTTCGGTCAGCTAATTATAAATCCACCTAACAGTAGTCTGCATTTTACTAGCTTCTTTGCAAGAATGTCATGGGTAACTTTGTCAAAGGCCTTATTGAAATCAAGCAAATCAATATTGTACATAATTCTTATTTTCTTTTAAATTCACCAATTTTACCATGGATGTCAAAAACAGTAAACAGTGAATGATATGACTGAGAAAGATAAAAACATATGTTACACAGTGAGGTCATAGGTATGTTCCAGACCACTGGGTCCAGGGAATTTGTACTGATTCCTTCCTTGCACCACATAGTCCATAGTGGCTAGTTGCCACTATCACACGCTCCCCAGAACACACTGGTATTTGTGTGCATACTGCTTGGGCCATCTAACCCACATAGGTCATTGGTATAGATCCTATGTTGTATATGCACCAAAAGCTTCCACATGCCAGAGATGCTTCTGAAATATATGTTCACATATTCAACATTGCCTGCAGTAAATCAACATCATTCACCTATCTTGTTATGTGCAGCTGCTGACTGTCTTTTCTAAATTGCTTTAAAAATTAGTCAGTTTTGAGAATTTGGGCTAAATTCTAAAATATATTCATTTCTCTTTAGATATACTGTGATACCTAACAAGAAGCACACTAATCTTGTCTTGAAACATATTTCATGCCATTCTCTATCACAGCACTGCTGCAAAAATCATCTCTTGCAAATCCTTAGAAGAGATTAGCTCATCCCAGTCAGAGCCAAATGAAATCACTCACTAAACATGCTCACCCTACAAGTTTTCAAACTTTAAAAAGATGAAAATTTGATGCCTTTGCAAATCAGAAGTGCCAGACATTCTCAGTGCCCCCAGTTCTGTTCCACTTGGATAATGTTTTCGTGACATGTGCAGGCCAACAGACCAACCACCAGAGACATAGTCCATCTTAAAGCCAAGATCCTATATCAAAGAAACAGCTATGATCTGAAGACTGTTATGCACAAAACATGGGCCCTTTCCACAGCTTACCTTTTTGCGGAGCTGGGGTGCGGGAATTGCGCGAGCAGCCTCCAGCGAGAGGCTGTCACCTCCCCACTGCTTCAACTCCACACGAGCTGCCTGCTCCCGAACAGGCACTGTGAGAGCCCCGCCTCTTCCTTCCACAGTGCAATCTGGGACTTTCCCAGGCTGCGCTGGGGCAGGAAGCGCAACAGCCGCAGCTCCGGAGGTTCTGCACGCATGGCAAGCATGCGCAGGGCCCTGGAGCAATGTGCAATCATGCACCATTTTTGGCTGGAAGCTGAAAATGAAAAAGTGCGTGAGCGGCACCTGCTCTATCCTGCAGCATCACGCGATTGTGAGTGCATTGTGCAGATCGGTCCTCACAATCGTGCAATGCTCCAGGCACCCTTTCACATAGCAGATGCTGTGCGAAAAGGGGCATGGACTATTATCACTAGTCCATTGACTGCAAGAGTACTCAGGTCATGTTCACATGGTTAAATTCCTTCATGATCTCTCTCTCTCTCCCCCCCTTTCCCTGTCTACTTATTACATTTATATGTAGAGAAGGGAATCAAGTTTTGAATGTGAACAGTTAGTTCCATAGGGATGAAATTATGATCATGAAGAGCCCAGAACCAAAGACCTTCTCCACACAGTTACCTACCTATGTACAAATCCTGTTGGAGGAATTTGGCAGTGTGAATGGGCCTTACATAGTACCCATTTATAGAATGTTGATAAAATCACAATGTTCTCTAACATACCACATAAAAATGCTGAATGCAAGCAATGACAAGCACATTATCTTGGCAAGGATTCATTCACCTGTTAGGACCTTAATTTATTGTAGGCGGACATATATTTTATTTAACATTCATATTACCAAGAGCCATAAATAAAAAAGGAGGCTAAAATGGTCTTATGTGGCATACAGTGGCCAGAAAATTAAGTTAAAGCTCTTTATCTGCCATTATCTCATCTCTGTTATGTATAGCTATCACATGTATGTAAACAATGCATGAGCTAATACTACAGCCTGATTTAAATACATTGGTTTGAACCTTCACACAAGGGTGCCAGTAAAGACACAAAATTTCAGACAATGATGGCTAGTTGAGTTTTTCCATCATAGAATCATAAGAAAGGCTCTGGTAATGTAGCTCTGGATGTTGGTTGCTCATATTTTCACGACTGACTGACTGAGGATTTATGTCCTGACAGTGCTTGCCCATGGTGTCTCTTTACTCACTATCTCCACATTTCCACCTAGGATGTAGTGACATGACTTTACCACATGAACTGAAAGCACATTATACAGCAATCTTGCTGAGACTAAGCAGTTCCAAGCAATGCCTTGAGAGGGTATTCCATACATAGTGTCATGATTTCTGTGTCAGAAGGAAGACTGGATATAAAAGATAGTAAAATCACCAACTGCAAGTGTCTTCAGAAATTGTGGGACTTCATATTACAAGATTCTTTACTACTAACTATGCTGATTAAGGTTGATGGGCATTGCCATCCACAAACACTTGGAAAGCTAGACTTAACCCACACCTGAGATAGTCATATAGTTCCCTTGTGGATGTAAATATAATTTAGTGAGATCATCACTGGGTATCATAGGAAGGGCATAAGATGAAGCAGGCTCAACTAGCTTAACTTTCTCTCCATGAAATTCAGCTAGTAACCTATGGGAGCCCCCAGAAGGACATGAATGCAACTGCAATCTCCCACTAGTGCCCCCCAAACTGATTTACAGAGTCACACTGCCTCTAGCACTGGAAGGAGTATATGTGCACCATAACTGGAATGGAAATCTCCATCTTCCATGAATTTGTGTAATTTCTGTTTGAAGTGCTGTCCAATTGAGTCAACCTATAAAACTGAAGAATCAATAGTCATGATTTATTTTTAGCTCTGTTAGCCAAACTATGTTTGTTATCACAGTGTGGGTGGTTGTAGAAAACAGGATTGTTTTAAAAAACAGGTTAAAGCCAACAGTAGTTAAAGACTGTCGTATACAGACCTTAAAGAAAAGCAAAACTATATTTCTTCTGGTTTGCCTCGTCAATAGTTGAAATGACAGCAGTGTGTGCTGCCTTATCTCTGACTTGTTTCTAGCCTTCGTTTTCTCAGGGATAGCCACTGGACTTTCTGCAAGGGATTTTACACTCTGGATTTCACCAATACTTGTCCTGGAGCTCCTCCAATTTGAAAGAGAACTCTGCTGCTAATGAACCATCAGCAGAGCTTCTGCTCAACTTGGAGCAGCTATTGCAGGACAAGCAGAACATCTTTGGATTGATTTCCCACCCCTGTGGTGCACCATCTCTGGTTATTTAAAGTAATTGTTGATGTTATAGACCTTCAAGTTAAATTCAGTGTGTGACAACCCTATCATAGGATTTTCTTGGAAAGATTTATTCTCTGTCATTACCTTTCTCTAAGGCTGAGAGAATGTGACTTGCCCAAGATCACCTGTGGGTTTCCATGGCTGAGCAGGGATTCAAACCCTGGTCTTCTGGAGCCCTAGTCCAGCACTCAAACCACAACATCACACTTAATTAGTAATTACTTTATGTCAAGTACCTCTGGACTAGGCATGGAAGGAATACTCACAAATACTCAAATCTCAGATGAAAAGGGAGAGGTGTCTGAATGTCAGAGGAAACTGGTGAGGAGAATCTTGGGTGAACAAGAATCTTCACAGTACTGCAAAAAAACACAGGCACGCTTTTGCAGAAAACAATATTTTCTGATCAAATATATGTGTGTGCATGCAGAAAGCAAGTTTCCTGTGCAGAAAACTTGATTTTCTGTGGCAAAAGCAGTATTTCACACAGAAAAGACTGGAGTTTTTTTCAGGAAAAAAAAAAGACTGGAGTTTTTTTTCAGGAAAAAAAACTTTTCAGGAAAAAAAACTTGTGAATTTTTTTGCAGAAGAAATGATGAACAGCAAATCATTCTTGCAAACAGTGCAGTTTTTGAGGACTTTTTCATAGCAGAGAGAAAAAAGATTGATTCTTGCCCATGAGCAATAAATGCATGAATATTTACATCTCTGCTCTGGGCCAAACTGCATGTTACACTGAAGCTCTGTGTAGCATGTCCCTGGTGTCTCCTTCTCTATTTCGAACCAACCTAAAGGGGAGTTCTTTGCAATGGTAAAGAACTGTTTGATTCTCCAACTGCCAACTGTTTTACCCTACGGTTGCTTTCACCTCAGGGGAATGAGAGGTAAACATCAAACTGCACAGCTAAAGAGAGAAACCAGGAGGAGAGCTGGTGAAATGGCTGGCAGGGGAATAATTAAACACTACTTTCACTCATTACTTCTTCACAAGACACACCTTCCTGAAGGTAATATCCAATTTAGAAAGGACCACTGGGCCAACGTTTTGTGAAGAAGTAGGCAGTATATAACTTGGCCACCCTATGTCCAGGTTAAAGATGATGAGAATTAATTCTTCCCTTCTTTCGGAGCATGTTCATTGACATTCTGCTTACTGGCAGACTGAAAATTAGAACCAATAGTATGAGAAGGGAACATAAAGGAGATCATTGGCAGGAGTCCTCTTGAGGTATTATGCTAGCATAAATATAATTGTGCAAGGGAATACTCTTTTTCAGAGGCTACGTTAAGTTCTTTCCCTAATGTAACAAATCTTTCAAAAAGGACACTAACAACCCTCTCTCTTTTGATCATCGTGAAGTGAATGAGCTCCAAGCCTCAGTGCCCTTTGCATAATTAGTTGTCCCACTGTGGGATCCAGCATAACTACTCTCACATACATTCATATTATACCTGAAGCGCAAAAGGATCTTGGTCGTTGTTCCCAAATAATCTACTACATTATTTCAGAGTAGTTAATTGATTGTGCAAACGAGGGACTATATACATATATGTGTGGAGTTTGGTTTTCAGGTGTCTCTTATTTGAGGGCCAGAAAGCTGGTCCCTTAGCAGACTGGTGGTTGTTCCTTATTATAAGCGATGTTCCTTATTATAAGAGATGTCTTCTATTTGAGGATTAGAAAGCTTTTTCTTTTCCTGAACAAAATGTCAAAAAAAAAATCCTGTATTTTCAGGTGTGGGCCCTTCATAATGACAGAAATATGTGTGCCATGTAATTTATGAATGTGGTTTTGTTAATTTTACAGAGAAAAACATGGCTAAGTCAACTGAAATCAATACTATTATTTGGTAATTAGGTAAAGTACAGCTTTGTTAACAGCTATTTCCTGATTGTGAACCCTGCATGTCATAAATTTCTACTGCCCGTTACTGTTTTGAAAACCTGGCAAAACTAGTGGTCAGAGTAATCAGTACAATATAGTTCTAGTTTTATTTCCTCCCATGCATCTCCTCAGGTTTAGTGTGTGATTTTCCCTCCATCTATGTAGGCTACAGATATGGAGAAACACACTGTGAATATTCTTGATGCATTTCCATAAAGGCCTCAAAGGAGCTCTCTGAAAGTACAGAACATTTCTACCACTGAAACTATGCAGTTTTCCACAGATGCCACACAATTTAAATAGAATTGTTTCCTTGAAAACCATTATCGACAGAAATGAGACAGCCCTATTATCTTAATCTCATTGAAACAATGGATGATGGTTGCTCCTTGTGGGGCACAGTTTATGGGAATCAGTTGAGTTTTAAATTCCAAAAGAAAAACCAATATACTCTCAGCTAAAACAGCGTACTGTTAAAATAGTGCAACGTTCCCCATAGTTGTGTCCCAATGGAAGGTGGCAGGGGAGCTCAGGTCACCTGGCTATTTCATACTTTGTCTCACTGATTGTCTCTCAGATGGCTCTTTCTCTTAATTAGTTCAGCAAATCTCTATTAAAATCAAAGATTTAAGGTTTAAATACAATGCTTCTTCTGCATTTATGGGTTTGTCCTTAATGAATTTGATTATTCATGAGGCACGTGCTTGCCTTCCTCCTCCCATTCTCCTCCTCCCATTCCTTTGCATTCCTCACCCCATGCTTATGAGGCTTGTGTTTAAAATGGATATTTTTTTTTCCTTTTTGGTGAGCAAAGCCCCTCCCCACTGCTGGAGACGTGTCCTCTCTGCCATGTGGCTGCACATTCTTCTGTTTAATGGCTGCTGATTTGTCAGATGCTCTCTTTGCTCCTACCTCTCTCCTCTGGGAGGAATCTCCTTTCTCAAGATGGCCACAGAAGTATCTAGAACTCCAGAACTCAGCACTCCACTCCTCTGTCTGAAGGGAAAGTACCGATAAGCCTTTTATCTTGTCTTTTTTCTTCCCCCTGTGAGTGCCAGAGCTAGAGGCAGGAGAATGGGAGAAGGAAGCTCCAGAGGGAAATGGGAATGAGATCATGGGGGAGGGGTGTAATATTCATATTTTTCCACTTTCACAAGGGCTCAGTGCCCAAACCCTCATGAATGTGGAGGGGCTACTATAATCATATTTCCCATTCCAGATTACATCAGTGTGCTATATGCAAGAAATGATCTAGGAATATTTTCACAGATGTCATTAAAAAGTATATTTGAACATCCCTGTTGGTCCATGTACAAATAATTATAATTTTTACATTCACATTATCGATTGGCTGTCATTCACATTATAGATCACCATATAAAGACAAACTGATTTAAACCCTATCTCTAACTGCAGGAAATCCAAAAATATCTGTCAGAGGATAAAAGTACACCACCAGAGTAATTGTAGCAGACCTTAAAATTAAGACTGTCATGCCCTGCTTCCATAGTATACTCTGACTCAGAGTCTGAAACAGAGGGCATGCCAGAGGCTGAAACAAGGGCATGCAAGGATCTGCTGTATAGAGAGAGGTTACAGTGCTGGAAACAGAACGGGGGATGGGGTGCCAGCTCCAACAGAGAGTCCTGCATCTTCAGATACAGAAGAACACTTACCTATGCCCAGCTTTGCAGAACGCAGGCAGCAAAGAGGGACCTGGTGTTGCTCTCTCAGAATTTATAACTGGCAAGAATCAATCAAGTCACAGCTGTGCTAGCCTTCAGACCTATTTAGCTGACATCCTTCCCCTCCAGGAGCTATAAAAGCTTATATGACCTTCTGTCCTGCTGGATGCCTTGATGAATGCTCAGACTTACCTTGGACGCTCCCTTGCTGTGGAACCCTGTCAGACTTTGTTTATGTTGGACTTTATTTATGACTCTGTGCTTACTGCCTGGAAGTAAATAAGTTGCTGGGAGTTATTCAGTTTGTTTTGTTTGTTTTATCAGCTATGCCAGGACTGAGACCCTTTTCGCACCTCACCTTTTCATGGTGCTGGGGTGCGGGGCTCACGCAAGCAGCCTCCGGAGAGAAGGTCTTGTGTCCGGGGTCCTTTGGCTCTGCACAAGCTTCCTGCTTGCACGAGAGCCCTGCCTCTTCCTTTTGCAGTGCAGCCTGGGACCTTCCCAGCGTGCACTGGACAGAAAGCGTGACCGGCCCAGCTCCTAAGGCTCCGCATGCCAGGTAAGCGCACGGCCCAGAGCGATGTACGACTGCACAGCATTTTCAGCTTCAAGCCGAAAATGAAAAAATGTGTGTGTGGTCTGAGTCAGGCCCTTGAGTGTTGCGCAAATGTGAGTGCATCGTGTGGACCGCTCCTCACATGTGTGCAATGCTCAATGGGCCCTTTTGCAATGGAAATGCGGTGCAAAAAGGGCCTGAGATAAGAAAAAGACTCCATTGGATGGAACTACCTACTACTCCATATTCCTTGCATTCCAGAGTCCCTGTGATGAACTGACAGCCTTTCCTGTGAATAAATGAGACATATTGTAATCCAATGTGAGGGAATAAAGATGTATTTGGAGTTCCTAATAGAGCAGCAACCACTATTTTGTATGTAGTCTTGAGAGTGTGATCCAGTCGTTTGAGTGTTGGACTATGACCCTGGAGACCAATGTCTGATTCCCTGTTTGACCATGGAAACCTACTGTGTGATCTTGGGCATGCCATATACTCTTAGCCCCCCAAAACCCTGTGACAGGTTCGCCTTATGGTCACCATAACACAGAAACTATTTGAAGGCACACAACAACAGCAGCTATAATTTTTCCACAGAAGGTATTTCTCTTTCATTGTTACTCCCTTTATACCTCAGAACTAAGCATACCTAGGGACGTGAAAATCTTCCAGTCTTGACTCCCTTGTGTTTCTTCAAATCTTGCCTGCATTTTCTCCATCTTTATTTCTGCATCCTGCATTAAAATTTGAATACATTTTGAATGCATATTTTTAATGTGCACATTCTGTTATGCATTGTACCTAGTGAATGCACTTTCCCACTGACTACAGTGAATTTCTCTGTTTTTGGAATTATAGGCTCTTTTGGGCATTCTCATTTAAAACTATTTGGATTCTTCCCTTTGTACTTTATTTCTTCAAAACACATGTAAATCTCATACATGAATCCTTATGGTCAGCTAAACATCTTGAGTGGCATGAGAAGGCTACTCTCATGGTAGCTATCAACTCCAACAAATATTTTTTCTATCCTCTTAAGTTCTCCACAGAAAACAGATTTTAGAGTCTGCACCAAGCTCTGGCACCAGCTAAGCCCAGGTGTCCTGCACAGCACATGTCACATCACTGGCACATTGTTGCTGAAATATAAATAAAGAAAACCACAAGTTATGGAGACCTATGTTAGCTTACCAATAGACTGTTGTAGTTTAGTTATGCTTCAGGAGTCAAATTCCCTGACTATTATTGCAATAAAAAGTTTAGCTTTGCTAAAATTTGCAGAACCTTTCAACATACACAGACTGAAAAGGGAAAGTTAAATAAATTAGGAAGTCTTTGCTCTCACAAAGTCTTGGATTAGCTCATCCTCCAGTTTTTTAACGGTATAAATGTCCCTTCCTGACTTGCTTCCCATTGCCAAAGGAAAAGTTGACTGCACCTTAAACAGCTTTTATTGGCCTGAAGGAAGGCTTCAACCACAGCTTCTGCCAGTTATGGATTATGTTGATCTGACACAAGCCCAGACACACATATGTCTTCATTCTTTTTCCAATATTCCATACCTTTTTTAAAAAAAAGAAATGGTATTGTTATTATCAAATGACATATTCCTGCATAGCAGCGGGGTGTTTCTTCTTCCTTTTTTCACCCTTCAGATGGGCTGAAACTTTTTGTAAACCACAGCTGCTAATTCTTTGGTTTTAAGTCCTAATGGTGACAACCGATCATTTTACAACCCAGGTAGCTGCCACACATATTGCATAGACGCAACAAGCACCTGTTTCTTTACAGTTTAGACTCTATAATTCTGCATGATTTTTTTTCTTTTAAAAGTTAATTTGCTTACTTCCTGAGAATATGGAAACTGACTGCTGTGACTTTTTAAAGATATTTACATGATCCCTGATTTTCTAATACACAAAGATCTAATAAACGGGCAGTTTTTGACATGATACTGACAGATGCTGGGAGAACTTATTTTGTTAGGCAGACCAATGTCTGCTCTTCCAGTCTTGGTCAATTTTGCCATGTTAATTCTTAAATCCCATCCCATTTCTACATTGTCTGTGAATTTATGAAAAGAGAAATCTGCTGGAATATTTGTATTTAAATGCATATTTCAACATGTATTTTCACACAAAATACATATTTATAAATGAATTTTATTCCAAAGAAGACATTCGCAAACATATTTTATCCTGAAATACTTCTTTCAAAGTGCATTTGGTGCTTTTCTGAAGCAGAGGAGTACACTGCAAAATTCAAACAAGTGAGAAACCCCGAGGACTATTGTGTTTCAATCTGCTCATTTTTCCATTAGATGCAGATCAGGGCTTAGATCCAATTGCTTGTCCTAAAGTAGATCCATTGAAATTCATGAGATATGTAATAGTACATTGATTTACTAGTTTTCAGTTGATTCAATAGGTCTATTCTAATTGGGGGTAACAACTGGATTTAGGCACAGGTAACATGAGAATTTGCAAATCTGGCATTCCTATGTATGACTTCCTAATAGTCCCAGATAATGAGTGGCAGCTTTCTCCAGAGAGGTTAACCTCAAAAGTTGTTCTTGTTATAGCTATTGATTAGGCCTAGGAACTGATATCCTTTAGTCATGCGACAGAGTAGAGAAACAATCTGAAGTAGTTACCATTCTGGATTCTGGTGAGAGTGGAAGAGAAGTTGTGAGCTGGCTGAAAAATGAAGCAACACTGGCTCTCTTTGATATAATGTTGTCTGCTATACAAATTGCACATACCTGGCAGTACAGAAATGTGTCAAATAAATACATGGAATAAGTTTGCTTCCACTATTCTTACTTATATTTGTATAAAAAAAACAAGTAATAAAATAGTTATCCAGTGTTTCTACACTATCACTTAAAGCATGGGGGAAAAGATGTACAGTGCCCTTCTCTCCAAGATCATTTCTCTCTTGATAGATTTGTGGGACAAAGAAACATGGGAGGCACAGTCCCAGTAGCAGCATAATAGCATGGGGTCTCACTCCTTGCTCCAAAGGCACCATTGACAATCCAGGCTTTAGCCCCCATGAGCAGCACTGCTCCCAATCAGAAGTAAATGCTTCTTGTGAACTGGCTTGAAAAAACAATCTGTAAACAAACTTCAGCAGAATATTGCTGAGACTATTTAAATATATGAAAATTCTCACCATTCTCCAGATTAAACTGAATCATATTTAGGGATATGATTGTCCATCTGAGTATATTATCCGGACCATCTGGTGAATGTGGCAAAACAATTGTTTTAGCACTCCATCATGCTTCCAGATCTTGAACACGACCACAAATTTTATTTTCAGAATGATTGAAGTTTTACAACAATAGCATCTTTCTTATCCACTTTGGGATAATCATTACATCCTTCAAAATTTGAGTTGCCCTTTGAATTTTATTTGGTATTATTTGGAATTTATTGTGAAGCCCTTTATATTTACCATCTTTTTCATACAGATCTGATTAACACATACCTTTGAGAATACTCTCTGTCAGCCAAAATGTAACGGTCTTTGTTATTGGAATGAAGTTCTCTTTTCCTTAACTTCCTAAAGCCCCAGAAGTAGCCACTATTTTTATTTCATTTCATTTTTATTTTTATTTTTTTCCCCACCCTTCTCTGACCAGCTTACAAAAATGCTAAAACAAGAAAAAGTTAAGTCTGATAATAAAAAAGTTAAAACACAATTAAACAAGTTATTGTACTAAAATGTCATTAAATTTTAAAAAGTGTAAAGCTATTCTTAGAAATAACAATCATGTTAAAAATACAGCAAGCATCCACCCATAAAAATGACTCCCCACAACCATTTAATCATTACATGCCAATTTGAATAAAAAAGATCTTTGGCTGGCTGCAAAAGGGGAGCAGAGAAGGGACAAGTCTAGCCTCCCATGGAAGGACATTCCACATCCTGGGAGCAGCCACCAAGAAACCTCTCTCCTGTATCATTACCAGATGGGTCTGGGGACTGAAAGAAAGCCCTCCCCAAGGATTTTAAGACTAGGAGTAAGACTGGACCTGAGCTGTAAAGGGCTTTAGATCATATGTTGCACTTTGAATTGTGTCCAGAAATGAACCAGTAGCCAGGGCCACTGTTTCAATAGAGAGTTATATGTTCCCTGTAACTGGCCCCACTCAGCATTGTGACTACAGCATTTTGGACCCATTGAAGTTTGCAAATAGTTTCCAAAGGTAGCCCCGTGTAAGCACATTGCGGTAGTTCAAAAAGAAAGTAATCAAGGTGAGTCACCATAACAAGATTTGACTAGTGAAATTGGTGTACTAGTCTTAACTGTACATATGCACTGCTGGATGCCAGTGAAATCTGGGTATCAAAGTTCAGCACTACACTGAAGCTGCAATAGTGAGATTTCAGAGGGAGTATAATGCTATGCAGCACAGGTTGGATCCCTACTTCTTAATCTGCTTTTCTACTTACCAGTAACATCTCTGTCTTGTCTGGATTTAGCTTCAATTTGTTCGCTGCATCCAGTCCATTACTGACAGCAAACACTGGTTGAGTACCAAAGCAGTTCCCTTGGAATGAGACTGACAAAATTTGATTCCCTCCACATATTGGAGACACCAAACTCCAAAACTTTGGATAACCTCTTCTGGCCATTTCATGTAGATGTTGAACAGCATAGGAAACAAAACTGAGCTGTGAGAGAACCTACAGGCTCATGGTCATGGCATCGAAAAGGAATCCCCAAGTACCACCTTCTGAATTCACCTCTCCAAGAAGGACCAGAACCGTTATTGAACAAGTCACATCTCAGACATGTGACTCAGAAGGATACCTTGGTCAATTGCACTGAAAGCTGCTGAGATGTCCAGCAGAACTAACAAGCTGCCTCAGTACAGTGAGGCATCCACTACTCCTCTTATCCATTTGGCCAGTTTTGCTCTAGCTACTTTGAAGAGCAAGGCTCCAGTACACATGTAGTGGCTGTCATCTCTCCAAGGAGCCTGTCTACATCCTCAAGTTGCACAAAGTGGAACATATCCAATAATATAGGACAACTAGGAACCAAGGTTACATCTGCTTGACCTGTATCATCTGCAGCATCCAAGTGAGTCTGGATCCAAGAAATGCTATCTGCAAAGTGCCTTGGAAATTCTCACAGCAGGCCATCAACTGGTCCATGTTCTTTATTGTGGGCCACAGTGGTCACTGCTGGTAAACACAGCTATAGTTTTCAGGATACAGATTCAACAGAGATCAAGTGAAGGAAAGAGCAATGTTTGCACCAAAACAAAATGAACTTAATGTTTAACTAGCATAATATCGCTAAAGCACTCCAGCACTTTGACTATAACTTTTGAATAATAATATAAAAAGGCTAAGTGGACATGGTGAAAATCAGTTTCTGAAATGATCTGTGACATTGGATGAGACATGTGATTGGTGGGAAAGAGAAAGGGAAAGACACAAGGGACAGGGAAGGGAAAGAAACCCTGAATCTTTCAAGAAAGAAACTGGATCAGATTGTGAATAATCAGGTATAAATCAAAACAAAAATGAACTGGAAAGTCTTGATATTTCCAGAGATTTTTTTCTTTTTCTTTTTTGGATTCTAGAGACACCCTCTGTTACATTACATTTTTACGTTCTAGAGGCATGCTCTGTTACATTCATACTATCACATTAAACCTAATTTTATGAGTAATGAAAGGTTCCAGGGTACAGTACTTTGGAAAAACTGCACTATTTTGCAACATTATGTTTCTTTACAAATATACAGGTTAAGTGTAAGTGCAGCCATAGCTTAGGCACTCCAACCAATGAGCAGACTACTGTGTTCCCACATCATTTCTCTGAAAAGATGAGCAGAACTCCAAAATATGGACAGCTTACACTTATGGTCTACATACATGACACAGGTATAGTAGTCTGATAACATCTTAATATGGCTCAAACTTTGACTTCCAGCAAATCAGTGAGTAGACACTCCTGGCTGTAGCTCTGAAGCAAGGAGATCTTTCACAGCAGAAGTGCTGTGATCTCTGGCTGGTGAAATTTCCCTCGATTAAAGGAAGAAAGGGGGTTCACCATCAGCAGCGGACAGCAGCATTCCCATTACTTAGATTTACTTTTGAATAAATGCATTATGAGTAGGAAGAGCCAAGGGAGTGACATCTTTTGCCCCTGCTGTGAAATGCAGCTGTTTGGATCTGAGGATCTGAAGGCCCCATACCAACAACCTGATTTTTAAAAGAAAACTCTTAAATAAACCTTTGGAGTTACAAAAGTGAAGAATTCTTCTGACTATAATGGAACAACAGAGCTTCTCTAGCCACCTTCTTTCTGCAACAGAGAGCTAAGTGTATTCATTCCACAAGATCAGGACACATAAATTAAAAAACTGTTTAAAAGTGAATAATTAATAATTAATAAAGTAATAATTACACAAATAATAGTTAATAATTGAAAGAGAATAATTAAGGATCTAAGTGTATATATTTTGTGGATAGGCTGGATAAGCTGAATCTCATCTTATTTGTACAACTGAATTGTACAACTGGCCAGAGATTACTTCAGGTCAAGCCACTCTTAAAGCAGGACACAGAAAACTCTGACACAAAACCCATAGCAAAATTAAGATAATAGCACATCATGGTGAAAGAAGCACATCAGAAAGTGCTATGTTTTGTTCTTGATTCTGTACTTCAGGAGAGTAGAGATGCAGGGGACTAGCTGGACAAATAATATATTCTGCTATTTAAATCATTTGCATCCTTATGTACATGCATACATATACATGGACTTTCTGTCTCTAAAAGTTGAAAGAATAGACATGAACATTGTTAGTAAATGATAAAATGTTGGTCATTTTAATACCATGTCAAGTGAATTCCTATTTATAGAAACAGTTAAATCAGACACTGTATGAGCGCTCTGAGGTTTGCAACATTTGACAAATTGTAATTTTGTTCTTCACAAACTCTTGAACACTTCCTGCTAAGTGACAACAAACCTCAGCAAGTTTCCACAAACCTTCTGCAGCTTCTTCATTTTAGTATAAAGAACAGATGCCAGTTTGGGTGCTGTGCTGAGCTTATGTGCTTTCTTTGCACATATAAAAGAAGGAGCTCACATCACTGGGAAGTGTGATAGCTCAGGACTTTCAGAAACCTTTTTTTTTTTTTTTTGAGCACATAGGAGGTCAACAGCTGCCTCAACACTGCAAGCATTTACAAACATAGGCACATTAGACCAGTGATTGGAAAACAGACTTTCTAAAACTACATCTTCCAGAAACCTGAGGCAACAGCCGAGACATAGATCTGGGCAGATGAAAATTTTTCAGTTTCAATTTCTCCCATGGCCAGAATTGTTAGATCCCAAGATCTTTCCATCTCAAGTATTAAAAACAAAATAGGTATCTGTCGCTAAACTGAATGTTCATTGCTGGTTACAACCTAAAAAGGACTATACCAATTAGGTCCAGCCTATCTGACTGACCACATCTCCTTATGAGTGAGCCTACCTGAGTCCTGAGATACCTAGGAGAAGCCTTTCCGTTTCACAAGCTTCATGGATACAGCTGTTGGGGACATGAGACAGGGTGTCTTCTCAGTGTCTACCCCAGGCTCTGGAATTCACTTCCAAGGGAGGCTAAACCCCTTTGCTATATAGCTTAGTAGGCCATTATTATTATTATCATTATTATTATTATTATTATTATTATTGATTTTTAGAACTGAAGGTTTTTAAAGGAGGGCTTTTACAAGGATGTTGTATTGTCTTAATTGTCTTTGACTGCTTTTTTATCATTTCAAAATGTATGCTTTAATGAGCACATATAGTGCATTAATTCTATTTTAATGTTGATCCTTTTATGTATATCCCACTTTGAGCCCCAATCTTGTTAAAGAGGGAAAACAGTCGATGATGATGATGATGATGGCAATCTGACATCCTATTCAGTAGATATATCATTGTAAACCAACTTACCATCCTGTAAAATTGAATTGTACCATTGCATGATGTTTATATTTTCAAGAAAGGAGCAGAGACACATAGAGACATATGGAGATCCAGTATGGTGTATTGGTTTGAATGCTGGACTATGATCCTGACTTGGCCATGGAACCCACTGGGTGAGCTTAGGCAAGTCACATGTTCTCAGTGTCAGAAAAAAGCAAAGGCAAACCACCATGAACAAATCTTGCCAAGAATACCCTGTGATGAGTTTGCCTTAATGTCACCATAAAACAGAAACAACTTGAAGGCACACAACAAAGCAGAAACATAGCTACATCTTCAGGATCATTGCACAAGCAGAGCCACCATGGCCAACAGGATCATAGATCCTGTTGTGCAAGGGAGGGCATTGCTTATTGGGGCATCTTGCACAGTGCCTTACTGTCAAGGGGATCTCCCATTGAGCAATGTGCAGGACAGCCCAATACTCATAATCACAATTCACTTGAACGGCTGTGTATAATATGAGAGATATTGCTACATAATTGTAAAGTTACAAACCATAGCTTCTAATGCAGGATCTTGGCCAATTTTTCTAGCAATATTGTACTCATTTTAATTTGTCAGCCATCTTCAGTTCCCGTTTTGGGGAAAGGCAGAGAATAAATATGATGGTGATGATGATAGTTGCTTATCAAAACTGAATTGAAATGAAATTTTCATCATTATTTAAACTGCACCAATGATCTGACTCCATAGGGTGCTATTATGCACGTGTTCACTGGCATTACACCCACTTTTTTTCTGCTTGGAGCAACTAACACCCCCTCCTCACAGTTCCCCCAAAGCAGGAAATCCACAAAGTTTTCAGTAACTCACAATATGCAAACAAATTGTTCAGTTTTCATGAGAAGTAAAAGCCACTTTTTCAACCTAATGAGAATTTTGTATAGGTAAAGCCTGTTGGATTCTGCCAGAGCATCACCTCGATAGCAAACAAGTGATTATTTCTGGCTTATTATTTCTGAAGGGTGTCATCGTTTTTACCCTTCCTTTTCCCCCTTTGAATGGTATCATATGACTAATTTCCAGTCCTGTTGCCAAGCAGCACCGATGAAATGACAAGAACTGGTGTGTTTTTAAGATACTCTTTAAGTCATCTAGTCAGGCAGAATCTGGTTGGAGGCCAGAAAGAGTCTTGTCATGTTTCTCTTGTTCACCATTTTAAAAACTTTGTTTTAATGAGCATATATATATATATTTATATATATAGAGAGAGAGAGAGTTGCTCATCGCTACTTGGAAAAATTAAAGTAGAGAAATAATAAAAATGTTGTTCTGCAGTTCAACAGTTTGGAAGATATTGCTTTATTCTGAAAGAAGCATAATGACAGCAGTATTCCACTGGATCCTTATTACAAGTACATTTAATTTTTGATTTGACTATGTCGCCCTTGCAGTGAAGGTTTTGTGCCCTTTCCAGCTATCTTTAGGATGACATGCCAGCAAGATATTCCTGGGTTCCCCTCCACCATGAGGCCTCCAAACCTTCCATCCAATATGAGTAGCCGTTGAAGATATATGGAGGCTAAGACTGTATAGTTTTCCACAGCCCCTATACCTGTACATCCAGATGTCTTCCTGGCTGCCCTTGAAGAGGTGTCTGGCTCATTTGTCAGTAATACAGTCAAAGACCTGACCCATCTATGGACTATGGAAATGGCCCTGATGGCTGATAACTATTGCCCCTATATGCCCTCTTTCACTGCTTGGAAGTATCACTTTTTTGTACTACAACTCCCAGAATCCTGCAAACGACATGGCCACTGGTTTTCATGTGTAATACCCAATGCCTCACAGAGCACTCTGTGTACTATATATAATCAGCCCTCCCCATTTGCAAAGGTTAGGGGTGCAGAACACCTGCAAAAGTGGAAAAATTGCAAATATCAAAATATATGTGCATATTTATGGGAAGGGGACTGAGGCATGGTGGGGAGAATGAACAACCAAGATCCAAACCAGGTTAGGGAAAGGAGAAGGAAATGGGCGGGAGGCATGGTGGCCCTATACTTCTCTCTCTTGCCAGCTCCTTCCTTGGGAATGTTGGGGGCACTGGAAGAGGGTTTGTGGTGCTGAGATATTGGACTGTAATCTGCCCTTAGCTGGCCAGGCAGCAGATGGTAGAGAAACTCAGAGATGGGTTTTTAAAGGGCTGCACAGCTTGATTGAAGCCACTGAGAGAGAAATTTCTCTCAGAAAAGGAACATCTGAGGTAAGAGTGTCAGGACTTGGAGAAACTGACCAATAATCAAATCTGTGAAAGTTAAACTCCCAAATGTGGAAGATCAACTGTATATGCTCGTGTATACAACACTGATTGGAAGAGTACTATTTTTAAACGTTGGCTGAGATTCTGGATCGAGAGATGTAGTATAAAGTTTTGCCAGGGAGAACAATACAGCTCCTCTCCCACCCAATCCCGCAAATCCACTGTTGAGCTCTGGAGCCACGCACACAGCCCCAGTGGCTAGTGGAGGGCCTCAGGGAGTTGGCAGAGAAGTGTCCATCTATGGTTCGGTAACTTGGATACACAGTATCCAGGTATCTTACAGGACCTCCTAGAGATGCTCTGGAAGATCCAGAGAATGTGTGTCCACCACGACCTCCAGTCTCCATCAGCTGAGGCTTTCCTCCTTTCCACATAATTCTGACAACAATTCTTCAAGGTAGGTCCAGCTAAGAAATACAACTGACACAAGTGCACTTAGTGAGTTTCATGGTTCACTGGGAAACAGAACCTCACTGTCTTAAATTCTTGTCTAGCACTCTAACCATTACACTACACTCCCACTATTTTTCTTCAGAAGTAAACTGTGACTGAATCTAAAGGCAGCACACAGAGATCATCACTAGCTGTCACTGCTAGCCTTATTTCCATAAATTTGCCTAATTCACTTTTAAACTGACTCTTTTTAAATTGTTTCATTTTAATTTTTTAATTCAATTTCCCGTTACGTATACTTCATTACCCTTAAAATATAGTATAAAATGACAGTAAAATCTCTCTTCTCTTCCTTTTTTTCATTCCACCTCTGAATCTTATTCAATAAGCATAAATATACACTTGTGGCAATTATAGGTATAAATCATCTTCAAAATAATGAACAATGCCGATATTATTGTTCAAAATATTCAAAACACACATTTCCAGCGTGGAGTTGCAGACCAAAACTTATACCACAATTTAGAATAAAAAACAATGAAAGGTTTCCATATTTCCTCAAACATATTCAAACTTTCCTTTTTAGCTGGAAAACATATGTAATTCTTTCAGCTGCAGAGATCTTTCCAAGATTATTGTTACATATGGAAATTCTGTACAGAGCTTTTGCTTCTTATTTCTATTGCCAGTTCATTTTTAACCCAGTATTTATTTGGCTGTGCAACTTAGTTTTCTGTGCATTGTCATCTGCAGACCACTAATACCTTCTGAGATTTATTTTCTGAACTGGTCAATTCAGAGTGCTAAGATGAATTAGAGTTCCCAGTTGTTCTTTGCCGTTGCTATTTTGTGCCTTTAAGATGTTTCTGACTTACGATTTTCTGGGGCTGAAAGTGTGTGCTGCACCCAACGTCACCCAGTCAGTTTCCAAGGCCAAGTGGGGAATTGAACCGAATGTTCAAACCACTACACAATGCTGGCTCTAGTCTATGCTTTTTACGTTACATTTTCGCTCTTGTACAATTTTTATATGCATATGCTATGAGAAGTATGCATCACAAAAGTTGGAGAAGAAAAAGAAAAAAACAAACAAATGTGTGTTCTCATTCACATAGCTGTTCAGGAAGTGCAAAACAAATTTCTCATCTTGTCATAGTTCACAGAAACTTG
Organism: Iguana delicatissima; assembly: GCA_948472985.1. Lineage (NCBI taxonomy): Eukaryota > Metazoa > Chordata > Lepidosauria > Squamata > Iguanidae > Iguana > Iguana delicatissima. The sequence continues at coordinate 577,176 of CAOKZL010000495.1, read as the reverse complement.
GTGTGTTGGAGGTTCCTGGGTGGTACAACATGTTTGCTAACATGCTTGCAAAGGACTTCCTCCAATCCTCATTGGTAGGGTGGCAAGGTCAAGAGCATCTTAACCCCTGAGATTTCAGAAGCAAAATCCAAGACTCAGTTCTCTAGCGATTGCACAGAAAGTGAGTCCTGGTGATTTGATCAGATAGATATTAACCACAGTTTGTTAAAGCAAAACCTCATAACATTTATAACTTGTATCTGAGGGCATTTGATTCCAGCTAGACAGAGGAGGAGGAATAGGAGTGCAAGCCAAAGAGCTCTAGTGATGTTATTCAAAGAAGTGTACTAGACCTCTCTAGTAGAGAATTCTAAGGACATACCTACATATCCCATGACTCCATAAGACATGACAATGGGAGTTAAAGTGCTATCAAGCTGCAATAACAGTTTGGTGCAGATATACTCGAATTCATCTCACTACAAGGGCACAAACAACTCAACCATGCTGACCATCAGCTAAATTCTAAGTCACTTATGCCTAAAATTGTTTCCTTTGTCCTTCTCCATCTACATTCCTTTTGTGCCATGCTTTTATATATTGTAAGCCTGAGAGCTTGTTTTATATTTATTTATTTTATTTATTTATTATTTTCTATTGCACCATTCTCTCAGTACTGTGATCCAAGACAGCTAGCTCACAAGATGATTATAAAAACATACAACTAAAACTATAATTAAGTGACACTGTTAAGGCACAATTGAACAGATCACTATATTGAACAACAAGTAAGTTAAAAAAAATCTGGCCTGATCTGTGAAAATCTCCAGCTATAGAACAGGATGTAAATACTATAAATAAATAGGTAATTTATTTATAGCTTTTCAATATGTAGATTTAGAACATTCAATTGATGAGGGTGAAGCTCTGTTCCCAAGACACTGGCATCTATTAAGAAAGATGCGAGCTTCTAGGACACTGTGCACGACAAAAATCAAGCTACAACTTCTCACTAAAGAAATGCTGTCACAGCAGCATTTACTTGTTTAAACATTTATTAAATCACTTCACAACAAATAGTAACACATGAAGTGCTATCCTCACATTTCACAGGAATCTCACTTGTAAGGAGGAGAGCGCTAGCCAAACTGGGTGATGATTGTTGTGGGCTGTAAAAAAACAACAAACCTCTATTGAAATATTATTTGACTTAATATTTAGGAGAGGAACTGCTGCAGTGCCTTATTTATCAATATTTGTGGAATATTTGCTAATAGGACAACTGGATGCATAAGAACAAAGACTCAGCAGGGACACTGTGAAAGTTAGAAATTTCAACATGCAAGATGTTTTTTAAAAAAGAAAAAGAAATACAAAATGTTTTGCAACAATCTGTGTCAATCTCTTTGCCTCAGTATTTCCTAGAAATTAGAAGGTCAAGGTACAAAGAGCAAACTTTACAAAGATGAGAACCCTTAGAAGTCTAGCTCACCTTGGTATGATGGGGCTTTCAGAATCAGGAAGTCCAACTGTTTGATACATGAGACCCATAGTCTGTGATTTCCCTCTCCATCCATCACAGGACCTATCAGCTTTGCTGGGAATTTTTCATTCCCATTTCTAGCCCTTTACTCTATACAGTTTCCAAACATGCCCATATGAGAAGACTTCCTTATATTTAACAGCTATAGGTCCTGTTATTAGGAGAGGAACAGGCAATTCCTGTAAAATAGTTTTCTTACCCTCCAGCTGTCTTAATTTGGCAGTTGTCCCACTTTACAGCTGTTTTTAAGATGTACCAGTTTCTCGCTCCTCTTCCCATTTCCCCCCTTACTCCTCATTTGATTACAGTTGCAGCAAACTGAGGCCATTTCCTCACTAGCCTGTTATAGTGCTATTATTCCACTTTCAATCCTATGGAATCCTGGGGTTTGCAGTTTAGGAAGGGGTCTTCCTAAACTGCAAATCCCAGGATTCCATAGGATGTTGAAAGTGGAATAATAGCAGTATAACAGGCTAGTGCAGAAATGGCCTGAGTTCAAAATGCAAAGTAGTTTGCACTCACCTCAGCAGCGGGGTAGGAGAGAGGAGGGACTGAAATCTTGACCTTCTCTTCTCCTAGGTTGCATGTTCTTCCTCACTAATAACTTTTGCCATCTTTATTGCACTCTAGTATTGCATGGCCACATGTGTTCCAGTTTTCTTCAGGAGAGAGAGGAGACAAAGTGGTGTGGCCTAGACTAAGGCCATTTCCACACAAGAGGGGAGCAGCGGTTCACTGTGTGTCAAGAGCAGTGTTTTTATACTCCGATTCAGAAACTGAATTCAGAAATTCAGAAACTGTGCTGCCTGCACCACCACCACCACCACCCCGCATTTACATCATACTACTGTGAAGAACAGCAGTTGCTTCATCCACAACAGCAAGTCCCTGGCCACTCCCATTCCCCTCCCTTACCCTGCCCCACCATCGTTGATTGGTCTGCTTTTTTAAAAAAAACACATACATTTTTAACACATTTTTGTATTGCTACGTTTGTGCATAGGAATGCATGTTTGTTGATATGTGGAAAAAAACACGTTTTAATAGTCTATTACCAGATCCACTCTCTTCCTGCTATCTATTTAACACAGGAAGACAATAATGACAGCAGCCTGTCCTTTGATGGGCAGAGAAAGATAGGGACGGAAATAACAGAAGGGACATCCTGGGAATACCCATAGCTGGCCACTTCTGCAATGTGAATCAATGCATGTAGGCGAAAACCAAAGCAGAACCAGTTTGGGAGATTTACATCAGTTTTCCTGGTTTTCACATACAGCAGTTTTGCATTATAGTGAACTGCAGTGAACCGTTCTAGGAGCTGAAAACATGCAGAACCACAATGCTAAAATTGTACAACGTGCAGACCAGAGGGTAAGAATTCAATGCTGCTACGATGTATCAGCATTGTGCAGAAATGGCCTAAGAGTCCAAGGGTAATACAAGAATGGGAATCGGAGCAGCCGAGTGACATCATATGTCCAGAATATTGTACTATGAGTTGTCTGGTTGCCAGTGGGAAGGTGTTAATAGTTCTCTGGCAGAGTAGACAATGGGGTCCAGAATGGGCTAATGGCCTTAGCATTAGGCGACAAAGGACTGATGGAATAGTGATAGCTCTTTAATGGTGGGACAGGTGAGGGGACAAAAGGAGAGTTTTGGTGTACAGGCGAAGAGGGTCAAAACAAACAGTTATTCCACGGAAGTAGTTTCAGGCTCTCTTGTTTTTAAGGGTTGAGTCATTGGGGGCTTTTGCAAGTCCATTGTCAACTTTCCTTACTATGACCTAACCATATCCTGAGGTCCTGGTCTGACCTAGTTTTGCAAGGCACATGTACAGCCAGTTCCTCTTTGCCAGCAGACTTCCCAGCCATAGCAGCAAATAATTTATATTTTATGCTAATTAATATTTGCCAATTCAATCATATCATGGAGTGGGGGTGTACACCCTTGGTAACACATTTTCCCACCGTTACCCTAGCCCCACCACCCATATTTGCAGAGAGGAAATGCCTACAAAATGGTCAATGGTACATCCAAATCTCCATCCAGAACCTTCATGTTTTGAAGACCTGTAGGGAGTTTTAAAAAGTTTAGAGCGCAAAAAATCTTCCACACGTGGGAAAGTGGCTGAAAGCATCCCCAGAGGCTTGGAAACATTAGTAGCCATTTTGGACCAAAAAATGTCCACCATGCAAGGGTTTGGGAGGCAGGATGATGTATGGATGTTTTGGGGCCCATAAAATATCTTTGGAGTCCCACATGTGTCTGCTGGTCACACTTTTCTCACACCTAATGTAGTGAGAACTGGAATAGGAAATCCAGGGACATTCTAAAAAGAAGACAAGTGGTTGCAGACCAGAACTTTGTTCTGCAGTGTGCTAGCTGGAGGGAGGGAATGAGGAAGGGAGAGCTGAGAAAGCTAATCATGCTGCAACAAAGGACTGTGCAGTTTTCTGTGGAGTTAGTGAAGTTAATATGTTGCTTAAGAAAGCTGTGATGGCTAATGAAGCCACTGGAAGACTGGACAGTCAGTGTACTACATTAAATGGACAGCCTCCCTGGATAAGAGAGGCTTTCCTCTTCAGAAAGTCAACCTTCAGATGAGAAGAGTGATGGAAACCATAACACACAGTCATCAAGATTACTCTCAAGGAAAACAAAGCGAGGGGGGATCCTTTCACAGAGTGAAAGTAGAAGTAGGAATATTTCTGCTGGATACACTCGATATATTATTTTAAATATGGAAACAGAAACAATCGAAGTAGAATTCCAGGGAGCGGCATCACTTGATGAATTGCTAGTGGGCAATCAAAGAGGACAGAAATGGAGATCAGCTCTTCATATGTACCAAACAAATTTTCAGTAGAAGTAGTAGTGGTAGAAGTAAATTCAGTTATATCATACCAGGACTAAGATTTGGAATCAAGTATAAGCAAGGTTGGCCTCCCTTTGGGTAGAATGGAGCAAATGCCTCAGGGGACAGATGCAGAGGAGAAGTGGAGGCAGCATCCTGGTTATTCTATAGTTATGGAACATTAACTATTTAGGAAAACAAAGAAAAGAAACAGAGAAATATTAGGCATTGCAGTTACCATAGGAGAAGTCAAAGTGGTTTCTAAATGATGAGAGAAAAATTTCAGGGAAGGCCAGAATACACTACATTCTGTGAATACTACCTGCGTGGTATTTAACCAAAAGTTTTCAGATACAAATACACACACACACACACACACACACACACACAGGTCATCTTTATAATCTGGTGTTTTCATTTAACGAAGGCTGACTTCTGAGATGTTAGAAAAACTCCTGCTAATAAGTAAAGCAAATTTGACTTTTTTTTTAAAAAAAAGGATTAACATTAATATTAGACTGTAATGAGTTTCAATCAGTGCCATGCCATCTAACATAATCCAATTTTCTTATATGTGAGACATCTTTTTGATGAGCAGGCTAGGAAAGAGATGATTGATTCATGACATTTTTGAGGCTCTGTAGGGAAGAATTGTTTGAATGACTGCTTGGCATTTTATGTCTGTCATTCAAGACCAGCCTTATAAAAGAGAGTTTTTAAAAAAGTATTTGCTTAAAACTCAAACAGCAGCATGTAAATTCATGGGACTATATAAAGAATGAAGAAGATGCCATTTCTACTGATTGTACAGAAGCTATACAGACTTTAAAAAAAAGCTTTAAATGCATTTGGAATGCTTCTTTGTCTCTTCAAAACTTTAATTAAACACATTTCTAGAGCTATAATGCCTCCCTTTGCAGTTAGACTGTCTAACTTCTGTAGAACTTGTAGCTGTTTCCACACTGGTGTTGAAATGCATTTATCACACCTTTTTAAAGTCATGTTGCTGCAAGTCATAGGCAGTTGCTTAAAGAACTTGGAAGACTCCGATCTGATGACAAGACTGTTTGATCCACAGACAGTTCTCAGAAATAGGAACCAACCCACTCAGACACTGCAGCGTGGCTGCTTTGACACTTAACTAAGGATTAATAATCTAATTAGAGCAGACTTGTTATAAATGAATTTGAAACAATGGGACTGAAAGTAGGGTGGGAAACCAGGGGGAAAGGAGACACACAGGACACATGAGGCTTGATTCAAGGCTCACAGTGCCACAGAGTGAGACATTTCTATTGATTTCTCTAGGCATCAGAAGACGAAGCATTCAGATAATATGATTAGTCCATGGTAGCTACCAATATTGATTTGAGAGATTTCATACATGCCACAGGACAGGTAAAGCAACATCTTTGTTCTGACCACCTGATGACTCACAAAGTAGTATGCCAGCTTCTGAACTACACAGAAATCTTCTTCATTCTGACCTTTTTTTAAAAAAACAACAACAACATGTTTTTGCATTAAGGCATGATATTGAATCCTCATTGTTAAATTCATCCTGACTTGCTTATTCATAATGAGCTGATTTGTTTTATACAAACAGAAGTAAGTGTTGGCTCAGGTCCTAAACTAGGATAAGATAACATTACATCAGGAACCAGGGCTATGTATTATTAATGCTCCTGAATACCTTTTTATGTAAGGTGCTCTCCTTTCTGAATTTGATATTTCTTTTAAGTCAAAATGCCTCATCTTAGGTTCCCTTTATTGATTATTATTCATTTGTAGTTAGTGGGGGTCACAAATGAAGATCCAGAGCTTGGAAAATATCCTTCTTTGGACTATAACTCCTATACTGGCTAGGGGATTCTGGGAGATTCTTTTTCAAATTCTGCAAGTTAATGGCTCAGAGACTTCAGGTAGACTGCCTAGTCCCTTATTCTCTTTCCTCACTCTGTTTCTAGAACAATCACACATTCAGAAGTTCAGAAGTCAAATACATTCTAATTGGCCTGTATGGAAAGATGGACATGTTCTTTCTTGGACTAATTAAGGAATGATGATAAGGTTAATCACAACTTTTCAGGAACAGAGTTTCAGGTACCAACCATTTTGAGGACACTTACCCATTTGGCTTTTAAATCAAGGCTTAATAAATCAAATCTGTGGTTAATAAATCTGAGTTTAATAAATTCAACCAATATATCCCAGGTACCAACAAAGGAAATGGTCCATTTGCTTCTATTCCAGAGTTATTTGCTATGGTGACTATAAGGTCTGATGTCTCAGTTTCTGGTCCTAATAGGAATTTTCAGGAGTGCCAAAGAGTGGTTAAGCTGAAAGAACTTAGAAGATGGTGACAGCTTAATGTTTGTCTTTCCATGGAATCTTTTTTTTTGTGGTGACCCATGTGCTTCTTTTCTGAATATGAGCAATGTGTAGAGATGGAAAGTTAGATGGTGTTGAGGATATTTCTTACTGTGTGGTGTTGAGGATATTTCTTACTGTGTAATTCATTTTTTTTAGGTATGGAGAAACATTTTACCTTGTCAGCTCTACCTGTGGTGTGAAGAGAACATATTGCCAGAGCTGGGACAAGTTACTTTTTTGAGAGTACAACTCCCATATCTTTTAGGCACCATGAACACTCCGGTTCTGAGAAGAACAATCCAAAATCAAACATTGCCACAGCTTTCATCATATTATTTCAAGTCACTTCAAGAAAGCTTTTTTCAGTGTAGTACCTAAATGTGTGAATTAGCCCCGAAACTTCCTCTTTTGACTGTCTTTTTGTGTTATCAGGCAATGACATATGAGGAAAAGGGGACAATAATTTGCAATTTTTACCTGGGTATGTTTCTGTTCTGGCAATTTAGATAGTTTACATTCAACAGCTTGTTTTATCGTTGACTTTAAAGAAATTGCAACACTTCCAGAACCCTTAGAAAAGAAAAGAGTAAAATTTTGAGTTACTCACAAATAACATATCCATCTTGTATCTGTCCTGGTTATTTGACATGACTATCAGTATTTAACACCTTGAGCTACCAAGGAGAACAACTCTTCTTTAATCACATATGGTCAAGTAGAAGACCTATTCAACACTCAGAAATGCACATACTGGTGGCAGTTTGTGTCCAAAATACAATGTCTATAAATACTGATTAGAAGACAATGGATTTTCCTCATTTACTCTAGACCTACGCTTAGTGAATAATGAAACAGTGGTGACTTCCATGGCAAGAGAAAATCTACTCCAGCATTCAGCTCAAACTTTTTAGGATAATTCAACATGCTGAACCCTATTCCCCAAACAGGCTAAGTCTTTGAATAGTTCTTTTTAAAGTCTGGCTTTAAGCCTGGACTAGTCTAAAACCTGCCACCACTGTAATAAAATCAGTTATAAGAATACCAATGATTAGGTTGAGAAAATGAAAACTGGAGGGTTCTACTATACAACCTTATTTGGTTCTATAGGAACAGAATTTCAGCTACTTGTTTGCATGACAAGCAACACATCTCTTCCCTCTTCTACACAAACATTAGACGTACTAGAGACCACTCTAGTTTTCACTCTGGCAGTCTTTGCAATATTTGTGTGTGAACCGAATTACAAACCTTTCTTACAACAATCTAAAATCTTGCAGATTAGAAATCTTATTTAGGGACAGGGATATTTAGCTCTGGTTGAAGCAAGTGTTAGAGTAAGGAGCTGAATCAGGATGGCAGTAGAAAAGTGATAGCAATGCAGTTCTCCAAAAGCAGTTTATCTGAATAAACTGTTAATATTTCTGCCAAATAGGTAGCTTTCTGGAGCTTGATAGACTAGGCTGGCTCTACCACCAGGCAGTGTGGAGCAATCATCTTCAGCAGCAGGTATTGGGGGCAGATGTGGCAGCAGCAAATGTAGCTTCCCACTGTAGGAAAACAGAAAATCCTCTACCATACAGCCTGTTCTGCATCCCCTACATTAGCCTGTTGTTTTAGGATGCAGTGAAGAACATTGGCTGGTATCCTGTTAGTGAGTTATGCAGACATACATTCAAAGCAGACCAACATTTACATAAGTCACTTTATTGACTATTACAGTGTTTGGAACTGTTTACTCACCATGCAGCAGCAACCCCCTGCCCAACCCAACCTTATAGCTGCTGCATCTTCCACCACCACAGCCATTTTCTGGGAAGCTGAACAGCGAAGAATATAAAAGCATTTGGCTATATTCATATAACTGGATACACAGCAATTATATCATCCTCTGGGACCTCTGGAACAATCCCAGGAGGTCCCAGAGGGTACCTATTGCTGTACACCCAGTCATAGGGACATAGCTGGACATTTACCTCCCACTGCCCCCCATCCACCAACCAATAAATGGCCATGATAGGAGGGGGCTGCAGCAGCTAAAAGGTGGGTTGGGGTGAGGGAAAGATATGTTATAGTTCTGCCTGTGCAGAACTTTGCAGTATGCATCCCAGTGCAGGATCATTGATGAAACAAAATTCAAATGCCTATTTCATTTGTATGCATGGAACAGGGGGTGCTATCTTGACTGTTCTTCAGATAGCAAAATTTCAGGAATTGGTCATGGAGCAATTGCAGAAAGAACACAGCCAGCCCTCCCATGAAATAGAGTGAAACATCTTGGAGTAAAAAGATGTGGCACCATCATGGTTAATAATTGCTATACAGAAAAACAGAGTTCCAGGGGAGAGGGAGCCCAGCTGCTAGCAAAAGCTTTTAAAATAACACCAGCTTCAGCTATGAGTAGCAATATGAACAGCTTCAACATGAGTAGCAATATGAACAGGAGGTTCCAAAGCTCTGGAACCTCCTGTTGGAAAGAACAGAGTAAAGGAAAGTTTTTTCAAAGTTTGCAAAGTCTTCCATGGCAGACATACATTTTTTTCTGTGCAAAAAGATTTTGTGTGTGTGTTTCCTTCACAAGTACAGTATTTCTTATGTAGAAAATACATTTTCTCCACAAAACAATATGGGGTTTGCAGAGAAAAAAAATGTGCTTCTGTGCAAAGTAATTTTCTGAAAGACCAGAGAAGTGTAAATACCACTCAAAAAAGGTCTTTGTTTTCTATCTGAAGATAAAGAACATGAAGATATACATTTCTACTGTCTATCAAAATAAGTTCTCTTAGGATTCCTACCTCATGAGTCTCACAAGTCAAACAAATGTAATCTTTCAAATCGAAGTTGCACTCTTCTTTGAATGATACAGATGTCATCTAAGTTAGTGATCCCTATCAGTAGTGACTAACTGATTTATTGTGGCTTCATGGACCACAGATGACTGTAAGCTACTTAGATTCTACAGCCTCAGTTCTGCTGAGATAGTTGATTCAGATATAGCTTGTAAGCAGAAATCCTGGTAACAAAAACAAAACACACATATTTGAAGTAAGAAGCAAAATAATGTTGGCAGCATGCTCCAGATTTCATTTTAATTTACAAATCTGACCATTGATGAGAAGCATAGGTTTCTGTCTCATGTGTCACAATGGACATAAGCTCACCAAAGCTAAGCTGAGTAATAAGTCACATCAGTTTCAATGGGAGAGACTTAAATATGTCACTTTTTTCTCTTAAAATCACTGGACTCACATAACCATGAACCTAGATAGAAAGTGCTCTCTCCTAGAAAGGACCTTAAAATTGTCCCTTTTGTCTGGAATGCCTCCTTAGGCAGCAATGCTATACACCAGTGATCACCAATCTATTGCCTTTCAGATATCTCAGATTTCATCCTACACAAACCATGTTGACAAGACCTCCTAGGATTTATACCGTAAAACATTTGGAAGACCAAAATATTGAAGCCAGTACTCTGCACACTTACCTTCACTTACACTTGCCTGTTAAAAATGTCTTACCTCTGAGGAGATATAGAAAGGACTGAATTGTTTCAATGTTCACCAGACAGTGCTGCCCATTTACAATGAGAGGTTTTACTTAATAGAGTTTACACACCATACCTAAAATGATACCTTGTTCTCATTGCTAAACACCAGATCATAATAGCATGCTCTGGGTCAGGACTTTAAAAAAAAAAGAAAAAGACCTGAGACAAATTAAAGTTAGCATGGCTTTCATTTGGTCAGTATTTCTTCTCCCACTGTTGCTTCTCTGTTTATTTATGCGAAGTAGTATTTCATGTAAAAGTCAATGAGTTGCACTCTGCTGAATATGTATTTCAGAGATAACAAGTGGATGCCTTTCTAGAAGATTCACTGCCCATAAAAGGCCTATTATTGAGTGAAATGATTTCTAGCAAAATTGATCTATTTTATTTTCCAGCTGGAAATTGAATAATGTATGGAAGAACAGGCACTTGAGAATGCATAAAATAGGGAAGGAAGCGTGCATTAGGAAAGAGAAAAGAAAAAAAAAGTTGAGCCTCCATAAAACTGAAAAATCGGTTGTAGTTGGAGAGGTAAATAAGAGCATTCCATTCATCTGTCAGTTTTTTGAGATATGTTTTTATATAGGAATAAGATGGTTTGGACAACTGAACACTAAATAGCTAGCAAAAGTTCTGCCTATGGCATCTTTCTAGAGAAACACTGAACCCTAAAGCACCATGCCTAGAAGAGAGCATTGTTCAGAGAAACATCCCCCAAAGGTTTTTATGGACTGATAACATTTTGATGAGTTTCACTTCAAATGCATATCCTATTTTTATATGATTTAATATGTCCTTAAGACCAACAAATTCCTTATTGGAACAAGGGAAAAAAATGTTCCCTATCAGATTTTAGGTGAGTGCTTTAGGATATGAAACAGAGCCTATGATGATAAGGAATGACAGCTCCTGATCTGGTGACAGTACTGCTAATAACTCATCTCGATCAGCAAGGCTAGAGGTTTGAATACCTCAGCAGGTGCCAAAGGAGGGACCAAAAGGAATGTGTGAGTGGTTGTGGCACATAGTATAGAGTCAGCATTAACCAAGTGTCATGAGGATATATACATATGAGTAAACAGGATAAAGTGCTATATATTTCCAAGACATGTAATGCGGAATTAGTCCTTTCAATGTGACTTCATATTTTCTTTATTATTTTAACCCACTTTCCAGAAATATAAGATCCACATCCACATTTGCCTCAGTGATCTTCTATCTATCTATCTATCTATCTATCTATCTATCTATCTATCTTCTCCTGACCTTTCCTTCTGGAGGTGGAAAGGTGAGAAACAAGGAAATTAAGTGTAGAAAGGAAAGGCATATTCTGTCCAAACTGGTTTCTCTCCCTCTGAGGAGAAACAGGGAGATGGTTGGGATCCTTCTCTCTGTCCTGTGCTCTTCCCAAAGGTACCTGATGGGTTTATGATTTGCTTCCATATCAGTGGAAGACTTTAAATTAACTTTAGGATTTAGTCTGAAGCTTAAAGGGGTGTTCACCACAGAATGGCCAGATCAATGGCAACCGGTGGCTTCTGTGTCAATGGGGTTGTGAATCTGCTCTGAATTTCTGTTCAAAAGGGGATGCCCACTTGACACCATTGACACAGAAGCCACCAGTTGCCATTGATTTGGCCATTCTGGAAAGCATAATGGCAGAGCAGAGGAAACATATATCCAATTGAGCTCCTGTCTCCCCTCTCCAATAGCAATGCACTCAAAAGATGTTAGCTGCCTACTGTTCAGGTGTTAAAGGCTCAGAAGACTTGCTGATAAAAAGCATAGCTTTGTTCAAATTTTATTTGGGGTTTTAGAAAGGGTATCAGGCCACAAAGATGAGCTACAAGGGTACTAGAATGTGGTGTGTAGGCTGTGTCTTTATTTAGGTAGATTCCAAAATGATCTTAAGTTCAGATCAGATGATGGCAGTAACAGAATTTTTTCACACATTTTGAACAATGCAAGATAGAACAGGCAACTAAAATAACTCTCCAAAAAGGGAAGTTTGAAAAGCTGTTCAGCCCTCCTTCCTGTGAAGATATTGTTTGTGTAGCTTCAGTTTGTGTGATGCTTTACTTGGTGGTTTTTATTATAAATTGACTGAGGGTTGTGTTTCACGGTTAAAATTATACGTATGTACAGCTGACAGAACATGTGATAAGAAATAGAGAAGCAGATTGCTGGACATGGTTACTTTAATTATTCCAGATGTGTAAAAACTCTGTGTTGAATAATTCAAGCTGTTGGCTAGTTAGAGTAAACAAATACGTTTTCCTTATTCTTTAACACTTATCAACCAATAGAAGGCTCTAGAAATTGCACTGGAGTAAGAAACAGAAATCAGGGCACTATCATTACTTGCACATTTAAAGAGAGAGAAACAGAGCAAAACAACATATCTGATATTGGCCATATTCACACGGGGTAAAACCCGCGGTGCAACGACCGGGCATGGAGGTCGTTCTCACCGCAGGGTGCGCTAGTGTAGTTGGAAAAGGTGAGGCGCCACACCTCCAACCGCTCTAGCACAGCCGCAGGGGTGCCGCTGCGAGTTTTATAAAAACCACCTTCCCAGGTGGTTTTTATGAAACTCGCCCATGCTAATCCGTGGCAGCTCCCAGTGAGGATCTGCAGAGACGCGGTAGCGCGTCTCTGCAGATCTGCCTGGGGGTGGGCTTCTGGCTGACGCACTGCCCTGATTGGCGGAGCACCGCCGGAAGCCACCAGTCGCCATTTTGGTGGCGTGTGAAGCGGCGGAACCGCGCTCTGCCTGGGGGCGGGCTTCCGGCTGGCGCACTGCCCTGATTGGCGGAATGCCGCCGGAAGCCGCCAACCGCCAATTCGGCAGCGTGTGAAGCAGTGGAACCGTGCTCCCCGCAGGGATGGAACAGAGACGGAGCAAAACGCTAACAGGTAAGCTCCGCCCCTGTGTGCATCGCCCTGTTTCGGCCCCCCCACGTGTGAAAAGGGCCTTAATCTCTTAAAAATACAGATTGATTCAATTTGTCTACTATATATGTCTATCAGCTTGGCTTATTTAGATGGAACAGGAATCCAAAAACTGTCTAGGTCAACTGAAATAAAAGTTTATAACAGATTGGAAGAGAGAGAAAAATACTGTGGAGAAAATGCTGTTTTCTTTTCAGGAAACTTATTTTCTGCACAGAAAATGATATTTTCCACACTGAATAAATCCTGTTTGAAGAGTCTTGCACACCTATGATTTTCCATGGAAGAGTTGCCCAACACTCAATTTTCAACATTTTTTTCAAATATTTTTGAATATTCTTTCTCTCATTAATAAAATCATGTGTCTAGTTTCCTTGTAATACATACTGTACTCAAAAGCTCCTGGAAGTGGTTGCACTTGTAAAGTAGTATATCTGAGTTGAATTGCGAGATGGGTGTTCATTTCATGTCGTAATCTGCTCAGCTCGCTTACTGCTAAACATGCCAATATGATTACATCAAATAGTTTTGTAAGTCCTGATCCAAAAAAAGGGTAGCTGTCCCTAAATCCTGTTGAAATTAACAGGACTAAGGTTAATTATTTAAAACTTGATCTGTTCCTTGCCTAAGAAAACCTCATGTATTATTGGAGTTGCAAGAAGTCGACAGGTGTTTCGAAGGCATGTACACAGTCATTGACCTTAAAGAAGATCTGATAATGGCTAACTCCTTCTGGATCTATGGTGGTAGACAAGCTCTGCCATTCTTCAGAAACTTCCTTTGATGCAAGTTGTGTCCTATTTTGTGAAGCTATTAGACACTGAGAAAGCAGTTACTGGGAAAGCAATAACTGCTTTTTAAAAAACAGAGCTAATCAGTTGTGAGAAGGCGAACTAAATTAAAGCAGAAAAACAAGATGAGGTAGAGAGAGGTAACCCACTTTCTACCAATATGTGTAGTCATGAAGTTTCTATCCTTCAGTCATTTCACATCTTTCAAAATGGATTATATTATCTGGGTTGCACTTTGGGGATTGGGTAGAACCAAATTCTTTTCATTGAAAGAGAATCAGAGTAGCTGCCATTTTGTTTTCTCCAAAACCATATTTTGAAGTGCTTTTTAATTCTAGAATATTCAAACTAGCTGCTGCCATAAAGTCCATTTCTGCACTACACTGTCACAGTACTATTATTCCACTTTCAACATCCTGTGAAATCCTGGGGTTTGCAGTTTAGTGAGGGGCCTTTAGAATTCTCAGCCAGAGAGCTCTTTGGCCTCAGTAAACTATAAACCCCAAAATGTTGAAAGTAGAATAACAACACTATAACAATATAGTGCAGAAAGGCCCCAAGAATTATTGCTTCCTTTAAAAGCAGCATTATATTTGGTAGCAGATGAATATCCAAAGAAAAAAACCTCAAACTTTGCCACAATAGATCAATTATTCCTTCAGCCACCTATTATGAGATCGAGGTATGCTGCTAAATATTCCTTCAAAAAAAAAAAAAGGGAGAAAATGAAGCAGGTGTGTTAAAGTTATAAAACCAAAGTGTGCCTTTCCATGAAGCAATGTTCTTAAAGCAGTGTTCTTAAATCTTATCTACAAGGGAGGAAAGTTTAAACATTTCAGTTTCTTTCTTTTTGGTATATTTTTTCAGGGAGGGGAATGTTGTTTTTGAAAGCACATTCACATGTGCTTTATGAAGTATCCCAGATGACTATGATCATTCTTCTTCCTCCCCCTCTTCCTCCTATTCTTCATCTTCATCTTCTTCAGTTTGGGTAACAAGAATCAGAAATTAAGAGAGAAATCCTATGTAGGGTAGATCAGAATTAATCCCCTTTGAGTTCCGTGTGAGTTTTATTCGCAAGTAAATGTGCTGAAGAATCAACTCATTTGAAGAAACAAAGTCAGAGGAAGAATCATTTCACAAAATTGTCTTTCCTCAAAATACTGTGTAAGTGTCTGACTCCTAAAATTATTTCTTGCTTTTTAGTTTCATCCCTGCCCGAAGCCAAAGCGGCATGTCCTCAAACCACCCTCACCTGGCTTGCTTTTAAGCAAAGAAAGGGCTCTTTCACAACATACTTAATTTGGTCCTCAGTTTTGATTGAGTCCCGTCAGTCACATCGCGTTCCTTCTAGTCTCCGATCAAATGCATCTGATTCTAATCAGGCTTCAAGTGTGAGCACTCACAGATGGTGACTCTCAAATCTATGTTCTGACAATAATGACACATGCGAGCTTAACATTCACTTTCCTAAACAACTTGGGAGAGTAAAATCCTGTTTCATAAATGTGATGGCAGTTGCAAAAGGAGTGCTTCTGTGCCTGAAAGACAACAATTTTAGCATAGAAAAGAATAGCTGAGAAGTAGAGTGCCTTATTTCCTTCACCCACTTATCATCATCATCATCATCATCATCATCATCATCATCATCATCATCATCCCACCTTCCTCCAAGAATTGGGAGTCAAGACAGCTTACAGTTAAAACCATACAAAAAATTAATATTAAGATAAAATTGAACTGGTCACAATGTTAAAACCCTTCTAATCTCTAGTTAAAATAATAAAATGGAATTTAAAAGATTAAAAAGCTATTTAAATTGTGAAGCTTAAAACCATACGGCACCCCCTAGCCCATTCTTTAAAAAAAATTCTGTATTAAAGCCTGTCAGAATAGAAAGCGTTTTGCCTGCTGATGGAAGGACAACTGGGAAAGGGCCATTCTGGCCTCCCTGTAAAGGGAGTTCCAGATTCCAGGGGCAGCTACTGAGGAGGTCCTCTCTCATGTCTCCACCAACTATGCTTGTGAAGGTGGTGGAACTGAGAGAAAGACCTCTCCTAGTGATCTCAGGGCTCAAGTAGGCACATACAGGTAGATACAGGCTGCCAGATAATGTGGACCTGAGCCACATAGGGTGTGGAAGGTCACAACCAGCACTTCAAATTTCACCTGGAAACAAACTGGAAGCTAGCTTGAGCTGTTTTAACAGGGGAGAAAGAATCAGCGTGACAGTGGTTTAAGTCCTTCCATGCTGGAGATTAAGCCTCAGTTCCCTGCTCAAACATAGAAACCCACTGGGTGACCTTGGATGCATCACACACTCCCAGCGCCCAGAAAACCCTGTGATAGATTTGCCTTAGATTCACCATAAGCCATAAATGACTTGAAGGCACCCAACAACAACAACATATAAAGGATTTCTTTGGTGCACTAACCCAAATTTCTTTCACAAGCTTCTATGAGAATTGTTGACACACCATGTAGAAACTGTACTACAGTAATATAGTACAGGAATGGGAATTCTGCACTCCATAGGCCACATGTGCCTTAGAGCCCTCAGTTCCTATCAGATATTTCCAGAAACACTAGGGTTTTTTTAATTCAAAAAAATCACCAAACATGAAATTTCTGGCAAAACCCCCAGCTCTAGATGATGCAGTTAAACAAAAACTTGACAGGAACATCACTTCCACTTTCAAAAAATAGGGACAGAGTGGCCCATGTGGTTGAGAGGATCTAAAAATGGCCCTCTGACCCTTTGCATGTGCCACCCAGATCTAGAATCATCCACACTAACTATCATGGTTAGAAGTGAAAAGATTTAGCCCAGAATAATGGAGGAGTTTGAGTTATGAGCTAAACAAACAGTGGCTGGAATGTCATTAGTGCCGGTTGCCCCAAAAGATCCTGTAGCAACTAAGCACAACTTGGTTCAATAGCTGCATTTGTTGCCTGAGCAACAGGGAAAGAACAACCATTAGATAAAAGAAGCAGCTACTTCAGGCAGCATCAGCACAATCACTGGCCCTTCCCTTCTGCTGGAGGGCAAATAAGTGTGTACCAAACAGCCAACCCTGAAATGAGAAGTAGGAAACAATAAACAAAATCTGAGAAATTTGTTTAAAAAAAGTGACTTGAGAAAACTCACTTCAACCCCTCTATCCCCCATACTATGAGAAAGCCACACTAAAAAAGTAAAGTTGTTGTTAATATGGGAAGTACCAAAAACCACCATCTTAGTACTGAGTCAAATGAGACACCAGCCTCAGGAAACAAACATTGTCTTCAGAAGGCAGCCTTCTCTGATTAATTTCAGTCCTGGCCTACTTTTTCACTGGTATAGGGTTGGTTCATATATCATTTTCTACTGTGTTGCTCAGTTTAATACAGTCAAGATGGCTAATTAAGATTACTAATTAAGAAAGCCTGACACAATGTTGCTTTCAAAGTAAAAGGCCCAGTTTTTCTCCCACTCATACCAACTTAAGAATTGATCCCACCAAGACAGACTGACTGTAAATATTAGAGCGTTAGCTTTCAGCGTGACAAATATATAGTGATTATTAGCCAAGGAAATTGTTTACTTGTCACCATAAGAGGCAAGTCATTTCTTTTTACTTTGAAATGGAATTTTCCAAAAGCAAAATTCCACAATCCAGAAGACAGGGCACAAGAGGAGACACTCTCCTGGCCTCTATTTCCCTGTGTCACTCCATGACACACATTTACAGGATTCTAAAAGCTTTAGCTTGTCACCATTGCTCACAATTTCTATATTATCCTTATTTATGGAGTAGTTCACTACCTTTTTCGGGGGAGTGGAAATTCCCCACAATTGTTTCACTGAACAGATGCATTGCCATTTCACAGTAGTACATTCTGTAAGCCATAATTGGATGTCAATATGCTTTCAGATGATGCACTGTGAATTCAATACATTTTTAGTGACTTGGACATTAATTAGGATGATATGCTGGATTATAACATCTTTTTGAAGAAGTATTTTTAGTTTATTTTCATGTTATAAAATGCTCACAATGACATTACTGGTTGTTTTGTTGGAAGTTTTTCTTTCCCTGAAAACATGTATGATTATTATTGCTACTTACGGCAATGGGGAAGAGATTTAGCTGCCTTCCAGATGTGGTTGGATTGAAACTCCATTATCTCTAAACACTGGTCAGGCTGCTTGAAGCCTGAGCCCCGCTATATCTGAATGACAGAATCATAGATTTGGAATGGACTCACAGGGCCATCTCATCCAAATCTGTGCTATTTGCTTGCTGAAACTCCTCCAGGAGGTGTCCTTCCAATCTCTGTTTCAAAACCTCTTAAGTCTCACAGAGCTCAGCCACTGAAGTTTCCAATGAGCTCTGTGGGACTTAGTTTTAAGTTAAAAAAAAAAGAAGTAAGGATCATGCCACAGATTACTTAAATGCCCACCAATTACACTGGAAGCACATAACAGTTTGCTAGCCCAGAACTATATTTTTGTGGACTACTATCATTGTGGAATTCAATTTTCATTGCTCTACCAAATGTTTCTTTTTATGAACACTTTCTTTTTTAAAAAAATAATTTGGAACTTATTTTTGAGGTCCCTAACTTAACAAACATTTCCTTCCTGTCTTCAGCAGCCAATATACTCTATGATAGACCTATTTGTATAAATGAGTAAGTAGATTTCATGTTATGTCCTTACATCCCAATTCCAAACAAAGCAATTTAAAAATAATCTGTATAAATAAATATGGTTTCAGTTTTTTTCCACTAAGCATTTCAATCACTGAATATCTCATCCATTGCACATCTTGAAAATGACTGTGTCACAAATCATATCAGATGAAAAAGGTACCATTCAAGTGTACAGATTTGGCAGGCACAGTCCCAATTAACCTTATGTCATCCCAAATTTTCAGTTGCTTTTAAAATGTCCTAGTTTTTCTCTTGTCCTTCCAATTAACCCCTTTGTTCTTATCTTACTTCAGTTGTTACAATCTAAGTTCAAAGTACATGAGTAGTTTGTATTCGATTAACTTAGCATGGGGGACAGGATAGGAGGGAATAGGATCTTGCCCTTACCAGTAGGCTCAGACAAAAACAAACTGCTGCAGCATCTCCTGGCTTCCTCATCAATAACTTTATTATTAATAATTATCAATTAATAATTAATTAATAAGCATTCCAATGTTGCTTTGCCACTTGTGTGGCACTTTTCATGTGTGAAATGTTGAAGGATAGGAAACAGAAAGTTCTTCTTATAAAGTGTGATCTGATTTCTTGTGACCACTTCTAGGAATGTGCATATGAACAAAGGAAAGCTTGTTGACATTCTCTGGTTTCCACTTCAGAGCTCCTTCTTAGTCAGGTACATATGGGATTAGAATCTTGTTTTGTTTTGTTTTCTTACATAGTAGTCATACATATTGTCATGCATGTTTGTTTCTAAACATACTCATTTCTCTGCATCTTTTTGAAGGAGAGCTATTTCTTCTTGCACAGTTTTCAAACTATACACATTTACACATGTTTTGTGTGTGACTGTAGCCTTGTAAATATACAGATAATCCTAGTTGTAAACTGCATCTCGTTTTAGTAAATTCCCATCAAAAAAACAACCAGAAACAAAATTATCCCAGTCAATAGCTGCTGCATACAAGTAAAAGACTATTGGATAGGGCAATCTTCATGAGAAGAACATGCATGTATGAATTAGTCCTTACTTTCAGTCAAATGATGCTGTTGCTTAATCCCCTATGCTATAGCTATCTTGGTGACTTACCATAGGGTAGCTGGAGATATGCCAGTGTAAATACTTTTTCAGACATTGCACAAGGGGGTATCCAGTACCTGATTGTGAAACACCTTTCCCCAAAACTGAAAGAGCAGATCAATGGTGCTGGAGTTCATGCCTGCCAGCCAATCAAAAGCCAAGGTGGAGTTGCTTCCTGCATTGTCCAGCTTCTATTGTGCAGCTGGGGGAAAGGAGCAGCATTCACTTTCCAGAAAATGATGGCTGTTCCTCAGTTGGACAACAGCTGTGGGAGTATCTGTCACCATCTAGCTGTTGTTACACAGCAAGAAAAGAAGGTTTGCTGTTGCCTTCCAGACTTCTAGCATAAATACCTTGTTCAAATGTTATGTGCTGCCTGTATTGAACAAGATCATGGTCATTATTTGTAAACACATTTCATTAAGATTCTATGATATGGTTAAGATTAGTTAGTTTGGTTACTCAGAAACACATCTGAATGCCACAAGCCACTGACCTGTGGTCCAAAGCATATTTCACCTCAACTCCACCTCGCTGTCACCTCAACATCCATGACAGAGCAAGGCAGCATTACAAGGCACCGCATGAACTGGCACTAGAATCATGTGATAGACCTCACATAAGTTACTACTGCAAAGAGACCATGTGTGGGGCATGCCAGGAATAAATAGGCATTTGCCCACCCCATCACGTAGCTCAGTCTGGCGGCACCTGCGCCATCCACCCACTGGTGGCCTCTTTCCAGGGAAGGCACCAAACTTCTCCCCTCCAGGCAGTGAGGGCAGCGCATAGTCAGGGAGGCCTAAGTTACAATCATAATGTTATATAGTTTGGAAAATCAATTAATTAGAAGCAATTTGTTATTTGTAGCTAATTACTTCCAATTGCACAACAGCTGGCTACCAATAAGTCCTGTTCAAAAATCCAGGACTCTTGGCTATCAAATCTGGACTTGGAGAGCAGCCAAATTGGTTGCATTGTTTGGAACCACTATAGTGGCTGATTTATTAGCAAAACCAAGGAAAGGATTCTTACTGGCTTTCCATCTTTCTAGGGTTCCCCAGCAGTAACTGCTGCCATGATCAGGAAATTTTCACACCAGCTGTAATATTTTTTATCTGTTTTTTAATTTTATAAATAGGGATAGATGAAGATTTCATTGGGTTAATTTTTGATAAGAAATTTCCAAAATGTGCAAATTATTTCACCAGTGTAAAAGAAAGAAAGAGCTCAAGATTTTGAAAAAATCAAATGCTAGAGAAAAGAAAGTTGATAAACTACCCATCCCGGCAGAGATCTTTGAGTGCTTAGTTCAGTGTCGAATAAGTTTCATCATGTTTGAGGTGTTGAATAAGAGTTGACATGACTCTTTTTATTCCGTACTCCTCCTCTTTAACAGCTACACTGCAGGCAGGTACAACATGACTCTTGCCATGTTGTACCTTTGAATTTGTTCCATGCACATGTAAAATTTTCTTCAGTTTACTTCCATGAATTTCTCCACAAACAGAATTGGAAGAATGTCTGTCTTTGAAAATCTAAAAGCAAAACTGATAGATGTGACTACCCCCAGTAATTGGATGCCTTGTGAGGTCAGCATGCCCTGGAGGACAGATTTTTTAAAAAAATCCTTTCAGCAAATAAATATAAATTTATTTCTGCAGCATCATAACCAAATGCAAGTACAGTTTGTCATTTTATACCTGCAAAGTGTTGCAAAGTATATTTATGGAAAAGGACAGAACCATCTGTTCAAAAAGGTTACATAAAGTCCATTTGCAATTTGCATCAACATCCTTTCAAGTAAGATTACTGCCTTCCATATATAATGGTTTCCTCAATGATGAGAAATATTAAAAGAAAAAAAAGTCTTACTAAAATGCTGCAAATATCTTTGTAAGATTGTGATGAGGCTACTGTTATAACACCTGGCTGTAGCTCATGGCAGAGGTCTGATATTTGTTGTAAAGCATGTACTTAGTGTAAAAAAAAGGATACATTGGGCTGAAATAATTGAAAAATATTAAAAACAAAGAAAGTCCATAAATGAAATATGTATTACACAAATAATCCATGTATCAGAGAACATAAATTTCAGACGTATGTCATTGAAAGCGGCAGAACAGATGTAAAGACTAAATTTACACACACAAAAAAGTTAATTCCCTACTAACATCCATTTACTGTTTGCAAGTGTCACATAATCAAATAGCTTGGAAGAGCTATGAGTATAATTTTAAAAAGGAATCTATAGATCAAGGGTAAATTTTTTTTCCAGAGTACATCAAAAGTCTTCTAAGCATCTCCCAAGGTTCTGCTGATTAACCCAGTAGGATATTAATTAGCAACACATCTGCCAACCATACTCAGCATTCCCCTCTACCAATTAGAAGAGATCTGGGAAATTCAGACTTCAGAAGCATATAAGAAATTATTTTTGTATGTTGAAGTCTGTAGAGGCTCCCTGATCGAGACATGCTATAAAACACGCACCATAAACCTTTTAGCTGAAGATCCTAAAGTACAAAAAGGCATAATAATGATGGATTTTGTGGTTCATTTTTAAAAAATGTCTGAAAGTTGATCTTCTAAATGTTTTGCCTGCTGATGAGCTGAAATCTCTCACTTGCCTTTTTATTAATGTCTGTACACAAAGTTAGGGATTTTGCAACAGTTTTTAGAGTGGGGTAAAAAGAAATAGGAGGCAATGTTGCTACCCATCATGTGATTGCTAGCTGGCCAGGGCAATTTTTTACTCAGAAAACTCCTGGGCAAGAGGGGTAGACATTGCTCACACTCTGATTTGGCCTTGGAACTATACCATGTGATGGCTTCTGAAGCTAATTCAGAGTGACAGAAATGCTTCTTGCTCTTGCTTTGTAGTCTTTGGGATTTTTTTTTAAATATTGTATATGCATCACTAGTATGGAGCACGATGCATGACTCCTCCAGTTAACATTGCCTTAAGGGAAGATCTGTGATCTGTGAAGAATAAACTACTTCCCAAACTAATTTTCCAACACTCCTTCTAAATCTTGCATCCTAAGTGAGGTACAGTCATTGCTCCACATTTGCTAGGGTTAAGGGCACAGGACCCCCGTGAAAGTGAAAAAACTGTGAATAACTCTAGACCCTTCCATACCATATTTAACACACAAAAAAGTATGATCACCATATTCAACCCAATGTGGACTCCTTTGAGGCATCAGGGCCCCTTTATAAGGCAGAAGTGAGTTGCTGTTGGGACTTACTGCTGTTACTCTGATTTCTGGGGTCCCGAGAGGGACATCTCAATGTGCTCACAATGGGGAATGGGAATTAGCAGAGCACAAGCTAAGCAATACAAGAGGCAGGTCAACCTAGCGAGATCTTGAACCCAATGTCTACGGGGTCAGGTCGAGTCAGTGAGCAAACAGAAGTAAAATAAAATTGTTTTCCTTTATTTTGATAACACAGTCACAACGTATGTATGCAAACACACTCACGCAGACCTAATGAAAGAAAGATAGGAGTTGGAAAGAGGGTTTTAAGAGGGGTTTTTGCATGGGAAATACTACACCTGTCCTGAAACCCGGATAGTCTGAAGAAAAGCCCGTAGAAATGGAGATTCTCAGCATGTGGAACTGAGGGGAAGGCTCGTCAAATGGAGCGACAGCAAGACGGGACGGAAGGCGGAACGATCCGGAAAAGCGCTCAAAATCAGGGGATCTTATAGGGGAAAATGTGCCTGTAGGCTAGTCCGTTCCTGGGGGAAACAATGGGTTTCGGGCTGGAGAACAAGCCTCCAAAAGGTCAGTACTTTGCATGATTGAATTATGACAGAGTTGTCAATAGCACAGACAGTAGGCAAACATGGAGTGCTTGAGAGTTGGATATTCAGCTCGTCAAGCTGCCTGCTCAGGGCAGGGGATCTTTCGTAAACAGCATGCATACATAGTGTGATCTTAAGAAGGTACTTGCCTGGAGGTCTCCTGAAGCTGCAGTCCAGCAAATACTGGCCTGCCTGGATTTGTTTTGAATGGTTCAGCTATTTTCGGCCATGCCTGTGCGCGTGCTTGTCTGGGGGCCTTGCAAGCACATGGAGAGGAATGGGTAGTAAAGGCCAAATTCTTGATATCAAATGATATCTAATATGCCACCAGTTCAGACTAGAAACCACAGTAACACTGCCACCTCCATTGCTGCCCCACATCATTTTTACTAGGGACTTACTAGCCTCATTCACAGTTTCTCAAGTCTCACAAGACTTGCAGTCCCTATTAAAAATGGCACAGAACAGCAGCAGAGCTGACAGCAAATAATCCGTGAATAATCAAATCCACAAAAGTGGAATCCGCAAATGTGGAGGGCTGACTGTATTTAGATACCATTGTATCTAAATGCTGTTTCACCTGGTTACAAATTTTGAATAAAATGGCTAGCAGAGACAGTTGTTGCAAGCTGCCAAATCTACCCTTCCTAGTGCATTGTTGCCATGAAAGAAACCCATGCTGTTGAAATGCAATGCTTCAGCTGCTGGGTCTTGATTCATGCCATTTCTTCATTCAAGGTACATAATTGATTGCTGCAACTTCTTCCTTTGCTATGAACTTTCCCCTTCTTCTCTCAGAACACTGAATCCCCACTGTGGTGAATGATGTATTACGTTTTGCTGCTTAATTCTTAATTACTGTTGCAGAGATGGAATAATACATGTGGCACTGTGATTAGCTTTCTAACAAAGTACATTAAAATGTACAAAAGAAGAGTAATATTACTGACTATAGTTTGGAGATGTAAAGGCCTCTGTGGTTTTTCTTTAGGGAAGCCGGTGTTGGTACTCATATGTCTCTAGAAAGGTGAAATATAGTCTTGTCACATCTCTCAGAGGAAAACAAAAACTGGCAACTGATCACTAACCAATTTGGAGCCATTTTAAAGTTGTCTTTCTCACCCTACACTTGTTCTGAAATTGTTACCTTTAAATTAAAAGGCCTTTAATTTGTATCCCATTTTAATAATTGCCTTTCTTAAGTATTGACTTCTATTGCTTTTGATCATGTGAAATCTATAACTAAGAACTTGAATCGCTGTATCTGTTTTTTAAAAAAATGCTACATATTAATATTAAATCAGTGCTACATCCCAAACATTTCTCTTATGTTTGTCTATAGAGCTTTAAAACACATTACCAGTGGAGGGTAAT
The DNA here is from genome assembly GCA_948472985.1 of Iguana delicatissima. Classification (NCBI taxonomy): domain Eukaryota; kingdom Metazoa; phylum Chordata; class Lepidosauria; order Squamata; family Iguanidae; genus Iguana; species Iguana delicatissima. The sequence continues at coordinate 552,179 of CAOKZL010000495.1, read as the reverse complement.
GTTTTGGGGGGTTTGTTTGTTTGTTTGTTTGTCGTTGTTTTTTTAAAAAAGATGGGCACAAAAAACCATCACGTGGATAAGCCTTAAAAATAAATCTAACTCTTAGGTGGTGATTTCTTCACAGACCAGATTTAGATGTTCACAGTGTACAATTAGCATCAAGGTCTTTAATTTACTTAAAGGTAAGCATCTGTTAGCTGCAACCAAATGGTTTTCTAGTCTATAGAATTAAGTTTATACTGGTTGTTTTTTTGAATCAAAGAACAATACTTAAAAAAGAGAGAGAGAAAGAGAGAGAGAGAATCCAGAAAGGTCGCAAAGGTAATCACGTGCAACCTTCTGTCAAGGTTTAAGTCACAAGTGGGAAATTTTAGCACTCGAAACAAACACCTTTGCAAAGATGATGATGCTTCTAGCAGGCAGTACTCGATAGCTGTCTTCAAATATCTGAAGAGCTGTCATATAGAAGATGGGGCAGACTTATTTTCTCTTGCATGAGCAGAGAGGCCTAGAACTGATGGGTAGAAATAGTAAAGAAGCAGATTTCAGCTAAAAACATTAGGAAAAACTTCATAATGTCTAGAATGCTGAACACTGGAAGGTAGTTTGACTGTCATTTGCTAGAGCTTGGTCAGCCATCTGCCAAGGAAGGTGCAGTCACATGATTACTCCTCCATCAAGCAAAGGGCTGTGCTAGATGACCTCTAAAATACTGTCCAGTTTTAAAATTCTATGATTCTCTATTCTGAAATTTTAAAAAGCCAAGGCTCAGTGACTGAAAGGAGCTCTCTGATACAAACTCTTTCTCTTAATCGCTGGTATTTACATTATATTACATGACATTATTTTAATTAATTTCTACTCCTCAAAGTATTTCCCATTCTCCTATAGCTATCACACAAAGAACAATAATAATATCAACAAATAAGGATAGACACAACAATAAAATTAAACAAAGAAAAGCAGAAGTTTTAAAAATCCCACCACAGATTAAAAGCTGGAAGTTTATGGCTCTTAAAAAAGGCCTTTTAGAACTAGTACCTAGCAAGTCTGCTTGGAAAGAACTTTCAGGAAATTGAGTGCCACTTCGCAAAAGGCCATTCCTTCTTCTGTCATTTGCCTCATCTCAGCTAGCAAGGGCGAAGCAGGGCCTACGAACACAATATAAGTATACAGGAGGGCTGATGTTATTCAGTGTGGAAGAAAATAACACTCTCTGAACCTGTCCAGAATTTCAGGTTTTTCCTACTGCTACTATTAATTCTGGGTACTGAAAATGAGGTCTGGGATATGCCAGATTGATCCCAGAGATAGTCTGTTATGAACTTGAAGTAAGAAACAGTGTTGTTTTTAACATCCTACTCTTTCTCCAAATTTAGGATGGATGTGAGAACATCAGCCATTATGAGGTAGATTAGGCTGAGAAAGAGTGACTGGCCCAAGATAACATCTTCAGCTTTTTAGCTGTGTGAGGACTTAAACCCTGATCTCTCTGGCTGAAGTCCAACACTTAACTACTCTAGCACGTATGGAAGGGTTCCAACCTTCCAGATGTTGTTGGATTGCAGCTCACATCATCCTTCATCATTGGCTATGCTAACTCAGACTGATGGGAGATACGGTCCAACATCTGGAGAGCTACATGTTTTCCACTCCTATAGTATATGACACTCCCTTCTCCTCCAGCATTCTTCATTATTAGGCTTTGTCTTGGATTAATCTTGGGGCAGAGAGGAGTAGAATACCATTGATCTAGTCAACAGAATACCATTGATCCATTTTCCTAGGTTTGGTCTACGTGTAATCCTTATGAAATGGAGGCTCACTGACTTCCCATGATATGACACTTGCAGCACTCTTTTCATCTTCCCCAAGAACACTGCTCTCTGCATCTATATCCATGCTTCATGTTCATGTTTCCTCTGTGCGCTGTGTTCTGCAGACAGGCCACAGTTGTTCACATGCAGAGGAAACTGAATGGGAGAACCAGCTCTTATACACTACTTAATGAACATAATCAATCAGTGGTGCCATAGCGCAGTGGTAGATTATGTGCTTATAAGGTCCAAGTCCCACACATTTCCATTTAGAAGGATCTTAGGGATTGGGAAAGGGAGGAAGACTGTGGCTAGACCAGTTCTGTCAGCTGGAAAAGACAATGTCTGATGACATGATCCACTTGTCCAAGTCAATCAAACCTTTTCAAAGATACTTTTTGGGGGGACCACAACTCAGACTTCTCCAGCTGTTTTTCTGAAAATTGTTGCCGGAAGCCTGAACCTCCATGGTAACCCCAACTAAAGCAGACTTACAAAATCAATTGTTGAATGATGAATCAACACTTATGTAGATTCAATTGATTCAATGCGTTTACTCTAGTTAGGACTAACAAAAGGATTCAAGACCTGATAAGTTACTTTCCAAAACTTGGGAGTCAAAATAAGGCAGCTTTATGTGTTCATAGGAAAACACAGGCACGTTTAGTCTTCTGCTGTTAATTTATTTTTTTCAAAAAAGAGGAGGTGGAGGAAAGGTCCCTTTTATTATTCTTGCAATTTTTCCAGTAGTTTTTCAGCCAAACAACTTGGATCTAGTTATCATGTTAAAATGTAAGATCTCTTTATAGGGAGTTGTGGGAGAACCTGTTAGTTTCAGTGAAGGTTGGTCTGCCAAAAATCTTTAAGTGACATCTGCATATCTAATATTAGAGAAGACAATTGAACTGCTTACTGCAGTTTCACAAAGTGCTGTAAGAAGGAGAACAGTTTCTTCTCCCCAGGATATGACATGGCAGCTTCTACCACTCCTTAGGATATCAACATGTCTTCCAGAGCTGAGGCCAAAGGTGATCTGCTTTAGCCATCCAAGTACTGATATTATCTCAGCAATACACCCTTAAAATATCTTACTGTGGCATTAAAAACTGCCCCCTAATGTGGAGTGAAAAAAAATCTCCTGTAGCCTTGGATCTGTGGGTAAGAGAAACAAAAAACAGTTCCAAATGAAAAGCAACAAAACTTGCACTAAGGGGTATAACTGAGAAATGAAAAAAGCAACAAGTTAGTTTAATTACCATACCATCAATATTCTTCTCTTCCCTAGCTTGAAGTTTTAATGGTACAACACACACATACACACACCCTCCTGCTTTCCCCCACTCCAAACTCTCACCGCCTCCTCCTCCAATCTGGCTTCCTTGCCTCCTTTACAGGCTTTTTAGCCTCAAGTTGATAGTTGCTAAATCAAAAGAATAAAAGAAAAACCAAAGTTTCTTTCAAAGTAGAGGCAGAGCAGAGAATGATGCCTCTTGAAAGGTATCAGGGCTCTGCTGTGGTAGGACAACCCAGCCCTGTACTGTATCATTCAACAAAGTAGTGGAGAAAGACCCAGAGCCACCTCAAGATATTTTATTGCCTTAAACAGAGTCCAAATGCCAATCTGGTCAACAGGAGCAGCCAGTAGCTTCCATGTTACACAATGTGATGAATTCTAGATGGTAAAGGACCACCCAGGGTGCTGAATTTATTTTGAGGATAGGGATCAGCACCTTGGACAGTTCATTCAAAATCTAGAATAAAATCCAAAGTGGATTTACCATAGCCCTGACATGAAAAACAACAGCCACTATTTACACACTGATTTCCATCTTCTCTGATTCCCTTTTCCCCCTACCTTGGGGTACTGCTTGAAGCCAGTCATTTTATCTGTTACTTGGCATAGTAACCTTCCCAAAGCCCCAGATTCCTTGCTGTATTTTTTTTGCTGAAGAGAACACATATTAATGTCTGTAATTATCTTTTGTACTACAACTGTCAAATTTCCAGTCAGCAAGGCTAGAAGCCACGCTGGATGGGGAAGCTGTATTCATAAAATTTTATCAAGCTCTTTACAAAAGTAGTAGAATTGCAGAATCCAATAAATAGTATAAACCACTGGGGGAAGCAAACAGTTATGTCTACTTCACTCACTCACTCACTCCGTCCCTCCTCTTCCATTAATGGTGTGCACAGTCTTCACCTAGTTCTGACATCTCAGTTCATCTCATGGAACTCAATTGCTTTATAGAACAAATTGTGTAAGTCCCTGTTGTAGTGTCACACTGAAGCAGGGCCCACTGTTATCATTCATTCATTTAAAGGCATTTATGTTGTATCTCTTAGGCAAAAAAGTTTCCCAGAGTGTCTAATTTACAGACAATACAAAAGTCTCTGCCCACAGCCCCATGACCTGAGTAAGACATAACACAGAGAAGATGGAAATGCGGAGAACTGGGGAAAACAAAAGCAGAATCCTGTTACTGCCTTATGCTGACGTAAGTATATTAGCCTACGGGGCTCAGAAGGAAGAAAAAGACCATGAAGACAACAGTTGTGATGAAAGTATGGCATTGGAAAAATAAACTGTTCAGCTCTGGCAAGGTTTGGCTGGTATTCATTAAGTGACTTATGATGACATAGCCCTCAGCTACCTTACCATAAGTACTTTTTCAGATATCGTGCAAAAAGGTTTCTAGTACTTCCCTGTGCAACACCTTTTCTCTAGCTGCTCAATGCAGCCAGAACGTGCCAGGGTGCAGATCTGCTCCCAACCCAAAGAGCTAATGATTGGCAATGAAGCTGTGCTCTGCTGTTATTAGGGTGATATAGCACTGCCAAGTAAAAAAGAAGCATCTTTCACCTTTGGAGTTCTTGTATGATTCACCAACTGGCACTAAGATGTTGGCCTAATGTCTACTTTCCCTTATTAGTGTTGTGGAAAGTGTGACCCCTGAACCCCAGGCCACATGTAGCCTCTGCACCCCACTTCTGCAGTCCCTGAAGCAGTCTTACCAATCTTCAAACCCCCACAATCTCTACAATCTCTGCTTTTAATTTTCTGACATGATTTTCAGGTGACTTCACCTGAAAGCCTCACAAAATGCACAAACTCCACCCCACACTTGGAATCTTATCCCTAAATATCTCTGTTTTCACCAGAATCTCCCTCAAAATGGTAACAGAAAGTAAGAAAAATACAGACAGTATAGGCAGGAAATGATGCAAGAAAAACCGGAGGTATTTTGGCATGCTGGGAAGTGCAGCTGGTGGAGGAGGGGAATGGAAAACTGGCTCCTGCCTTCTGCTCAGATGCCTATTGCTAAGCTAGATGGAAATGCCTCAAGTAACCTGTTGGAATAGCTGCTGCTAGTTGTCAGTTGAAGACAAAAGGCAGGGGCATTTTGCACCGAAGTAGCCATGTTAGTCTCTTGCAACATAAAAAGGAGAGAAAAAAGGAATGTAGCAGCACATTTAAGACTAACTGGTCAGTCTTAAAAGGTAGTCTTAGGCAGCCACTTTGTTTTTTGCTCCAGTTCTCTTCCTTCACTATATAAATATATAAAGTTTGCTGCTGCTGCTGCTCCTGCCACTGTTGCCACTTCTTCTGCCTGCTCTCTTTTCTGAAGAGTCAGATGGCACAAGCCCTTTCTCAATGTTGTACAATCAAAGAGCATCATTTAATGGCCTGAATCCTATTGTTAGGCTCAACTAGAGTACACTCATTGAATCAATGAGATTTACCCACCATTCAACAACTAATTCAATGGTTACTCTAACTGGAATTAACCAATAGAATTCAATCCTTTTTGTTTTCCTCTTATGTGTAGGGCATCAGATTTTCATCCTGATTCTGCACGAGGATGAAGAAGAGAAGGGAGAAGGAAGAAATTTATTTGCATCCTACCTTTTCCCAAGACTGGGGACACAATGGTTTCTCAGCTCATTTGGAAATTGCATGAAAATAGCCCTTGTGTCACTACAAGCACTAAGAGTCAAAAGTGGCTCTCATCTACACAGGGCCCAGACACAATGAAGGTATAAGTTGTTCCTCTTCTTCTCTCACTATGGTGAGATCTAGACCAAGGGATTTTCTGTGATGATATAGTTAATGCCATGGTATGGTCTCCATTCAGAAATCATATTCAGCATGAACAATATTGCTTGAGGGATTCTTGTCACTTGGGTGTTATGGAAGAGGTCAGTAAAGCCATTAAGGACAAAAACCCCAAATATATATATGATTGTCTAAAGTAATAATTAATGGGCAGAGGTTTTAGTTTTATCTTTGATAAGCAACAAAGGTATGAAAACCCCAAATATAAAGCAAAATGAAAGAATTATGAGAATCCTAATGGTGTCTTATACACATGTAAGATTTGTCCAGTGTGGAACAACCACATTCAGTTCAAGGTTGCCAAAGCAGCATTGTGCAATCAGTGCCGTTGTATTATGCATTCAGTTGTGCAATGTTGCCACTGAACACAAAAATTGCACACCACAATCAATGCATACCTTCACATGTAGAGGTGTATGTTATGGAATGCTGATGTAGGCTATCAGCTATCAAGTTTAAAGAAGAATGACAATTATAGTAAGCACAGCCTCTGCACCAAGCAGAAGGATTTAGATTTATTGTCAGCATCATGGCCAGATATTAACGGCTGCCCAGTGGCAAAGAAGGGGTTCATTTGTCTTTACTAGGTTCTTCCAAAGATTTTTACTTTAGCCTGGCAGTTCAGTGCTAGAAATAGACTGGAGGAGTAAACTTTCCCATTAACGACCTGCTCGTTCAGTTCTCACAGCTGTTATGATGAAACATGGGCCACTCCTATATACTATGATTTCCTTTGTTTGCCTCTGCACTATATAAACCTTAGGAGTTTATCTTCTACAAGTCTCAACCTGGCAACCTGCATCCAAGCTCAAGAGAACCCATAAGCCAGCCATAGGGAGATGGAAGATCAACTATGGAATAATTTGCATAGAAATAGTTGCTGTGTGGTCAGTTCTACCATTTGCTGCAAGGGGATTCTGGACCCCATCAGCTAAAGGACTAGAATATTTTCTCTGCTGAAGACCTTTTGCTGCATCGTTTATCACCATTAAAGCATATCTAATAGCAGTGGTGTGTGTAAGTTTTCATTACAAAACAAAATCTTGGGGAGGTCAGGACTGAAACTAGTTCCAGCCCAGAATACTAGATTGTCACTTCTAATGACAAATGACAAAATATATGATGATTAGAGCAACAGGAGGAAGAAAAAGAAAGAAATACAAATTTCTAGGAACCGGATAAACTGGTAATGATGGTGGGTTAGCTCTCCTGATACAGACATTTAAGCATGTTAAATGTAATTAAATAAAACTAAGGAGAAATTGTCCTGGCATGATGAGGCAGTACTCCTTAGCAATGCATACTTTTTGGTAGTATTGCACTGTTTTCCACTTTTATTTTGGAAAAATGGGACAGTAATCAATTCAGTGTTGAAAAGAGGAAAGGGAGGGGGAAAGAGAAAATACCAAAATATGTTGCAGCTATCTTACAAGCCCATTAACAAGAAAAGTCAAGATGGAAAAACCAGCTCCAAATACAACATTGCAAAGTACATCACTATGAAAGAAGCCATTGACTTTTATTAAAAAGGGGAACAAAATTCCAGCAGATCCTGCTAGGTTTTCCTCCAAGCCCTTTGTTATTATATAAATAGAAATGACTGAGAGATTTGGATAACACAAGGATTTGATGGGGGCCTCGTGTGCATGAGTTAAGTTCGCAATGTTTGCTTTGAAAATGTTACAAAGAAGTGTATTACATATGTTTGCAATGGAAATATCCCTTTCCCAGGAGGACCACTTCCACCCTTTGTTAAATCCAGTCCCTTGCTGTGTGGAGTCTGATTTAGATTACAGAGCACCTTTAGAATACAGACAGGCCACTATTATTTGTCTGTAAAATTCTTTGCCCATCTCTGGTGCCGTATAATGAATTGATGACAATAATTAATTGTAATTATACCATTCTAAAAAGGCCCTACTCTGTTATCAGCAAACTTGTAATTAAACCACATGTCCAAGGAGATCTTAAGCATTTCTTGTCTTTTAGCTGCTTATACCAAAACCTGCTAGTGGGATATCAAGATTATTAGCTCTTGAAATAAGGAGGTTTGTGAAACATGGGAGGTGAGCAAGAATAAAACTTTTGCAATCGACTTCCCACAATAGCTTTGAGAGCGAGAAGACTCATTGGGTTTAAAATCAAATTTCTATCCCAATTCAAGGTTGCTGCTTTGGTTCTAACCCAGCATCTGAAATCAGTAATGGACTGGAAGCAGAGGAGCAAATTGAAGGTTAGACAAGACAGAGGTGCTCCTAGTCATTCAAAAGGCAATCAATGTATAGCAGGTTAAATCTCTGCTAGAAGGAGTTACACTCCCCCTGAAGATGCATGTTAATGTGTAAGCCACCTTGAGATGCCACAATAAAGGTGAGGCTATAAATATTTTTAATGGAGGAATGAGTGAATATGGGTTCCCTTCTGAGGTATGCTCCTGGATTCAGTGCTGAACCTGGAGAAATGTTTGATCTGACCACAGTGACATATGACTTAGTTATGGCTCATCTAAATAATAGTGTTTTAAGCATTTGGAAATTTCCATTGACCTAAAGAGATGTAGCCAGACTGTTGACCGGGACTGGTTTACAGGAAGTACACAGTACCATTGTTACCACAGCACCTCTGGCCACCAATCTTTCCCAGGCACAATTCATAGTGCTTGATATCATCTATAAACCTTGATATGGATTAGGTCCATGGTATCCAATATAAGGCTGCACAATCCCATTTGCTTTGTAGTATATCTGAAAAATGGTATTCTCCCATTCAAGCCTACCTGAGCCTTTTGATTTTTGGGAGAGGCCCCTCTCCATACAACTACCTCTACAAGCACATCCAGCAGACGTACAAGAAAGGGCCTTTTTGGTAGCAACTCCTAGGCTCTGGCACTCACTTCCTAGAGACTGGCCCCTTCTTGCTGTCCTTCCATCAGAAAACAAATACTTTTGCTTTTTTAATTCCAAAGGCCCTTCGGGGAATTGACTGGTGATAAAGAAAGTTGGTGTGGGGGGGGTTGGTTTGTTGTTGTTGTTGTTGTTTTGTTTTGGTAAATCATGTGCTGCACTGCTTTGTATCTTTTTTATTTTTAATGGATGTTTTAAATTGTTTTTAGTGTTATAGATGGCTTAATTAAGTTTTAATAGCAATCTTTTTGTGTGATTTTATGTTTCATTTTTGCAAGCCACTTTGAGTTCCAACGCTGGGACAAAATAGGAGGCATTAAATTAAATTAAATTAAATTAAATTAAATTAAATTAAATTAACAAGTGACTTAGTGGATGACTTTGATCTTGTGCTTCAGTCAGGGTTTTTGCGGTCAAAACGTATTTTCTCCTTATGAAAAGGTTGCTTGTCAGAGTCAGAGTGACATTATATGAGGGAAAAAACAATCCTCCCAGGGAAACAGATTGAACTGATCATGGTTAATTGATGAACTCAAGTTAGGTTACAGAATGTATTTCTATGCCACAAGATAACCAGTTGATTCTAATGAGATAGTGCTAAGCACATTTGGTTTCATCAGAAGTGAATCCCATTAAAGTGACTAGCCTAAGTAAGGATTGCAGACCCTTTTTCACCTGGTTAATGAAGTTTAACTATCTAAATTCATCTTCATTATTATTGAAGTAAAATTGTTCTTTTGAAACTAAAGGGTCCTTTCAGAGTGAAAGCTCCTTGTGCTGCCAGTCAAAAGACATTATATAGCTCATCTCTTTATGTCTCGTTAGTGCATATTTTCTGGTAAGAAAAAAAAATGAAAGCACAGGGAAAATATAGGTTACATCTGCACCATCTATAAAAATACATTGAATAAGGCAGAATGACCACATAAAAGACCATGGCCAGAATTCAGCACCACACTTACGGATGTGTAACCCAGAGTTATGCACCCATCGCTGATCTGTATTCATGATCCCTACATTTCATGATCCCTAACAATCGTGGCACAACTTCCATAACTGTAATTACCTCCCCCACCGACTTTAGCAGACTTCAGTCACACCAAGAGTAAGAGGTCCATTCTGCCAGTGTTGGGGGCATGGGTGGATGACTGCAAGTCTGAAACAAAGACTTGCAGCTGAAGTCCTACTTCTTGACAGCCGTAGACACATTCACAAGCAGGAGGGAATGGAAACATCATCTACCCATGTCCCAATTGTCAGTAGAATGGATGTCCTTCTCTCAGTGCAGTTGACTTCCAGTAAAGTAGGTTGGCAGGGGTCAGGCCAGGAGACTTTACTTAGTTATACAAACATAACTTGGTAGTCTGTGTAGAATTCCAACCCATATTGGGAATGCAGGAAATAGACTGCTGATTTTGGATATGGGAGAATCCAGATTTCAGTCCTTGTTCAACTATGATGTTCTTTGATTTGATGGTGATGTTAGGGTGGCCAGTAAGAAAGAAGACAAGAGTCCTGTACTTTAATATTCTTATTGGACCTTCATCAATTAGGCAATCAGTTTAAGGAAACGTTCAGTATTATTCAAAAGTTTTCTTGGTCCATCTGGAAAACTAGCTAAAGTGATACAGCACTGTAAGCTAAACTGCTTTTGTAATTATTCTCTGATATCTACCAAAACTATAATCTCAAACAGTTTGCCATCTTCTCCATGCAGTGGCCCTACCATTTCCTTGTTCTTCCTTTTGGTACTAACATAGCTTTCTTGGTTTTTTTTAAATTGGCAAATTATTTTTTCAACACATCTGGGGTGCCCAGCAATGCACAATATATTTTTTAAAATGTCTAAAATGAACAGATAAAAATATTTTTAACAGTAGTAAAGACATAGAATAAATGCTGTTATAAGAAAAATCCTTAAATATTGCTGAGAAACAAAAAGCTATTTTTAGATGGTGATGAAAGTGGATAAAGAGGTGACCAATCAGGAAGTTCCAAAAGATGGTCACCATGACTGAAAAAGGACCTATGTTGCAATTTCTCCGTTCTTATCAAAGGCCATTTTCGCACTGGCCAGGCCCCTCCCAAAACTGCAAATCCCAGGATTCCAGAGGATGTTGAAAGAGGAATAATAGCACTGCAACAGTCCAGTGCGAAAACGGCCCAAGTCACTTTAATTTCAATGAGGTACACAGGAGAAACCGCTCCTAGATATATGCAAAACTCAGGTCATTTCTAGATTTAAAACATTGATATGTTAGATGTAAAAGGGTCATCTGTTTGCTTGCTTGCTTGCTTGCTTGCTTGTTGGAAATGCCTCCTGCCTGCCTGTTATGGAATCAGTAAACTTTTGGTTTAAAAGGATGCCTAAGGCTCTTCAGAGTTAAGTGCAAATTCACTGGTTTCCTACATCATTATAGAATTAGAGTACCAAAGAAACATTGCAAAAGACAGGTACAGGTAAAAACATTCCAAACTTAAGAATATAGGAAGCCCCACTTTCAGATATTTTAGCCCAAGTGTAGGTTGTTACCCTGTTTTCTGGGGGTCCCAGGAGGGACACCAAAATGTGCTCAACTATAGGTGGGGAAAATTAGCTCAAAGCACTGCTTTAGCATTACAAGAGGCAGGGTGACTTAGCAGGATCTTGTAACCCAGTGTTTACGGGGTCAGGCCAAGTCAAGAAGCAGACCAGTTTGAAAGTAATGAATGATCTTTATTAAATACAGGCACACAACGTAAGCAACACACAAATACAGATAACTAAGGAAAATAAAGGTGTGAGTAAGATAGTGGGATTTTCAGAGGGATAGTTGATTTGGGTGATACAAAACCTGTTCCTGAAGCCCCGAAGAAGATAGAGAGCGATGCTGGGGTTCGGTGTGACTCAGCACATGGAGCTGAGGGGAAGCTCGCCAAGCAAAATGGTAGCAAGGTGGTCTGGAACTTGGGAGCGATCCGAGGAAGATCTCAGAATCAGGGGTTTTTATAGGGAGAAGTGTGACTGCAGGCTATGCCTTACTCGGGGACAACAATGAGTTTTGGGTGCGAGACAATGTCTCTGAATGGTCACAATTTAGCATGATGGAATCAGAGCCGAATTAACAATGGTGTAGCCAGTATGTAAATGCACAACGCTTGACAGTGGGTGGTTCAGCTTTTGCCAAGTTGCCTGCTCGGGGCAGGGAGCCTTTTGTAGGTAGCGCACATACATAATGTGGTGTTTGCCGGGGAGGTCCCTGAAGCTGCAATCTGGCTATTTCTGGCTTGCCCATATTGTTTGAGAATATTTCAGCAGTTAAGTGCCGAGCCTAGTTTCGTGTTTGTCCGGGAGCCTTGCAAACACGTGGAGCAGGGTGGTAGAACAAGGCCGAATTATGATATCAAAGTGATATCGGGTGCTATCGCCAAATAGGCCTAAACTGCAGTAACAAGGTTTATCACTGGACTGCAAACTAGGTTCTTGATATTATAGCAGGATATGGCATGCCTCTTTCTTTTCTTTTTTTTTAAAGAGGGCTTCTCACCAGTAGCGTTCAGATGAAAAAGGGTGTCAGACTGGGGCAAAATATGATGACGAATTTGTTCTATATCTGAAGGCCCAGTCCAAAACAGACAGACATAGATTTGGTGTGAGGCAGAAACAAGGTACATTTTCTATGTATTTCAACTAGACTACTTTCTGATACTTTCTCTGCCACATGGGATGGGACACCTTTCTCCACCAAAACTGAAGGTAATAGGATAGCTTAGAGAGCTCAGGAGAAATAGTGATCACCTGAACCAGCCTCTGCTAGCTATAGTTGCTGCCTCACCCTACCTAATAGCGAGCCCTCTCTGTCTATGCACATTGAACTCTATTAGAATTACACTATGACCCTTCCCACATGGACATGGCGTCCCGACATGAGGATGCAAGAGGAGTAGGACTGTGATGACACTTCCACCAGACATCGTCATGGTTCTGTCCTTCTCCTGTTGCCAGCCAGCATGATTGTGGGGTAAATCATTGACGAATTTTCTTCATTAATTCTCCCCCACCCGATTGCATGATGCTCCCGCACTTACCTGCCATGTAGAAGACCCAGAAGCTCAATCAAGACACTTCCTGCCCCAGTGCAGCATGGGAAAGAGCCCAGCTGCACTGCAGAAGGAAGAAGCATGTCCCTTATGCTCTATTCCACATGGAGCCAGTCGGGTGTGGAGGAGAGCATTCCCATCACACTCTCTTCCCGCCAAAGGCACTTCCAGGATTGCAACTGCAGGGCAATGGGGTAAGGGAAGGTGTAGAAAAGGCCTATGAGCATTTTTACTTCTTTCTCAAGTAAAAGAAACTAAGGCTACAGTCCTACATGCCATTTGCCTAGGAGTCCAACTCTCTGGGACTGACTTCTCAGTAGTCATTTTTAGGACTGCACTACGTGTAATATGGTATTGTCCCTAGATTTCTTCTCACACAGTGAAGTGGGAAGCATGTCACACACAACTACACACATCATGCTTTAAATTGTTTTGTTGTGAACACTTGCAGTGATTTCTCTGAGATTTGTTTTCTTTCTGACAAGATTTCTGCGTTGGTGTTAGGCAGATTTTTCAGTCTTCAACAAACCAGATGGCCATCCAAAAATGTGATATGACAATTTTTTGTAGGAGATTTAAGAACTGAATCCATCAAAGGAATAACAAGCAGAGTTTTTTTCCCCAGAGAGTTTGAACTATTAAAAATAAATATTTCGGCTGTCTGCTTTTGAACTATAATAAATAGCTGAGGGATATCTACCTAATTTCTATCTTTAGAGAAATCAAAATCTGTAAGATTTTTTTTAAAAAAAAAATAGCTTAAAGAGATATTAATAAATGGCAACTCTTCTCTGATCACAGGCATCCGTATTTACATCTAGAATTCAAACATCTAAAGCTTCTTGTAATAGGTATGCCACTTATTTTAACAGAATGCTTCCATCTTGATGCACTCCTTTTAAAAGTACACTGAAAATATGAGTAACTGAAATGTGGTTACAGGGTTGATATAATGGACCTCTTTAGTTCAAGTCCCTCAAAGGAAGATATGGAACATGGAAGTATCTGTTCAAAGCAGGGATGGTCCTTTTGTTTAGACCGATGGAGCACCATTCAAATAAACATCAAAGCTCTACCCAGCCACCAGGGGCATACATGTTATTCTTAGGCCATGCAAAGGAAAATATTGGGTAGCTAAGTACATGTACTTGGCTTCATTTCTGGTGACACCTATGCTCCATGTCTGGTGACCCTGCCTCTCTTCCACCAACCTCAGTGGGCATCACTGTGTGTGACTGAATAAGAAGAGATGGGCAAAGTTTCACTTTCTCCCATGTTTGCATTTTAAGAATTTTGGTAAATTCTGATCACAAGCAAACTGACAAAAATCACTAATCTGTAATGCTAAGCTAATGGTAAAAATTTACACCTATTACATGTAAGAAAGAAAGAAAGTTTATCGCTAAGTGTAAATTATTTACAATATTTTAAATTTAAAATAAATTATTTAATAGACACATCTGTTAATATTGCTAAGTATTTTATAGAACTTTGTCAAAAGTCTACTTCATCTATGCAGCCTTGTCTCAATTTCCAGCCACATTTATACATAATAGTAGCCAGAATTTAGTGCAGTTTTAGATTATTGTTAATCAGCCAAGTGCAGATACAAATTGCCCATTTTCTCACTTGGTTCCTGCTGATAGTGTGAGCAGCTTAAATCATTAAAAAATGGTGTGTTTAGTGTGTTGTCTAATATTTTAGTTTGTTGCTATCAAACAAATCAAGATTAGTCAGTCAAGAACAATCCCTGATACAATCCCAACTTTTAAAGGGTACAACCAGAATCCTATGTTGAGACAACATGCTAAACAAACTTTATTAAAGCTATTGAGCAACACATGCCAGCAAGATGAATTAAATGGTGGTGGACAGTTTGCTAGCACCAGTATATAATTGATGCTAAGCCAAGATCCCCTAGAAACTTTCCTATGTACATCACAGCAGACAGAAGGGTGGAAGACAGCAGTCAGTGGTGACTAATGGCCACAAAGTCAATGGAGAATCTGTTCCAGGTTTTAGTCTGAACTTTAATGAAAATATTCAAGGTTCTGACCTATAATCAAAATGTCTTCTTCAACTATTAGACAACTCCTTTAGAGATCATTCTGAAACTCAGAGCTTATTCATTGTCCCACTAATATCAGAGCCACCAGCCATGATTGACAGGGTCATTGCTAATACCACCTTCTACTTGCTGTTATTCTGCCCATTAACTATAGAAAAGAAGCTTATACTGAGCCATTGGTTAGTATAAATCAATAGTTTGATCAGTTTCCAGTTTATATGAATACTCTAATATGGATAAAGCTCTTTATCACGGGCTCACAGTTCCCTATAACGTCCAGATTGGCGGATGATGAGCTTTGCAGTGATGTAGACTCAAGACGATAGACTCAGACTCAAGTTGGAATTAAGTTGCTTCAGTGACTCAAATTGGACTCAACTCAGCCATAAATGATGCATTGACCCCACTCTACTTGAGACTCGTATATTTTTAATGACTGACTTGATGCCCTTGGTTGAGTAACATGACACATTCATCCAGAAACCTTACAACTTAGAACAATACCCCCATCTCTTTTTGCCTACTAGGCACATGACAATCTCTCTTAAGCTCAAAGTGTGGGCACATTTCTCAGAGGGGAACAGCAAACAGGTTAGGCAATGGGCTTGAGGCAAGCTTGAGGTCTGTCCTCCCTGCATATCAGAGGAGCCTTCTAAAACGTTTCATAAGAGCAAAAGACAAGATCCACCCCCAGGGTGCAGGGTGCATTTCTCAGAGGGGAACAACAAATGTATTAGGCAACAGGCTTTCCTTCTAAAGCTTTTGAATCTTCAGTAATGGGGAGCAAGATAGGATCCTATTCCCCACTTCTGAAGCTGCAGATGGCAAAATTGCAAATGTGGAGAGCCAACTCTGCTTAAATTGTTAAAACTGAATTTATTTCACTCTATCCAACAATTCTGGAATTTTCGTGGAGGTTTAAAGTTGGCTTCCAGACTTGAGACTTGACTCTAGACTTGACTTGAAAATATCTTCAAAGACTTGACTTGAGACTTGAAGGTAGAGACTTGAGACTTGGAGTAAAAGACTTAAATACATCACTGGAGCTTTGAGTGATGCACCAGAAAATAGATTTCACCATAAAGTCAGAAGTCATTTTTTTTTTCTCAAAATGTACAATTTTACTAGCTGGAGTGTGTCTATACCACCACATAGTGTGATCCAACCGTGGTATCTACTAAGTATTACTATTCCTCTGACTTGAACGGCTGCACTCCATAAGCAGAGGGAGGAAAGTGCAAAAATTGTCCTTACTGTACTTTTAGCAGGAGGTCTGATGTTTATGCTGAACTTTCACACAGAGAGCTGCTTTTGAGACACAATATATTTTAAAGGCTGCATAATATGGCTTTTCTCTCACAATGTCACTAGTTCTTTGCAACTGTACTACTCTCCTTTATACAATTTTGCATTAAAGCCACATTATCCAAAATAGGTCCCACTCTTCATTTTTCTCCAAAGCAGAGAAACAGGGTTATCTTGGGCTCACACTAGCGGAAAGGGCAACTGAGGTGAGTATGTTAAAGTACTTCATTTTCTGTGGCCACACTGTCTTTTTTGCCAGGGGCTGCAGTCATTCCCCCCCCCAAGTCTTGATAAATACAGCCCTGTGAAATTGTGCTGTGAACATGTGTCCTGGTGTTATGAATGAGCATTTTTTTCAAAAGGATGCAGCTTGTCTGTGACCATAACTGATTTTCTTGTGCTCTGTCCCTCTCCCCGTGACCCAACCACAAAACCAACCAGAGTAATCTTGGGTCTTATACTGTTTACCATGTGAATTTAGCAAAGTAGACACAGCTCATCTCTTGTGCTGAAACTGTGAAAAAAAACTGATTTATGGCCACAAAATCCATTTTTAATAAATCCTTTCCCAAAATACCAACAGAATGTTTTTATTTCCAAGGGCAGTTTAATGGCCAAAAAGAAAAAAAAATCCAACCCACTCACACAACACCTTCTTTGGTTCCCAACTCAGAAAGACTAACAGACAGCCATTGTAGCAGTGCAACGATTATTTTGCATTCTGTATGGAATCAACAATTAATCCTTTGGGGGAAGAAACTTCAGGAAAAAAGAAAGCTTCCTACCTTCCAACTAAATTTTGTATGCCAACTTTGCAGAAATACTGAGGATAAAAGCTTGGAATGGCAAGACCAAATCTAGTTAATACTATGAATTGTTTCTTCCTGACCACAAGGTGGTGTAAAAACAGTTGCCATACTGAGGTGACTTAACCAGTATGATTTCTGGCCCTGAAGCATGGAACATGATGGGTTGGTCACAGTGCTTTTTCTTGACATTACTGGTTTTATTTCTTTTTTCCAAAGACAGTATTCTAGTTCTTACGGTTTCAGTGGATAATGCATGAAGCAAACAGGCAACAGTCTAAAGAAATGATGTATGAGGATGAAAAGATCCTCATATCAATAAAACTTTATTTACAGCTTTAGATGCACTTTTTCTGGCCACTCCTTGCAGTATGTCAGCTGTGAGGCAATCTCTGCAGCAAACCCAGGAGAGAAACTTCAGCTGTGTAAGCAGTTCCTAGCATCCACACACTCACAAAGTCCTAGGAATTGTGGCTGTAGACTGTGTTCCACTCAGCTACAAAACTTTCATAGTATGTTCATTTACATTTCCTCTTTGTCTTCCATTAAATTGTTGGGCAATACAACTACAATGTAGACCATATTGTAGTCTCAAACTGGGGATTTAGGAAATATTTGTTGAGATCCTGGATCAGGGAGACCTACAGTAAATTTCTGCCTGGTGGAACTATACCGTTATCTCCTCCTCATCCACCCTCAAAACCTATATTTTACCTGCTGCATCTTCCATTCCCACCACCACCACATAGCCATTTACTGGCTGATGGGCAGTGGAGGGGGGGTATTAGCAAAGTATCCATGTGCCCCTGTGCCATTCCAGAAGTCCTCTAGTAGTCAGGGAGTATGATGTCAATGCTTCTGTTGCTCCCCTGCTCTCACCAGCCACTAGATAGTGATGCTCACGGTAGCCGCAGCAAGTAAAAGATGGGTTTGGGTGGAAGGCTGGTCATCATATAAGGTCCTTAGAGAATTCTGACCTCTGCAACAACTAAAGAAATGACTTATGCAGATATGTATGGGGCTTACACGTGCATAAGTCAACAATAAGAAGCCAGTCAATATGGTTTCATTCTTCATATGATAAATGCACATTTTAACATTTATATGACACTTATTCAGGCATTAAGCCATTAGGCCAAGAGTGGGAATCATGGGGCCTTCTTTATGTGACTGGACCAAAACTCCCAGCTAGGGGCAATCAGTGCATCCACCACTGTGGGGCAGCACATCCACTCTAGATTTGACCACAGCTGCTCTGAATTGAATGGGAGCTCTGTCAGAGCTGAACCCAAGTTTGGCACTGGCAGAACCCTTGCTCAAGTTGGATAATCTGATGGAGGAGCAGTGGTCAAATCCAGCATGTATTCACTGGCTCTCTTGCCGAGGATCTCCATTGGCTGTTCCTACAGCCAACGTTACTCCACTTTGGCCATAGTTTCTAAAACTGCTCATAGATGTAGTCAGGAGAGCTGCACAGTTCCCAGCCCTGCCATATTTGGCCCCATATGAGGCCATGGTTCAAACATGGTTCAGGCATATCAGCCCCATCATTACTGTTCCCAGCATTGAGCTGAAAAGTCTTAGGCGAACTTCTACCTGCATTCCAGTGAATGAAAATAAAATGCTTTTCAGACCTTCCAGTGCTGCATATTTGGCTACAGGAATAAATGGGGGATGGTGAATGGCAGCACTCACAACCCCTATGCATTCTTCATAGGCAGGTTTTTTTTTTAATCAGACACCATATGAGGGAGAAACTGTTGTGCACCTGCTTAATTGAGGAATCCTTTTCACATTCTGTGATATTTTAATACTCCGAATATATTGGTATTTTTTAAAACTTCTATTGAGTTAAAAATTGTCTTTCAGATGTTGAGGGATCCTTAACTGAGGGATACGGTCCACATTCTGCAATGTTTTGATACTCCAAACATATTAGGTTTTTTTAAACTTCTGTTGAGTTAAAAATTGTCTTCCAGATGTTCTTGTACTTCAGCTATCTCATAATCACAAGTCAGCTTAGCCAATGATGAAAGATATGAAAGATACACTCTAACAATATCTTGAGCCCCATGATTTTCCCATATTTGTCTCAGGCGTTCTTTCCTATAGCGTGCACCCATGTTCATTTGTGAAATTAAGTACGGGAACATAGGTACTTGTTTCTTGATCAATTTTCTTGATTCTTCTTTCCAGAATTGCTCTTTTGTGCATCACTATCTTATGGCTCAGCTTAACCTTATAAAGCAGCACAGCAAACAAAAAAGAAATGCTTGTGATTAGGTAAATAGACTCTTGCGTGAGCTTTTAGAACAGATTTGAGAGAGCTGCAATGGAAAGAAGGGACTGCTGTCGCTTTGTGTGTGCAAAATCCCATTTCAATAATTCCATAATTGATGGTTCCATTTTTTTTTAAAGGACCTTAGTTTTATCTGTAAGTTAGAAACTACCTGTTGCATGTCTCCTACCTATTTGTGACTCAGTTCCCCTTTAACAAATGATTGAGTTTCTGTGAGGTCATGGAATCTTGATAACATTCTTATTATTGAGGCAGAGATGATTAACTTTAAAATGTTTGTAAACTACATGTTTTGTAAAAGAACGGTCATTAATTAGGGAAAACCTATGGGCAGCTAAAGAGAAGAAGTAAAGACATCACCTAAAGTGAGGGGCTGCAGTCTGTCCACCCACTATGTTGGGCTGGATGGGGGGGGGATTCATTTTTCTGATAAACGTTGGCATCAGACAATATCTCCCGTATATGTTTCCACTTTTCCCATTCTTGACATATGTTGTCTATCTAGAAGTAAGCCCCACTGAACACAGTGGGACCTTCTTTTGAATAAGTATGAATAGATTTGCACTGTAATACTGCAGTCTTACATATATTTTCTTTAGAGATTTACTTCTGTATAGATATGTATAGGACTACACTGTTAAGCATTGAGAAAAATAATAAGTAAGGAATTGTACAGTCCATAATATATGACATAATATATTACATCAGTGGTATGTTGATCCTAACAACAAAGACTATCTAATTATGCCATCTTTAAAAGGCTTAGCAATTTTGAGAGGCGTCTGTCAGTTGCCATGTATCTTACTGTACCTTCTTGTAAATATGTATATACACATGCATAGCACATTAATTCTAACATATTTATGGTCAATATCAAGCCCACATCTTTCCTGTTTCTCCTAAAGTGAACTGTGCATGCTTACAAGCTCTCCCTTTACTGAGATAATACTGAAATCAATCACTCAGAAGGGTTTATCTTGATGTCACAGTCAGACTCACAAAGCTCTCTGGAGTTACATTATTATCTCTGTCATAAGAAAACACTGTTCTTATTGAAGTAGTGTTTGTACTCCCAGCTAACAGTAACCCTGTTGGCTACTATTGATTACAATCAAGGTTGTAAAGAAGATCACCAAGATCATCTCTTACTCAGCTGCAGTATATTTGCAACAATAGTCTCCAAAACTGAGTCAAAATGTCAGTGACCAAAACCATAAGTGTTCAGAAATAGTATGGGTCAAATGTGTCCTATGGATTAGTGTCCTGCTGCTTTATCTATATTTTTCTAATTAGTTCTTCTCCCCTACTACTCTCAGTTTTTTCACAAAGAACATAGTTTCTGTTCTAAAAGATATGTAGTTCATCTGTAGTTATGTACTACTATCAATGCCCAACGTGTGAGAAAGCAGAGAAGCTGCAGGACAATGAGAAGCTGTATCACTGACCAAATCAGTGCTGTATCCATAATTTGCTTTAAACAGAAGCATACTTCTGCAATGTATACTTGTAAATACTCTCTTTAGGATTCTGTGTGCTCAGATCTTGGATCAAACTTGTCTTCTATGTATGTGTGTTGTGTCCAATTTATGGTGACCCTAAGACAAACTTATCACAGGAGTTCTGTTGGCAAGAGTTGTTAATAGGAGGTTTGCCATTGCTTTCATCTGAAACAGAGAGGATATGACATTCTCAAGGTTTCCACGGCACACTCTGGTCTCCCAGTGACCTAGTCCACCATTCAAATCACTACACCATGGGTTTATCAGCAGCTAAGCTGAAACAGTTTTTCCAAAGACTATTATGTCATTGTTACTGCCTTCAGGGCCATTGGGAATGAGTGTCTTCTAACAATGCTCTAATCTCACAGCAGGGCTTGAAAGTCAAAACTGTCCTGGTCTTTCAGACTGTCCTTAGTTTAGCTGGTTGGACATCAGTGAGGACCAGAAAACAGACTACAGTTGTTTGACAGAGTACTTAGGAAGACTGCCTCTTGAGTCTCTAGAGTCTGAGAGAAGTCGTTAAAAACAGAGCACATGAATGTTGTCTAGGTGCCATGGGTTTTTGAATAACACCTTGTATGTGTTGATTCAGCTTTTCTGAGCTTCTTAGTAGAAACAGGCAGGCAACGAAAGTTTGTGATTGCAGTTGTAGACACAGCGAGCCAGTGACATCCAGCAAAAAGCAGCAGCAGAAACTGTAAGACTTTGTAGCATTGTTTTCTAGCTTCTTAAGCTAGATCAAGCCTGTTCACTCTAGCTACTTATTTATACTAACTTTGCTTGTAACTTACCATTCTGTCATTGCTAAGAGAAGTCAATGGAATCTACCTCTATGTAAGGAATCCATCTCTTATGATAAACGAACCTGTTGATTATCTGTGGCCAATCTATCATCCTTGGGGATTCAAGATTTGCATGAACTTTAGTGTCACCCTCTAAGGCTGCCCTATTGCAAACTTCAAGTTCATGGGAATGACCAATACTAATGATCCCTGAACTGTTTCCCACAGCCAGGAGACAGCTGTTATTCTTTAGCTCTAGCTCTTTCCCTGCAAGCTGACTCAGCAATAAATTTATGGGACTGTCTCTAGCCTTGTCCCAGCATGGCTTTGGGTATTTATTAGACAGACCAATCAATGAAGAAGAGCCAGGGTAATTATTCACAATGAAGCTTTTGAACATAAAGAGAAGCAGGTGGAAGTCTCAAGATGCAATCACAGCTGAAAATTGGGCGAAAATATTAATAACTTTTTTTAAAAAAAATTGTATTACCATTATTTTTATGCCTCATCATGCAAAAGGGTGTGCTGGATGCATAGATTCAGTATACTTCTCTGTGACCAATGTGAATATCAATGGCATAGCTAGAAAGAATGTCAAAGATGTATGTAATCTTCCTTTAGAGAAGAATGAATGTAGGAGAACAAGAAATACGGTACTGGTTTTGTTTGTTTGTTCATTTTTGAGATAGGTGGGACTCACTCTTGCATACTGGAACCAGTGGAAGCTTCTGAGACAGAAATGGTTGTAGGCTACCAGTCTAGACTCTAATGAAGCTTCTATTCTTTTTAGAATAACATAGAAGAAGAATTTTCCAAGCTTAGGCTTCTACTATAAATGCAGAGTTGCAATCACTACCCTGAAAGAGCAATGAAGTCCAAGAAACAGGGGAATGTGGAAATTTCACATCCAGAGTAAATTAAGCAGCCAATATCTTGAAGCCAGCCTTTGTTTCCTTGGGCTAGGTAAAGGGCCTGGTAAATTACAGTGATGCAGGTGAGACAAAGGAGACATGAACTTGACAGAGAGAAGTAAGTTAAATGAGCCCAGATTAGTGAACATTATTAACTTCATGGCTGGCCACCAGGAATGCAAAACTTTGCTTATTTAATTCTCAAATAGGAAACTGAATAATTCCAAAAGTTTTCTCCTTACTGCCTGAGACTGTAGCAGGTTTTGCATGTTCCTTGATTAGTTTTTCATGCTTTGGGATTTTTTGGCAAAAAAAAAAAATGTTTATGCAAAAATATTTCTGCCCAATAAGGTGTTGTTGCTTTTTTCACAAAATAGTTCTCACCAAAAGTCCTGAAATGTAAAAAAACTTTCACAACAGCTTACCATTTTCATGATGGAGCGGTAAGATCCCTTTTCTCCTGAGAATGGGCAGATTCATGAGTGTTCTTTACATAGCTTCTGAACACTAACTAAGGGCTTATATTGTTATGTAAACACACTTAAAATGTAATCCTGTATGCATTTGGTTGGGAATATACCTACTGAACTCAATGAGACTTACTTCTTCATTGGCATGTATAGGACTGCATCATTAAGTTGCAGTTCTGCACAAAATTACCTGGGAGCAAACCCCATGAAATACACTAGGGTTTTCCTTTGAGTAAACATGTATAAGCTTTTCTTTTCTTAAATGCAATCATAATATTTGGTACATGGATATTTGACAAAACATCTTGACAAGCCATTTATAAAAGTATAGAACATTAACTACAGCATAGAAAATCCTCTAGGAAAACTACAGAACAGAATGACTTACTTATTATACCCTTCTTATAATTGTAAATCAGTTACAAATGTAACATTGTGGAGGAAGTATTGCATTCTCTAATAACAATATTGGCACTCTCTGTTACAAAAATAACATCATTTCCTCTGTTCTGTAAAATAGGGGCAATTTGTCCAGGAAAGCAAAATGATGCTTGTAGAGAAGGAATTCAGTTCTTAGGAAGACAAGAAATCAGTAATGGCATTGGTCTCATTAGTGGTATACCTGCCAGTACTAGAATCACAATTCTGGCGGGAGGGAAACTAATTCATTGGGCATTTCCACAATGATTCTTCCATATCCCCAACAAAACTAGGACAGAAATTTGGATCTCAGATTCATTTAACCTCGAATGTGCCTGGAAGTGTTGGATTTGTGGCTTAGGCTTAGCCAACCATAAGACGTAGACCTAAATGCCAGCTTTTTGTGCATTCAGTTTCCAGGTTCAGAAATAGATTTCTTGTCTGACCCATAGGGGAAAAGAAGCTAATTTGGGGATGAAGGAAAGAGGAATCCCATTTAAACTCATTCGTTTTTCAAAGTAGGGAGCTAGAAATTTGCATTTAATTTCCAATATCATTTTCAAAAGTAGCAGCAGAATGTGACAGGCTGGCAAAGTGTTGTTCGTTCTGCAGCCATGCCAGCAGAGCGATGCACCCTTGATCTTTCCATCTGAGCTGTTACTCAGAGAGCAGGTTTTGGAGCAAGTTCTACAGCACATAGACGTCAGGATGCAAAAATAATGCATAAAACAGACAGACACGTTCTCACTTCAGTAGCAGCCTCAATAAATGGAAATGAAGGATTGGGCACGGGTGCAGAAGGTTAGAAACACCTCTTCTGCTATTTTGAGTTTAAAGAAGAAGTCAAAACTCATGGAAACAGATTTTGAACTTTATTATACAAATTCCCCTGTGGTAGCCATGTTAATCATCTGCAGTAAGCATGCACACAGAGAGAGAGCGAGATTGGAGTCTAGTGCTACTTTAAAAAGGAACATGTTTACTGTGGTATAACCTTTTGTGGACCAAAACTCATTTCATCAGATGCATGAAGCGTTATCTTCAGTTGGCAAATGTATATAAACATGAATACAGAGAGACAAAAAGAGAAAACAGTAGGGGCCAAAAGGCTATGAAATACTAGAGATGCAGTCTGTAACTTCTAGCTGTGCTAAAACAGCAGTAATTGGTGATAGCACAATTGCTATCAGAACTGCTAAACTATTTGAGCATTTGTAGCAGTAGAAAGAGCCTTGTTCTTAAATGAATCTTGGGCCCCATTCAGACCACAAAGTTATAGCACTATAGACCACTCTAATTGCCATGGCAACATCCTATGAAATCCTGGGATCTGCAATTGAGGGACGGGCATATAGTGTGAGATATGCCCCTTGCATCTCTTTCAAAAGCATGAGACTAAATAGGTTTCAGTTGTAGACAGCATCCAAGTTTGGAAAGGTTATTTTTAGATGAGAACTCCCAAAATACCCCAGACACCACAGGGCACGCTGGCTACAGGACTCTGGGATCAGTAGTCCAATATATATATATATATATATTAACTTTGTAGATCACTGTATGATTAAGATAATTTATTCCCCTTTTTGTTTGTTAAATATATTCATTAGCCACTTTCCAAGACAATGGTGTTCTCCAGAAAACTAATAATATAGATGCCTTTCCCAGCACATCAGCTACAAGAACTAGGTGTGTCTCCAGTTATTTCCCTACTCTCCTGGAATACAGATATTGTGATATGGCGGGGGGGGGGCTTTGATGCTGAAAAGGTAGGTTGGGGTGGTCACTGCATTCATGTTGCAGTTGTGTAAGACAGAAGTTTGTGTATGTTTTTGTGCCTTCAAGTTGCCTGTTGACTTATGGTGCCCCCGTGAATTTCATAGGGGTTCCTTAAGCAAGAAATAGAGGTGGTTTTGCCAGTTTCTTTCAGTTCCTTTGAAATATAGCCTGCAACACCTGGTATTCATTAATGGTCTGCTATCCATATCCTAACCCTGCTTACCTTCAAAGATCAGATGGGATCTGGTGCCTTTAAGGCATTTAGGCCTCTTAAGGCAGACTTACAGCATAATAATTACTGAACAAGATGCTATCTAACCTTTTAAACAGCAGCAAACATCATAAGTCCTTTCCAAGTTAAAGCCCAAGACACCAAGTTTGTGAAAAACATAAGAGGGGTGAAGAGAGAAGGGAGGGAGAGACTGAGGGGCTGAGAGAAACTTCCTACTTACTTATTCAACTATTTTGCACTGAATTAGCAATAACAAACACATTAAATGATTACAAAGAGGTTCAATGGGATTTACTTCTAAGGAGACATGAGGAAGGCATATGTTTGGTTAAATATGGCCTGTTTTGGATTCTGCATTATGAGAAAGGTAAGATTAATGTAATGTAATATAATACTTTGCTTCCAATCTAATAGATCCAATCCCACCAATAGGGTTGCTGGAAAGCAGATTGGTGAAAAGGAGAGAAGGAAAGGCAAGAAAGGAGAGAGTGGAGGATACCAGCCTTTCAGGCCTAAAGATTCTAACATTCTGTAAGAGCAATTGGTGAATGATGGCTAAGCATTCATAAGTAATCAATGCCCCACCCTTTGCATTTCATACCTGGGCTCCTTTTTTCCCCCTTTCCCCTTCTTTGTCAACTGCTCCCTAGTCAAAACCCTCCAGTGGTTTCCCAGCTATTCTTTTGCTGGCTTTTAAGAAAGTGTTCTAGCTCGCTATTCAAAATATCAAATATACAGCAAGAAGAGTAGTCTACCTACCAACAGAGCCATGTGATATGTTTTCTCCAATCTTAATCCTTATTCTCCATATACTTTCCTATCTTATTGAATCTCCTAGAATCATTCTAAAAGAAGGTAACTAATTTAAGCATTAATTAAGCAACTTAGTAAGTTAAGTCTCACCATTGGGGGGAAAACCAATAAGTTAATATCATAGCAAGTTAATTGACTACATATTTATGAGCTCTAGTTTAGAATTGATGTAATAAGAGTGTACTGTCTATACCAAGAATGGAACTACATGACTCTCCAGCTGCTATTTAACTGCATTTCCTAGCTTCTCATAAAATGCTAATCTGGTTGGGGTACTTCAAAGTCTAACAACATCAGCCCTACCTCTAACAATTTCACTCACACCAGGTTAATCCCTTGCTCATCTTCTAATATATGCTATCCTCCGTCAGCAATGTTCATCTGCATTCTGATCTTACAAAGGAATCACCACAATATGGATTTTGGAATTTGTTTAATGGACAATATAGCTACCCCCTGCATCTGTGTGACTTGATGATGCTGAACTCAGCTGTTCAACCAGGGGATTCTACTCTGGAGGAAGAAGAGTTGATGTCATGTTACACTGGGTCCTGAATTTTTTGGAAGGTTTGTCCTCCTCGATTAAAAGTAAAACAGTTTCCTACTAAGATGCTTTGTTTGTTCCAGTGCTTAATTTTATCTCTGTACATGACAGTACACAGACATCCTGAGGAACTCACTGCAATCTTCCTACAAAATGGCCTTGACTTTCACACTGTATAGAGGCATGCTGAAGTTGGTACTTTATATTTTCAAATGGAGAAACAAACTTAATTGAATTTCTTTTACTGCATTTATCCCCAGTCATGTCCCTTGGAGTTATGGCCTACTTTTTAGTCTACACAAATCCTTACCCTGTACTACCCAAAACCAAATAGACTGCATACCTTCTGACTGTTCTGATCTGATAGGGACAGTTCCAGTTAATTCCCTCTCATCCCACTTTTTCAGCTACTTTTAAAATATCCCAGTTTCTCTCCCCTTTTCCCACTTGCCTCTTTGCCCTCACCCTCCTGCATCTGGTGAAAACTGAGTTCAAAGAGCAAAAGTAGTTTGTGCTCAGCTCAGCCAGCGCATGATTGTGGGAAGAGCCTTGTTCTTCTCAGCAGTTACATAGGAACGAGGGACTTATGGGGGTAGTGCACCCCTGGTAGCAATTTTTTGAGGATGCTGTGGCTCCTTGCTTGCCCTTCCCCATGTACCATAGCCCTACCCTTGTGCTTCATAGCCCCACCCTTTGTTTCATAGTCTTGCCTCTCTGTCATAGCCCCACTCCCTCATGCTGTAGCCCTGCTCCCTCATACCATAGTTGTGATAACTGAAGCCCCTGTCAGAGCTGCTGATGACGAGCAGCAGCTGTTGGTCCCTGTGGTTCAGGGTGGAGATGACGAGCAGCAGCTGTTGGGCCCTGTTGCTCAGGGTGGAGATGACGAGCAGCAGCTGTTGGGCCCCATGGCTCAGGGTGGAGATGACGAGCAGCAGCTGTTGGGCCCCATGGCTCAGGGTGGAAATGACAAGCAGCAGCTGTTGGGCCCTGTGGCTCAGGGTGGAGATGACGAGCAGCAGCTGTTGGTCCCTGTGGCTCTGGCTGGAGATGAGTTCTGCAGCTCAAGAGCTCCCCCTGCTGCCACGGACCAAGCAGGCTGGGATGTTCCTCTGCCTGCTCCTTTAGGGCAACAGGGATCCGATTCTGAAGATGGTTTGGAGCCTGTGTTAATCAGCCCACAAACAAGGCGGAGACTCAAGAGGGCTAAGCAAAGGGAGGCTTCCTTGATTAAGTTCAAGAAGCAGTGACCGGCCACACCTGTGTCTTGGGCTATATAACTGCCTGCCTGGAAGCTTTCCTTTGCTTGTGGCAAATTTCTTTCTTTTTTTAAATAATTTTATTCAAATTCACATATAAAACAAACAATTGTAACTGTACTTTTACATGAACTATTTTTGATCTTCCACACTGATCAAGATTTCATTTTCTATACTTCTTTAACCAGTTTATATTAATGTACTACAGTACAATGTTAATCTTACATGATAGTTCTAACATTCCCCTCTCCACATTCCAGTTCCATGGTTTATTAACCAGTCGCCCCCTCATATATTACCTTAACCATGAATTACTCATTTCCATTTGACAGTACCCAGCAATTACCCATTACAATTTGCCATTCTTTTTTTAATCTCATCATCTGATTTCCCCTTTAGTCTCTGGGAGACAACATCAGCGTTTCTATTTTCAATAAAGGTTCCCCACCATTGCTCAATTGTGGGTATTTGCTGAGTTTTCCAAAGCTTTGCGTATTCTATTTGAGCTGTTGTTATCATATACAGTATTATTCTCCAATGTCTCTTTATATCAGTACCTTCAAATATATTTGTCATATTTAACAAGTACAATTCCGGTATCTTGTCAAGCTGAACCTTCAATAATGCACAAACTTTATTATGTATTTCATTCCAATATTTCTCAGCCTTAGAACATGTCCACCACATATGAAATATCGTTCCAACCTCTTTCTGACATTTCCAACAAAGACCAGTACTTGTATTGTAAATCTTTTTTAGTTTATCTGGTGTCATATACCATCTATGAAACAGCTTGAAATAGTTCTCTTTCAAGTTCTGAGCCACTGTAAATTTTTGTGTCCTTTTCCAGCTCTGTTCCCAAGAATCTAATTGAATTGAATGTCCAATATTCTAATCATAGCTGACTTAATTGTTTCCTCTTGCCTTTCCTGTAGTAATCTTTCTTGATATATATGGGCTAATAAGTGAGGTGGGTTTTCAAACAGCCATCTAATCACTCCCATTTTCTCTTTTGATTCTATTCCATATGTTTTGGAGTCCATCTGAAATCTTTCAGTTAACTGTCTATAAGGAAACCAACTTAGTATTACTCTTTCCTGTTCAAGTTTTTCTCTTGATTTAATTTTGAAATCATTTGGAGTTGATCTCTCTAATATGTCTTCATATTGCAGCCATTTATCTGTTTCAGTCCACCTTCCAAAAAAAGCTTCCTGAGGGGACACCCACGTGGGGAGCTGCCTTATGTTTTTAGTCTTATAATCATTCCATGTTTTCAAAAGCGATTTTCTAATATAATGATGCATAAAGTCTTTATCAATTGTTGCTTTATCATAAAACATATAGGCATGCCACCCCATCCTCAAGTCCGCTCCTTCCAGTGCCAGCATTCTCGTATCCTGTAGATCAATCCAATCTTTTATCCAAGTGAATGCCGCTGCTTTATAATATGTCTGGAAATCTGGTAGTCCCATTCCGCCTCTAGATGTTTGATCCATCATAATATTCCATTTTATCCTAGGTTTTTTCCCTTGCTCTTGTGGCAAACTTCTTTCAAGCCCTCCTCTTGTCTGTTCCTTGCTCCCAGGACCTGGTTCCTGCTGCCTTAAATTGATCTCTTGACCCTTGGCTTTTGGAACTCTGACTATGGCTTTCGCTTGACGCTCTGGTAAATGAAGCGTAAAGTGCTTGCTTGTCTCCTTCCGGCTGGACTTTGCTGGCTCTCACACTCCCTTCTCTGGGCTGGCTCGCTGCCCAGGTCTCTGACCTTGACAATAGTCATGCCCCAACACCTGTAGGCCCGCCCCCAGCACTGTATCCTCATCCCCATACACTGTAGCCTCGCCCCTGCATGTCGTAGCCACGTCCCCACCTCTCTGCCTGCCCCTCCACCCACCCGCTCCATGAACTCCAAGTTCTGCCACTGCTTCTCAGTAGGCTCAGGCAAAAGGAAACTTCTGCAGCTCCTTCAGCTTGTGTTTCTTCCTCAATAATAACTTCTGCCATCTTGGCCAGACTCAGAAATTGGTTAGCCACACAGTCATGTCCAGTTTTCATTTGTGAAATGTTGGAGGGTCTGAGATTGTATGGATGTAACACCATCACATTCTTTCCACTGCATACTTTTTGACCACTTTTGCCTAGTGAAGAAAGCTGTAATGATTTTTTTCCCCTCTTTTGGGGACAAACCTAATAAAAGTATCAAAAGTATTTGGACTTTGAAATTTCTTTCACTTTAGGTAAGCAAAAGCACCTCATTTCTTCTCTACATGGACAAAGATAATTGTTACACACCAGTATAAATTAGGATTTTAGACTGGTTGATATGGTCAAATGATTTCTGTGAGTAGACACACAGAATGACTGACTGATGATGCAGATAATGTTCCCCCCCCCCTCAAAGCTACACTCCCTATGTAAGTACCAGCTTGTATCATTTTTCAAACTACGTATCAGTGAGCAAGGTGTACATTCAGGTAGACTGCATATACAATTAGAGTGAAGACTGTATACAAAGGTCAACATTTTCTCCTTTCCTGTTTGTAAGTCAGTAGTAGGCATGGCTACATTTAGATCAGTTCAGAATTAACCATTGAGGAGAGGAAGCTTTCTAGACCTAAAGACAAAAGCAAAAATTATGAGCCAATGAGCAAGCAACATTGATGTAATTAAGGAAGGTCACAACATGACATTCAATATTTGCAGTAAAATTTCCTCTAAAGGATTTTCAAAGTTTTTTTCCTCTTTCTTTCAAAGATAACTAGTTGCCTACTACAATATGCTGAAATAAACAAATGCAATCCACTATTGAAGCACTGCAATTTGTTGAAAGAAGCACAAAGTACTCATGGAATTTCTGAGAAGGGAGTGGGAGAAGTCTGACTTAAATTTGCCAAGTTCAGAGGCCTCTTATAACTATTACAGCAGACTTCAATAATAAAGGATGTGTATCTGTGCTTTCACTCAAATATTTCCTCTCCTATCACTCTTGTTAGCCCACTGAGCAATCTTTTTTCTGTGACTTGCATTTTTGCTACACAGCCGAGTAAATATATTACAAGATTACTCTGCCATTTAATCCAATGTAATTGTTGCCCTAAAAACATCAGACTACTGTCAGCAAATCTCTCTTCCTGTATCTCAGGCTGAGGAAAACCTGTTCGTGAGTTAGTGAGAAATTTTGCAGCTAACTTCTTCAAGCTTGTATCACCCAGATAGGGAACAGCCAAGGTAGTTCTCACTGAATGTAATTCCTGGTCCACAGGTCAAAGTTCCAACTGGCAAACATGAATTTGTCTCCTTAAAGATGTTGGAGAGAGGTATGGAGATAAGGAAATCCTCTAGGGTACCCATGAGCCCTATTCAGGCATTTCTCTCCAAACAACTGTAATCGTGTGAGTGGCTGAGTGGAGCCATGCCTATTGTCCCTACCACAGCTATTGTGTCTCTAATAGCCTTGTTATCCATCATCCATATGTTGTGGGAATCTCAATAAAAGTGCACCTGCTTTACATACATAGACTTCCTCTGCAATCGAGTTCAATCTTTCAGGGAAACTGGCCCTTCTTCTTAACCAACATCCACCAAATCCAATTGCTTATGCATCAAGAGCAAGAAAGGATGCACAGGAGCCAGATCTCTGTAAGAAATACTCATTGCAAACATTTTGCTGCCAGGAGGTAGGGATGATGAATTTTGCTACCCAATTTTGCTCATTTCTGATGAATGTTGAGAAGAATGACACAGTTTTGCTTCTTAAGATCCCCCCCCCCCGAAATGACAGGAAATTGTACAGCCTCTCTATGAAAGCTGAACAGCTCGCCCAGAACACAGTGTAGTTTTCTGGAAACCACAAGCTTCTCCAGAAAAGTGTATAAATTTGCCTGAAAACTATGCAGCTTTTGGCAACCTCCAAGCCAGCAACATTCAAACCAGCAAAGGTTGGAGCCATGATGTTGAAGCCTTTGCCATGTTGCTTGTATAGGGATGTAATGTGCACTTTTGTTTGGCATTTCGAGCACTATTCCCAAGCACATACCAAAAACAATGTAAGTAGGTGGGGGGGGGTCTAAGAGAGCTGTAAAGTTATCTGTATGGAGGGAAAAGACTATGAGCACAAGTTGTTTACTGCAAAGCTGCACATTTTTTCAGTTCAGTAAACCTTTATGTTGTGCCAGGAATTAAAAAAAAATACAAAATTGCATAAAGTTTCAACATGCCATTTTAATTCCAATGCAAATTTCCCAAGTGATTGGGAACTCCAAATTCAACTCTAGTAATGAAATTGATGAATTCTCATTCCATCTATACCTGAACATGAAGGGCAAGATGGACCTTTCCTTAAATACTGCACACAGAAACCAACAGGACTGGTGACTGAATCATCAGCACTGGCAATACTGGATTGCCCGTACACAATAAGTGATAACACATCATCTTTTACCATACTTGAGAGCATCAGGCTACTTTAAGAGCCATAAAGCAGGCCATGCTGCATATGCATGTCTATCTTCTACCCTGTCAGCACTTTCCCCTGCATCTGCTACCTGAAATGGCTGCCACACTCTGCCTTTCCTGAATGTGAATTGAAGCCTCTATATGGCAGGAAGCCCTGCTTTATTGAGGTGCGTGATCACATGGAAGCGTCTATGCATGTGCAAGTGAATACATATAGAAGGCCTTGGAGTACCTTCCAGCTCAATGAAGAACTGTTGAGGGTAGGGGCATGGGACAGTCATTGTTTATCCTTAAACTTCATGTGGGCAGCCTAAACAACTATATACAGCAACTATTGACACTAGGAATTGTTTCTGCATGTTAGGACTTTGAATATTCTTAGAAACATAAGCACTCACCATGTGGTCTGGACCCCTGCTGATATGTAGCTCTCAAGAAGGTGGAGGAGGTTTTCTAACCAAGGTTAGACCACTTACTTATATTTAGTGATAGGTAGGTATATACTTTAAAAGTTTATATATCACCTGAGCCTGAGCCTGTAAGTCAGTCTGTTAAGAAAGAGGAGAAATGGGGAGGAAGAAGGGGAGCACAGAGGAGGAGATAAAATACACACGTAATATAACACAATAGATAGACAGACAGACAGACAAATGGATGATGTATGTTAACATTTTAAAAATGGAAATGTCTTTGTCTGGCTCTGAAAAGATAACAGCATTGGTGCCAACTGGAATTTCCCAAATGGAGTCTCATCACTGAGAAGGTCATCCCTATGTTCACTATCAATTTTATCTTAAGTACACAAGACCAGAGATGACCCAATATATTGGTATGTCAATATGAGAGCAGATAACCTCAGTGGATATGCAAGTTGTTGGAGGTTCCTTCAACAGCGAGGGCTTCAAAGTCCAAAAGCCAATACCATTCTTTCAGTACCACTGATATATGTTCTCACTCTCTAATTCCTATGACCATCCTGGTAGCTGTATTTTGAATGAACCTGAGTTTCTGAACCATCTTCAAAGACAGACTGAAAAACATTGTGCTAGTCAGTCCTAGATGTTATCAGAGCATGGAGTTATCTATCCAAGAGAAGGTTATCTGCATAAGTTATCCCTCTAAGAGAAGGTAAACCCTCCCTTGTTTTGGGAGCCTCATTCAAGCTCCCTGCATGATTATCCAACTATCTGCGTTGCACAGGGATCCTGCACAAGGAACTTCTCTAGCATTTCTGTAAGGCAGTATAGCCGGGCAACAGGAACGTGATGGCAAGGAAAGGAAAAGCATACACATTCCTTGACAATCATAATAATGATCCTCCTTTTTTCAGAAGTTCATGCATTTGAACAGAGCTCAGACAAGTTACTTTTTCAAGTACAACTTTCTGAACCCCTAGCCAAAATGTAATATAAATGCTATGTCTCTTGAGCTCTGCTTCTGAATGTTCCATAAAATAATAAAATCATATAAAACTCAGTAGCAATTGGACTCTATGATCAATAGTACTTTGCTCTCTGTGTTAGGACCACAATCATAGTCAAGACAGAATAATTATCATTTTGTCTTTAGGGTACCATAAATACTTTTTCTTTTCTTCCTTTTTTTGCCTCCGTTAATCCCTGGTGCCATTCTACCATTGCTTGCCTGGTTTCACAGAGAGTGACAACATTTACTGTGCTAATCTTATGTTATGTAGTTCTCTTCTTCTTCTTCTTTTTTTTAATTTTGGTCACCCCATGTGTTTTTAATTGGTTTCTCAAGCACCCGCAGCAATACAGCTGCTCCATTTGGCAGCTACAAGTGCCCACAAACCCCAGTGCCTCCCTCTGTCTGCTGTTTAGGTATTTCTTTTGGCACAAAAATGGAAAAGTTGTAATCTGATGTGAGGTGTAAAAAGGCAGATGGAAATCTTGTGGCCACCCTAGTGCCAAAGATCTTTTTTTTCCCCTCCCCAGAAGAGACCATTCTTATGCTACGTGTTCTACTCTTCTGAAATAAAATTGGCATTTTATGCAGCTGTCCTTTGGTGGATAAAATGGGTTATAATGATGACCAGAAGTGACCACACAGTATCTGTAGGCAAGACTTGACATTTAGAATACTACAATATGTTTCCCATATCCTCTGCCTGCATTTTCTGCAGCTACAATATTCTATAGGCAATCCCTACCATTTCTGATTAAAGAACTGCAGGTATAACAGGGTTAAGGAAGCTGTTTGAAATGGTGGAAAAAGTTTGCTAGTAGACAGTATGGGGTAATTTGACAATGCTTTGTATCCAATTGTATCTAAATAGAAGCTGAATAGACACCACTGGTGGAAAGTATTTCTCCTTTCCTATGCATTTCCTGACTGTATGTCCTTCCCCAATCTGGTCCAGAGTGTTGGGAGGACTCTAGAATAGTTGGAGAGCATGGGACAAAGGGCTGCAATGGAAAGCAATGAAAGGAAAGCCTGCCTGCATGATTTTGGGCACAGCCCAATATAAGAAGGACTCAAGGTACATTGGAGATTCATGGACTCATGAATGCAACTAATGTAAATTGACAATGATGTAAATGGGTGGATCCAGTTCCAATGAGAATCATTGGAAAAGGGAGGGTACGTTCAGTAGAGCTGACAGAACTAAAAAGTTACTAATTTTACTCAACTCACCATCAGTTTTAAAAGACTTTAAAGTTTAAAACATCAGACTTCATCTTTTCCAGGCTAAAGAAATATGCAGATGTCTTCCAGAGGGACTAGAAGTAGCAGCAACCGCTAATCCCATGAGGGTGAATTGAGTAGCCTAGCTTGCCATTAGATGATAGTTCCTCTTCAGAGCAGCACATAGGCAAACAGTGACTGATAAGAACTGTGTTCTTTTGCTGTGCCTTCTTCAGCTGGCCTCCCAAGTGGAGCAGCACTTCAAGAAAGACAGAGGCATCATATCTCTTGCTATGTCTTCTCCAGCAGAGACTCCAGTTGCTCACTCCCCACATAAACAAGTAGAGGAAACCCCTTCCAACCACACTCAAACTCCAAGAATCTGGAGCTTTTTTCCTTCCCTGTCATGTTCACCACCCCTTCTAAGCTGGCAAAGGAAACATCTTTCTCTAAATGACTGCAAGATTTGAGTTTCGTCCTCCTCCTCATGCTTCTCTTTCTAAGCAAGTAAAGGAAAACCTTTTCTTCCACCAATACCAAGGCCATTTCCACACTACCCTCTTATAGTGCTATTATTGCATTTTCAACATCCTATGGAATCCTGGGGTTTGTAATTTAGGGAGGGGCATTTAGAATTCTCAGCCAGAGAACTCTTTGGCCTCAGTAAACTACAAACTCAAGAATTCCACAGGATGTTGAAAGAGGGATAATAGCACTATAACAGCGTAGGGCAGAAATGGCTCAAGGCTGCAGTTGCTTTTCTCCTTCCCTATTCCCCAAACCAGGTAGGTAAGAGAAAACCAGTCTAGTCACCTCTTCTCACCCCTCAGATCTGTGTGCCAAACTCCTAACAGCCTCACTCTCTCACCTCACCCACCTCATTCCCTTGTTCCTGCCTCCTTGCTCTGTCACCTCACTCAAATGCACCAGCACACTGGGAGAGCTATGCATTGTAGGTGAGTCTTTCTTTCTTTACTTACTCATTTCTGAAGAAACATTGTAAATTTGAAATATTGCAAACTAGGGGAAAATTGTAAATTGAGACTTGCTTGCATCCATATATTCATTTACTTGAGTGGAAAAGGTGGGATATAAAACCATGGTCCTCATCATTTTTGGCCCAATAATAAAAATTCTCTGGACAGTTTACAGTAACAGTAAAAATATTAATAAAGAAGCAGCAAGAATAGCATCTAAAGCAGAATAAAACTAGAAACAGAACGAAAAACCCATAAAAACAAGAAACAGCACAAAAAAACATAAAACTATAATAGCAAGTAGCTGCTACTGCAAATAGCAGTAAGATCTAAAGAACACTGAAAGGTTTAAAAACCTGGGGATTTATTTCTTTTAATTATTTTGTGTAGTAAGCTGTTGGTGCAGTGAGTACTAGGGAATCCACTCTAACAAGGATGTTCCACCCCCAAAGTACAATCACTATATACAAATTAGTAAAGTTTGAGCTCAACGTTCTCTGGCTTCCACCTCAAAGTTATTCTTACAAACTTTATTCATATCAGATTGAAAGTTTTTCTTCTTTTGAAGGGAAATGTGTACATAATTTGGCATACACTTTCCCAAATGTATGGAATGTGTACATTGAGTAAAGTGTGTTTTTGTCATGCACATTTTTTTCAGTTATCTCTCCTGGTTAACACTTTTTGTTGCTGGAGTCACATTGGAGGCTTGTTACTGTGCAGATATAAATGTGTGGTATTTACCACATTTCTCACCCAGAATGCCCTCTCTGTCAAAATACCCTCTTGTTGTAAACTAACCACCATGCTTCATTCTGTGGGTGTTACCCAGAGAAAGGCCTCAACTCTTACGTTAAGGGCGAGTGAATGGGTGGATGTTGCCATTCTAGTTTTCTGTTTGTTTGTTTTTAAAAAGCTTGTTGTAAATTTACCTCCTTGGTTCATTTAAAAAGTTTAATGCACAGTAAATCTGCCAGTAGGTAGTAGTGTTCATGTTAGCTACAAATAGACTCTCTGTATTTAAAGAATGTCTTTTTCTCGATTATAGTCTGATTTAAATGGGGTTATTCCCATTATGCACTTTAAAGAGATTCACAAAACGGATATCCGGCACTACTGGAGATCATCCTGGTGAACTTTTCATGTGATCCAGGAAGGCAAATTATTAGTCCTAGCAGAAAAGAAAGAGACTAGGTTTCACTTGCTTATAGATGGATCAAATTTTATTTTTTTTAAAAAAGTTATAAGTCCTTACATAAGGCTTACATAAGAGGGCCCTGGTGGCCAGTACTGCAACCACAAGGTTGTGAGTTCGATCCTGCCAGGCTCCAAGGTTGACTCAGCCTTCCATCCTTTTGCAGGTCGGTAAAAGGAGTACCCAGTTTGTTGGGGGCAATTAGCTAAAAATACATTGTAAACCATTTAGATAACACTCAGTTGGTAAGCGGTATAGAAATAAATGCTATTGCTATTGCTATTGCTACTTACTGAATGTGAAATAAATCTGTACTCTGGAACTACATCCATATTCTACAATACTATAGTATATTATGGAGCAGAATCTACGCCTTCTGGATTGCATGTTTTAGGGATGTTTTGGGCAAGGATAAGGAATATGTAACTGTGACTCCACATACACACTCACTCACACACACATGGTTGGACTGCAGCTCCCATTATCCCTCAATATTGAGTATCTAGGGCTGAAAGGAATTGTTATCCAACAACATCTGGATGGCAGCCCTGGTTTAGGGTTACCAGGTCACTCAGTCTTAGCTGCAGAATCTCCTTTCAGTTTCTAGAGTGGTAATTAGCAATATTTGTCCATGTACTGATTCCTCTTGCACTGGATAATCACAACTACCCCTCTATTTTATAGATCAATTTCAGCTCAAATAATATAATTAAAACTTATAGCCAAGTAAATACTGCACATATTTCTGTCCCCTACAATGAATTAAATAAACAAACAGATAAATAAATAAATAAATAAATAAATAAATAAATGCTCAACTTTTCCCATGCTTTCTAGAGATTTCACATTTCTAGTTAGTATATTAACCGTGTATGGAAAATTCCTCTGACATTTGTGCAGAATGTTATAGGGAAGTAAGAAAGAAAATATGCTGTTGCATTAATTATCAGTTTTCCATTTGACAGTTTAATTAAGAACAGGAGCAAGTGTGTGCAGAGCTTACGGGATTCATGATGAATCACATATATTCTTACAGGCATCATATTCATGTTTCAATTATACACATTGTGAACTGATGAACAGCAATCTAGCATTTTCTATTTAATAAATGTGATATCTGTTGGAATTGATAACATTAGTTCAGTAATTACTGAGCTGTTATTTTCAGGCATCAAGGGGGAAATGGGGAAAGATATCCTGGAAGGCTGCCAGATCGCTCTCTCTCTCTCCCTCCCTCTCTCTCTTCCTCCCCTTCCACCCCCCCTTCTTTTTCTTGGCAGGGCTCCTATGCCTTTAAGAGATGTGTGATGGCAGAAATTAAAGATGTGAATATTTCCTGAGCACTTGCATTTGGAACTTCTTTATCCACTGAATTTCCAACAGTGATATAGCAACTAAAGACACACACTTAAACCCAAAACATGCAACCCGATATGATCCAGGTGATTCATACTGGCTGATCATTTTTGTTCTCTTTTTTAAAAATCAGTTTCCTGCCATTGTATAAAAAAGGCAAGTTTCAGATTCCACCCCCTCCGCCCTGCTTCCCTTTTCCAATTATAGGTAAAGTACTCAATCCAAAATGCATATCTTTGAAAAATATACATGTATAATTTTGAGAAAATGTGTACAAACATGCGCTAGTCAATGGGAAGAAAAGTGTACATCAAGAAAATCTCGTTTAAAATAGACATTAAAACATTAGGGACATAGCAAAATACACAACAAATTTCTACATGAAGACCAAAAACTCTCAACTCAAAAATAAAATGGTGGGAAAAGAAACCAGGTGGGATTTGGAGAAATGCAACAAAATAAAGGGTAAGTCTTGATTCTTATAGTTAGTCTCAGGTAAGAATGTCAAAAGATCTCACTGAATCAGTGAATTTTAACTTAATATCAACTCACCATTTAGCAATTGATGTAACAGATATAGTCTAGTGGTGACAAACCAACAAGTTTCAGCCCTGAATGTTTTTCATATCCCAAGTTTTAGTAGACCTAGAAGCTGGCTGCATATTCCAATCATGGGCCATCTTGCTGCTTCTTCAGCTGGGAAGATGCAAGGCAGCTTCCATTTTTTAAATTTCATTTCATGTTGTATATTTTATCTTTCTACAAAGGAGCTCAGATCGGCATTGACATATATCATGCCGAGGACCTTAAAGTGACAACCATCCAAAGTAGATTAGGTAGAGAGATAGTGATCAACCCAAGGCCAATTTCAGTCACCATAATCTTAGGCCATTTCTGCATTACACTGTTATAGCCCTATTATTCCACTTTCAATATCCTGTGGAATTCTGGAGTTTGTAGTTTACTGAGGCAAAAAAGCTCTCTGGCTGAGAATTTTAAAGCCCCCCCTCCTAAACTGCAAACCCCAGGATTCCATAGGATGTTGAAAGTGGAATAATAGCACTATAACAGTGTAGTGCAGAAATAGCACCAACTACATTACACAATATCTCGTTGCTTGGAAATAGTGATTCAAATGAGAACAACACAGAGCTTAAGAAAGTTATTTGTCTGGACTACACTTTATTTGGACTTCCCTAGTAACATAGCCACTGCTGGGTTCAGATTCTGGGAGTACTCCAAATAAGTAACTTTTTCCAAACTGTCGAAAAATGTCTGGGAGATTCTGGTAGTAACAAAATTTAAGGCTATGCCAAATAAAAGAAAAGCTACCAGATATTATTCCACTTTTTTCTATTCTACAATTTTAGAAGTTTTCTTCCTGTCACTTTTAAAGGCCATGAAAATTACAATACCCTATATAATAAATTTGGTTTTAATCATTCATTACCCTTCTGTGCCACAGGGCTTTCATGGTCTGCACATTTGTCCTGATGGTCCGGCCAGAGAGTCCGGGATTCTTTCTTCTTCTTCTTCTTTTCTTTTTTCCTAAGAAGTATTGTAAAAAAGCTAGTCAGGGTCCACAGCTTGTAGCCCTTCAAAAATGTTTGGGCTGTAAAGCCCACCAGCCCTTGCAACGTAACCAGTGGTGTAGGATGTGGGAGATGCAGTCCAGCCATACCAGAATGACCAAGCATTGCTCTCCCCTAAGCTAGATAATGGAAGTAAAATAAATGGGTTTTGGAGTCACGGAGAGAGGTAAGAGAACCAGACCAAGTCTCAAGGTAGGTTGCTCCACATGTGTTTCAGAAGGTCAGATGATCTAAAAGTGCTTTTCCAGCTTTATCTTCATGCTAATGGATTTGGGGCAGAAAATGATGTGCACTTTTTAACAAGATACATTAACAGAAAATCACTTCTATACATGTGTGTACACAAAAATGTGGTTCTTCTTCCTTTTCTTTTCTTTTATTTGCATCTCTTTCATCAATCATCCATCATTTTCAAAATAGGGTTGCCAGGTTTTCAAAATAGTAATAAGAAACACATATGGTGAGCCCTTATAAGAGCACATAGTTTCAGAGGACGAGTTTCAGGACAGTTTCAGGCTTCTGTAAGATCTTTCATGGAATCTCATGATAGCAAGTCAGCAGCTACTGTGGGTGTAAGAATTTTACCACCACCAAGCTGAGCACACTTCCTAGCCAAAAATGAAAGTAGCAGATACTAGATGTGTTCTCAACAGACTTTCCCTCTCACTCTAGCAGACTCGAGCATTTGCCATGTAATTTAGTGTTTGACTGATACTCACAAATGTGGGGGAAGGGTTGACATCCTGTTTAATGTGCATAGGGGACATGTTTTCCACCCCTTAAAAACAGTACATCCTTTGCAACATGGAGCACTTGACACCCTTGTTTCAAAGGGGAAGCAATAGTTTCCACAGGCATATGCATAAATAGCTCCAGAAATTTCAAGGGCAGTGAATTCTTCCCACCTGGCCACAGATTATGTTGAGAAAAGACAATCTAGTATCATGTGGATGGCACCCCTTCAGAACAGTGAAAATCCACTACCAATGAATTCTATGGTAGCTTTCACTGGCATCCTTAGGGCAAGGCAGGCAACTGGAAAAGTAATATCTGTGCCATGTTTTCAGCCCACTTAATATTCATGGACCATCTGCCAGCATGGCTTGGATGTACACTTGTGGATGAGCCAAGATCCTACATCATACAATGCAGCCAAAAAGCTCTTCAGGCAGAACTGCCTGATGGCTCCCTCTGACCAGGACACTCTCACTGAGATAGCCCTTCTGTACAATGATTCAGTGGCAAGCGGAGAACAGTGGGGGATCAGAAAAGAGTGTGGCTATGTCCTCCCAAACAGATGCAGACCATGGCATCATCCATCAAGATCCACTGGGGTCCTCCAATGATCTCAGAGGACATTGGAATTGCTCTGAATCTGGCTCTGAGGTCATAGCCAAACACTTCTGCAATCCCTTTGCCACTGTCCGCCAGCCCCTGAAAGGGCTGTGGATGGGGTGCCATTACAGTGAAATGGGAGAAGAGTGGAATGCCACCCTTCACAACCCCCTTACAAAAAACAAACAAAAAAAGACATATGCCAGTGTATGTTGGATGAATGCTTGCAGATGTCACTGATGAGATATTGGCCCTAGTTATCAAAATGCAGCATCAGTGTTTTCAGCTGTTATTTTTGTGATTGTACAATGGTCAAATGGAGTTAAGGATATAAATTTGAGGTGTAGAATTTTGTGGCCATCCAGATGTTATTGGACTGCAGCTCCCATAATGTCTCACTACCAGCTATGCTGACAAGGGCTGAAGAAAGTTTCAATTGAATAACATCCTATGGGCCACATGATTCCATCCCTGCTATAAGCCATTACAAAGGTCATCTAAAATGGATCTACTCATGCTTCATAAAGCTTAAAAGCATTTTCTCTACATAGCCACAGACAACTACTAGGATAGATTCCCACATTTGAACACAAAGGGGGAGTGGTAACAAGACACTCTTGCACCTGGCTGTGGGGGCTCAGTCAACTGCAAAAATAGGCAAGGAGCTGCATGTGGTCTGCAAGCTACCTGTGGCCAGGTCTGGTCTACCCAAAACATCACTCTTGCTGTCTCTCACACACATGCACATATGTTCATATTATTTATATATGCATCTCTACTCTGCCCTTTCAAAGGTAATGTATCATTCTGGACAGCTTCACTACAAATAAAATTAAAATGTAATAATAAAATAACAGTGTCACATAAATTATAATAAAGGACAATATAAGAGAGAGGTGTATCAGGTAAACACCAGATAAAAACAGCTTTCTCAAAAAGGCAAAAACCTGCCAAAATAACCAACTGGCAGAAAAGAGAAAACAAAACAGCCACCAAAGCTCACAGGGCAAACCATTCTACACTTTGGATGCAGCCATAAAGATGATACATTTACAGTCAACCATGCTTCTACCGCAGTAGGACACAGGGACAGGTCTTTCTAGCAATAGGATGTACAGATCCATTACCTAACCCGGACCCAAGCTAAGAAGGGTCTTCATTTCTAAATGAAGCCTACGCTTGTGCCTTAAAAGTCTGAAACACTTCATTATTCTTGATGCTGAAATCAGGATCCCCCAGGCTCCAAGCATATAAGGAACCATACCTCAACCCCAAGGAACAGGATATAACAACCATGCCATGCATCCCACTTGTTCTGCCTCCCTGCCCCATGGAGAGATAGGCTACACGTCCGAGAACATAAAGATCCTGTTGTCAGTCACATATTGAGCCTGATACAACTCTCAGCATGACCTCTATAGCATTTTCATTTCTGCACTATTCCAAACTGGACTGGTGCCTCTCACAGAAGAAAGAAATACATTGCACAGTTTCCACTATAAGATGTTGAGCAAAGGACTCATTACCTCAACAGCTACTGCCAGACCTTTTAATGTAGCCAACATGGGGCTCCAATCTGGTTTTAGAGCCCTGGGGAGAGAAAAATACAGAAAGGTTTGGGCATGGATGCTGGAGCTGTGGCTCTTTTTGGATTGTTTAATAGCGACACTGTGCCAAGTTGAGTGCATATGCTTGTTTCCTCTGTGACTGATGCAAGTTGAATCAAATGATTATAAACAACTGCTTATGCTTGAAGAGAAGGTTTCGGCTATAATTACCTTTGAATTTATTCATAATTATCTTTCAGGAAATTACTGATCTCAATTCCTGCCAAAGGGAACAATTGGAAATGGCTCATTTTCCCCCATTTCTAAGGCAGTGGGGCTTCTGTCATTTTATAGGCTCACATTTGGATCTGAGAGAAATTAGACACTTGACTTCCATTCCAGATTTTTTGTTG
This sequence comes from Iguana delicatissima, assembly GCA_948472985.1. NCBI lineage: Eukaryota > Metazoa > Chordata > Lepidosauria > Squamata > Iguanidae > Iguana > Iguana delicatissima. The sequence goes on along the minus strand of CAOKZL010000495.1, from coordinate 508,565 downwards.
TTGTTGTTGTTATTCTCCTCTCCTGCTCTGGCCCCCTCCAACAAAATTACAGTATAGTTTATACCAGATGAACAGTTCTGTTTTGGTCAGGTGGAAATACAAGAGCTAGATTTTGGATATCCCTTTACAGACACTGAAAATGTCTTTGGCTAAGTTATGATCTATAAACAAGTGCCAAGAAAAAAAAGAGCTGAGGGAAGGAAATTGCACACACATACACACACATTGGAAAGCTGCAAGACCACATTACCTCATTGCATTTACATAGTAGGCATCTACACTAATGGAAATAAGAAACATAATCCTGAGGAAACTGAGATTTATGCGGTTCATTGCCTAACTGAAATAATATTGAAGACTTGCAGCCAGAGTTTTGGCTGCCTATGTCAAGTCAACATGTGAAATTTAACTTCCTTCCATCCCTGTTTCCTTGGCCTCCCTGGTGCACATGCTTTCCTGCCTCTCTATTAACAGTACACAGCTCTTCATTTCATCTTAGCCTTGCCTACGTTTCTCTCTTTCTTCCTCCATTCTTCAGTGCTCCCCGTTCTCCTGTACAATTACCAACTGTACAGTCTTATTGTTTGCAAGTGCCACCATGCCTCACTGGCACCTCCAAATGTGCTTGTTGAATTTAAACCATATGTCTTTAGATATTTAGGGGAGAAACCCTAAATATTTCTACAGACCATAAACACAACTGTTTCATGTTGTGCCTGGGGAAATCCCTGTCCCATGAATTTAGATTATTTCCTTCTTCTCCAGTGTTCTGTTCGTGAAGAAGAGCTTTTCTCTCTAGTGGCATTTTAATTTTTCCTGTTTGTTAGATCATCTTCGCAGTTTTGAGCACATCCATAAAGAAGACGAAAGCAGAATACATTTTGAAATATAAGCAAATTGATAAACTCCTTGCCTCCCTCACAAGGACCTTTCAGGATATTGGCTGGGAAGCCAGTATCATGTTATTTTATTTTAATATTTATACCATGCTTTTATTTTACAAAGAAAACCAAAGTAGCTAATAATAAAAGTAAATTTTATGACCAGCAGAGCAATATTATGTGTCTTGATAAGATCCTTTAAACTGTGCATGAAATGAAATCAATTAATTGTTTAATTCATGCAATTCGTATTAGCACATTTCAGTAGCAATCTGTCTCAAAAATATAGTAGCAGAATATCAATATTTAATTAAACTATCCAGTATAAGCAATTAACTAGATATTATTAATATCACAACAACAGGAACTATAGCCTATCTTCAACATATCAAAATAAAAATCCACACACATCCACAATCACTCAGAGAAAGCGTAGTTTAAAATAGACAAATACATACACACATATATATATACATATGCAAGAGCAAATATTTGAATACAATTACATTGCAGCAATATGTAAATAAAAGCATAGCTAGTAGACAAATACCACGGCTAAGCCTTATCCTACCTATACCTTGCACATGAAAACTCTTTAACAACACAACAAATTACACCAGGAAGACTTGATATACTTTGAAAGCCCTACCTTCCTTGCTCTCAACATGGCCAACAGAGCTCTTCTTACACATAAGACATTGTCTCGCACACCCAGGATAATGAAATAACTCATGCTAATCTGGATAAACAAGAAAAGGTGATGATGCCATTATCACATAAGTTCTGAAAAGGCAACACCCCAATGGAGATCCCCTTTTTACATCATCTTTCCATAGAGCTCAGAAAAATCACCTTTTTAGAGAACAGCATCAAAATCCCCTAGCCAACATGATTGGGGGGTGGTACAATATTGGGAGGAAACAAATCTGGAGATTTGTAGCGCAGAACCATCAACAAAGATCAAATACTCCCACTCCATTGACTGTCCTCTACAAATGTACCTCTTATTCACTCCAGACATTTGTATTTACATGGCAAACGCAGTTGTAGGGAAAATTTGCCACGCAACATGTAGTTTTGTCCTAGACAGGGAAACAGCATTCTTCACCTGCTTCAGACATGACAGTGATAATGCATAGATCTCATGGACTGTTAATGGGAAATGGGTTTAATTCTTTATTCCAAATGTCTCAGTGTGGTAGGGACTGTCCTGATTATTCTTCTGCCATCCCACTTTTTCAGCTGCATCTGAAATGTCCCAGGTTTTCTTTCACCCTTTCTCCTCTGTTGATATAGTTTTTACAAACTGACTTTAAAGTTCAAAAGTAGTTTGCACTCAGTTAACGCAGCAGGGGTGACAAGAGAGAACGGGTGAATCTTGCCTTTCGCAGTAGGCTCAGGCAAAAGCAAACTACTGCAGCCTCTCTTAGCTTGTGCATTCTTCCTCATTAATAACTTTTGCCATCTTGACTGGTTTGGTTATACATCCTAAGTCTTCATCCATGAAATGTTGTGGGGGAGGTGCACACGTGATATTGAAAGATGTCAGATCAAATATAGACAGCAAAATAACAGCCTAAAAACATTTAAAACACTTTTAAACAGTGTAAACTATATTGGAACTCCACAACCTGGTCAGGCCACAATCTCTAATGACCAAAATATGGGGAGAAGCCAAGTTTTAACATGATGTCTATATGAGGTCAATGTTAGTCCCAAATGGATTTCTGTGGGAAGAGCATTCCACAACCAGGGTGCCAGAACAGAGAAGATCTTCCCTTGCATCTGCACTTTGCACATAAGGTATTGCTTCCACCAGTGGAGGGCCTCCCCAGCCTATCTTAATGGGTAGGCAGGTATATATGGGTGCTGGTCTATTTTGATGGTATAGAATCAAGCTTTTGACAGAGCACGAAAGTAAGAGAGTGAGGACCTTTCCGCACATCACTGTCATAGTGCTGTTATTCCACTTTCTACATCCTATGGAATCCTGTGGTTTGCAATTTAGGGAGGGGGATTTAGAATTCTCAGCCAGAGAGCTCTTTGGCCTCAGTAAACTACAAACCCCAGAATTCCACAGGATGTTGAAAGTGGAATAATACCTCTATAACAATGTAGTGCAGAAAGGCCCAGAGAGAGAGGGGGTTAGGGCCTTTCCACACTACATTGTTATAGAGCTATTATTCCACTTTCAACATCCTGTGGAATTCTGGGGTTTTGTAGTTTACTGAGGCCAAAGAGCTCTCTGGATGAGAATTCTAAATCCCCCTCCCTAAACTGCAAACCCCAGGATCCCATAGGATGTTGAAAGTGGAATAATCACATTATAACAGTGTATGTGGAAGGCCCTCTGTGTGTGTGTGTGTTTGCATGCAGATATATTCAGTTCTAGGAGGATGGATCAAACATCTATCATTTCCCTCAGCCGGTATATATTCTGACTAAGATGACTAAACTACCTTTTTTTTTCTTTTTCATCAGAAAGCAGAATGGGAACTGCCTGTATGCATTTTGCTTAATTTTCCTGAGAGACAGACAAGTGAACTTTAAACTCCCCAATAAGCTGTAATGTGGGAAAGTTCCATTTTTAGGTTTACATGAAGGAGCTACCTCTGAGAATAGCCTTTTGGCCTGGTGGAAAAAAACTAGAAACATCCCAGGAAGTCAGTGAAACCTTGCAGTACTGTGAGAATTTGAATAAAAATAAACACTGGATTATTTCAGGCATACTCCCTTGAGAAAACAAAGCAGGCTCATACAGAGCCACTCGCCTAATCTTGACAGAACAAGAAAAATTAGCAACTGATTCCAGGTTTAAAGGGGGAGGGGACATAGTACCGTAATGCTGTTACTCTGTGAAATCTCTGAGGGATGAGAATAAAAGGGAGGTGGGATGATAGCAGGCCCAAGACAAGAATAGTGAGAGCTTCCCAAGGAAATGCAAAGTCAGGAGTGAGTGATTCGGAGAAGGTGTGAGCTGGGAATCGGAAAAGCATGAGAGCATGGAAGTTATCCCAACACGTAGTGTCCCAAAAGAACCCAGTAGCAAAATATTTTCTCAGTGGAACCAATGTTTCAAAAAGCAGAAGGAGCCAAAAAAATTCACAAGACTTGGTGAGGCAAAGAAAGACTTGCCCCTAAATAGCGTAAATAGTTTAGCAATATGCTGTCCTGCCTTGAAGTACAATGATCTCTATAAGAAAACACGGCCTTATTTCAAGAGTTCATGACCTTGGTGAAGGGGAGACATAACCACACCTATGATATTTTTGAGAGAGAGAGAGAGAGATTACATTAGAGAGAGAAATCACATTACAGATTACATTCATCTTAAATTGACATAAGCTCTGGCACTTTCCCCCCTCTAAAATGAATACACTTGGTTTCATGTCTGCCTTGCATATGTGAGAACGGTAGCAGACATCTTTGAAAAATTCAATGTCTTTATTATTACAATTCACTAGGAAAATATTGGGCAAAACAAACAAACAAACAAGAAAAGTTTACTGGAAAGTGAAAGAAAAAAAAGAAGCATAATTCAACTGATAATCACCCTGGGTTACTGGCATAACTAGGCCAGGAGCGGAAAACAGCGAGCTCAGAACTGAATCTGGCCTACCTGAGGTTACAATATGGCCCTATTTGCTACCTGTGCCCTGAAGAATTTATCAGGTTTTGTACAGGGTTTTCTCTGTCTAAGAGACTCAAATGTTTTTCCTAAGGTTTAGCTATCGGCAGTAAACATCATCAAGAATGAAGGGTTCCCCGCTTGAAAACAATTGCCCTCTGCTCAGATGGAGGGCTATGAGGAGGTCACAATGAAAGTTGAAAAGTTGACTTTTTGAACAATAAGTCCTAGAATCCTCCTGCAGGATTATCAGAGTTGTTGTCAGAAAAGTAAATTTTCTAAGCTCTGGGGTTCTGGAGGGCATGGACATCCACTCTCTTCCTCTTTATCTGCCAATCACCTCAAGAGAGCTCAAACTGAAACTATTACCACAACAAACAGGATGCTTTGCCAACCACATTCTGATTTCTGATCACCCTGTAGATAACCCAGTCTGTTTTCCAACGCCTCAAAGGCTAGCCACATCAGTGTTGTACTGTAGAACAAAGACACAGCTGAAATGTCTATGCTAAATATACCCAATCTTCCAGAAGCCACACTTGCACAATAAACCAGCAGGTCTGGGAAATACAAAGCACAGAGCCCTACACTTAGATGTCAAGTTCTTCCTGCAACAACTTTGTATCATCTGCATTTATGATGATAATGTAAAGCCAGAGAGAACTGTGGCTAACCTTGTGGTCACATAACATCATTCTTGTGTAGGTTTCCAGCGGCTGGTTTGACCTTAGGTCCTATCTTTGTAACCTGAAAACAGAAGAAATCTAGCTATAAAAGAAAAAGGTGATGCACCAGCAAGGAGCGTGTTTGTTTCTTTGTTTCTTTGGCAGCAAAGCTTTGTCAACAACATAGTGGCATTGCTTGCAGCTTGCAAAAGGACAAGGTTCAAACTATCCTGAGGTTACTTGTTATTCAGAAGATAACTGCAGCCCCACAAGAATATGGCAGAAAGAAAATTGTTACTTCAGTGCGCACGCTATAAAAATCAATTGCTCTTGCTACAAGAAGAAAAAGGATGCTGGACATGTTTTAGATCTACTTTCTAACTGAACTTTGCCTAAATTGTTTTTAAAAAAATTGAAAAGCATGCTATTCTAGCATATCTACAGTATAATATCTGCTGCCATTAACAACATCATTAATAACAAATGTCTCTTTAATTACTCTTACTAAGATTAAAAAGGCCATTATTCTTCTGACTTGAGAAATTCATTAGCACAATAACTGCACTTATGCCAAATGCACTCTCCTTAAAGAGACAAAGTTGAGTATTTTGGAGGTATGCCAGAGGAATATCCATAAGCAACTTGGCATTCCACAAGAAGCAGTAAACTAGTGTTCTTTTCTTTTCAGTGGAATATTGGAGACCAGGGTGAGGGAACTATAGTGGGAGATGAATTTTTGTTCCAGTACTAGTGGTAGCTGGTGCATTCGTTGCCAGTGAAATAGTGAAGCCATTCTGGACTTTACTCCGAGCTTTAAAGGAACTATCCAAGGAACTGAAACTATTTTGCAGGATACAGTTCAGCACCCTGAATAATTCCTTTAAAGTGGCCCAGGAAAGGTTAAAATGTTTCAAATGCCAGAAGGATGTTTTTCTTCTTCACAGATTTCCATGGATTCATTGTACAATTAAACATGTTCTTGGAACTTGTTATTAATACCATCATCCAGCTGATATTTGGTATCACTCTCTCTTTTTATGCCTAGAGATTCCATTTTAATAGAATATCCGTTAGTGTTCACTCAAGCATTCCCTACCTCTCTCTCCCAAATTCAGAGATCCTTTGCAAGGAATGGCTTTTGAATAGCATGTCTATTTAAAATTCAGTGCCACTGTAACACACAAAAGAAATATCTATGCATATCTGAACCACAATCACATGTTGTCTTAAATATGGGGAGGGATACACAGGAACATATTAACTAAAATACCCTGCAGGTGAAGTCAGCATATATGATGGAATTGGTTTCTCATAAAAGTGAAGGACAGATTTGACATCGCTGAGTATTAAAAGTCTACTCAGCGATCATTTCAATTGGTTAAAAATCTACACCTCTTTCTCAGCATGCATACTGCAGGTTGGGAAAGGATAAAATGAAACCAGAGGGCCACATGTGGCCCAGGATCTTTCTTATACAGGCCTCAAACAACATCCACTTACTGGGGAGTAAGTTGTAATTCTGAAAATTTCTTTGGATGCCTTTTAAAAAGGTGTGAAGGGACCAAACACAAACACACATACAAATGGTGAAATGGGCAATAGCAACTTCTCAGGGAGGTCCAAGGCACTATTCATCATTTTTCAGCAAAAGTAATCCTACAACTTTTTGGAAGGGTGTGGGATGTAGTGGATGACAATGAGAGTGCAGCCACTTTATCCACTGTCTTTCTGTCCTTCCCCCATGAGCTTCTGTCCTGTTTTGTATGGATTCTCTGGGTATCAGAGGATCAGATCCCTCCAGTATTTGCTCATTTTAAGAATGAGTCCACATGATACATAACAATCTCCCAAGGTAATCTTTGCACTGCTCGAACCATAAGAAACTGCATGAGTGGGGCTTTCTAAGGAGCAGGCATAACTAGGACAATCTTAGTTCACATAAAGGAATGGGAAAATCTTTCTATTTCAATTTTCGTCACATTTGGAATATTTTAAACTTCAAGTTCCTTCCATCAAAAATATAAGGAAAAGTACATACATTGGAAAAAAATCTTTAAAACCAAACTTAAATGAAATTCTCTTCTTTTTGCCCTGCCCAAGCTCAATAGGTAGAGCTATCTCTAGGAGAGGATCATGTTGTACCTCCATGCCAATGAGTGTCATGTGATTGCAAACAGCAATTTCCAGGAGAAACAGGCTGTAGTAGGAAAAAGCAATTGGAAGTGAGTCAAGCTAATCAAAGTCATAATTATCAAAGTTACACATAGCCAAAGGAGTTCCTCTAGGCTGAAGGAAGAACCAAAAGAAATCCATGAGTAGAAAGTGTACAAAAGCCAGGGAGCATGATCAGTTGCAAACAATAGAAACTCCCAGAAGGTCTTGGGGGATTTGCACCTGACCTTAAGACAGCAAGTGTTTTGTTGCTCAGCATTTCTTAGTTAAGAGGCATTGGCTCCTTCACTTCAGTTCTCTGTCCTGATGACATTCCACAAATGATGGGGGCATGTCCACAATGTTCTTCAACTCCAGCCAAGGTGGGGGGCCACTCTGTTGAAGTTCTTTACCAGCTGCATCAGACACCAATTGGTCAGATTTGGGGTTGAGGAAGTTTTCATCTGAAGCCGAAGACCTTTCTAGATCTCCTGTCCATCAGATTCCTTAGATTCTATGAAACAAGTTATGATGGCAGGGTTGAACAGATAAGCAGCCAGACCCAAGAATTTTAAGAATTACGTATCCAATGTTCTGAGCCAGAGTAGACAAATGTGCCACTTTTTGTTTTTCCCACATTTAGATGTTTTAATCTTAATGTCTCCACAACAGATATGAAGAAATTTGCCAATGTTGGTAAATTCTTGTCCAAAATGAACGGAAACAAAGTTCTCACCGATTCCTAATCACATATTTTTGGAAAGTAAGATAGGAGTTGAAGAGTGGCAATCTCAACTACCAATAAAATTAATGGATCTTACTCTTTCTCATCTGTTAATTCTCTCCTTCCTTGACCATTTCAACTGTTCTGTTTCTCTCCTCCTACTTGGTGCATGCTTTTTCTGTAGTCCCATCTATCTAACACACCATTCATGGCAAAGCTTCCTCACCCCCTGAGTGTGACACTAGATATAATACTAGATATTACCCTGAAGTTTTATAGACTAGCGGTTCTCAACATTTTCTTTCTTACATTCATCCAACTACTCTGTCAGAGTACCTGTGTCCCATAATGAGAGAAAACTAACCGGGAAAAAAAATCAACACTTTTCTGAGATGGACTTTTATATGTTTGCAGCATCCTATTTTTACGTTTCCTATTTATAGTACATAACTCCGACAGCAATATTGATGACAGGAAATACACACAAATACAATAATTTCATTAATAGTTGAAAATTGTAATTTTAAATTATTACCAATCATTATGAAAATCCTGCGTCCCATCTAGACAATTTTAACACCATATAACTCTTCTACAGGCCACCAGCTGAGCATGATTTTTGGGTGCCCAGTTTACAACATGCATCTGTTCAGCTATGAAATTGAGGGACCTTTGAACCTGCAAGCTAAAAAGTAAACTTCAGTGCTTTAATTTAGGGAATGGATCTGTAAGAACTCTTTAGAATGTATAATTAGTCTCCCAGTGACATGCAGATGTCTCTTTCCAACTGACTAGAATTGCCAGAAATATCCATTTCATGTTTGAAGATCTTTTTGAGCATTGATACTACATTCCTAGGTCATTCTAAGGCTAAAAGTCATCATCATTTGCATTTGCAGAAGTGCTGTATTCCAGTGAGCATTTGAGATCCAAATAATGAGACATGCTTGTATTCTCAGTGATGTTTAAAGCTAATTTTGCACTAAAATGATTTGCTTTTTATTTAGCATTTGGAAACAAAGTGAAGTACATGGCTATAATTTTGGTCTCTGTGGTGTGCCCAGTTGGTAGGGAAAGAACTGTCTGTAAACAAAGGTCAAAATTACATTTTATTTTCAGTTCAACTCCAGGTTACCTTGGACCTTCCTTTTCCAAGGTATCATTTGTAAAGCTGCAGCTGCTACACAGAATTAATGAATGTTATAAACAAAATATCTCTTGCCAAACCCAAAATATGGAACACCCACAAACCTTAAAGCAATGATCATAGACAAGAAGACCTGTAATGCATACGGGCATGTGGTTTAGGTCTAGGTGAGTGGGGAAAAGAACAGCCATATTATCTAATTCATTTTCAGATGAATAAACTATGTAGCCTATTGTGAACCTTTGAATAAATACACACTCTGAGCTAATATTATCCAAAACAGGCAGCTATGCTGTTAAAAACATGAAGTGTCAAATTGCCCAAGATTTGGCTTGTCCTCACTACATCAAACTATACCTAGAGCTATCAGATAGTAGTAACGTTATTAAAATCTAGCAATGGCAACCACTAATACTAGAAAGTTTTAAAGTGTTCTTTGGTATTGTCTCATCTGGCATGCCTTTCAAGGAAGCAGTTGTCTAAAAACTCCAGACTGTTCTGAGAAGTCAAAAGCCAATTTCCGAATATATTTACATATCAAAGTAACAGTTTGATCCAGGGATGGGCAAGGGAAGAGTGAAGGGGCAATTTTTGCCCCAGTGCCCTCTTCCTTGGGCCACATCACTGTCCTTGTACTTTACTTGTGTACTGCATGCACCTTGCTAAAAATTGGTACATAGTTTCACTTAATTCAGATATCAGAACATTGTTGGCTTGATTTCTTAAACCAAGAAGACACTAAGCCACTACCACTCGATCATCTCTCTCTTTCTCTCTCTCTCTCTCTTTTTTTAAGAGTCATTTTTTCTAAACCAATGAAGAACCGTGTGGCCTGGAAAAGCCTTGCATTGGTACGGTGATGCTGCAGTCTGAGAGACCAGGTTAACCAGGGCACATCGCTTGAATAATTTTTCTTCCATGTCTGGCATCACATTTAAATGAGATGTAACTCTGGCCCCAATAAAGGAGAAATAAACAGATCTTAGGTTTGTGAAATCTACTTGCTGGTCACGCTGAAAGCATTGTTGCTGTTACTGCTGTTTCTGTTTTCTTCTTGTTTGAGTTTGTTTTAGAAACCTCAGGATCTCATGCAGAAGCTATACATTTCAAATTAAATAATTCTGATCCTAAGAATTATACAGTGGTCCTGGCATTTCTATTCAAATCTACACTCCTGGTTTCATGTGTGTACACACATAAACAAACATATACTCCCTTCATTCCAGCAGTATACATTTAAAGTGTAGAGGACAAGGTTGTTGCTGATATAGGTAAACAGCTGGAAGACAGAAATCCTTGCCAATCTATTAAAAATCACCCTGGGATTATGACTGCCAGAGTGAAAACTAGACAGGCTTCCTGTCCCTTTGGTGGTTATATAGAAGCAGGTATTTCTTGTCAGAGGTTAAAAGCAACACCCAATGGAAATTCCCTCTTCTACACAACGATTAAAGTTAGAAGAGCCATCTCCAGTTTTCATTTTGGCAGTCCTACCGGAGATCCAGAAGCCCAACATTGATTTGGAAGAGAGACTGACGCACAGAAGAGACACCAGTGTTGGATCCCGTCTCTGAGGCAGGTAGACCTAAAATCCCAGAGGCAGAGAGACCTGAGCCAGCAAGGCCTAATACCTGGGAACTAGCAAATCTGATATCCCCTCACATTAGGCTACCAAACACATGACACCCTTGAAACCTCCTAAGTCTAAGCCAGAGCTTTCCAAACTTTTCATGTTAGTGACACACTTTTTAGGCATGCATCATTTTGCAACACAGTAATTCAGTTTTACTAGCAAACCAGAGGTTAAACTAACTCCTTATAACAGATCCAGGCACAAATTGTAATAACAAAATGTATGGAGATACAACATATCTCATGAAAACCTTTCATTTATATTTTTAAAAATATATGATTTATTTATAACATATAACATACATGTCCAAGGCTCAGTGGGGGGCCTGTTCTTGGTCAGGGGGGTGACACATCTACACCCTTCAGGTGACACACTAACGTGTCATGACACACCATTTGGAAAGTCCCGGTCTAACCACAGGTTGCCCATTTCCAGGGACTCTGTGGTCCCAGAAGCAGGTGTATCAATGCCAGGCATATGCCCACGAGGAACTTGGGAGGGACAATGTAGTACTGGGCTGCAGGCCAGAGTGTTGTCCCTTTAAGGCAAAAGTGGGATTCATGCAACCCTTTTAATGTAGACAGAACCCCCTTCTTACCTAGGCAACATAGCCAATAGTGAGGAATTTTAGTAACTGCAGTGCAACAATATCCAGAGGGCCAAGTAATTCCCACACCTGCTCTAAATTTGCCTATTTGGTAAGAGAAAGTGGAACAAAAGGGGATAACCCTGGGCCAGCAGCATAAGAGGTGTCAGTTCAGCTCCAGATGTTGTTGCAGCAAGGCACTCACTGGAAGCTACATGTGCAAAGTAACCCAGAGTGTGCAACATGCTCAAGATAGCCCAGTGGGTTTCCATGGCTGACTGGTGAATAGAAGCCTGGTTTCCAAGGTGTCCTTGCTCCATCGGTTTTCACCAGTAGCCTGAACTTGAAGATCTACCTTCTCTGCCCAACCTACCATTAAAAAAATACTGCTGTCAGGAAAGAGATGATTTGCTAGCAGTAACATACTGATATCTGGATTAAGTGCAAACGTGTAACAGTTTTTGGCAAGGTGGCAACAGTACATTCTGTACTGTTATCATGCCTTAGTGGTTAAAAGATAGGCTTATTTCCAGTCTATATCATTTTACAAGTTCTTATCTATAATTTGTCCCTTTTCTGCACTAAACTAGATTTTTAAAAAATCTTCTCAAAATGTATGTTTAAATATTAATTTTAATGCATATTTAAATGTTCTTTCCCCTTAGAATACATATTTAAATGTCTATTTTCTTTCAAAATACATATTTAAAATCCACACTTAGATACATTTAAACTGCTAAGAACTGCATTGAAATATTCAGTCTAGTGAATAGCTAATTTCCAGCTTCAGCATTAGTGCATGATCAAGTCATGCTGTACAGGAATTTGCAAAGACAGAATTCTTCAAACATCCCCACTCAGGATTCAGAGATCCCAAAGCCCTCGCAGTAATCTAAGTCACAGATGGTTTAATACTGGGCAAGCTATAGGCAACGTGTGGTTACCAGGCCATACACTCCTACTCATAATTTAATTGGCAAAATATTTACTTGGAATGAAATATAAGTTATATCCTACTATGACTGAGAGATTGTGGGCAAACAGGCACTGGCTGCACACATGTGTTGCAAAACTAGATGAAACTACAACCTCAGGGCATGGTTAGGTCATAGTCAGGGAAATTCTGGAGATAATAGACTTACAGATGTCTCTCAATGACTCAACCTTTAGAGACAATAGCACCTGAAACTCCTTCCATTGAATGACAAACTGTCTTCCACCTTGTCCCTAGAAATGCTCCTTTCGTCCCCTCACCTGTCCTGCCACTAAGGAGCTATCATGATTCCCTTCAATCCCTTTGTCACCTAAAGCTAAGGACATCAGTTTATTCCAGATCCTATTGTCCACTCTACCAATCCCATTGCTTACTCTGCCAGAGGGCCATTAACAGCTTCCCCCTGAGGGTGGAAAAAGAGTATTTAAACCCTGGCTCTAAGCCAGATAACTTTTGGCATACTGGCTGTTACTCTGACATACCAATTCCTGATCTGGTTCTACCCTTGGATCCTTGGTCTGAGCCACAGAACCTCATCTCTGCACCTATGGATAGGTAAATATCACTCATGGCACCCTAAACTCTCACTATCCAAATTTTTCCTCCCTTTTCCTTCAGTTAGCCTTGTATGATTGTGAGACTGCCTGGATCTTGTGTGTGATTGTTAATTCTCCCAATAAAACAAACAAGCTTACTTTTGAATCTCTGACTGGTTTTTTCCTGCATCAGTACTGGTATACACAGGTGTAAAAGATCCTGGAAGGTTACCCACCTCTCACAGGCCTCCTCTTTGAGTTAATGTTCCCCACTGTTTCACAGAGGCACTGACATTGCAGGTGGACCCCTGAGTCACTTACGCTTTGGGGTAACAACGTGCGGGACTGTTTTTTTTCTTTGTCAGTACTCTGTCCTGGTGCTGCATATTCTGTCCGTTATTGCTCGAAACGTTACTCTAGTGTAGTGGTTCTAAACTTTTTCTTTACCAGAGACTCCATGTAAATATCATTTGTTGGTGTTGATCCCCCAAGATGTAATTTAAGACTGAAATATTTAAATTCAGATTTAAATATTCAAACAGGTATTTAAATAAATTTATTTATTTATTTATTTATTTATGGCTTTTAGAAACTAGGATTCAAATCCCTGCTCAGACATTGAGTGACTTTAGGCAAGTTCCATTCTCTCAGCTTCAAAGGAAGGCAAATGCAACCCCCTTTTGTACAAATCTTGCCCCCCCAAAAAAGCTGTGACAGATTTGCCTTAGGACTGCCATAAATCAGGAGTAACTCAAAGGCACTCAATAACAAAGTGCCAGTGACAGGTGGAGGATCTTTCTAGCCATCATGTCTCTTCCCTTTGAAAACTGACTTATAGCAACCCTAAGGTGAACCTATCATGGCAGTTTTCTTAGAAAGATTTGTTGCCTTTGGCTTTCTCTGAGGCTGAGAGACTGTGACTTGTCTGAGGTCACCCAGTGGGTTTCCATGTCCAAGTGATGATTCAAACTCTGGTCTCCAGAGTCATAGTTTGGGTGCATACACATGCCTTCCATCATGTCCCTCAGTGCCCACACACAGTTCTATCTCCACTACCACATGCCTGACAAAAATGACACAGCTGCATGTATATACATGTTTCCAAGCTGCTCCCTCATTTGCAAATGTGTGAGCAGCTTTGGCATCCACATAGATCCCTCTGCCACGTCCTTGCTGCTGCCACTGCTGTTGGTATCCAGAAGCAGAGCTTTACAGACCCCATGTGAGGGCTCCACAGATCCACAGGGGTCCATGGACCTCTAGTCTATTCTAGTGGTATCTTTGCATGCTATAGCTCCTCCTATAGTGTAGGAAGTTTTGCACTGCAAACTTCCAATATCTCACAAACTTCAGAGCTAATTCTTGCCTGCATTGTAGAATGTGTTGGCTTCACATTGCAAAACTGTTGCAATAGGAGATATATGAAACAGAAAAAATTTAGTCATTTTATGAGTGCTAAGAGTTTGTTCTCACAGTGAAGACTAAGTTGATGGAGGGGGAGGAACTCTCTGTTCCAAAGTAAACTGCTTTCCCAGAGTTCCTTGACTTCTTCAAAACAATGAATCCTCGGCAACTCCCATTATTTGCCCCTTTCATGCATGAACATTTTTCCTTGAGGATGTGCATTCTTGTAAGAACATGAATGGAATAGCCCCTTTCTTTCAAATAAATTTTCATGCCTTTCATACAATCACAAATGAGTGTTAGAGATGTTCTTTAGATGCAATTGATTCTAAAGAAAATCATTTTCAAGTGTAGAATGATGTGAACTGTGATTCAAATATTAACAAAAAAATAGTCAAATGACTTTTTTTGAAAAAAAATGGGTGTGTTTCTATTATGTCCTTTAATTTTTAGGCTCAGAATATAAGACTGTAACATCATATTAAATCTTTCTTTGTAACTGTCACAAAAATGTCAAGTAGTACAGAAGTGTAGCCCTAATCCCAAATGTGTATCAAATAACTTCTGGACTCATCTGTTTTTAAATTTTTTGTTTTTATTAAACACAAACATAAGAAAGAAAAAAAACTAAAAAATCCCTAACAATACATACAATCTACAGAAACTTAAAGCAAATTAAACACAAATGAAAACACAAATTAATAATGCAAACAATGCTAAAAGTACTGACATTCCACATAAAAAAACATAACATCACATTACTAGAAATAGCTAAACAAGGTTGGTTCCCACTCCACTGCATACAGTCCATTATACTAAATATTAAATCTATCCTTAAAACAATAGCTAACAGCTGCTAGCAATCACATATCACTAAACACATCACTTACCATTTATCATTACAATTATTTGCCTATTTATTGGATTACTTATACAAACCAATTAGTTAAGTTACCAAATTAAATCACTATTAACCTATTCTATATTCTATATAATTTCTATTTTCTGATCCAATTTTAATTCCAATAATATAATATTACACTATACTGGCAATCCTTCAAATAGATAATAGTACTGATAGTCCTTAATCAATAAAATAATGATAAATATCATCTCTAAGCATTCATTTAGGGTTAAGAAGATTCAGAGAGATGTTTGATAAATTTGGAAAATCTTTTTGTTTACTCTGCTATACATTCAGTTATCCAAACCTTTGTTCTTTAAATACCTTCCCAGGATGTAGAGTGATGTTATGTTTACAGATCTGGTTAATTTTTGTGGTTGTTCTGTTCATTACTTTTTAAGGTTGGGTTTTTGTTTTTGTCTGTTTGCTTGCTTTGTTTTTTATGTCTATTTTTTTTCCCTTTTGGAATCCGCCTTGTAACACCTTTTGGCTTGAAAGGATATTTATGCATACTTCAATAAATGAATAGAGATTGCCCTACTCTTATGACAGCCTCTTCTTAAAAGCATTGTTTTTATATTTTGTATTGTTATGAAACACCGTTCCTGTGTCTTTAAGAAAAAAGTGAGTGGAAATTGCAGTAGTAGAAATAGTAAAACAAATAACTGATTCATTTTTTTAAAGCCCTATTTATTAATTTTAACATTGACAATAAGTTCATATTTTGAATGCTTATTTGCTGCCCCAATAAGATTTGGGATTTGGAATTACATGGCAGAACCAGGATCAGAGAGAGATTAAAAGATCATTCTGTCATTGGCCATACAAACTATTAAAATTAGAAGCAGTGTTGTGTTCTCAGCCATTTTTGTATGCTCCCTGGAAACAGGTGAGTATACTTTGGAATGACTCTAGTATGGTATACCATTCAATTGAGGGCTGAGCTACAAGATGGATTTGTAGTGGCATGTTATGCTTGATACGCTCCTTCCGTTGTTTGTGCTAAGAGAGCTTGATGAACAATTATCCAGCACATTAGCACCATTATTGAAAACAATGCATCCTGATTCTCTTTCTCTCACTCTTTGCTTTCTTGATATAAATAGGAAAGGTAGTAGACATTAGAAGTGACATGAGAAATTTAAATAGTGGCTTCTTTGACAAAAGCTTTCCTTGGTCATGGTTCTTCATTCAAAGGCCACTAACCACTCCGATACCAAGGACCACAGGAAAATAACCAGACACATAACAGACGCATTTCTTGGGTAATCAGGTGTTTATTACAAAAGATATTGTAGGGTGAAAATGTTCCATTTTACAATATTCCTCCCTGGTTTAAATGCTCTCCCTCCCTACTCATATAAAATGACATATGGTATCATTTTTTGCTAAATTATGTATTAAAATGCAACTGTCATATTAGAATGGTAGGAAGGTATGAAGTGGAAGGGAGGGAGGAGGAGATTCAGCAATTGTAACACTGACAACTGATTTAGCCAGAAATTCATTCCCACAGCAGTTTCTTCCTACCTTAATTCAAAATCTCTCCCCAGCCTTCAGTAAAGCCAACATTTCACAAAGTCTTCATCTCACCTAAATAGTTCACTGAGTAGCCAAGAAATATTGTGGGCTTTGAGGGGAAAAAAACAACCAAGTATGACTGCTTCTCTCTTTCTTCAGTTAAGAAAGAAAACGAGCCTTATTTTCCATTTTCCTGGTTGTTGAGTATCCAGGTAACAAACTACTTAAAATCGAGCAAACAAAACTTGATAATTGGTCCCATCCCCATCTGAGCCACAGAAGAATGTAACCATGGTAACCTGTAGACCATCACATGCACCTTTAGGATTTAGGCTTTTCAGAATCTGTCCAACACCAAGTAAAATTACGTTTCAGGGAACATTTTGTTCTTTAAGGATGGGTGAAAGGGGACCCATAAATAGTTCTCAACAAGGAGAGAAGGAGGGGAAAGTGCAGCTGATATTCTAGTATCCATTTTAAAAAGAAAGAGAGAGATGTTAAAGTTTCTCTAAGCAAAGGAGCAAATCAGTACAGACCCCACAAAAGACAATAATTAAGCCTAGAATGACTCAAGCACAGCAGGTTCTCAGAAAGCCCAGCTGAAAATGTGAACTTCCTTCAAAACAAAGAAGTTGGATGCGAAAGGAATCATTTTGCAATGTTGGGCTCTATGTTCTCCCTATGACAATTTTGAATGCAATGTCTTCACTGTTTGTAGGGCATGAAGAGACTGTTTCCATAAACTTCCTTTTTGAAAATGGTAAGTACTATGCATTCTTGGTATATAGTCTCATTTCAAAAGTTTCTTTCAATCAAGTAGGTCCTGCCATTAAATAATCAAATAAATTCCCAAGAGTTGCACTGAAAAAAAATAATAAAAAATAAAACTACAATTAAAACAATACCACAGAGTTGAAAAGATATAGCTGATATAAAATAGAAAAGAAACAGTACATTTTTTTCTGGATAATAAGGTTTCCAAAACCTGTCTTAAGGTGCCAGCAAAGAGGGGTGATATAGCTCTCTGGGGAAGAAATTCTGCAGGCAATGAGTCGTCATTCAGAAGGCCCTTCCCCTGCAGGCAATCCAGCCAGAGAAGTCAGCAGTAGCAGAACACACTATAAACCAACCCGGACACAGAATGTTATTTGAAAGCACAGAAATTCTGGACCATTCTAACAACTACCAGGTCAGGCTACACAGAGAGGCCATTGAAATCCACAAACACTTGGATAATTTTAACAGGAAAGAGGAGACTCAGAAGGTCAACAAAATTTGGCTGCCAATATGGAAAAACACCAAAATCAAAACACAAAAGATACTAACGAGCCCTAACGAGCCCCACCTGGGCTCAGGAAGTGTCCCTCCAGAAACAGGTCTTCAATACACACAATAGGACTATTATGCTAATTGCTCCCTCCCCCCGGAGGAGGAGACTGGCATATATATTCTCCACTCCGCTTCCAAGTCACCATTCCTCTGAAGATGCCAGCCACAGATGCAGGCGAAACGTCAGGAGAGAATACAACCTGAACACGGTCTCAAAGCCCGAAAAACCCACAAGAACCAATGTCCCAAATTATTTTAGCCCATCCTCTCAGATCTTGCAGTATCTGGGCTTGTCACAGACAAGCAGCAATAACTTCCTCTGTTTCTCCACCATTTCGAGGCCCATCCAAAAAGTTGTCATACTAATAGATCATTCCTTACAACAAAAAAGAGAGGAAAAAATAACAAGATGCAGAGAGTATAGAGGTTGTCACACAAGGTACTTTAGCTTGTTATACAGGCCATGAAGACCATTCACTGTTAGATATTCAGAGAATGAAAGTTACTAAAGGTTGTTGTATCAGCACTGGATCTTCAACTCCACCATTGTTATTAGCACTAGTGTAACATTGTTCAGATTTTCCTTCCAGCAATTAAAGACTCATAGCTGCTTAACTTTATCCTCAGAGAGTTTTACATCTCACACATTTTGATAGAAGTATAAGCTCATTAACAGAATATTTTTTAGCCAGACCATTACGACTTCATTTTGAATCACAGCTCATTAAAACAATTATAATCAAATGTTTCATTTTCTTTTTCCCTTGTGAGGAACAGCTGAAAAGGTTATGTTTGTTTTTCTTTATCAGAATCTCTAGAGCTATATAAACAGACTACTTGGACTTGTTTGTGCTGTTATTCCTTTATATTTTAGAGAGTTCTTGGGAACATGCTTTTGAACTGGTAGTCCTCTTCTCTGTGTCATTTTGGAAGAGCTATAAAAATGGAGTATGAAGAGCTAGTTGTACTCTGTAACCCTACATTATTTTCTAACTGGTACCAGATCAAAACATGAGATAAGGACCTGGAACAGACCGTACATTCAAACCTTTGCATTATAGTTTTTGGATGAGTTATAAGATGGCAGCCACACATTCACAACCCCTTTTGTAGCCTTTGGGGATCACAGACTCAAGAGTGAATATGAACACCTACATCCTTGAGTTCCACTGAGCTGTCAAAGGAAGAAAATTCAGGAGCAGAAGGAGAGCTGAGTAATGAATTTACATCTGTAAACCAGCTCTTGGTCATGATGTAGTCAAGTACACTAAACAGGAAAACCAAGAGAGGAATGAGGAAAGTGAAAGCCAGGATTTAATCAGACCAAGAGGGAGAGATGATTCAGAAGCTCTAAATAAAATGGATGATTCCTTGATCAAACGGTTGGGTTTGCTTCCTCACTTTTATCCCCACTTCTACCAATATCAGTTTAGTAGATTATGAATGGGTCCATCAGATAACTCAGGGATGGAAAATAATATGGCCTCTATTGATAGGTTTTTGTGATTTAGTCCCAGGCCTTAAAGTCAATGATGCTGAGTCAATCTATGAATCTCCCCAAAGCTTGTCATATGTTAACTATGGGCCATCATAAGGGCCAAAGGTGGTGCCATCCAGGTGCTTTTGACTACAGGTCCCAATATCTCCGAACACTGATGATTCTGGCTGGGCTTCATGGAAGTTACAGTCCAAAACATCTGGAGGGCAGTAGCTTGCCTACTCCTGCTATAGCCTAACTGGTGTAAACTGGTAAGAATAAAGCCTGATGGAGAACACACATAGGCTACGATGTGTGTGTGTGTGTAACTATTTTCCAGTTTTACCTGTTGCATCAAACAAAAGGCAAAGTTTGTTAGCCTTTCAGAAGCCCGTGCAAAAGATTTCATTAATCAGCTATGTGACTCTGATATAGCTCCCTTTAAATTACGAAAGAGTGAAGCACTCTAGAGCTGCAAACTGGACTGGACCTGGAGCCTACCGACAGCTTCTGTGAGTCCAGGCTGATCCTACTCCTAAAATCTATCATTTATTTAGATTATGCCTTCTGAGATTTTCAGCATACATATTTTTGGAACATAGGGGCTAACTCTGGACCTTATATAGCATCATACACATTTTCACATTTCATTATTCAGTACTAAGTACAATATACATTTTCTAACCTAATTTATCTAGAATGACTGCAGAACATCCAAATCACATGGATCGTCATAAATTAGAGTAAACACAAGCACTGATTGTACAGTTACTGTGTGATATCTATGAAATTCTCATGCTACTTTTTTTTCTGTCTTACAAGGCATATGAAAGTTTACTGGAAAATGGCAAAGGAAATGAATCTCTGTAATATGCAAGTGGCTGGGATTCCTGTCTAAGATATTTATTTTTATATGTTAATTTAAAGTTCCTAACTTCCAGTTGTCAATGAACAAATACAAGAATAGCACAAGATATTTCCCTGGTGGACTTTTTATGTACATTTCTCCAACTCTGTGCTGTCTGAACTGAGCACAGACTAGATAAACTTTGCATCCCAGGATCTGACCATTATTAGACAGCTGTGTTCATAACCAATAAAATGCATACATTTGAAAAGTGTGCATAGAAAAATATGTACATTTGATATACGCGCAAAAACTTATCACAACCATACTGTAGTTAATGGAAGAATGTGTGCCAGTAGGGTCATATTTCATCTCATTAAAAGAATAATGACAGAAGTGGGGACAGACTGGGTATGGAGAGAAGGAAGGGAAGCTTGCTGATGTGGATGTGATGTGTGTGCACAATCCTAATTGAGATATGATTTAAAATTGATTTAAGGTATGATTAGGAGAATCAAGTCTATATAAAATTGGGATGAACTAACTAATGTCATCTGTAATACTAAAAAAAATAAAATACAGGATGCCATAAAAATAACATCTACCAGGTCTACCATCACTGCCAGTACCAGAAACCAACAGCTTCATCTAATGAAAGGGAGGCCAGGCAGACCGCAGTTGGATACTTGCAACAAAAGGTGAATTGCTTCTGTTAAGGACTGCAGCCTTGACTTAGTGTTATATTTTCCAGTAAAGAAAAAAGATAGTATTCTACATGGCTCATAGGGTCACTAAAAGCAAATTCAATAAAAAAAAAACATTAAAATCAATTAATAAACACCATTTTAGGGGTTTTAGGGTTTCCCTCTTAAGTGTTCTAAAAATAATTTTGTATTTCTGTAGACCTTGGGTAACCCCCTCCCCAAATCCGCTGAGACCTGCTTCATATGTGTGGGTGTTAGCATTTTGCATATATAACTAGTATATACAGCCTGAACTCTGTATTTTTTTAAAAAAAATCCTCCAGCTAATCCAAGAGCTCAAAAAGATGCATGTTTCTGACAGATGAGCTTTGAGTTATTGTGCCCGCTTCTTGGTACAGACTTAATTCTGGCCTGCTACAAAGACCTGTTGTCTGGTCGTTTTCTGCCTGCCTCCCTGTGTGCCTTTTAAGGATTCATAGTTCTACTAAAAAAAGAAGTTACTGTATTTCAGGAGTCTGTTACAGACTATAATGGTACTTTTCCATGTACTATATCCCAAGGCATTCCACTTGACAATAAGAAATCCATTAAAACTGAATCCATTTTTTCCAAACACACAGAACAACTCAGCATCTGATAACCAATAACCATAAATCTGCTCAACAAATAAATAAGGTATTTGCCATTCCAGCATGTTTTGCTCTCACAGCCTTTGACCTCTCTCTGGAAGTGGTGCTAAGTGCTATATTTCCTTCCTTGGGACCATTAACAGTCTAACTTGGAGTGGATGTTGTTCTTGTGCCATGAATTGTATAACCAGTGTCTACAACAATTAGCTGAAAGATCCACTCTGCATTGCCTCTATAATCATATCACTTTTTCAATGATCTCATTTTATGCCAGACATGAAATCATGTTTAAAGGCCAAGCATTTAGCCTCTGCCAGAACACATGAGCACCATTGTTCCCGTTCTACTCAGTTACTACATCAACTTTGCTCTCTCAGTCTCTAAATACTCAGGCACCGAGACAATACAACATTCTTCACAAAGATAGTTATAAAGTCAAGGACTATGTGAAATACCATAAAGAAGCTATAGGTTGTTAAGGGACTGCAGACATATAAAGAAAATGAGAGACTGGTTATAAGATGTGCTATCATATACTGTGATCCTCAACGTGTTTACTAAGTTGCTGCAACATGTTGCTCACTGCACAAGTGATGAAATATCTCATCCCCAGTGTAGGGGAGATTATATATAATCATATATAATCTCTCCACATTTGCTAGGGTTAGGGACACAGGACCCCCATGAAAGTGGAAAAACCGTGAATAACTCTAGGCCCTCCCAAACCATGTTTAACACACAAAAAAGTATGATCATCATATTCAACCCACCATGGATTCCTTTGAGACATTAGGGTTCCTTCACAAGGCAGAAGTGGGTGGCTGATGGGGCTTACTGCCACTTCCACTGCTGCCCTTCACCATTTTTAATAGAGACTTACAAGCCTCATTCACAGTTTCTCAGTCTCATGAGGCTTGCAGTCCCTATTAAAAATGATATAGGGAGGCAGCAGAGGTGACAGCAAATAATCCATGAATAATTAAATCTGTGAAAGTGAAACCCACAAATGTGGAGGGCTGACTGTATTACGCAAGCAGATGGTGGATAACCAGTGATAGTGGATAACTGAGTTTTGCAAGCAAACTAGACAACTTTTTTTTTCTGAAAGATAGTTTTGATGGCTTAGTCAGGTTGCAAAAAGAGGTTGGGGTTGTATGAAGTTTACAAGACACACTGTCATCACTCCTGCCCTAAAGTCAGGGTAGCTGAACTGGAGAAGACAAAATAAGCAAGAGGTTAGCAGTAGAGTCTTTCAGGAAATTAGTAGCATCATCCCAATCCCAAAATGATGGCTGTCTGCAGGAGCAGCAAATGAAGGTCTCAAGAAAGGAGGTTGTCACTGTAAGAAAGAAAGAAAGAAATGATCCCTTAGAAGGATCTCAGCTCTTGGTAGACTGACAGATATCATCTTGCATATACCTCCAGTGGGCAAGGGAAATGTGGCAGTGGGAAATTTATAAACAGAAACATAGATAGCTGGGCTTCTGGTAATTATGCAGCTATACATATAAAAAGGTGGAAGATGGTATAGGGAGGATTTGAGATTCTTTAGGTGCTGGAAAATATTTGAAGCCATGCAGGCCTGCAAAAAGGAGATGGGCTCCAAATAAACCAGGATAGAAACAGATTGCTGGCACATAACATGTAAACGTAAAAAACCACATGGGAACAATACTGTTCTATTTTGACTTCAGAAAAGGAAAAGGCTCTTTAAAACATGGAAGTTGTAAAAAGGAAAACTCAAAGGATCAAATCTTTCCATGCTGTATGGGCCTCCTGAAAACCACATAAAGAGAAGCTAAGGTAGAATACATACCGCAAGCCCAAAAAGGACATGCAAAATCCAAGAGGCCACTAGTGTGGCATCGGTCATGTGAAATAACCTATAAGAGGTAAAAAAGATTCTTTCCGAAACTGGAAGTCCTGCCCAAATGGAGGTAACCTTACAGGAGAAGAAATGCAGAAAAGAAATGCCAGCAGAAAATTGAGGAAGGAATATATTGCTAATGGCTTCCAGATCAACAAGAAAGAATTCTTCAAATACATCAGAAGCAACAATACTGCTAGGGAGGCAATTAGACCTTTGAATATCAGTGAATTTAAAGAAGTCACGAAGAAGACACTGTGGAGAAGCTGATGAATTCTTTTCATCTGTCTTCACTGCTAAATATACAAGTTATTATATCTGTGCTAAGTTTTCAAGAGGGGACAGTGAAGTGCTGAATAACAAGAGGGGGAATTCAAGATCTCATTGACAATTACAAGCATACAAATCACCAGGTCCAGATGACATTCACCCAAGAGTTCCTAAAAAGCTAACAAATGAAATTGCTTATCTTCTAATCAAATAAGTAACATCTTCTAAGATCATCTGCTGATCCAGAGGACTGGAACATGGCCATGTAACACCTGAGTTTTTTTTTGTTTTTTCAAAGGAGGCTAAAGGCCAGTTAGCTCCATGTTTTGTTAAGTGGAAAGTGCTATTAAGGATAAGATTCTCAAGTATATAAAAGGGCAAGCCTTCATCAGTGGCTAATATTCAGACTAGCTATGTATCACCACCTATATCAGAAGCAAAATGCTTTTGTATATCAGTTTCTGAAAAGCTCAAGATGGATAGTATAGTGGCACTTATGTCTTGCTGGTGGTCCTCTCATGCGCAAGTGATTGTCCACTATGTGCGCAGAGTGATGGACTGGATAGACCAATCATCTGATCCAACATGGCTCCTCTTACATCCTTGTGTTCACAAAACACAGTGGTGTCACATTAGATCTCCTGAGGTCAGGGAAATATAATAGCCATAGCATTGCAACCATTAAAGCAATTAGGAACAACTGCCTGAAAAGGTGTGTCCCCAGAACACATAACTTACCTTCCAACATTTCACAGATGTAAACACATTTCACACATGTGGTCGAGCAAGATCAGAATGTGGTTGAGATGGTAAAAGCTACTAATGAAGAAGAACACACAGGTTAGGAGAGGCTCGAGCTGTATTTGCCTGACTCTATAGGGAGCAGCAAGATTCCAGCCCCTCCTGAAGAGTTGAGTACACTACTGAGTTGAACTACTTTTGCACTTTTAACTCAGTTTCCTGTAACTGAAGTAAGAAGAGAATGACGGGGGAAAGTGAGAGGAGGAAAGAGAAACTGTAACATTTTTAAAAGCAGATGGAGAATTGGGGCAACAGAGGATTAATCAGGTCCTTGCCAAATTAGCACAATTGGAGGGCACTAGAAAATAACATATGTTTTTCAAGAGATGATATCGATTTCAGACCTGCCAAAGGGGCAATATTCAAGGAAATCTCTTCTTTGGAGAGATCAGATGGCAAAGGTAGTATAATATGATATTTAAAAGAACACTTTGTTCATAACAAGTGCTCCTAACCACTTTCCCCTGTGGTGAGTTGTAGTTCTATAATTTCTCAGTGAGGAACCCTGTAGTCTGACTCTGCCTATGACTGGACTGCGCCTAAGCTAGCCACTGTTTTTTTTTCTGGACAAAAATGAATATGGGAGCCCACATTGCCCACATTGCCCCACTTTGCTTGAATACAAAACATGCCTAAATTTTGACCTGTCCAGCAGTCTTCTTGTTTTGAGGAAATGCATTGCCTTGGAGAACACAGAAATTCTTAAGCTTGGTGCCAAACATTATTTCTTCCTAAGACAAAATAAAACTCCTTTGGTTGAATCAAACTATTGGTCTATCTAGCTTAATATTTTATCACTAACTGGCAATGGATCTCCAAGGCTTCAGACAGACAGAAGCTCTTCACAGCCTTGCCTGGAGATGCCGGTGACTGTGTATGAGACTTTTACATTCAAAGTATGTTCTACAGCACTGAGCTATAGCCATCATATATTCCTGATAACCAAAATGCCTTTAGTATGTTATGTCATTGATTTGACATCAGTCTTGCTTCTGCTATCATGCTTTAAGAAGAGCAAGATATACCCCTTGTCTCATAAAAAAGCATCCACAGATACCTTGGGGGGAAAACATATATATTTAAATTGAGTTTACCTTAAAGCTACTGGTGAAGCTCCTCCATGTCAATAGGTCTATGAACGGGGCCCTTTCCACAGGAAGGCAGCAACCTGGCATAGAGACACAAGAGGAGCAGGACTGCGAATACGCTTCCACATGACATTGTCGCAATCTCTCCCTTCTCACATTGCAAGCCAGTGCGATCGTGGGGTGTATCATTGATGGAAAAACTCCATCAATGACCCCTGATCACATGATGCTTTCACCACTGCTGGCCATGCACAAGGGCTAGAAGCAAGATCACATGCTTCCTTCCCCATTGCAGTGTGGAAAGAAGGCTGGCTACAGTGTGAAAGGAAGAGGTGTGTCCCTCACACTCTTTTCTGCAGGCAGACAGCCAGGTGCAGAGGGGAGCACCAGGGGCACCCTCCCATCCTGGCAGAGGCACAGCTGGGATTGCAACGGGATGACACGTGAGAGTGTCATCCTGCAGAAAGGGTCCTGCTATCTGTTCTTTTATTGAACTTTTAGTTGGTCTTTTTGTGAAATTGTTTTGAGTCTTTATTGCCCAGAGAAACTTGAGTATTAATCATATAAAAAAACAGATTACACATTTTAGACAAAATACAGTAGAAAGAACAAAGTAGAATAGAATATCTCAAAACTGTCCTTTTCAGATCACAAGTCTTACCTGTGGACAACACTAATGATAGTCAAACTATTAAATAAAACCTGAATAATTTTTCTAAGTCCACTCCAATTTGATATTGAAATTTATTGTAATTCCCATTTTCAGCTGAAGCAGAAACAGACGGTATCATTTCTTTATTGATTGAACATGGAGCGAGGAAAAGAAAAGTTTTAAAGAGTACCAAAACCTGACATGGCTTCCAATCAATAAATTCTGCCTGGTGGTTCTTTCAGTTCTAAGACATCAGAAAAATCACCTATGTATATTCAGAAATACAGTGTTTAAAAAAAGGGGGGGTCTCTGTTTGTAATGGCATCTAGATTATAAGAACACCCCAACAAGACTTCTGTCTAGTTCTTAGCTCTTTGACTGCCTTCCTATGGACAGTCAGAAGTTACTTATTTAAGCAAGCTTCAGATTTCCGGATGATTGCTCTGTATGAATTTTGATCTGCTGGTGTTGTGATTTGTTTTCTGCAGTGTTTTAAAGGATGATCTTTAATGTTTTCCCCTTATGAAATATAGTTTTTAGCCACTTTATCTTATGTAGAAATGTGAGGCATAAAGATCCATCAGAATGAATGGACATCCCTTGTCATTAAAAGAGAAGAAACATCTTCAAGTATTATCATGACCATCACTAAAATTAATAGAAATACTGCTTTGCAGTTAGAATGAATTTCTGCTGACCCAACACTGCTACAAAGCTGCAAAGCTGTGGCCATGAGATCTCAATTGTCTTAACTAGTGCTGTCAGTTAAGCTGCCAGCCATACTTACAAGTCTGTCAGAGTTGATGACAGAAACAAAGAGAGAGCGAGCGAGCAGTGAAGCTCGTTCAAGGGATCAGTTAGTGTGCTGAGAACGTCCTTTTGGTTTTTGACTCTTAAGTAAACTGATGTTTGATCTATCTGTGCACCATTAAATAGTAGCCCTGCAGAAAAGTGATTGCAGATTTTGTTCATGCCTGTTGTATACAAGAAAACCTATAACATTTTAAAGTGATCCATCTGCAAGCTGTTGGCATGCCATCATTTCCAGGAGGCCATAATTACAAAATGAAATTGGCCATATAGTAGAAATGTTCCTTGCCAAGTGAACTGTAAAATGTTTTCTACAAAGGTACAGGAGAAAATGATGTCTGAAATCTTTTCAAATCTCATTCAAATGAATTTATACTTGGGATTTTTATATATTTGTGTCACACTGCAAGCCTTGGAATGCATTTCCAAGATGATTTTGGGAAAATTGGTAGGAGAAGACCCTCAAGTTACTGCCAAGCCACTCAGATTCTAACTTGACACTATCAACAAGGGACTTATGATGATACTTGTCTCTGGGATACCCCATAGGCATCATAGGAAATGAGAAGAGATGTGCTGTGAAACTTCTATGCATTTCAGTGAGGCTTGTGCAGGAGACTTCATGATACATTGTGGCCATTTCTGTAGCTTACCTGATCCTGTTGTTCTCCCATCATGATCCCGGCAGCACTTTGCCAGGAACGCTCCATGCCGCACCCAACCAGCTCCCTGCAGAAGGGAATGCGAGCAACATGCATCTGCCTTCTGCAGTGCAGCTGAGCTCTTTCTCATGCTGTGCTGGGGAAGGAAGTGCTTCCATCACACTTCCTGCCCTTCTGCATGTCTGGCTGTGATGGAAGGCTCACACAACCAGGGGCCATTGATAGAGTTTCTCTGTCAATGATATACCCTACAATTTTACCAGCTGGCAATGTGAGAATGGTGGGACCACAACAACGTAATGCAGAAGCATCGTCACGGTCCCGCTCCTCTTGCATCCCCATGCCAGGATGCCACAGTCCAGTGGGAAAGGGCCTGTGTCCCATGTATATTTCAGGGGATAAGACCAACTGAGAAAACACATCCAACAGACCCCTAACTTTGAGCCTAATGAATATCACCTCTCAGATTTCATGGCCTTAAAGCTAAAGATCAACTATCCCACATCTATCCAGTTCAGATGTGAGTAGGGATGGGGGAGAGATTTGTTCAGTTTGCATATTTAAATTAGTTTACCTAATTCATGCTTATGAAACTTACACATGACTCAAAACTAAACTATTATTCAACATTCAGATTTCTTTAATTTTGTGAGGTTGTTCTCCAATCAAATATGTTCCCAAAAAGTATCCCAAATGGGGAGATGGTACACACAAATCCATTAATTAGTAAGCATACAAAACCTGCATTATGAGACAGTAATTTGTTGAGAAAATACTATAATAGACAAAACTTAGTTCTACAATGTATAGGAAAAATAATGCATGATAATGTATCTTTGTTGTGGGAAAGGGCAGGCTTATAAAAAAAATATGAAAATCAGTGGAAAAATAGGCTAACAAACTTAAGACTGGCAAAGAAAAGAAACCAGCAAAACAGAAAGCGGTGGATTTGGCCAAATTTAGATAACACAAAGTAAAGGCTTCATGAGACAGACAGCAGATTGAAGTCTGTCATTCTCCAATATCTACTCTCAGACTTTCAGTTAAATGCAAGTTTAAATGGGTAAAAAATCCTGAAAAGTCTAGTTTTAGTTTTAAGAAATACGTGCTCCCCTCACTTTTTGATGATCTGCTTTGTGACAATCCACTCTTTTCAATTATACGTTTTCAGTTATACAGTAACCAGAACTACTTCCTTTCTTTCCTCTCTCCATCCCTCCCTCTCAAACCTCACTCAGTCAGAAATGTCCTCACAGAAAAGAGGATGGATCCTTGTTGTGAGATTCATGCATGCAGACTTCATCTGGAAGCTTCTTTTTTTCACTTCTTCCTGCCCCAATCTGTTCCTCACTCTTCTTTTTTTCTCATTCCATGCATTCTAACTTTACATGTCAATTTCTCACACTCACAGCAATCTTGCCACCATCCCAATCATCTTAGGGCTTTTCAACACTACACTGTTACAGTACTATTATTCCACTATAAACATCCTGTGGAATCCTGGGGTTTGCAGTTTAGAATTCTTACCAAGAGAGCTGTTTGGCCTCAGTAAACTACAAACCCCAGAATTCCACAGGATGTTGAAAGTGGAATAATAGCACTAGAACAGTGTAGTGTTGAAAAGCCCTTAGATTGCCAAAATCTCCTTTTTGTACTCTTGACTTTCTTCAATAAATCACCATTATTCAAATACATATTCATCATCTACACATGCAAGAATCAAACGACTTAAAGACAAGCTTTTGTTCATTTAATTGTACTTGTGTGTGTGTGTGTATGTGTGTATGTCTATAGTGCATGCTATTTAGCTTTCACAATCATTCACAAGTAATCTATAGTGCATTATTTGTTTTTTCAGCAGTCAAAATGTATGTGCAAGATTAAAAAAGACCTTGTTCCACATTCTGACAATTTCCAGTTTCCAACAGTACTCTGGTTCCTAACCTGTCAAATAAGCAGGGGATGGCTGTACATCAGTAATAGGTCTTTGCAGGATTTGGAATACCACAGCTTTACTATCTTGAATTTTTTGCTATTGGACACAGAAATACTATGTCTCCTTTCACACATTTGTATGAGTGCATATTTTTCATATTATTGTGCCTTCTTCCCCCAAACCAAAAGAGTCTTCCACATCAAATTTGACTAACTATATTTATATGCATCAACTATAACTCAGCTATGTAACAGAGTTACACCGGTGAATGTAGATTTTATGGCAATCAAGATACAATTGCATAAATCATTAGCATGGGACTTTCAAATGGCACAGTCTGTTAATAAGAGACAATGACTCTGATATCCTTGTTAAGACCACAGTAGACGCTATGTGCATGCTTAGAAAGTTATAACACACCATTATAATCTATTATTCGTATTTCTCAGGGAAGTCTGATTCCAATCTAAGCTTTTGGGACTATGTGTTTCTAGTCCATTTGCAAATGCTTCGAAGCCAAGGAATCATTCATATAGATTAAACTACAGCCAAAGCCTCACATGTGAACCCGTTTCCCATTGAGCTAGATTATGTGGCATTTTCTTCTTTTTTATCTAGAATCCTTAATAATGCATTAGATGCCCAAAGTTTCAAAAGAATATACTTGAGCTTTCCTCTTTGGCTTCATCTGTGGTTCCTGATGAGCAATGCATCATCCAAACACATTACAGAAATTAGACCTTGCATTCCATTATGCATTCAGACATTTATAGCAGAATGATAAACCTGTCTGAACCTCTGGGAGTTGGCTTTATAAATCAATGCTCTCTGTAAAAAGATTACATTCTCATTTGATAGCATTGGACTTCTATGTCTTCCTTCTCTGTGGCCTTTGAAAAAGTTTCATCTGAGATAGAAAGTTCAAATGTTTTAATGAGGAAGGGTGGAGCTGGAAGCTAACAAGTGAAAAGGGAAAGAGGAGAGCATGAGGTGAACATTTTTTTCTTTGCTCAGACTGCTTGATTCTGTGTGAGCAAGAGAGAGATGTAGGTCAGGAATGCTGATGGGCAAACTATATGGTACACTGTAGCTATATGTGGAAGGGAGATTTGAATCAGAAAGTGAATAGGAAGAATAGACTGTTTAACCTTAAGGATTCACAGTCTCTGTTGCACTCAATCCTGCACCTTCCCAACCTTAAGTTCTTTTTATTGAATTAGCATATTAGTTTGTAATTATTTGTCAAGAAAGTTCACAAGAAATGTATATGTATTGTTGGGGAAATTTATTCTAATATGCACATTTGGGTAGTCATTCGTTTTCTAATACAGTATACACATTTTTGCAAGCAATTCCTTTTGATATTATGCATTTTTGTATGTTGTTTTTGCTGGTCTTTGCATTGCTGTACGCAGTTTTGGACTGGAGAATTGTATCATCAAATTCAGGAAAGTGAAAATAACAAAATACAATTGCATTTTGGGCTGAATAGTGATCAAGGACAGCCTAAGCAAGTAAGTTTTCATTAAAAATTAATAAATCCCATCTCCATTCCAATTTAATCCCTCCCCTCAGAAAATTCCCCTAAATAAGGTCTTTTTTCTTTCTCCTCTGTTTCAAGGCTCTTCACTTACGTTTCTGAGGTAAATATTCCAAACACTGACAAAAATGAAAGCAGCATGGAGGCAGAATTTCAGAGGAAAGAGACAACAAAAGGACTGAAACAAGGTATTCCTAAGCATTTTACTCACAAAAGCATACTGTATTTGCTGATGTATAAGACTCACTTTTTTCCACAAAAAAATAGTGTTTGAAAATGGAGTGTGTCTTATACACTGGTGTGTCTTATACGTCAGCAAATAGTATTTGCCAGTGTATAAATGGAGTGCGTATTATACACGGGTGGGGTGAGTCTTATATGCCGGCAAATACTGTGCTCTGTAAGGGAGAAGTGGCTTGGTGCTTCTGCATTCAGCACTGCAGTGCTCTGGATCAGCCTACTTCAAGGAAATGCCACATGCATGTGATTCAAAGAGCAGGCATACACACATAGTGGCCTTCACAGTGGCTGTGCTAGCAGTAAAAAGAGTACAGGCAAAATGGACAGTGTTTCCCATCTTTTTCCCTGGTCTACTCTGCAGGGCTGTTAGGAGATTCAGTGCCCTGGACAGTTTAAATCACAGAGGGTATTGTCTGCTTAAATGTCTAAGCCAAAGAAACTCTCTCTTTGTCTTTTTGTATTTGCTTAACTAAAGTCCTCCATTTTGAATTCCAGTCAATTTTAAAGGTGGTTCCTGTTGTTAGCCCCTTGTCCTACTGACAACTATGCTGACATTAATTGGCAAAGCTCAATGCCTGAACTGTCTGTAACAATATCTATTATACTTCACTGCTGAGCAAATATATGTGTGAAACAAGGTTCATTGTTAACCAAAAGTTACTGTATAATCAACCATGTATTACAATCTTAGCCCTGGAAAAGCAAATATTTGTGTACATGCAGTGTATGCTTTATGATATCATTGTCATCTCAAACCTATATAACCCCTCTCTTTCACAATAAACCGTTCTTCTCTTTGCTCATGTAAGAAGAGCATTTGACTGTATTCTTGCTGAAGGGCCAAAGGTAGGGATCTTTCCAGGCTGATTCAGAGTTCACCCACAATCGCATAGACAACTTGGGATAGTAGACTACCCGAGGTACTCCATGCAGACCTAATATTTTAGGTCTGGCCCCACATGTTTTGTTAGGGTCTGGGGTGACTGCCAATTGTGGGTTCGAGTCCCACTTGGCACCAACCATTGGCAGGAGAGTTAAAGTCCCACCTGCGTTGCCAGTAACCCTAACAATTTTAGAGGGGGTTCAAGTCCCTCCTCAGGAGTATCTATTGCCAACTGTAGTTCAAGTCCCACTTGGTATCCACAAGGGGTATCTGCCAACTGTGGGTTCAAGTCTCACTTGGTGCCAGTGGCTGCACTTAGACTTCAGAACTCTCTCTCCATGGCAGGCCTAGAATGGAAACTTTTAAAGGAAAGGGCTGAAAAAGGTGCTGTATTGTTCAGAACTGTATTGTGTTAATTGCTTTCTATCCTTTTAAAGTGTATGTTGTAAATTAGTTAATAGTTTGATTCTATTTTAATGTTGATTTTCGTATGTTTTTAATTATATTGTAATCATTTTAATTTGTAAGACACTTTGAGTCCCAATCTAGGATAAAGGCTGGAATATAAATAACAACTTGGAAAATGATGATGATGATGATGATGATGTAATTCTGAAAACACAGCAATTCAGATACACAGTATTGTGTTCCAAACTTTTTGGGCTCTTGCCTAGTACTATGCAATATTTCTTAGCACTGCAGTTCTTCTGCTTAACATGATATTTTTGCAGAGCTTCAACAACAATAGAACTCTTCTTCAAGAACCTATCTGGACTGAACTCTCAATACTTACAATTAATGTATTTCTTCCTTCTTCATAATTATTAAAAACATGAGTCAGCAGACATCTAATGGAAAGCTTTCACCTCAATATAATACATATACTCTATCCAAAGGATTTCTCTGTTCATGGAATCAGAGATGTAAACTTATTGGTTGCATTAAATGAAACTCTTAATACAAATCTGCTTGAAAATCAACACTCTTCTTCTAAACACAAAGCAATGCAATAAAAATAAGCAGTCTGGAGATTTAACATCCCTGGTATTATCAATCCCCATGAGGGCCTCTGTTCTTTTATTTGATTTTGCATTAGAAATATTCCCCAAAGATGCTAACTAGCTCATACTAGAAGAGCAAAACTGAATACTGTGTAAGCGCTGCCATATCAAAATGTGTTGGTATAACACTAAGATATAAAGTGCTAGACCCCTGGCTGAGGAACAGAAGTTAATTCCCTCAAGGACTAATAGAGATGTTTCCATGTAAAAGCAAGAGAGATAACGCTGAGAATCCTGTGCCTCCAACTCTACCACTATTAATTGTTGTTTGTAAACGCTTAACACTATGGAACACTTATCATGAGGAAGGGGACAACTGGGGTAATTTGTACTACATCTTCCCAAAGCAACCTGCCAGCTCATGTACATGCCACTGTTCCCTGTTCTGTTCCTGCCACATGACACACCAGAGTGTCACATGTGTGGGCCCTTGTGGGGAGTACCAGCAAGTCTCCTAACATTCCATTTGTCCTAAACCCTCTGACCAACCCAGGTAAATTACAGAAATATCAGTACAATACCAAGTCAGATTGTTTTGTTGTTGTTTTTTTCATTCTTTATAGGTCATCCCAGAGCTAGCATATATCGTATGAGTTTGACTGTCTCAGGATGACCTCTTGCTATAGTCTTCCCTGACAAACTACCATTCTTTGTTACCAGGAGGAACTAATCAAGGAACCATCTGTAATCATTAACTCTCAATCAGGAAGCACTCATCAGTTATCCCTAGTTCCAAGCAGTTTGCCTAGTAGGGAAACAGTGGAATCTGAGACCATACTCTAAAGTGAGAGGAGTGATAAGATAAGACATTTGGGAGTTTTGATTAAGAAACGAAGAGAGAAACCGTAACTGAAGCTGGCTAAGACAGAAGTATATTTGGGATCCTGCTGTCCTCTATGCCCTCTATGCTTTTGATGCAGGATGCCTCTTTTATGAGTTGTTTTGCTTCTTCTGTGCTCTGCTTGTTATCTGTAATTGAAACATATATAATTATACATCTCCTATATTTTGACATGTAAAGGAAACATGTATCTGAGTTTCCCCCAGCAGATAATGCTGATCCAGACCCTTGTGGTGTGAAGGCGCTGAGGGCAGGACCTACCTTTGCTGGCCTTCAATGGAGGAGAGACAGTTGTGTAGGAACATGGGGGCGGGAGGGTAATTTCACCCAAGGCAGCAATGTTTTTGGGATGTCCTGGCCCATAGCCATGCCCCCATGCCCTGGCCACACCCTCGCACACCCTGGCCATGCCTCTACATACTGCAGCCACACCCCCACGCACAGTGGCCATGCCCCTTGTTCCATAGCCCCCCTCTCCTCCCTCCTCCCCTCCAAGCTCTGCCACTGAGGAGACGGCAACTGTGACCATGCCAGGCCAAGAGAGCCATGACACCAAGCGTGGGGGAGGGTAGAGCTAGAGGGTTTAGAAGCCCATTTTGTTCCTCCTTTGAACAACGTTTCACTTGAAGGGGACAATGAAGACAGGGCAACAGTTTTTCTTGCCACTTTGCAGTTTGAGCAGAGGGAGGTCTGGACTGGGCAGCTGGCTAGCAGATTGCTGTTACAACTGTGTGATCCAGGTGTGCGAATTTAGGCCAGGAGCTATTGGGAGGAATAGGTTCTCAGCAGAGAACTTGCTAACACCTCATTTTGCCCCTCTTCTGGCTTGTTAGGCTCAGTTTGGCTTTGTCACAGCCCAGCAGAGCCAGATTGCTATCTGTGTCTTGACAGGCCTGGTAGGCCCTTTTAGTTTTGTGGGCCAATAGGCCTCATGTGGTGAGGATTGACAGGCCCCGGAAGGCCTAGCAGGCATTTTTAGGCTATTTGTAGGCCAGGTAGAACCTGCTAGACCCCTTCGCAGCCCCAGTAGGCCCCATTAGGAATGTGGCAAGCCAGTTAATCCAGACTGAGGCCCTTCACAGGCCTAGTAGGCCCAATTAGGTCCACTGTCAGCCTGGTAAGCTATGCTACACCCCTTGTAGGCCAGTTAGGCAGGCCCTGCTAGGTCCCTTATAAGCCTGATAGGCCAAGCCGGGTCTAACTGGGCCTGTTGATGGCCTAATAGACCCAGATAGGCCCTTTCAAGCTTCATATGACAAGTTAGGTCCCTGTGAGGTTCCTATTCAGGCCCCTTGCAGGCCTGGCAGATCCATTTTGGCCATAGGCCCAGGGGGACACATTTGGCATGGCAGACCTGGTTAGTCCCTTGTAGGTTCAGATAGAGTTAGTTGGGCATCTTACATGTTAGATAGGCCCAACATGGCTCCACTACAGGCCTGATAGGTACAGTGAAACCTTGTACTGTACAGTGAAGCCCTGGAGTAGTGATTAATCCCAGTTACTAATCTTGGCTTCCAGGAATGGTGGGGGGGGAGGCAAAGGAAAAGGCCTGTGTAAACAGTGACCAGCCAAGTGTCCTTCTCCAACACTGTCTGATTCCTCATATGGGGAAGAGGCAAGGGGTGGGTTGTCTGCTATCCTGGCCAGGCTAGAAGCTCTGGAGAAGGGCCAGGTTCCTCCTAAACAGTCCATAGTCCCATATGAATAGAAAATTAAATTTGAGGTTAGGGCAGATCTTATTAAACAGATTTTGGCTCATTTAGATACCTGGGAAAAATGGAGGTGGTATGAGGAGGATACTTTGCCTGGGGAAGTAAAAGAGATTCCAGTGTCCCTGGGGGCCAGGATTCTATTGGTGAGGCTATATCAGTGGAACCCATTTCAGATGAACCTTCTGAGACAAACACCATCTATATAAATTCATATAATTGTCTATCCGGGGCCTGAAGCACACCATATGTGCAGGTATCTGTTAGCTCTAACAGTGGTGGTATGAGTGCCATAGGAGGTGGACTTCCCGTACAACATCGTTTGTGTTCAGGGCAATCCCAGATGTCTCCTTGGCATTGTTATTCCTAAAGGGCCTACCCTCCACAGTGGCTTTTATAGGGATTTAGGATATATGCAGCAGGTTACCATTATCAGATACAGTACAGTCCCTTATGATGGTATTCTATATAGGGAGCAGACACTTCCTTTGAGAGGCCATTTATTAGGGACAAAATCCCTAGTGAATATGTGGTGAATATGTTGATGTCTTCACTGTTAATTATGATTTAGAGAAAAAGAGATAAAGAGGAATTGGATGACAAAGAGGAGAAATTGTGTAGGTGTAAGGTAGACAGAACCTGGGGAAATTGTTTACCTGCTTTTTTTCATCTATGTGGGTGTTACTGTGAGGGCCAGCTGTGGAGAGCATTTTCACTCCTCCAGCATATGGATATAATTTACCACACCTAGAAGGCAGCAATTAACCCTTCCCTCAGATTGGGCTAGATACAGCCACAGTTATAGAAGCATGTTATGACACCCCCTCAAGCAACTCAGGGTGAGAGCTCATGCAGCAGTCATATTGTGCAGAAAGAGCACAAGTGGTATTGTTAATCTGTACCTCTGAGTGGATCAGAGGAGGTAAAGATGAAGATAATGTTGCGGCTTTGTCTTGATCTAGCTATATGCCCTGTTTGTGCATAATAGAGTTACGCATGGGTCAGGGAATCTAGGCCAAATCCTTTATGTTTCATGCTGACTTTTTGGATCTTACCAAATACTATTTTTGGACTGTTGCCTCCAAAGTCCTGTAGCACTTGGGTCTGCAAGGGGCTAAATTTGGGACACTTTTGTGTCAGACTGGGGCTGCTTCTATGGCTTTTGCCATTGGTCTAGGTGTGGGGTCAGTGCAACATATTGGGTGCTAGAGATCTTTGGAATATAAGAGATATATCTGACCTCTCAAGTTTTGAGTTATATTGTTCTTTTTACTAATATTGTTGGCTTTTCCAGATTCTAGGTTTTGTCTGGAGAGGCAGCAGTTCTAGTATGGTTTACTAGGCAGAGTGCCAGGCCCAGAATTGCCATTTCAGTCTTCAGCTATTGTTGAGTAACCAGGACACAGTAGAAAGGTTTGGGAAAGAGGGCTCCCTTGGCCTCTGTTCTTTGCCTCTGTTCTTTGGGGAGCAAAGGGGCCTTTTCCTCACATGTTCATCATTCATCAGAGAGGGAATGACCTAGGTTTATTGAAGGGCAAAGCCCTTATCTTTCAGTTTCTGCATGACTTCCAGGTCATATAGAATATGCTGCTTCTCCAGACAAATGTAGCCAGCCATTTTGCCTTGCCACATTTGGTGGGGTGAGTGTAATGCCTGATGCATTGATATAGCCTGTAGAAGGGCAAATGTGGAGATTCACAATGCCTTGAGTAAAGGTTTGGGTCACTTTCTTCTACATCCCACTCTAGTTTTTCAGTGGCCCATGTTCTACAGCACTGATGGTATCCATTTACCAGAGAAAATTAAAATGTTTTTCCTGGAGGATTTGCAATAGAGAGTGAGAGCTCTTTGGCCAGCCTGCTAGAGGAAGAGGATTAAGCTGACAGTTGTCTTTGTCCATGGCAGGTAATCAGGGAAGTTATGATGAACACGTTGGTATCCTTTTGAAGAAGGAGACAGCTCTGGAACTACCTCATAGGCCCTGGAACCCAGGGAGCAGGGAAGGAGAGTACTCTTGGGGTTGATTTGGGGCTTTTGCCCTCACTTATGTCCTGCACCTTGGGGTGAGGTTCCTCAGGTCTGCCTTCCAGTTGGTGGCCAGACAGGATGCAACCCAGTTACAGGGTTTCCCTCAGGGCTCAGTGGTTTACTCAGAAGAAGACTGATGAGGAAGTCAGGGAGTGATGCTTACCTCAAGTGATCCTGCAATAGGTTGCTCCCCCTCTTGCTCCTTTCCAGGATCAACATCATTTAAATAGGATGTAGGTTAAATAAAGTGCCCCTTATACGACCTAACTCTCTGTGTCTGGTTCAGTATTCTGTGATTGGACAGCAGCTGTGTGCTTAACAATGTCTCAAACTCTAAAGGTGTTAATAGCACTAGTTCTGTTTTACAAATGGCTAAGGTTTCACATGTCCAAACCAGAGCAATACAAAGCCCAAAATGTTTGAGAACTTGAAAAAGTGACTGCATGGATCTCAGTATGTGTGCATATGTGCACACATGTGCGTTGGTTTGCACAAAACTTTTTGTTCCCAACATCTCTTTTCATAGTTGTCACGGTCATGAGATATGCTTCCAGATCCATCTGTGACTGCCCAGTTCACACACTGTATTTTTCACATCAGTGCTTATTCTGGGGTGGACAGGACCCAATATATGCATAAGAAAATTATTTGTGTGAACAGATCTTTAATGCACAACTTGCAAACATAACATAAAGACAAGTCCCTGTAGAAAAGGATACAAAATTCAGGATATTATTCACAGACATGTTTTACATGTTCTCAGTTCTGGAATAGTGAACATATGTCAATTGGCAGTGGTGATGGTGGAGGAATGATATTAATCTCTTTGCCTAAAAATCTGAAGCCTCAATATTTTATGGTTTATGACAGATCTGCTGGCGCAATGCATGAATCTGTAGCATCTTTTCAAAAACATGTTTGCATTCTGCTCTCAGTTCCTGTTCAGTTCCTGTTGACAACAGTCTGGGCTGCATTCACACATCCAAGGGCCGCTACTGGACCACAGTAAAGCCACAGCAGAAAGAGAAACATTCAGAATTTCTTTCCACAAAGCACACACAATCAGGAAGCAAGACATCAGGGTACAATACATGAATATGAATTGAAAAAAAAGGCATATTGATGTAGTATACTGTTCAGCAAGAACTGTAGAAAAAAGATGCAAAGTGACATTTCAGAAAAACAGGCATCTGTTTCATATGGACCAACAAGGGTTGAATAAAAACCCATAATTTTGTTCAGTGGTATCATGGTCAAAAGGTCTTCTGGAATGTAAATGAAAATGAAGCAGATAAGTAAAAGAAAATACCTAACAATCTGGAGAGCTGAGGCACCTTAAAGCATTGGCAGTGCCTGGCATGGAGCAAATATAAACTACAAAGAATGTTGTGAGTTTGGCCATAGACTATTTACATAGTATAAACAATATATGACATCAAAAGCTTTATTGAATTTCATTATGTCTTATACTGAGTTACTGTTGAATGCAATAGGTCTGTCCCAGGAATGGAGAATCTTAGAGTCTCCAGATATATTGGACTACAACTCCCATAACCATTTTGCATTAGCTGTGCTAATGGTTTTTGTGATTTGAGATCCAAATCATTTGGAGAACCAAATAATCCTCATCCCTGAATTAAGCAGTTATTGAATCTCTCTCACACATACGACTAGGCCATCAGATCCATGGGACTGCCCTGGGTAAAGTTTAGAACACTCTAGTTCATGCTACCGTGACATCTCAATTATACAGCTGTTCTTACGCAAGTACTCAAACTGGTTCAGTACTCAGTTCACAGCTTAAGTCTTTCTGGTTCAAAAATTAAACCATTTAAAAAGACATAAAGTAATGAAACAAATATATTTACAGCAAATTAAAATAATGACTAATAATATATTGTTACAGCTGAAGAGTGGAAAGAGAGTGCCAGAAAGCAGTTTGCAACAGTGAGCATTAGAAAGCAGTTTGTCATTAACCAGATAAATTGAAAACTGAAGCTTTATAGCTGAAATTAACAAAACAGTCACAGCTCAGATGAAAGGGCTATAAAATTTGCAAGCAAGGGATGTGTTATCTGCTGATGGAGTGCCTGTTTATTTCCATTATACTCTGCATATATGTTTCCAAAAAAACAAAAACAAAAAACCACAATCAAGTATTCTTACAAATAAACGTTTATGCTAAAAACCTGGAGCTGTCTAATATGTTGGATCTCTCCCTCTGAGTGTGGAGAGAGAGATCTGAGAGGGAAATCCAGCCTCAGATCCCATCTGCTAGCCTCCATATGAACATCTCTAGTGCTTACCTCTCTGACATGGATGGGAGGGAGGAACAAGTGTAAAATGCTGCATGTCTGAAGGGACACATACCAAAGGGACACAAAATAAAGCTGTGCTCTCATTCTTGATGTAGCAAGTAAATCTAGGGCTGATCTGAACATTCCCTTTGCTGGTTGTTTCAAGCTTCTCAAACAAAAGAGATTAACACTTTTATCTCATTCCTTTGATTCTGGATTGATCGGTCTCAATAGCAACATTATCACATTGTTAAACACTATTGTGAATTTCCATAGAACTTATTTTTCTCCTGGAAATCATCAGATATTTGCCCTCTTTTCACAAATTTGCCCTCACTGTGCTTATGTCTTGGGGAAATCTTACATTCAAAAATGAAAAAAAAAAATCCCACTCTTCCTCTTTCTCCATCTAAAATGTGTTATTTTTCATCTGTATACTTTCTTTGAGAGCAAGTGTGGTGTAGTGGTTTGAGGAGACGATTGGACTGGGACCCTGGGAGACCAGGCTTTGAATTCCTTCTCAACCATAGAAACCTACTGGGTGAACTTGGGCAAGTCACATACTCTCAGCTTCAGAAGAAGGCAAGGGCAAACTCCATTGTAACAAAATCTGCCAAGAAATCCCTGTGAAAGTTTCCCCTTATAGTTTCCATAAGTGAGAAATGACAACAACAATGTTATCTTTAACCCTCCACCTCAGTTTTTACTGATGAAAAGCTATACTTCCTTAATTTGTGCCAAGCAGTAAAAAGGAGAGAGACTTTAAC
Organism: Iguana delicatissima; assembly: GCA_948472985.1. Taxonomy (NCBI): domain Eukaryota; kingdom Metazoa; phylum Chordata; class Lepidosauria; order Squamata; family Iguanidae; genus Iguana; species Iguana delicatissima. Next base: position 467,353 of record CAOKZL010000495.1, on the reverse strand, counting down.
TTCAAACATGAACAATCTGTGACTCAAACCTGACTAAAATTCACTCCTAATGTAGAATAATCATCCCTTTCATTAAACAGATTTGCAGGTGGAAAAGCAATCTGGAGAGTTAGTATTTATTTTAATATCTCAGCAGCACTGACAGTTATAGTGACTATTTGGTGATGGGACAAAGGCATCTTTCATTATGTTAAATATCACCCTTTCCTCTGTTGTAGTCACATAGCATAATAATTTAATATTCCAGCCCCAACAGTATGCAACAATTCTCCAACCATCTTACTTCCAGGCCACTGGCAGGCAATGGCGTCACTCTTCAAGATCTATTTAAAATGCTGAAACCTCCATCCAAAATAGGTTCAGAAGTCACTTGTATAGCTCCTTTAAAGTTCAGACTAAAACCTGAAGTGGATTTACGACCCCACTGACATGGAAGCCATCACCTCCTACTGATATGGAGTATAGTGGATCTCCATCTAGTTCATACTGTTTAGCAATGCTGGTCTATTTTGAATATGCTGAATGTACATTATGCTCCCATAATACCATTTATTCCACTGTCTAAAATTACTTAACTTCTCTACTGATTTCACCCATCATTTATATTACCCTAATTAACTTCTCCTCTTATTAAAAACAGCAGACTAGAAAGAAATAGAAGGAAACCTGCTTGTGCTCTCTTTCCATTTGGAAGTGAACTCTTTGTCTGATTTGAGCTAAAGCCAAATATTTGTGTATATTTTCTATTGTCAATGCAAAGTCTGTTCTACAGAACAAAAAGGTCAGGTAGTCATTGTGTACATGTGAGGCTCATGTTAATAAAGCATGCATCAACTGTTTGTGTTAGAGATTTACCGTGTGTACCGCTTCACAGGTAATCTGGACAGAGTCCATTTATTCTTTTACAAAGTTATCTCTTTATCAAGAGATTTCTCCTGGGCAATTTAATTTAACATGTGGCATTCCCCTTGGCTAGTGCAAAATAAATCTATTCTTGTCATCAGTGTGTTCTGTTTCACAGGCAATCAGTTCTGCCTGAGTATGTCGTAGTTAGCAATTACTGATACCTTTAGTATTAGCCTAATCAGGCTTTGGTTTTCAATTGTGTAATCATTCCTCTTGCTTTGTATATTAGGAGACCCTGACTTTTGTACATTTTACTTTGCTCTGTTTGCATGTAAGAGATAAGGTGAAACAGAAGGCAAGTTCCGCTCATTGTGTATATATTTTCACCATTATACTGTTTTCACAAAATTATATGACAGGAAATGACAGCATTCAAACCATGTCCATTGCTTTGTCAAAAGCCAGCTCTTCCTTTATACTGTACTGAACAGTGGCCTTGGCACAAGCCCTGCAAATGTTATTCTGCCTTTCATATCAATTGGCATGGAAAGTGCCCGCTGTTCCTGGCTATTCTGTTGTATTCAATGGGCATCAAAAACAACTTGGAAAATAATCTGATTCATATCTTCCATAGACAAGGAAGAAAACTGGGGGTTTGCAGGAGTCCTCATTTTAAAAGCACATATATTCCATTTAACAAGGCCCTTTCACAGTACACAATTATAGTGCTATTATTCCACTTTAACTGCCATGCTTCCATGCTATGGAAATCTGGGGTTTGTTGTTTGGTGAGGCACTAGATCGCTCTGGCTGAGACTTCTAAATGTCCGTTTCTAAACTGCCAATCCAAGGATTCCATAAGATGGAAATATGCCAGTTAAAGTAGAATAATAATGTTATAATCCTGCAGTGTGAATGGGCTCCCAGTGAAACTATTTAATCATTTATTGAATAAATAATAAATTTTATTTTATCATTTTCAATCCCAGTTGATCCAGGGTCTCAGACAGAAAGCCTTTCCCCAGCATCTTGGACCAGAGCTTCTTAAAAATACCAGAGGTTCAACGTGGAACCTTCTGTGGCCCCATTCTCTTATTATAAGTTGAGTGTGGATGAAAGACATCTAGAATCAATCTTCTCCCTATTAATCTGACGTGGTTTTGAGGTCAGGCAGGTGCCTGGAAAAATTACTTTATTGGACTACTCTTTCCAGAGATGCCCAGATGACATGGGAGTTGTGGTCTCAAAAGTAAGATAGGCTTCTGTGAAATAAAGGACAGTGTGTTTCAACAAGGCATGGGTGAAGTGTTGGCATTACAGCAAACTGTAGATGCATTCACACAGTCGTAGCACTATGATACCACTACTGTACTATGATGCTGTGAATCCATGCTATGGAAACTTGTGCTACATCATATATCAAGATACTGGGAACTCTATGCCAGAAGGTTCCAGTGCTATTGTTCAGGAAAGTGGATTAGAGCTCTCCAGCAGAGATTCTTGCGTGTTTCACCAAAATACAAACTCCAGGATTCTGCAGACTGGCAGTCTAAGTGTAACCAAACAGGTATAACTGTGCATTGAGGACACATCCTTTGAGGTCAAGACAGATGTGGTAGCAAGTCCCTGGTGTCCAGCATCAACTAAACTGCAGATATGAGCAAATAAAAAGCTACCTGGCTATAGTTAGGAGCAAGTCAAGATCAAAATCCAGCCATTTACATAGTCATGTGTCTCAGAAATATACCAGCTTTTGAAAATATAAGACACTGGGAAGGACAAAGAGAATGCACAGATAATATGAGTGTAGGAATATTTGGTATCTGTGTTAAGCAGAGTGCAGCTGTCCAATATGAATCATTATTCAGGATGTACTTCTGAGATAAAAGGAAAAACTTATGTTTAATATCTTAGAAAAACCCTCTTGTGTTAGGAAGAGAGATGCACAAATGATATTGACCTATTTTTGGTTAGAACAGCCCCTAAAAGCTGGCTTTCTTGTTCGTACAGCTAGCAGCCATTTTTTGGACCCATGACTCCTCATTCTCAGACAAAAGAGAACAGATACTAAATCTGGAAGTAGGAAGAAGTGACCTCAACAGGTAAGAAGAGAGCAAAAGGCTTGAGTACATAAACCAAAGAAAGATACAGAGTTGTGAAACAACCTGCAAGTGTTATCTAATCTCCCCTCTCCTACTAATTAGATTACTTGCAGCTTGATTTGGTACATACTTTAAAAGTCAATTCTGTGATAAGGATATAAATCTCTGTAAATTTCATTTTCACATGCAAAAACAAATAATTTTATCATTTTTTTCCTCACTGTGAGAAAGTTGTCAGAAACGGTGCAGTGTTCTAAAACTATTTGCAATTCCTGACTTATTTTGTACTGAAATTAAGTTTTGTGCCCAGAAACAAAATTTTCTGTGCAGAACTGTAATTTTTCTGTGCAGTAACTGCTTGTCTTTCTGTGCAGGAAACTGTTGGAGAACTGTTTCATAGCAATGAGAAGTCTGAACTGATCTGGGTTGAACCGGGGCTAGATCTGAAGCACCCACTCAGGCTTTGAACTGAGCTGGAATGATCATACATAGCCCTGTTTTTTTTGCCCTGACAATAAACTGTGGTTCTGATCAAGACCCCTATGTGTTCTTCTGTGGGCACACCAAGATTCTGCATGAAAGGATCCCTCAGTTTCTCCATGGGGGCAACAGCTCTACACATGCTAACAGATATGCATTTTTAAATTCCCCTTCCTGTTGCCATGCACAGAAAGAATTCCCATGCAGAAGTTCAAATGAACATAGAAGCCTGGATGGGAGTCTACATTGTGGTCAGTTTTTATTGGTGGGTCTGGAAACATCCCAGATACAATGGGAATTTGGCGAGTGTGTATTGTATTATTTCTCCACAACCATATTTATGGTTTATAAACTTCAGTTTCTTCCTGTGAAAGTTATGTATATTGGCAGCTTTGTTCATATTAACTTGCAATTTGTAAGTATTTTATTATTATCATTATTCTGCAAGCAGATTTGGGGATTTGTAAATCTAAATTTGAACCAGTAGCAATAACATGCAACAGTTTACAATGCTGTATTGAGCAGATATTTAACAGTATTGTTATGTCTAGAAGGTGGTATTGTGATGTTTAATAAACTTATTCTGTAAGACTTTAGAAAATTCTAAGTTAATAGCACAGGATTTTTTCTTTACATTTGCTCCTGTATAATATTTTTTTTTACTTCAGGATATAATAAAGCACACCAGATATAAGTACTTTGTTTGAAAACTAAAATAAATTCTGAGTGAATAAAATTCATCTGATGTTATGGTGTTGGAAGCTCTTGTTATCTTAAATTTATATTGAATCATTAATTACAAAGGGAAAAGTCTTGAGCTGAGGGGGGGAAAAAACCCTACTGGTTAAAGAGAACAGAGATTGACTAGGTTATTTTCTGTACCCAGTACTGTGGATCCAATGAAGGGTAAATATGTTGTTATGTATCTGCTCTGTATCATTAATCTATCTTTTTATGGACTCTCACAGTCCACCTAGAAATAAATGAAGATCAGGTGCCTTTTAAGTCCAGAAATTCACACATTTCAGGAGTTTAGAAAATGTACCTGATAAGATTTGCACATTTTAAAGTGCACATGGAAAGTTCAAACAGGCATGCAAACATATATCATCAATCCACGGGGGGGGGGGGTATGCGAGATGACCTAAATCCAATTGCTAGTTCCAACTATAGTGGACCCACTGACTCAATTACTGAACAGTAAATCAACAGATATGTAAATCCAGGTGTTTCAATGGTCATACTTTAGTTGAGATTAATAGCTGGATTTAGACCAGTGTATATCATTTGAAAAAAATATGTGCACAAAATTCAGTTAAGAAAGAAAGAAAGAAAATACAGCACACAAAAATAACCAAAAAATTTTTCTGTTAACAAAATCACAGAAGGAGATTAGATTGGATTCTAAGGGGAAAGGAGGAAATTCAAAGAAATGAACTTGACAATGCACACATCCCTAATAACATTAACTCCATCTGATTACAAGTGGACAGAGTGGAAACATCTTATTTGATAAGATCTATTGTTTTCCTCTTACTTATTTTCATATACAACTAGAACTGCTAGGATTAGGAGTAGCTGTATTCCTCCTTTCCACCTCAATCCAAGAAGGCTGTCTTGGTTCTAAACCCGTGTCTGTCATCACTAATGAACTAGATGAGAGGAAACAAACTGCAATTTAATCCAGACAACACAGAGTTGTTCCTAGTCAGTCGTAAGACAGATCAGAGAACAGGCCTTCAGCCTGTGTTAGATGGGATTACATTCCCTTTAAGATGCAGGTTCACAGTTCAGGTATACTCCTGGATTCACCCTGACCCTGAAGCTTACATTTCTGTGGTGGACAAGAGTGCCTTTTTACAGTTAAAGCTAGTGTGCCACCTGCGCCAATTTCCTTGAGATGCCAGATCTTGCCACAGTGGTACATACCTTTGTTACATCCTGTTTGGAGTATTGTAATGCATGCTACATGGGGTTGCCTTACAAGCATGTTTGTAAACTTCAGCTAGTACAAAGAACTAGAACAAGAGGATTAACCAGGGTATGTTAAAGGGACCATACTATTACCCTGTTACAACAGCTCTGCTGGCTGCTTTCTTTCTGGGCACAATTCAAAGCTCTGGTTATGACCCATAAAGCCCTATGTGCCTCAAGTTCAGGCTATCTGACAGACCATATTTCCCTGTAAGAGCCTGAGAAGGCCCTAAGATCATAAAGAAAGGCCCTTCTCTCTCTTCCAGCACTGTCACAAGTTACAGTTGGTGGAGACAGGAGACAGGGTCTTCTCTGTGGCTGCACCAGACACTGGAACTCCCTCTGAGGGAGGCCTGTTATTATTCCATTGTTATTATGCCACTGTTCCGCTGTTATTCCGCGGTTATTATTCCACTTTTATTATTCTGCTGTTATTATTCCACTTTCAACATCCTATGGAATCCTGGGGTTTGCAGTTTAGGGAGGAGGCTCAAAGGCCCCTTCCTAAACTGCAAACCCCAGGATTTCATAGGATGTTGAAAGTGGAATAATAGAACTATAACAGTCTAATGCGGTAATGGCCTAAGTCAGTTACTGGCTGACTCAATAGACTTGGCTTAAACAGTAGAAATCATACAAAATACTCCAAGGGTATCCTGAAGAGAAGGATGAGAAAATAGGGCCTCTTTGGACCTTTCCACACTACGCTGTTATAGTGCTATTATTCCATATTCAACACTCTGTGGAATTCTGGGATTTGTAATTTACTAAGGCCCAAGAGCTCTCTGGCTGAGAATTCTAAATGCGCCTCCCTAAACTGCAAACCCCAGGATTCCATAAGATGTTGAAAGTGGAATTATAGTGCTATAACAGTGTAGCAGAGAAAGGCCCTTAGCGTATTATGGCAAAAATGTGTTGGTTTCCTTTCTTTCTTTTTCAGATGAAGTCTAAAACAAGTTGTGTGGATTAGGTTTCTCATATTGGATCTGCAGCTATTGCTCATTTTCTTTGGAAAGCCCAGGATTTGGCCAAAATTTTGGTGAAAAGCTTGAACAAAATGGATACCTTGGATAAAGGTTTAGATTAGACTGGTTGAAATAGTAATGGAACCAGAACAACTAGAAAGAAGCTGAGGAAAAGCTCATGGACATATCATTTTATTCAGTTCTGGGTGGCTGTTTCATTCCTCCTCCCCTTTTTCTGATTTCACTGGACATGATCCAGCATGAATGCCTTCTGTGCTCATTGCACTGAAATTAGTAGGAAACTCTGAAAAGCTGTATTTTTTGCAGAAATGTCATTCAAGGTAACATATATAGGTGAGATCCTATGTGGACTGTATATATTGCCTTTTGTACAGCAGCAGTATAAATGTATTTTAAAAAAATACTAGAGGTGCCAACAGTATGGAAATGATTGAGGTCTTAAGTCCTGATTGTTGAGGTCCACATAGCTGGCAGTTTTCCCTAAATGACAGCTGTTTTACATTAAGGAACACAGGCTACATCTGTGTCAATCTCCAAGGGAGGAAAAACTTGCCAGTGGGGGCTAGTGGTTTCTATAAAGGGCAGTTCTAGGCTGAAGATGACAGTAGATTGTAGATTAGAAGTTGATGGGTTATATTTGGACATCTCTGTTGCACTTGTTAATAAAAGATGTGAAATTCAGTCATGCAGACCTATTAAGCATGCCACAGAGATCTCCAAGCCTTCTCAGTTTCATGAGAGAATGAAACCACAAAGCCCTGCCTGTTCATCCTCATTTTTGAGAACAGGAAGAAGTCCAATTTCTCTTTCTACCTACCTATATGAATATAAACATGCAGGAAATGAGAGGAGCTAAACAATAAAAAAATGAACTTTAAAAAAAAAAGATTATTTTCAAAACTTTTATCTTGAAGTAAGAAGAAAACTAAATCTGATTTACTACTTTCAGTGTCCTGTTTTCCTGAGGACTACTTCACATATGATGAGGTGGGCCACTAGTACTCAGAGTGAAAAGCTATTACACATTAGCAGAGCTTGGAGTGTGTGGAGGAGGGCGTGGCTGTGGTGCATGGGGGCATGGCCACAGTGCATGGAGTGTGGCCATGGCGTGTGGGGGTGTGGCCAGGGCACGTGGAGGTATGGCTACAAGCTGGGATGCCCCAAAAACATTGCTGCCCAGGACGAAGTGCCCATCCACCCACCCACCTGTTCCTACACGACTGCTATTACATAATTATGTGGCTCCAGGGTGACATATTGATCACATCTCCCTGTCATAACCCCACTAGAAGAAGCAATCCAAAGCTTCAGACTGGGTGAGGGACCTGGAGACCATCTAAGAAAATTGTGGGTGCTTGGAGAAAGGGGTATCATATATCCCCCATGAGACCACAGTCAAACGTTAGGGGACCACTCTTCTAGAACGAAAGAACTAGCTATCTAAACATACAGACTAGGCTAGTGAACACTGAACAAGTGCCTGCTTGATGAGAAAAACACATCAGTAAAGATCTTTGCATGAGCAAAGCCCTTTTCATGAGTAGAATTTCTACCTGACCTAAGACTGAGCGGGTAGTCTGGGGGAGGCTGTCTGGGAGTTCAGGCTCAGTCTTAGGAAGGAAAGACCAGTAAAAGTTGGTGGGTACCATGACAGTGGGCCAATCAATATGCTTTGGATTTTAGCTGAATTTGACAAGGCTAAACTAAGGCTAACTAAGATACTGAAACCTTTCCACAGACTGGTTCAACACCTTTAAAATTTAAACTAAAACCCAGAGCAGATTCATCACCGTACTGCATGGCAGCTGCCACCCATCAATAGTAAAGGCTGGTAGCACAGCCTGCATGACTTTTCTAGAACCAGTTTGCATTTCCTCTGAGCATCTGCCCCCAGCTCTACTTATGTGTCATTTTTGACCCTGGACTATGTGTGAGTCCTGTGTTTGGATTTGTCCTCACCTGGTCGCATGCTCACAGATTGAATCTAAACTCCTATGGGCCGAGGGCCCAAACTAGGAGTGTACTTCTTCAGTGATTTTCTTCCAGAAGGTAGCAATTTTCTTTCCACTATGAGAAAGTCTTCAAAAACTACAATTTTTGAAGGGTTTTCACAATTTGGGACTTACTTTGTGCAAAATCACATGTCATTGTTTTGCACAGAAAACAACATTTTCTGCATGGAAAAGTAATATTTCAATGCAGAAATATTAATTCATGTTTCTTGCACAGAATATGCTGTTTCCTATGCAAACATGTGTGAATTTTGTGTAAAACAAGTCCCGAATTGCAGTTTTTTTCCTGTGAAAGAAAGAATTCAGTTCTCCACTGAAATATTATTTTCCAGGAAAAAAATGTTGTTTCCTGCACAGAAAATGCTATTTTCTATGCAAAACAGCCATATGCAAATTTTGCACAAGATAAGTCCAGAACTGCAAAGATTCTTGTCAGTTCAGGATTCTTCTCACCAGAGTTTCTTGACACCTGAAAAACATGTTTTCGACCATTTTTCTAATATTTTTGAATATACTTTCCGTCTCTAGCCAAACCAAAGAACGGTACCTGTGATCATCAGAACACAGTAAAGTAAATTAAATTTGCATATTACAAAAGAGTCCTTAATAGCGTTTTGCCTGTCCACACTAGACAAGTATGATTGGTACAACTGTGTTTTCATCATCATCATCATCATCACCACCACAAATCTGCCTGGAGAAAAAACAGGACAACAACAAAAATATTAGAACACAACAGGCTGGTATGTCTAATCTGGAGGCAGGATTAAAACTATATAAAGGTAATATTGTGGAAGCAACTTAGGTTTTTACAGAAGTACTTCTTGACTCAAATATATGGAAAAGAATTCAACTCATAATAATGCAAGTACAATTAATCACCAGTTTCACCAGATGACATTGTGCCATGCTTCATATTATCCCCTCTTCCTCATCATCTTCATTTTTAAAAATAAATAGACGTTTGTCTTCCAATCCAGAAAATAAAAGGCATTAGTTTGAACCCACAAACTGATACAGAACATTTAGACAACCTGTCACGAGTTCCAATTTACTTACTCCCTTATTTTTTTTTCCAAAACAATGCAATACCATTCTGAAAGCAGTAGGCCATCTCTTTTAAAGATGATTTTAATATGACAAAATAAATCTAAACTCTGTACTAGGCAGGCGAGTGGCAGGGGATAACATGAGCAAAGGGAATAAAGAGAGCTCTGAAGAGCCCATACCAGTTGCTAATACTTAATCTCTTTAAATAATGAATTAGCTGCTCATATCTACTGTCGCTGCTAAGAGAAAGCACTTTCTTTGTGGAGTGAAGTAAAGCTTGAATACCCATGAATTATTCAATATAAAGTATGCCACTTAAAATGCCTTGATATTGGAAGGCAAGTGTAAGATTATCTTTTGTCTGTCAGAAAGCATCGCTCCCAAGCTACCGAGACTTGAGGGGGTGGGAAAGGGAGCCAAGACACGTCAGACAAATTCAAGGTGTTGTTGCTGCAAAGCAAAGAACTTATTTCACTTAAGCTGACCTTCACTCAGGCGCTCTGCTAATACTTCAGAGCCCCAATTCCCTTTATTCCATCCATCTCTTTCTTGCCTGAATTAGGGAGGGAGAGCTGTACATTTCCAACCCAAATTGTGAAATGATCCGAGCATTCTGTGATGCAACAGAGCGGCTTCGAGGTTTTGTTTGTTTCTCTCTTCAACCACCCCACCCCCTACTCACCCTGCTTTAGCATAGAGTACCAGCTATTGATTTGTCAGTCTTGCTTACACAGAGAAATGTATTTCCTTACTCAGGTTTCTAACAGCTTCCAGACCTGAGTAATGACCTTTCTGGTGCATCAGAATTTGTAATCCACCCAAAAAAAAAAGCAAAGTGCATTGAAGGTTGGTAGCAATATGTATAACTTCAGCTCACCTTCAGAGACATCTAAGAGAGCCTGTGTCCCTGAACAAGCCCCTTTTTACAGAATGAGGTTCACTGCTAAGTAAATATGCAAAGGATAGTGCTCAAAGCAAGGTGAAAACCTGAAACTGCCCCAGTTTAGGAATCCAGAAAGAGATATTGGAAAAGTTACTTGTTGGACTACAATGTAAGGATGGAAAGAACATTTGAAAATATTCAAAGAAATGGTCATCAATCTATTTCTCACATTACGAGAGACCCTGATGGCAGGAAGCCTGGACTGATGAGAATCTTTGCAGTTCAAGACTCAGTCTGTGGGGGAAAAAACAAGGTATTTTTGCCAACAAATAGCATTTTCTCCTAAGAAAATAATATTACTGTGCAAAAATATTTGATTTTCTGTAGAGAATATTGTATTTCCCGTGCAGAACTACCATGCACAAATTTTGTGTGGAATAAATCCCCAGCTACAGCATTTTCTGTGCAGATAAAAGTATTTTCTATACAGAGTAGGAGCCAGAACAGCTGATTAAGTGCAGGTATAATAGTCAAAACGTTCAGATAATAAGCCAGCCTGTGGCCCTATTTTGGACCAACTTTAGCTGCTGGGTTTTTTTCTTTTTTTAAAGATAGGTCCATTCATACCGCACTGAAGTTGCCTAACTCCAGGAGATTACCGGAACATGGGTAACTGTGGTCACATTGCTGTCATCCACTTAAGTATAACTGGTGTATCAGCTCAAGTTAATAACAGGGACTTGCTTGTGCCACAGAACTCACTTGAGCATCTACTTATTATGTTGGATCAATTGTGAGTTATGTGGGACATTAAAAGTTAAAAACACAGCTTCATCTAAGTTAGAAAAGAACATAAAAAAAACTGTTTATATATTAACATTAGTTTGCCAGCTATTTGCAAAGGAATGGAGAATGATTATCTTGCCATCTGTTGGGATGCAGAGATGGAGCAACATATGTAAAACAACGCAAAACAATATGTAAAACAATGCTCATGAGCAATATAAGTGCTTTTGGGAAGGCATCTGCAATATGTTGGAGACCTTTCAGGAACTGTTTTTGTGTGCCTTCTAGTCATTTCTGACTTATTACAATCCTAAGGCAAACCTATCGCAGGATTTTCTTAGCAGAATTTCTTCAAAGGGGGGGAGTTGCCATCGGAGGCTGAGAGAATGTGACTTGTTCAAGGTCACCTAGTCAGTTTCCATTGCAGAGCAGGAATTCAAACCCTGATCTCTCAATGTCATGGTCCAATATTCAAACCACTACACCATGCTGGCTCTTTCTTTCAGGAACACCGTTCAAAATTTATGCAAGATTGGAACCAGTATAGACCTGACATCTCAGCAGCAAGTGATATTTTAACAATGAATTAAATTGAATTATATTTATATAGTGACAGAAGGATATATTGGACCAGTTTATTATTTTGTATTTTGTTTGTAGGATATATATAGAAATTGGATTGGCTATAGATAATGAATTATCATTTGTTTGTTTTGTATTTTAGCTAAATGGAACGGCCAGCTTGCCTATTTATATTTTTATTTGCTTTATTTTTAGAATTTATAAACTATATACTATACCCAAAAAAAAACAGAGTAGTGTATAATAAACTTATTAAAATATGAAAAAAGCTGCAACCTGTGTAACTTGTAACTTCTATTGGAAGAGCTTTCTATAGGATGGGTGATAAAACACTAAAGGCTTTACACCTGCTGGACTCCAGGCAAACCTCAGGTCCATATAGAACTGTCAGGAGTTCCACAGTGAACAGACAGGGTGGCAAAGGACCTATGTCTTCAAGCATCCTGATACAAAGTTATTTAAGAATTTCAATGCTAATACCAAATCCTTGAACCTGATATGGTAGAAATGGACATGCAGATATCACATGCTGGTATGGAGCAGCACCTGACATTAGATGAGCTGCCACATTCTCATTAGATGCTGCTTCCACATCAGCCTCAATGAAAGCCTTGTAGTAATCCAGATGTGAGGTTACCAATGTGTGCACCACTTTGACCTGGCTACCCCCAGTAAAACAGACAAAACAACTACCCATCTCAGAGATCTCCACCTTACCAGGATTTAAAGTCAGTTTATCGGTCCTCATCCAGGCCATTAGTGATTGAAGGCACTGGTCAAGAACTTATGTAACTTCATGCTGTTCACATGTTACAAGCAAATAGATTCATATGTCATCAGTATATTCATGAGGAGATGGGAACTAACTTTTGACTCCTTGTAGCAGAACCAGAAGAATGATTTCCATCCATTCAGGGTTCCATCTGAGGTACAACACACCATTGCATTCATGGAAGTCTTGGTAAGTTAAAGATGAAAAGTTCCATTTTTTTTCTGGAGGAGGGTTATTTGAAGGGATCATGGGTTCAGAATTTACCATTACACCACTTCTGGAGATCCTTTCAAACTCAGAATAGCTCCAGACTATCCTCTAAAACTATCCTTTCCAAAGAGTTTAGTCAACAAAAGTAAAACACTGCTACGGCCATTTACATGTTGCACTCTGCACATGTTCATACTGCCTGTATATGTGTTCACATGGTTTGTAAGAATCTCTGTAGCTAGGTTCATTCCTGATTTTTACTCAAGTGTAAGAATCTTCTTCAATCCAGAACAGAGATAAAATGGACAGCTGTACCTGGGTAGAATGAACACAAGTACATCGTATGTGTGTGTGAATTGATGAACTCATGCTCACTTAATGAAAATGCATGGAGCACAACCCTTTTTGCCCCTAAGGAGCTCCCATAGGAAATTTTGAGATAGGTATTTGTGAGTGAGATGAAATTCTAAGAGTGTGGATGATATGTGAAATGAAACAAATAAGAATCCAAGAAGAGAATACATTAAAAGCATTTAACTAAGGAATAAGTGCAGAATACAGCTGCAGAAAATACCCTCAATACATCTATTTCCGCACTACACTGTTATAGTGCTATTATTCCACTTTCAACATCCTATGGGATCCTGGGGTTTGCAGTTTAGAGAGGGACCTTTAAAATTCTCAGTCAGAGAGCTCTTTGGCCTCAGCAAACTACAAACCCCAGAATTCCATAGGATGTTGAAAGTGGAATAATGGCACTATAACAGGGTAGTGCAGAAATGGCCACAGTCTTCATCCAACAGCAGCACTGGGGCCAGAGAGTGACAGGCTGAGGACTGCACTCCAGCCCAGGGAATTATAAAGTATAGTAAAAGACAAATAGATGTGTGTTTCTTCAAGTCAGCCTGTTGACTTACAGCCACCCCATAAATTTCATAGGGTTTTTTTAGGCAAGGAATATTCAAGGGTGGTTTTCCCAGATTGTTTTTTTTTTTAAATACAACCTCTACAGTACCTGGTATTCACTGGCAGTCTCCCATCCAGATACTAACCATGGCTGATCCTACTTAGCTTCCAAGATAGAACAGGATCTGGTGCCTTTAGAGTATGTAGGCCCTGAGACTCTAAGTGGTTATATCATTTATTAGACTCCATCCTTCTCTATTGTTTTGGATGAGACTTGAATGACATACATATCTGAATTTTCCCATTACTTTTTTCCCCTTCCTTCTTAGTAAATTCTCATCAGAATTTTTTAACTTCCACTAACATACTTATTCAGTTTTCAAAATTTCATAGCAGTATTTTGGTGGACTAGATTTTTTTTAAAAAAAAAAACACTTTCCATGACTGAATTAATTATTTTTATAATTATTTAGCTAGAACTAGTAACTTTTCCAGACAGTACAACCTAAGCAAGATTCAATGAACATGCTATGATATAGCTCCATGTAGTGCAGCCACAGTATTTTTAAGAATAATTGCTTAATTTTTTTAAAAAAAAATAGCTTATATAAATCCTTATTTCTACTGTCCATTAATCAAGAAGCTTGAATGCTTGAAGGACAATGTAATTCTGGAAACTGCTGTATAATGTGTATATCCAGAGACCCTTGTATTACATGCCAACTACTATAGCAGAATACAGATCAGCAACCTCCGGACACTATATATAATTGAAAGTTAACAGGTTAAAAAATGGGCTTCCCAGCAATCAGGAAAAACAGTCAGGAAGAAAAATAGACTTACAAGAATTTTGCTCAATGTTGTCCTGATATTTGACTATCCCAAAATGTTGCAAAGGAATTATTCTGCATTTTAAAAAAACACTCTGGATTTATTTGTTTGTTTGTTTGTTTATTTTGCACAAAAAGACTTTTCTGCAGAAAATGGAAAACAGTTTTCTCTGTGTGTGTGCACATGCACACATGCACGTGCAAAAGAGAAGTCTTTTTCTAGGCAGATTAATTCCTCTGTGATACTCTGGGATGTTTGGATATAGCAGAATATGAAGAAGGGTTTTTTCTTCCACAGCAAGGAGAAAACTAACATATTATTCATCCACACATGTAACAACGAAATAGTTGATGATCTATAACCTTAGTGAAGACCAAAAATTTAGGTACACAGAGTGTATCTGTGTTAAAAGTAATATGTCAATATCCTTCCATACAGTTGCGCTGCATGTCTTGTTTGCTCTTCAGTAATGCCTGAGTTTGAATTCCTCTCTCAATTTTAAGTCCAGCTTCTTGTCTACAATGATAACTCAGAACTAAGAAATGTTACTTTTTTCGACTGCAACTCCTATAATCTCCTAGCCAATAGAGCCATTGGACATTCTGGCTCTGGGACAATGAGTTCTATACTCCCCTCCAAAAGGGTCTAGTTCCCAAAAGCCTCACACTGGTCCTTTGAACAGCGTGAGATGCTCAGATACAAAATAATACTTTTAATTAAGCTATATTTCACAGAAAATGTTCAGACCTTTTGTGCATCAAGCGCCTTTACATTTTCTCATGCAGTTAACCAAATATGAACAAGATCTTCTTTTTTTTCAAACAATATGTTTGCATAATTATGAACTACATGAAAAATAGTTTGTAGCAGAAGGATAAGATAAAATAGTATGGACTTCTGTCATAAACACCTTTCCTGCCTTTCAAAAAAAATGCGTGTATTGCTAATTAATTTTTCTTAATTGGTCTTTTTTCCCACTAATGGTCTTCTTTAATCCAATATGTGCCTATATTTTCAATCTCATTTATAATAATTTTTAATATACTGAAAATAACGCATTTCCAGTTCTGTTGCTCAATTTATGACTGAGAGCTGGAAGAGAATGGAATAGAGATTCAGCGATGTAGATGACACTTGAAAGATAGATCGGTTCCTCCTTCCACATCCCCCGAATAAGCACTTTTGACAACCTGTTCTCATGGTAATAAACCTATTGGATATATCTTTGCTTCTGGCAAGTTTTCTTGGGGACAGCAGAGGAGGGCACTAGATACAACTAAGAACAACACAGAAACTCAGATTCCATAATTCCATGGCAGCTAGTGCTGTCCATGACAAGGGGAGGTGAATCCACCTTGGGTTTTAATCTTTACTTTACAGGAAGTTATCCTAGGTGCTGAGGTCCAACCTAGAATTAGTGCAGTACTTCAATGCTTCATTAAAGTTTGGAACAGAACCTAGGCTCAATTCACCAGTCCACTGATATGATTGCAATCATTATGTAATTTAATGCATCTGTCCACATAAGACAAGAGTGATTATGGTGATGGACTTACTGAACCTGAGAAATGGTTGTCCTTTAGGATGGAATGAGAATCATGTGGCCCTCCTTAGGTTGGTAGACTATATCTCTCAATATGCCTAATCATTGGTTATATAAGCTGAGGTTATTGCTAGGGATGGAAAGAATATTGATTCATTTGGAAAGGGGATGAGAAAGGGGCTTCTTGAGAGTCCAAAACCCCCAATAAGAAGAATCGTCCTCAAGATCCTGTCTAGTTTTTGCCCGCAGTCCTCAAATGGACTTGATGTCATGTGCGGAGTGGGCTGTGGGATGCTAAGGGAGGACTGTGTAAGTTGTAGCCTTCCTAATACTTGCCTTGCTTCAGCACCACCTTCCTAATGTCAAGGGGGAAGGTGTAGATAATCAAGTGAAGATCAAGAAGGCTGTAGCTTTCCATGATCTTCTCTCAGTTACGTCTCCAGGTACCTCTCCACCCCTGTGACATCAGGAAGATGGGGGAGCCAGACTAGAAAGGATCTTCACTCATCTCCCCTTCCTATGTCACATGCTGGCAGCCCTCTCATCCTGTTGCCAGAGACTTCTCCCCACCAACTTCTTTGAAAACTACACAGTTTTAAAGACATCTGGCAGTGGAGAGAAAATTGATTAAATTATTAATTCTATGTTGTGGGAATGAATAATTTAACACCACACGTCCTGTATTCCAAAGCACAACAGATATACATACTGTTGATAGATGCATGGCTACTATCATTCATATGTGCCTTCATAATGTCTACTTCAGACTACCGCATACATTTTAAACAGAGTTGTCCTTGAAAACAGTTCAGAAATGAGAGGTAGAGAATAAAGGTTGATAGGTCTCAGGGAGCTGGCTAAAGTCTTAGGGAATTGCTGTGTTTGTTTGTGTGCGCTAAAAACCAGAGGAGAAAGAACAGGGAGAGAGATGGTACATGAATGTACTTGGGTTCACTGCTCTTATTGGAGCAAGACAGGAAGCTGAACATTAACATTTTGATTCATGAGCACTATTACAGAAGCCAGGGTGGTGGCAGTAGAGGTAGCAGCATAGGGCCTGAGTGAGGTGGGGAAAAAAGGTGGTGGTGATGAGTTTTCTACAAGCGCCAGTGGTAGCATAAGGTCCTGAAAAAAAAATTGTCATGTCAGGTATGTAGGTAAGGCCACATGGGACTGCATTAACACATGGGAATTCAGGAATGGTTGGCACTTCTGCAACTACAGAGTACATTTTGTCACCTGCCCGCTGCCCAAAAATGCTTCAGATCCCCACCTACCCCTTAGTTGGGTTTTACCCATTTAACCTCATGCCCATTTTCACAATTAACTGATCCAGAAGCCTTTGTAGTTGGCCTATCCACCTCTCTGACATCACAAGGATCTATTTGAATGACATCCAGCCCTTAAGTTTGGGGCCTGAAATCTCAGGGAATAGGATGCTCATTACCTGATAACCCTATGAATATACCTGCCCATCCACAAGGAAGTGTAGATTAATAAGAATATATTACACTAATTGGTAACCAACATCTGCATTTATTGTCAGTTTGTTTAAAGACTCAGTTCAAAGCACCAGTCTTGGCCTGTACAGTTCAATATGGCCTTGTTTCAAAGGCCTCAGAAGACTACTACAAATGCCACCATTTGCAACAAGCCATAAAATATCCTAGTTAAAAGTAATTATTTTTGGCAAATTAAAAGTAATTATTTTTGGCAAATTTGTGTTCAGCACTGCTGTTCTGCTATCTACATAGGACGAATGACTCAAAGGATAAGAGACATAAAGATATAACCTTTAAAATGGGAATACTGGAAATCAGAAAACAGTTCATTCCCTTGACTCTGAGCTGAAAATTATCAAATTCAGATTCATTTGCAACCGAGAATTCTTCCTCATGGTGGAAAGTAATTCACCATCCTTTTCTTTTATTCAGTGTGTGTTTAAATTACGCTAATGCTCCACAGAGTTTTATGGGAAGCTTTAATTTGCTTGAAAGAAGTTATGAAAATACTTACAGGAGAAAAGTATATGTTGCATAAGAAAACTCAGGGAGCACAGAGCTCTGGCTAATTGGTAACTAGGAGTCATTCAAAGTCTTCAAATATTGACCACCAATAGATATAGGACTAGCATCCTTGCTGCAGTTATTTCTTTATAAGCTTAGCTTGATCCTCAAGGTTGGCCCAGGACAATATGCTGTATGAAGTAAAGATGCTGTCAGGGCCTCGGGTGTGGCCGTGCCGGTGGGCGCCGCGGAGGCCGACGCCGCGCTTACCTCCGATGAGGAGGAGGGGGGCCCGGGCCTTCCGGAGGCCGCAGCCGACAACGGGGACCGCGCGGTCACCGCGGAGGGCTCCACCGCTGGTGGGGATCGCTGGGACGCCGCGGCGGTCGCCGATCCCAGCGGGGGTCTCCCTGGCATGACGGAGGCCACCGCCGCCGAAGGGGACCGTCCCAGCACTGCGGAGGCCACCGGCCTGGCTCCCGTGCAGCTGGGCGTGGCAGGCGGAGACCCGCTAGAGGAGGCGGGCCCCGGGCCCGATCCCGGGGCACCGCCTACTCGGCGAGGCTGCCTCGGAAGAGGCTGAGGCTACCGCCCTGCCGCCGACGTTTCAGCAGCGGCGGCGGCTCAAGGAGGCCAGCCGCCGATCTCGCGCTGCAGGAGAAACACCTGGTGGCGGGGAGCTCCCAGCTGTAGCACAGCTGGGAGCCCAGCCACGTGCTTGGGCCGGATTGGCCGCCGACCGCCCTAGGGGCCTTTTTAGGCAGACGCGGGGCTGGGAAGGGCACGGAGCTCAACCGTCGACTTCCCAGATGTCTGTCACCCGTGCCTTGTTCCAGCCCAGCCTGTGCCCGCCTCCTGCCGCCTGGCTTCTCCACGACCCTTCCCCAGCGTTAGGTGAAGTAACCTCTTTGCGTTTCGGGTGAAGTAGCCCATTGTTATTTTCCGTTGACGCCTGCTGCTAAGGCCTACTTTAAGTTTCCCCAGCTTGTGTGCTGCAGCGCTCCTGTGAGAGACTGTATTAAACACTGCTTGTGCCTGACTCTGGTCCGGCCCCTGCTTGACCTCCGCCCGCGCTGACAGATTGAAACTCCGTCACCCGGTCAAGCAGGATGGAAGGGGAGAATGCGGCTCTGAAAGCCCAGCTGGCTGCCCAGGCCCAGGAGAACCAGGGCCTGCATGCTCAAGTGGACCAGCTCTCCCATGCCCTGCAGGCCCTGCAGTTCCAGGTCGGCCAGCTGCAGGCAGCCCGGCCCCCGCCTGCGCCAAAGATTCCCATGGCAGTGCCACCACGCTTCACCGGGGAGCCCTCCGAGCTAGAGACCTTCGTGGCCGGCTGCCGGCTCTACATACAGGTCCGGGGCCAAGACTTCCCCAGTGAGTGAGCCCAGGTGGTGTTCATGATAAGCCTGCTCTCCGGGATGCCGGCCAAGTGGGCCACGCCCCTGCTCCGCCAGAATAGCGGCGTGCTGGACAACATGGCCGCGTTCCTGCAAGCATTCCGGGCGGTGTGGGGAGATCCGGTGCAAGCCGAGACGGTGAGACGGCAACTGCACCAGCTACAGCAGGGCCGGGGCACGGTGCGAGACTATACCACCACGTTCCGCCTGCTGGGGCAGGACCTGGCCTACAACGACCGGGCCGGCCTTTCGGCAGAGATCCTGGATGAACTGGCTCGCAGTCCCCTGCCGGAGACGCTGGTGCTGTTAATCCAGCAGGCCCTCCGGATTGACGAGTGCCTGGAGGCCCGGAGGCAGGCTCATCGGGCAGGCTCCTCCAGCACGCGCACCTGGGCGCCAGCTCCCCGGGAGGTCCCGCTCAGCCAGTCCAGGGCAGGTGTCTCTGCCGGCGGGGCCAGTAGTGAAGAGCCCATGCAGCTCGGGGGGGCACGGCCCTCCTGACAGCCGAGGAGAAGGAGAGGTGGCGGCGGGCGGGTCTGTGTCTGTACTGCCTGTCTGCGGCCTGGGAGGACACTTCGCCCACGTGTGTCCGTCAAAGTCCACCGCTCTGGGGGCGCCGGGAAAAGCCAACCCCCAGGTCTAGAGAGCCTGCGAGGCCTGGGGGAGCCTGGAAGCGGGACAGCGCAGCGCATCGGTACGGAGACAGGACCCACTGTTGGTGGCCGCCGCAGTGTGCTTCAGCGAGGCACAACCCATCCCCATGGGGGCCATGATCAACTCCGGGGCGTCCAACAGCTTCCTGGATCTCCAGTTCGCCCGGGACCACCAGATCCCGCTGGTGCCGCTACCAGAGCCAAGGCCGGTGGAGACTATCGATAGGCAGTTGCTGAAGTCAGGCCCCACCACCCACCAGATGGTCGAGGTGGGTTCGAGATCCAGGGCCATTTCGAGTGGGTGAGCTTCCTGGTGGCCGCAGTGCCCTGTTTTCCAGTGGTGCTGGGGATGCCTTGACTCTCGCGCACGACCCGCATATCTCCTGGGCACGGCGCGAGGTGCTGTTCGCGTCCGAGTACTGCCAGGAGCACTGCTGGCCCGAGAAGCTGATGGTGATCCTAGAGACCCCCGGGGCCGGGACATCTGTCAAACTGCCGCAGAAGTACCAGGAGTATGCGGACGTGTTCGACCAGAAGGAGGCCGACCGCCTACCCCCACACCGGGTCTACGACTGTGCTATAGACCTGGTGCCAGGGGCCCCGATCCCGGCAGGCCGCATCTACGCGCTCTCAGAGCCGGAGTTGGCAGCCCTGTGGGAGTTCCTAGAGAAGAATCTGCGTCGGGGCTTCGTGTGGCCGTCGACCTCCCGGCTGGGGCGCCGGTACTGTTCGTCCGCAGAAGTCGGGGGAGCTGCGCCTCTGCAATGACTACCGCACCCTCAACCGGATCACCATCCGCAACCGCTACCCGCTGCACTTGATTCTGGAGCTGCTGAAGTGGCTGTGCCACACGACGGTCTTCACGAAGCTGGACCTCCGCGGGGCCTACAACCTGGTGCAGATCCGGGCCGGTGACGAGTGGAAGACGGCGTTCCAGACCCGGTACAGGCATTACGAGTACACTGTCATGCCCTTCGGCCTGTGCAACGCCCCGGCCATGTTCCAGCATTTCGTGAACAACGTCTTCCGGGACTACTTGGACCACTTCGTCATCATCTACCTTGACGACTTCCTGATCTACTCCCCGAACCGGCAGGTCCATGAGGCGCACATGCGCGCCGTGTTGCAGTGGCTGCTTGAGCACCGCCTCTACGCCAAGCTCGAGAAGTGTGCCTCGACCTCTCAGAGGTCGACTTCCTGGGCTACCGCGTGTCTCACCGGGGAGTAGAGATGAATCCAGCGAAGGTAGAGTCCATTGTGTCCTGGCAGGCCCCGAGGAGCCGCAAGGACGTGCAGTGGTTCCTGGGGTTCGCCAACTTTTACCGGAAGTTCATTTCTGACTACGCGTCGTTGGCCGCCCCTATCACCCAGGTGCTCCGCGGCAAGGCACCATTCCAGTGGACCACCGAGGCCCAGCAGGCATTCGACCGGTTGAAGACCCGCTTCATGACGAAGCCCATCCTGCAGCATCCCGACCCCAGGCGGCCCTTCGTCCTGGAAACCGACGCCTCGGACGTCGCAGTCGGGGCGGTCCTGTTGCAGAGTTGGGCCCGGAAGGGGAGCTCCGGCCGTGCACCTACCACTCTCGGCAGCTGACCCCTCCTGAGCGGAACTATACCATCTGGGAAAAGGAGCTCCTGGCGGTCAAGGTGGCGTTGGAGGCTTGGCGGCACCTCCTGGAAGGAGCATTGCACCCGGTGCAGGTGCGGACTGACCACCGCAACCTGGAATACCTGCAGACCGCCTGGAAGCTGACGCCGCGACAGATGCGTTGGGCCCAGTTCTTCTCCCGATTTCACTTCCAGCTGCAGTACGTGCCGCGGGCCCGCAACCGGCGCACAGACGCCCTGTCCCAGAAGCCCAAATACGCTGCTGCCCCAGAGCCGGAGATCCACTCGACCATCCTGCACCCCGAGAACTTCGCGGCGGCCGTGGACGTGACGACCCTGGCTGAGCAGATCCGGGAAGCCCAGGCCCGGGAGCCACCCCAGGAGACCCTACGCCTGGGGGATGCCTCCTCCCCGTAGTCGGAGTGGGGGGGCTGCTCTACCATTGCGATCGGCTCTTCGTGCCCCGCGGCCCCTGTCGTGAGGAACTGCTGCACCTCTGCCATGACGGGAGGCCCGCGGGGCACTTTGGCCTGTTCAAGACCCTGCACCTCGTGACCCGGGAGTTCTGGTGGCCCAGGGTACGCGGGGATGTCGACCGTTACGTCCGTTTCTGTCCCGTGTGTTGCCGCACCAAGGATCTGATGGAGAGGCCCTCGGGGATGCTCCAGCCCCTGCTGACCCCCGCAAGACCCTGGCGGACCATCTCCATGGACTTCATCACTAAGCTCCCTCCATCCAGAGGCCACACCGTCATACTGGTGGTGGTGGACCTCCTCACGAAGATGGCACACTTTGTCCCGTGTCCAGCGCTACCTTCTGCGAAGGAGACGGCATGCCTAGTCCTAGAGAACGTCTTCCGGCTGCACGGCCTCCCCGAGGGGATCGTGACCGATCGGGGGGCACAATTCACCGCCCGGTTCTGGCAGTGTTTGTTGCGGCAGTTGGACATCGAGCCCCGGCTGTCGTCGGCCCATCACCCGCAGACCGACGGCCAGACCGAGTGCACCAACGCCATGCTGGAGCAATGCCTGTGGTGTTACAGTTGCTACCAGCAGGACGACTGGGTCAACCTCCTGTCCTTGGCCGAGTTTGCGTACAACAACGCCGTCCACGCCTCCACCCAGCAGTCCCCGTTCCTGGCCAACTACGGCTTCCACCCGCGGTGGTTCCCACCGGTCGGGGCGCCTTCCGCGGTGCCTGCCGCAGACTGGTGGCTCCAGGAGTTGCGGGCCATCCAAGAGTTGCTGTGGGAACAACTGGAGCTCGCCAAGGAGGCGTACAAGCGGTGGGCAGACCAGCACCGGCGGCCAGGGCCACCTCTGCGGGTTGGGGACCGTGTCTGGCTCTCCACGTACTTCCTCCCGCCCGGCCACCCTAGCCGCAAACTGGATGCCCGGTACATAGGCCCTTTCACCATCCGGGCCCAGGTAAACCCCGTGGCCTCCCGACTACAACTCCCGCACACCCTGCGGACACACCCAGTGTTCCACAGGTCGCTGCTTCTGCCAGCCACGGGGGTGCGACCAGACACCGGCCCCGGAGTCCCGCCAGCTCCGGTGCTCGTCGATGGTGAGGAGCAGTCCGAGGTGGCCAGGATCCTCGACTCCCGCCGTGCCTTGTTCCAGCCCAGCCTGTGCCCACCTCCTGCCGCCTGGCTTCTCCACGACCCTTCCCCAGCGTTAGATGAAGTAACCTCTTTGCTTTTCGGGTGAAGTAACCCATTGTTATTTTCCGTTGACGCCTGCTGCTAAGGCCTACTTTAAGTTTCCCCAGCTTGTGTGCTGCAGCGCTTCTGTGAGAGACTGTATTAAACGCTGCTTGTGCCCGACTCCGGTCCGGCCCCTGCTTGACCTCCGCCCGCGCTGACAGATGCCCCCTTTTTCCCCCCATCCTATGCATGAGATGGATTGATTCTTGAAATTTCAACACTTTCAGTGGGATAGTATTTTCAAGCACACCTCAGTCAACAGACTTATTAGAAGGGCTAGGATATACTGTGGCATACACAGCTGCATCTCCCAACATAGCATTGCTAGGGAGTTCAGGAGGAACATTCAGAAGTGTGCCACTAGCGCTTCCCACAGCAACTGCAACCTGATATGATCCCTCAGCCTGCCTAAGGGCAGCTGTGTTGGCCCTATTCCTTTTGAAACTGTAGCTGATATTACTGCCAATTTTCAATTAGATCCAGTGCAAAGTGGACTTCTTACAGTTCTGCTGTTAGAGCCTATTAGACATGAAAAGCTTGAGACTGACAAAGTGAAGTGCCACTAACAAGTCACCACACTGCAGCCTAAGAAAAAAGCAACAGTCCCTTTTGAGGTCAAATTAGCATAGTTGATAAGACCTTAGTATTAACACAGTTATTTTTTAGGGACATGGAACACTCGTTTTAATCTTATATATATTTGAGCTCCATACGAGATCTGATCAATGTTCTCATATGTCATGGCGTAGTTTAGGCTGCTTTTAACCTCACCC
This sequence comes from Iguana delicatissima, assembly GCA_948472985.1. Lineage (NCBI taxonomy): Eukaryota > Metazoa > Chordata > Lepidosauria > Squamata > Iguanidae > Iguana > Iguana delicatissima. Next base: position 443,243 of record CAOKZL010000495.1, on the reverse strand, counting down.
TGGTTATGCTCATGTATGTTTTTGTGAGTGTTTGTATGTTCAGCCATGCACACTCTCTGTTAGGATTCCACATCATCCATCCATTGAATGAGTCTGGCCCAAAAAAGCTTATTCCACTGTAAACTTGCTACTCTGAAATAGCCACAGGATCCCTTGTTGTTTTATGTGTTGATGCACTAAAGATAAAAAGAAATACTCATAAATTCTCAGCTTCAGTGAGAAAGCCTGTGATCAACTCATCCCACCGAGAAAATGGTCAAATACCATAGCATTTCACATAGTTTCTCTAGGGAAAAAATGCAACTTTAGGGGGAAAGTCCTCTTTTTTGGCGCAAAGATGATTTGTTCGGTTGAAAAAAAAAGGGTACAAACAATTTTTCACAAATGTGAAAAGTCATTAAATATGGCAACAAAAGGTCTATAATCTTATATAACATGGAGAAAGTTTTCAAAATTATTTGTTCTTACATGCAGGAGATAAAGAAGTGAAGATTTACATCTTTACAGTGGATCAGCACAGCCTCTGCGACTTATTGTTTATAATCCATTTCCCCTATGCTGCCCTCAGCAAAGATAAGGGATTGATTTCTGCTATCTAAAATCCCCTGTAATGGTTGGGGATGGGTGTGTATTTTTAAGGGAAAAAATGTGTAGATCTTTCTTTTAAATTACAAACAGCAAAAAGACATAATTATTGGGGTTATATACTTTTCTCTCTATCACATATGGAGATCTTGATTTTGTATTGTATCTAATAGGTCAGCATAACCAATTCTGAGCTGTTGGAGGGCACACTGCTGCGTGCACATACCATGGTCTTCACTGCTGCACCACTCTCAGAATTTTACAATTTTCTCTTTCTCACACAAAACATTTTGCTATATTTTTGCAACCCCATCATATTGTTGGCCCAGGACATACCTTTATTGACCAAGAAAGCTGGACCAGAAACCATACTCTAAGGGTTGTGGAGGCTGTTGCACAAAAAGAAATTTGGAAAGTTTTGAAAAATGCTGAAGGGACAAGGAATTCCTGTGGTGCCACACATTAACGGTGGGCTGAAAGTATCCTACTCTTGTGGTAGGTAGATACCCATATCTGAGGATAGAATTTTATATTAAATGTTATTACCCTCTGATAATTCAGCTCAATAAGTCTATGAAATGTACCACTTTGTAAATATAGTTTAACTTTTTTCCCCACTTACACCATTCCACACTTTGTAATGAGAATAGTAACATTTATGTGCAATTATTTATTACTATATTTTCCCATAAATAACCCCAATGTAAAAAAAAAAAACAAAGGTATAAATCCAACAGGATGCTATTGGAAGAAAGATAATAAAACACAACTATATTAGGTATGGTGGATTTAATAATTACAAGTAGTAGTGGTGCAAGCAACAGCACACATTCATATCTTTTGTGCAAAAAGCTACTTTTGAGTTTGTGGTTTGTGTGTTTTCCTAAGAGCAAACTCTCCATGGCCTCTTCACACCATCACCCCATTTTTGTGAAAATGAGGCAATCAAGCCATTGAACAAAGTTTTTACTTCCTTTAGAACAAGTGTCCAAATTCTGACCAATTTAGAAGCTATAAACAAGAAGGGAACTTGCAAAGTATAATGAATAAGAATGCCTTAAGAGAACAAGGAAAGAAGTGTTCCTGTGAGAACATGTCCTCTACATTTTACATTCCAGCTCTGACTTAACAATGGTTTCCATGTGTGCTGATTTGGATTGGTTAGCAGTTAGGGGGAAATAACAGATGCTTCTGATTAAGGTATTTTCCCACATTTAAGCCATTCTGATTTTGCCAAGCAGAGACAATCCCTTGGATCAAACTCATGCCACATGTACCTGCCAATAATCATCTAAGTTTGTGTATTTTTAATTTAAACATACCATATCTTTCTGTCTTTTTTTCTAACAAAAGTAGCTAAGAACAATAAGATGAAATAATACCATAAATACAATAGAGGTAGAAATCACTCCACAGAGGTTCATGCTGTGATCTGATGAACACTTACCTGTAAGAAAGGATGCTTCCAAACAATACTTTTGTCATGCACCCACCCTACGTTATTCACAAAAATTGTATGAAAGCAGTTTAGATGTTGTCATCGTCCACTAGTATTAGTTTAATGTTTTTCCACCACTTCCTTTTTTCCCCACTTTTGACATAGGAGGAAAAGACAGAATAGCTGTATTTGGTGGTTAATTAGTGGTACTGCAAGCCATCCTTCTGGATCAGCTGCATGATTTCCACCTGTGTACCTGTGTATTGTACTACTCTCTATCAGAATGATCTAATCCAAGGGTGGAAATCATGCAGCCATCCACAGTTTCCACATTGCACAATTTTAGATTTTGATACTCCTTTAACTGCCATGGCTCTGCCATATGAAATCCTGGTATTGGTAGTTTTGTGATGTATATAGAATAATCTGTGAGACAGTTCCACAGGCTCACCAAACTACAGATCACAGGATTTTGTAAAGTGCAGTTATGACAGTTAAAGTGGTATCAATGTGCTAAAGATATGTAGTGTGGAAAAGACCCAGATGTTGATAGACTGCAATTCCCGGGATTCCTCACCATTGGCCATGAGAGCCAGGGCCACTAGAACTTGGAATCAGCTGAAGGGCCATTTGATTCTAACCCTTGATCTAGTTTGCAGTCTTATATTCACTAACGTGGGAGTAAGTCCTATTGAACAATAGACTTATATACAGCTGCACTATCAGAGAAAAACCTGCCCGTCCCTTAAGCTTAACTTAACCACTAAAAGAACTCCCCTGACAACCTGGCTTCTGAAGAACAGGAGAGTTAGACTCAGAGGAAGCAGGTTTTAAACTGGAGGAAGGAACATCAATGATCTAAGATATGCAGGTGACATCTTACTGTTAGCAGAAAATAGCAAAGACCGGGAATGATTACTGAAGAAAGTCAAGGAAGAAAATGCAAAGGCAGGTTTCAGCTGAACAAAATAATGACCACAGATTATTTGTATAACTTTGAACTAGATGATGAAGACACTGAAATAGTTCAAGACTTTCCATACCTTGACTCAGTCATTAATCAGAATGGAGATTGCATTCAAGTAATCAAAAGACCAGGACTTGGGAGGGCAGCTACAAAGGAACTAGACAAGATCTTGAAGTGTAAAGATATTAAAATTAGGATTACCTGTGCCATCATGTTTCCAATTTTTATGTGTGGTTGGGAAAGCTGGAAAGTGAAGAAACCTGATAGGAAGAAAATCAATTCCTTTGAAATTGATTTTCAAAGAAAAAGACCAATAAATGAGTTCAAGAGCAAGTCAAGTCTGAGATCTCCGTAGAAGCCAAGATGACTAAACTGAGACTGTCATTTGGAGATATCATGAGATCCACTAGAAAAGACAATGCTGCTTGGTAAGGTAGAAGGCAGTAAGAAAAGACCACATTGCAGATTGATTGACTTAATCAAGGAAGCCACGACCTTGAGTCTGCAAGACCTGAGCAGAGTTGTTGATGATAGATGGACTGAAAGTTTCTCATTCATAAGTCAAGTTGTGGACAGTAAACAACAACAAAGTCCAAAACAATGACTTTTCCACTCTCCCAAAGTGCTGCTCTGTGACTTCCTTTTGATTTTGTTAACTATCTGTAACATATAAGAAAGTGTGTACTGAATTATATGAATGTTCATATTTGCCTCTTATAGTATTAATCTATAGATGGGGAAGAATTTTGCTTCATTTTTAATATTAACTGAAGGAAAATTCACAAATTTCTTCAGGACAGAAAGAATTTGCTGTTGAAAAGACTGGATCTGGGAGAATCTGAAACTGGTTCTTGAATAACTGGGGTTTGAGTCCCTGTTTATTCAACTGAATGCTTAATCTGTAAATGACTTGAGTTAACAGGGACTCCAACTCAAGTCATTTACAGATTAAGCATTCAGTGAGTGCTGAATTGAGATCCCTCCCACCTTTTAAGGCTTCTTGTCTTTTGACTGCAAGCAGGTATAACATGGTTCTCTCAACACTTAGAATAGCTACACTTACTGAAGTTGGCTTGTTCAAATGGAAGTGACATGTTTCAGACCCATTTTGAAGGACTTACCATGATTTCTAAGTTACTTGTGTTTGAAATGGTGAGAATCTGAGGCTTTAAAAAAAAAGAAAGAAAAAAATAAGAACTAATAGATTCCCCCATCCCTAGACTGTTCTGAGTTTGAATTTGGACTAGTGAAAATATTCATTATATAGCACAATGCTAAGTGTTTCTGAATCCATTGAGACTTGCTTCTACCTTAGAATTCTTATGATTGCAGCATTGCTTTGTCCATCAAAGATAGATAGATGAGGGATCATAACTTGGAAAAATAAAAGGCCACAACTTTACTGTACGAATAAAATGTCATTGGCGCCAAAGCAGAAAGCTACAGAGCTGACAGTATTCACTTCTGAAAGATTTGTTGTTGTTGTGTGCCTTCAGGTTGCTTTTGATTTATGGTGACCCTAAAGTGAACCTGTCATGGGGTTTTCTGTGGCCGAAAGTGTGTGATGCACCCAAGGTCACTCAGTGGGTTTCTGACGCTTCACCATGAAGGTGAACTGTGGAGGTTATGCTAATACCCACACTCAATGCATGGCGCTTCCAACCTCTTTGCAATGAGAGCTAAGTAGCTTTGTTAATATCTATTCACACACACCCCAGGTGCTTCAGGATGTTCCCTGGGCACTCAAACATCTGCCAACTGTGACAAATAAGCCAATAAGCCAAACTGAAGTCACTTTCCAAAAGACAGAATACAAAGTAGGTGAAAGAGATGCACACAACTGAAGTATACTAAAAAAGGGGGCAGTCCTCTTCAGCCCTGCAGCAGATAAGCAGATAAGACTCACAATGTACACATGAACTGTAGCCATACACAGGACAGAGACCATGGGAAAATGCAGGCCCACCTAGAAAATGTGAAATAAACCCCATAGAATGTGCCCACACTACAAAGAGGTGGAGCATCCCATGATCTCCCTTTCTTACAAATGCACACAAAGCTATCTATCATTGGAGGGACACCACATTCTGTTAAAAAGAGAAATGTCTTTTTTGTTTGGCAGATTCAGGTAGGGGTACAGTCTGCTTTGGCCCTGTTGAAGTGACTCTTGGAACAAAGCTTTTGCCTTTGATTCTTTCAGCTGCAAAAACATACTGTTATTTTTTTTGGGGGGGGGGATGTCATCTTCTGATGGAGGAGCTTTCTTTTTCCTGGAGTTCAGAAGCCACTTGAATTGCTTTCACATTTTGAGTAATGACTCTGCTTCACAATTCATACAAAGTACAGAATGTAGGCTTTTTAGAGTGACCTACTTCTGAAAGAGCAGTGCCAGATGTCCCATCCTCAAAAAAAAAAAAAAAAAAGCATTATGAGTGCTACAACTATTTGTTTATGTAATAACCAGCTATCACGTTGTCTATTCTCATTTGAATTGATCTTGCTTTTCACCTAACTCTAGCATGCAGGGGCGGGGGGGCAGGCAAAGAAGGAATGGAGAAAGTGGAAATGAGTCCAAAACACCTCACTTACGCCAGAGGAACCTTTGTGAAAGGACATCAGTCAAACATAGTCTTCGAAGGAAAAGAGAATGCTTGATCTCCACAGTGCTGTTTTGAGAAAGCAAAATACACTTCTTAAGCACTCTGAAAATTCTGGTGGATCACACTTTCTGCCTTAAGGTTAGAAGAAATGTCAGTTCTCCTCGACAAAGTAAGGGGATTCAAACAATCCCCCCCTTTTTACTCCCCCTCCCACACCCATTCCCTAGGCAAATCTATCAAGCAACCTGCCTGCCCTCTTTGAAAGAATCTCAATTCTTTCCATTTGTGGAATGCTATTCATTCTACCCTATATTTCCTTGACCTTTTTCTTCATTGTCACCTGGCTACCGGAGTATAGTAGCATGCAATGAAAGGTTTAAACATTTGTTTATTTTGAATGTATGCAAGGAGCATTAGCACTCTGATCTAAGGTTTTTCCCCTCTTTATTATGAAATTTAAAATGCTATTTAAATCACAAACATAAAAGAGAGAAAATTCCTTTTGTTCATCACTCTGAACAATTTTCAGAGCAAGTGGTCATGTCCAGTTCTTGAAACTCCACTTTCATCATTGAAATGGGGAGCCCTCTTTCTTACCCTGCAGTCCCTCAACACATCCTGTCCTAAAGTGCCTTTGGAGCACTTCAACCTGCTCTGAAGTACAGGGGGATCATCTGGAGCAGATTTTGAGAAGGTGCAGAGAGCTGGAGGAGGAAATGTTGCAGGGCATGAGAACTTTTAACTTGTACGATTTAACAACAACAACAACAAAAATAGAGGGATAGCTCTATTGACCACAGAACAAAATATGCATTGTGATTATGCATTTATTCAGCCCACCAAAAGGCACAAGATATACTACACTAGCTTTAGAAGCTCTCATACAGCATGCTGCAGTCAGCTTGCTTCTTCTGGTTTAGAATTCCACCTTGTAGTAGTTAGGTTTGGTGTCTTCACCCCCCACCCCCACCCCACACACACACCACAAATTAAATGAATAAAATGCATGGGTAGCTGCATGATATAACAAAATGCAAAATACACAGTGTGGTGACACTAGGACTTAGGCCCTTTCCGCACAACGTTGCCATCCCACCACAACAATGGGCTGTTCCCTATCCAGGAGCTGTGCTACTGTATGTCACCATCGCTATCCAGCTGCTATCCTTTTCCCAAACATTGCAAATCAGTCTTATATCATTTCCAGAAAAAATCCATTAAGAGCCTCTTTTAGCACTACAATCCCATCAGCCATGTCAGTGCAGTTTTGTAATAGCACTTGATAGTGTTTCCTTTCGTTTTGGATCCAGGAAAGGGCAAGATGTGGGCATGCCCACCCTGTCATTCCCTCAGCAACTCCCGTAGCATGGCATGTTTGGACTCTACCACCTCTCTGTGTTTATTTTTAGAATTCTCCTTTGAGGTTTTTTTTAAATACCTTTTTTAGTGATAGAGTGCAAAACTGCAATAGTATATCGGCATGTCATGGTGACTACAATGTGGCTGCACTAGTATGGCTTACTAGAAAAAAAACCGAACCAGTCAGGAGCTGTGGGGCAGGGTGAAGGCAGGGAAAGGAACTTGCCAACAACGCTGTAGTGCGGAAGGAACACCACTGGCAATAACACTACTCATCTGCTTAAGCTGAAAGGGTGCCTAATCCAACAGCATCATGGAAACGGAAATGCTGGGACTGTAATGAAGCAACCCACTATTGAGGTATGATGTGGAAAGGGCCTTACTCTCTCCAATTTTTACCTCCAACAACAGATAAAGCAATCAAAGGGCCTTTCCACCCTACACTAGTGCCATTATTGTCCTTTCAACGTCCTGCGGAATCCTGGGATTTTTAGTTTACTGAGGCCAAAGAGCTCTCTGGCTGAGAATTCTAAAGGCCCTTCCCTAAACTGCAAACCCCAGGATTCCACAGGATGTTGAAAGTGGAATAATAGCACTATAACAGTGTAGGGAGGAAATGGCCTATATGTACATCCCGTTGGCATGCTTCACCTGTTTGTTCTTGTTATGTGCTTTCCAGTTGACCCCAACTAATGACTACCTTATCACAGAGTTTTCTTGGCAAAATTTTTTCAGAGAAGCATTGCCTTTGCCTTCCTCTAAAGCTGAGATAGTGGGTTTCGATGGCTAAACAGAGACTCCCAGAATTCTAGTCCTGTGCTCAAACCACTACACCTTGCAGGCTCTCATCATCTTTACCTGTCACAATCTCCAGTATCAAAGCTTAGAATCACAGAATCATAGGATTGGTATGGGCCTCATGCTCAGTGGAGAAGCATCAGCCCAAGCATCCTCAGGAGGTAGCTGTACAATCTCTTTTTGAAAATATCCAGAGAAGCAGACCCCACGACTCTCTAGGCAATTGGTTCCATTGATGAACTGGTCAAGAAGTTTCTTCTAATGTTCAATTGAAATCTATCCTCCTGTACTTTAAAACCGTTAGATCTAGTTCTATCCTCTGGGGCAGCAAAGAACAAGCCTGTGCTCTCCTCTTTGTGGCAGCCCTTGAGGTATTTAAGGCAATCATATCACCCTTCAATCTTTTCTTCACCAGCTGAACATACACAGTTTTTTCAACCTCTCCTTGTATGGTTTGTTCTCCAGATCCCTCATCCTCATTGCTCTTCTCTGAAATCATTCTAACTTGTCTATATTCCTCTTAAAATGAGGTGCCTAGACCTGAACACAGTGCTCCAGATGAGCCCTGACCAACACAGAATATAGTAGGACTAGTAATTCCCTTGACTTGGAAACTATGCTTCCATTAATACAGGCTATGACAGCATTTGCCTTCTTTGCTGCAGCATCAAGCTGCTGGCTTATGTTCAACTTATGTTCGGCAACAATCCCAAGATCCTTTTTACATATAGTACTGCTGGGCCTTGTCTCCCTTGTCCTATGCCTGTGCATTTAGATTCTGTGGCCTAATGTAGAATCTTGCATTTGCCTCTATCGAATTTCATTTTATTATTTCCAGCCCAGTATTCTAGTTTACCAAGATGCTTTTGTATTCTGTTCCTGTGTTCCAATGTGTTAGCTCCCCCTCTTAAAAGATTTACTGTACTCTGCCTACAAAGTGACTTGTAGCCTCACACAGAACAGAAACAGACCTAGATCTCAAAGGAAGTTACTTTGCTGGTACCAATAGAGAAGAAAAATTTATTACATTTCTTTTATCACCTTTGTTCCCAGTCCCTTTGTGACTAAGAAGACGTGTGGCCTCTATCTGCGCTGACCTGCACCCAGACTGTTCTAAATAGCCCCTTAAATAAATATCTAAAGCAAGATGCAGACATGTAGCCCTAAAATTGACATTTTTCTTGCCCTGCACTCAATCTTTTCTGCCCAAATGTCAGATTTGAACAATAGAAGGAATATAAAGGATCAAGGTGGTGAGTGGGAAGGAGATACTTGAGGAAAATCATCATAAATCATACATGCTATGCTCAGAGCACAAAATCCAGAAGATACTGTAATGATTTTCCAGCTATTAAAACCTGTTGTTATCCAGTGTCTGTTATGTTTCTTAAAAGAATTAGTGGTGGGTGTCCTACCAGATTTACTGGTTGCATCGGTGCCTCTTATTTTTTTATCCTTTCACATTTTGACTCAATTTCTTCTTCAAGAAATGTGCACAAACACACCTCACACTCTCAAAGAGAAAAAATGAGAATGAAAATATCCTGAGAAACTGGAGTGAAACCATTCTCCCACCCACCTTAATACAGTACACCAATCTCAACCAGCCAGCTGTTGACAGCTCCCAAATCTGAGACAGCTGGTTAAGCAACCCCCAGGGCTAACTGCTCCAAAAAGCACTTCTTCACAGCAGACTTCCAGAATCTCTGAGCTAATTATCAGGGTTGGGATTCTCAACTTAATCATCACTGCTAAGTCTCCAGAGTGTGAGGGAATCAAAGAAATAACCCCTGCCTTGCTGAACTGAGCATGCAGCAAAAGAGCAAAAGTCCAAGACAATTATCAGCCAAGCAACCTTGTGTATGTGATGCTGCAGGTTCCACACAGCCACAGAGGCATAAAGACAGCTTAAACTAAACACACAAACCACAATTAAGACAAAGAAAAAGAACCACTCGGGTACAGAAAGCAAAGGGTTTCGTTCATTTAAAAGCCTCAAAGAGGACAAACTTCATCTATTTTTGTTCCTGTTCTTTAGAGTGAATATGCAGTGAGCTCTCTATATGATAAGATTCTTTCTCTTATTGTACATGAAGAGTAGGAGGAAGGTAGCTAGTTATTTCCCCAGGTGACAGTAACTTCTATACAGAGAGCACAGATTCCTGTTCAATTAAAAACAAACTCAGGTGGAACACATGCAATAATTTCTCTCCATCATGCTTATTAACTTTCAGTTTGACAGGAAATTATGCCACACTTCTTTCAGCTATTATGCCTTCAGTTTTACATTTGACACAAGTTTTTGCCAATAGATTTCAGCCTTTATTTGCAAATACCCAAGTACAGCAGAGCCATGCAGTGCCATGCTGCCAAAATATTAAGGGTATAATTAGTTTGTCACTATTCTGCAAGCAATTTTCTTAAAGACAAATACACACGTTTGCATCGTGAATATCAGTAGCAGAGAATCAATGCCAGGAAAAAGTTGGCCTAGATGATTGGAGAGTAGAATCCTAGTTAAATATCAGATTTTTTATAAAATAAAAATCATTCAGCAATAGAAAATTATAAATTTCTTGGAGCATGTTAGCATTAAAAAAAAATTTTCCTTGTGGAAATTTGAGTTCTCTCAATGGAAAATCTTTCTGGAGTCCATGCAGTATATTAGTTGTGCAGTCAGGAGAATGCTATTTGCTACATCCATTCACAGATGTTCACCCAATGTGATGCTGGTTTTCTTTACAGAACAAATCACTATGTACTTATTACTCTCTAACCTTTAACTGGCAAAGCTTAGAAGGGGAAATCAATGCAAAGCGTGTTTGTGTGTGTTGTGTGTGACAGAGGGAAAGAATAAGAGGGAAGGAGGGGGAGAACGAAAGGGATTTCAAAATTAAAAAACATGGAACTCCCAAATGTGGTGCTCATGTAATCAAACAAAACCCTGTTTGTGATATCTGAATATGGGCATTTTTAATTCTCTTCCTTGAAACCTGGGACATGGTTCGTCTCCCTGGAAAGTTCAGGAACCCAGCACACAACAAACTAAAGCACAAAGAAGAACAAAACACTCCATATACTTGAAAAGACTTACCTTCAAGGAGGAAATTTTACAGCAGCATCCATAAAGGCAGGCCTGAAAGAAGAGAAAGGTCATACGTATATTTCAGAGCTGAGAAAGGACGGGGGGGGGGGGAGGCCGCAAAATGACCTGGAAGGCAGAGCAAATACCCCTATGAGAGAGAATTACAGTGTTTGATGCTGTTTAGCTTATTAAAAGGACAAGGAAGAGGAGTTACGAAAGAAAGAAATGGCATGGAAAAAATAGGGGAAATTTTAACTGAAGCTTGGAAAAGTTACCAGGGCATACTGGCTGGGGGAGTCTGGGAGCTGCAGCAAGGGGAAAAAAACCTTAATTCTTCCTGACCTCTGCTCATGAATGCAGGGTTGTATGTTGAAGCTGAATGTTAGTGATTCAGGACACATAAAGGAAGTAATTCTTCATCATTCTTTCCAACTGTCCCAATCTGGCAGGGACAGCCCTGATTAATCTTCTGCTATCCCACTTTCCCAGCTGCTTCTAAAGTGTTCCAGTTTCTTTCTCCCCTCCTCTCACTTTCCCACATCTTCCTTAGCTAACGTCAATTACTGCAAGGTGAGTTCAAAGTGCCGAAATACCATGCACTCATTTAACTCAGTAGGAGAAGCGGAGAGAAGGGGGCTACATCTTCTGAAACACAGTATATATAAACTCCAGGGTTTCTCTGCTTAAAATAGTAGTAGTGTATGTTCTTCCTGATTAATAACAATTTGCCCTGTTGTTGCACACACTGTGATGTAGCTCAGCCACACGTGTCTTGATTTTCATCTGTGAAATGCTAAAAAGCATGCTCTTATACAGTACATATTTAAACTGTGAAATTCATTATCAAGAGCTATAATGACAGCTGCGATGTTGGACAGCTTTGAAAAGTAATTTTTTAAAATTATTATTATTATTATTATTAATCACTAATATACATATTAAAAAATCCAACAATTAAGACAAAACAATCAGTGCTCCACCCACAACCAACAATAAATATAATACTGCTTTAACCCTTCCTTCCCTCCCACTTCAACTCCAAGGGAACAAAGTCAGTGTTTTTTAAAAACCCGTTTCCTTTAATGTGGAGAATTGTATGAATTCTGTCATTTAAAATTTTGTACCCCTTCTTTTCTTTAATTTAGCTTTGAAAAGCAATTAAGGCTATCAGAGACTTTTATTTATTTCCCACCTTTTTCCCATTCCAAGATTCAAAGTGCTTTCAAAAGTTAAAACAAACAACTTTAAAAAAAAAAACATTGTACAAAAGTTTAAAGTACAGTAATTATCGAAAGAATTAAAAGCATGATCCTTTAGAAGAAAAACTATATGAAAGGCCCTTTCTCCCTGAGCAATCTTCTCTCAAAAGCCTACCAAAAAAAAAGAAGAAGAAAGTTTTCATTTTCCTACAGAAAGATAGTGAGGAAGGCATCAGTCTAACCTCTCCAGGAAGGGAGTTCTAAAGGCTGAGAGCAGCTACCAAGAAGGCCCTCTCCCATGTTTTCACCAGATGTATGTATGTATGAGGATTGTGGGACAGAGGGAAGGGCCTTTCCAGAAGATCTCTAATCACAGGCAGGCAGCTATGCAAGAATATGGTCCTTCAGGTAACCTGGCCCAAGCTATTAGCCACGATGGCCCTATGCTACCTTGAGTACCAGAGGCAGTATGCATTTAAATACCATTTGTTGGAGGGTAGGGACAATAAGTTTCCCTCACATCCTGCTTGTGGACTTCCCATTGGGATCAAGTGGGACACTGTTGGAAAGAGAATGCTAGAGTTTGTAAGCCTTTAGTTTGATCAAACAAGGCTCTTGTTATTACTGTGTACTAGCCTTACTTTGGAAGATATTAGATATCACTTTGACATCACAATTCGGCCCCATTTTGCCACCCTCAGCCAAGTGTTTGTGAGGCCCCCGAACAAGCTCAGAGCTAGGCATGGCCATTAATTGCTGAACATTCTTTTCTCCACCTAGGCAAGCCAGACTCAGCCAGATCTTGCTTTAGGAGACCTCCCTAGACAAACACCTCATTAAAGATGCACGCTAATACAAAGAATTCCCTGCCCCGAGCAGGCAACTTGGTGAGCTAGACACTTAACTGTCAAGCACGCTGCATCTGCATACTGGCCATTCCATTGTCGATTCGGAACTAATTCAATCACACTAAATTCTGACCTTTCGGAGGCATTGTCTCGCACCCAAACCTCATTGTTCTCTCCCAAGTACAGACTACCCTACGGTCAGACTAGCCCACTAATATTTGAGCACGTTTGGAGTCCCTTGCGGGACCCCCAGTAAACAGGGTAACACTCTTATATTCTTATTTAGGGGATTTTGCCTGCCCTCTAGTTTCTCACCCAAGTGTAGTGTGAGCATTGTATTTTCCTGCCAATCATAATTTTACCACATCTGAAGAAATGGTTTTTTATGTTTCATTTATTTGATTTTATATTCTGTTTTTTCCCCAAAAGTAGGACACAAGGTGGCTCACAGAAAGATTTAAAAAACAAGAGAACAAGAAAGTAATACTAAAATATAATTAAGCAAGTTATAGCATTAAAACAATTGAATTAGCAATCTAAACACACATTCATACACTACCTTACTAAAAAGTACTGTAGCCATCAGTTAAAAGTTCCTCCTAACATTTGATCATATATCTTTAAAGGAAATATCAATATGTGTACTTCTTAATGCTTAAAGTTTAGGATGCAAAAAAAGGAATACTGATTTATATGAAGTACAAAATTGTTTGTATTCAGTAATGTGTTTGCTTCTGATGCTCATAACTTCTCAATGCATAGTCTGAAGGCATTTGATCCAGTAACTTTGCTAAAGCTAACCTTTGCTAAAAGTAACCTGAGCCTGGTCAGCACTTTGACTAGAAGCAGTTCAAGAGCTATGTGTGTTTCTCTAAGTTCCATGGGAAAAAAGGTCATATGTAAACATAGTAGCTCAAAGAGCAAGAACCAGCATGGTAAAGTGACTGGAGGTACCAAATTAGACTGGAGAGACTCTGGTGGAAATTCCTGCTCAGCCAGGAAGCTAAATGAGTTACTTTGAGTCATTAACTAGCTGCCTTATATCCTATCCTGGGAGAAAGGTGGGGTATAAATTCAATAAATAAATAAATAAACAAACAAACTCTCAGTTTAAACTAACCTATCTCAGAAGGTTGTTATGAGGGTAAAGCTAAGATAAGGAGTCACTTGGAGGAAAAATGCCATATATGGAACAAATAAACAGACATGTTTAATACCTCACCTTGAATAACATGAAGATCTATGATTTCATTTATGATGGTACTCCCTTCAGCAATGCAGATCGTAACTATTCCATTTTCATCTTATTTTTGTGATTCTTATCTATATGATGCTGTTAATCCTCCAAAGGGAATCCACCAGAATCTTGACAGCATCCTTCTTGTTCATGTGACAAGGAAATACCTACCTTGTCCCTTTGTCTCTTTTTCTCACCACAACATGACCACAAAATCTTATACATAACTTGGATGTTGTATTTGAGCACCACTTTGATCACCACCAATCAGCAGTGATATATGCCATCCATCATATTCTTGTTATCCATTTTTCTATTGTGCTTTGAGTTATCTGCAATTTAACTTATTTAAATACACTAGAAAAGGAACTGTTTGCTTGGCTTAAACAACAGAAATTGACAACATTTTGGTCATTTGCCACACCCAGGCTGTATGAGTGTCATGTTGCCATCAGATGTACTCTTGTTGCAGTTCCTGCTCAGCTGTTTGTTTATTTAGCATGGTATCTCAGAGGCTAATGACATCCAGAAAAGTGGAAGGAATTGCCCATATGAAAGGATGCATCATCAATATAAATGAAAACTAAATAAGATACTAGGCATAAGATGCAAATTAGCTGAGAAAGCAATTCACTTAGATGCTCACCAGAGACCCAGACTTCAGGTTGAGGTGCCTCTGCAGAGCTGTCAGACAAAAAAACAGACTTATGTTCTTGCTCCCTGGTTGCTCCCAAATAGGGACCACAACCTACCGTAGGATTCTAATTGAACAGGATGGTGCTAGAAGGAAATATCTCAGAACTGGACTCCCAGAGGAAAGACACAAAGAGTATTCATGAAATAACAAGATTAAAAGAGCACCTTGGGCCAAAAATGTAGGTCTTAAAGCAAAAGAGCCCAGAACGTTAATGACTGAAACAACAGTAGCTAGGGAACTGTTGTGTTGCTGCACACGCACACGTTCCCCCCAAAAGATTTCAGCAGCTTTAACAAGAAAAGAAATGACAAGACTGCCAAAGACAGTGGTTGGGTGAGTAAATTATTGTCATGGGAAGTAACAATTCCTTGTAATGCATCAGTATTGCAAATATTGCGTTTAAAATAAACTGCCTCCCAAAACACTTTACGGAGTTAAATACAATAAAAAAGCAAAGTGCATTCAGGGTAAATTGCAGCAACCAGTGGGGTACAGACGAAAATGTGTGAAACTAAGAGTATAAAGAGCAAATAAAACCTGCAGTGTGACCAGGCAGGAAGCAAACTGAGGCCCAGGCCAGATGTTCAATGACTCTATTAAAATAATAATAGCTGAAGACAGAATGCAATGTGAGTCTTTGCCAGTTTACTGGGTTTTTTTGGTAAAGTTGAAGACTTTCATGGGTGGAATCCATAGGTTGTTGTGAGTTTTCTGGGATTTGAAGCAGTGTTCTATTAGTATTTTCTCCTGATGTTTCACTTGCATCTGTGGCTGACATCATCAGAGGATCCTCTGAAGATGCCAGCCACAGATGCAGGCAAAACGTCAGGAGAAAATATTAACAGAACACGGCCTCAAAGCCCGGAAAACCCACCACAACCTTCCTTTCTTTCTTTCTTTCTTTATTTATTTATTTATTTATTTATTTATTTATTTTACTCACATTTAGGAAGTGGTTGAATGTGTCAATATTCTATGTCCAATAAGTTTAACTAATTTTAGGCCCTTTCCACACACGGAGGGAGAAACGGGGTAAAACGGAGCTTACCAGAAGCCAGGTAAGTCCGTCAGCATGAAGAGCAGCGCGAGTTCGCTGCTCCACACTCCTGCGGCATCCAGCAGCGTCCGGCAGCATCCAAAATGGCGGCTTATGACTGGTGGAGGCTCTCCACCAACCGAAGAAGCTCGCCAGCCAGAAGCCTGCCCCCGGCAGATCTGCAGGCACGCACTTGTGCGTGTCTGCAAATCTACACCGGGGCGCTGCAACGGGGTAGAATGGGGCTGCACGCTCGTGTTTTTTAAAAACCACGCCACCACTTCCAGTCGCTTCAGGGCGGTTTGTAGAACCTCAAAATTGTAAATGCCCCAGCGCACTCCACGGTGTAAATGACCTCCCTTAGAGGTCGCTCTACACCAGTGGTTCTCAACCTGTGGGTCCCCAGATGTTTTTGGACTTCAGTTCCCAGAAGCCCTGAGCATTGACCATAGTAGCTAGGGCTTCTGGGAGCTGAAGTCCACAAACATCTGGGGACCCACAGGTTGAGAACCACTGCTCTACACCTTTTTAATTACCCCGTGTGGAAAGGGCCTTAGTCTGATCAAGAGGGATTACTATAAGCAGTGTAGTCATTTTTCCCATGAGGGGAAAATGTAGGCGTGTTCCTATACTAGAAGGCAACTGAAAGTAGGAAAATCCAAGCCCACAAAAGGGAATAATGCAAAAGAAATGAAAAGAGGTAAGGAGAAGAGAGTAAAGATCATTTTGACATAGTAAGGGACTATGGAGAGAAAACTACCTCACTATCTCACAGGGTTAGTAAAAGAATGGAGAGATTTTTAAAAAATGAAATGCAGACATTGTAGATGTGAAAATAGTACAAGATGGTGGGAATGGAATGGACGCTTGGACCAGTTGCCAATGGCATGAATGGGAGCAGTGCAAGAATTGTTGCTTAATTTTCATTAACTTAATTCAGTGTGATTTCCACAAGAAGACTTCCTAAGACATTGTGTCCATGTTGAGAGGAAAGATTAGAGAAGAAGGCATTTCATCCAGAAAGCAGGAAGCTATAGAATACAACACTGCATGACTGGGTGATGGTATATTTTTCAGAAAATCAGGTATTATTTGTCTGAACTATGGAGAAACAAGTTTGAAGATGTTACTGGAGGTCTGACAGTTTTGCCAATAAAGGTACTTCAGGAACCTGCTGACAACCACAGTCCTGCATCTATTTTTCCTAAGGAAAGGTGAGAAAAATGTTTCATTCCAGTGGTTAAATGCCAGGGATTCACTAGGGTGATTTCAAAATTACAACAGTTATTTTGAAGCCATTTAATATGCTGCAAGGGGGGCAGGGTTACCTCAGTTCACTGATTTCCCAGCAACATAATTCCCTTTTTTTCTCTGTCAACAATATCTTTTCTCTTGCTAAACCTTTCTTAGCCTTTTTCTCTCTCCCTCTGAATTCTGGGGAAACCTTCACTAGCCAAACATTTAATTACCATTTTGGTATCCCTTCTCACTCTCTGGAAAGCTTTGGAAAGTTTTGACCTAGTCTTCATGGATCACTCAAGTGTGTTAAAGAGAATTCATATTAGAATAGTTTAAATGGTCCAGATTTCAATAGTGGAATCTTTGTGGTTGGTGTGACAGGCCAGATTATTCAGTTGTCAACTCTGTACCATGCTCTTATAACTTTAAAAATGATAGGATTCACCCTAATATCACATATAGACGGTAAGATAATGTCATAAGACTTAATACAGGCAGTTAGAGATGTGTGACTGTGTGCCTGCATCAGCAGCAAAGCAATTGCAACTTTTATGTCAGTCTGGGTAGAATGCCAGATACTCTGGAGTTAAACAAGATAAGCAAAACACCTGCACACTTGAAGCTCATGTACTTGTACTCAAGAAGCAGGGACAACAGCAGGTTTAGAAAGAAGGCAAACTGTGATATACACCCAAGTTGAGACAGGTGGGATAGAAAGGATACCTCCTTTACCCAAATCTCTATTTCAATTGGATAAGAGATAGTGTACCTCTCAGTTGTGATTTATTTTCATGTATCAGCTGACAAGCTGAGTGGGCATAAGGAGAGGAGAAAAGAAGCCCAGAGATAATTCTTATCAGACTGCCTTCAGACACAACCCCAACAAAAAAATTATGTTGTCCCCATTAACCACACAGTCCCTGAAAGCCTGATAATCTGGTGATTGGTCCAAACATGCTGCTCAAGCATGCTGTGATACCTGTAAGTCTAACATAGATTGTAAGTGATGCCTATTATAATTTTCTATAAATTAATAATGTCAATAGATACTGTTATAAATTATTAATGTAACAGATACTGTTAAGAGTTAATAATGCTCAAGAAGTTCAACTCTTGAATGCAAAGAGATAAGAATGTATATCTGTCATGGATATTTAGCTATGTTATATTATTAAAAGGATTATGAAAATGATATAAGGGACAGAATTCTATACATGTAAAAGTATATGGGAAACGTCTGTATAATTCCTTAGCTGACACTAGATGGGAAACTATGAAATTATAGAAGAGCATGATACTGAAGAAGGAGGAGGGGGAAGGGGAGGAGGGGGAGGGAGAGGGGGAGGGAGAGGAATTAACTATATTAAATAGTTTAGAAAGATGAAGTGCTAGGATGTATTAATTATTCCCAAACCTATTAAAGAGATGTAGCAAGATCATCATTCAGTTGTTATGAAAGTCCATATGGAAGTATAACATTCTAATAGTCATATTCTATAATGTAATGATGTAATGATATCTTACGTGCAATGTCATATTCTACAATGAAATTAAGCACTCAGACATTGCTGTGCCTGTGTTGCTCCCTAAGGGGGATGTGTGTGTGTGCATGGATGCTTATAATAAATAGCCTAAAGAGTACCAAAGGAATCTGCTCATTCCCATAAAATTATTCTGAATTTCCAGAACTTAAGAACGTTGAGTGGAATGTTTAAGCCTGCTTGATTTAACCACCATCATGAGTCTGGGATCCCACTACCAAGTTCTTGTCACCTGATAGTGGGATCCCAGACTGAATCCAGAATTATCTGAAAAGTGGCAAGGACCCTGAATCACTCAGTCTAAGACATGGAGTGGGAAAGCACAGAGCATGAGAGGTATCTTCATCATGTTTTAAGGCATTTAGGCAAAAAAAAAAAAAAAAAAAAAGACCTCCTGGGGGACTGTATGCAGTCTATGGGCTGTACTTTGCCCATCACTACCTTACTGGATCATTTATTCTATTTTCACCAGTTAAAAGCAATGTTTCTTTTTTTTTCTTTTTCATTTTTTGGGGGGCAGTGGGGCAGACAAGGAATGTATCTAATAGTTTGACCTTCTCTCTGTCCTCTGCTAGAATTTCACCATCTTCACCATGCAAAAGCCTACCACTTCATTGTTCTTCCTCTTCATTTGAACACAGACGAAAATCCCGCCTTCCTTTCTTCCTTCCTTCCTTCCTTTCTTTCTTTCTTTCTTTCTTTCTTTCTTTCTTTCTTTCTGGGCAGAATACCCTGATACATAAACCTTAAGCAGCTGCACCTTCTCTAACCACAGGGCAAACAGTTTGCACTTGCTGCAGCTTTAGCCCTGCAGATAAAATTGCTGCAACCATAGCCAGCTACCACAAAGGACAAGGGGACAGTTTGTACTGTAATATTCCTCTAAAGGGGAGCGGGGAACACCTTCCACTTAAAGGAATAAGTTATGGTTGGAACTCTATCTCCACAGCAAGGAAGTTCAGACCATAGATCACTTATCCTATGTGAATGCAAAACATGGGCACACTGATGAACTCTAACTTGCTCCCTTTGGGTCATCATGTTCTACTTATTGAAACCAGGCAACTACATATACATACTATTCAGATTCTTTGCTCATTGTGCAGATCACATAATGCATCATGAAAGAACTGAGCAAAAAATCCCCCCAACACATAGCTGATTTTTTCACTCAAAAACATTATTTTCAAAGTGGCTTGATAGGCTGAGCTTTCTTAATTCTTTGCATAGAATGAAGGAATGTATACTTTGTAGCCCAATGTGTTTCATATATCCCTATGATCTGTTTTCTTTGCTACCTTTTTCCTCACAACATACTTTTGCCTTTAATGCATACAAACACAAAATACACAAAATGCATACAATACAAATACAAAATATAGATAGATTTATCTGTAATGAGAATGTTATCTAGAAACAAGATTTGAAAAAGAAGAGGACTGGTAAACAATAATAAGTGTTAGTCCAGATACAGAGAAGTAATGCCACAACATTTTTTAGTGGATAAACTACTCTTATTTGTGTATGAGTCACTGACAGGAAGCCAGCCACTGCATGGCACATGTAGTGCAGATATCTCTGTGTGACTTGCCAAATGTGAGTTTCTGCCGCCCAAAAATGTGATCTGAATCACAGCTGTGGCTTTACCTATTGGCTAAACATACTAAAAGGGAGTAGCAAGTTCATTTCTCACCAAAACGCTTGGGCTGAGTAGAAGCTGAATATTTTGCTTTTTGGTTGAGACATTAACCCAGTATCGGCAAAGAGGTGCTATCCGCATTCTTCCCCTAGTGAAGTTATGGGTAGCAGAAAACAGCTGGATGGCAAACTTGCCTTTCATTCACCTTAGATATCCTCGTGGCACTCCCTCACTTTGCAAGAGATGCTGAATGTTTTCCACACAGAAGAAAACATGAGACCTTTCTAACGAAAACTGTTATGAACCATAATTACATGATGGTTGCGGTTGTTCTTATGTGACTTCAAGGCATCCCCAATTTATGCTGAGCTTATCATAGGGTTTTCTTGGCACCATTTATTTAGAGGTGGTTCACCATTGCCTTCCTTTAAGACTGAGAGAATGTAACCTGCCCAGGGTCACTCAATGGATTTCTATGCCATAGTGGAGATTCAGCCCTCGGTGTCTTGGAATCCTAGTCAATACTCAGATCGTACACCATGCTGGTTCTAATATGATGGCTAAATTTATAATATCAAAGAAACCAATAGTCAACAGGAACATAATCATGCAGAGTCACTGTAGAAAACAGACCATGTTCTTGCTACCAGTTCTATACACACTCCTAAAGAAACCATGTACACTTACATAAAAGCTGGTGTACCTTACCCCTTTTAAGGCCACCTTTTAAAGAGACAGGTCTTGCACATCACAAAGTACTACTTCTACTGCTCAAAAGGGAATCTACCACAGCATATTGATATGCTGCTGAGAGTTTCCCCCAGGAAACAAATGATAAGTGTTGCAGCAAAAGAAAGTCATATTGCTGAGGGGGGAAGCACATTTTTCATCCCATCATTGAACTCTCTATTGTCCACATGAAAAAGGAAATATTAAAAAAAAAAGAAGAAGAATGGCATTGACTATTCCTTTCTTTGGTGAGATACCATGGAAACCTATCATCAACCTTAATCCATACAATTGCTAGCACCGCCACATAAACTATTCCTGTTCATTACAAAACTATTACCATTCAAAACTATTCCTGTTCATTACAAAAAAATATGGTTTTGTGGTGAATCGTGTCTAAACTTTGCATATAGCGATAACAGCAATGATACCAGAGTATACTGAAAAAGCCACTAAGAGAATTTTTTTTCAGAATTTCTCCATTCTCCATTCTCAGCTATTTGAATATCTGGAAGCTATACTGGGAGAGCATACAGATATGACCTAGTAATACAAAAATATTGAAGCATTGTTTTTAAAATGCATTAGGAAAATACAGGCAACTTTGCCTCTTCCTCCATTGGAAATTTCAAATTTCCTTAGCTGACACATGCTTTCATCTTAATATCTAAATGGCGAATACTGAATCATGTATTTCCCTGTATTTATATGAACTCTACAACATATACCATTATTCTGTTTTGCTCCTCCTCACGGCTAGTAGTAAGTAACAGCCTGAAGTATTACCTCCCCTCTATATAGCTTTTAAGAGGTGTGATTTTGCAGCATAACCTAGCTCAGATATTCTTTACTGATTCAGCCATAATGTTTCAAGTGGAGAGACTTGCATCACAGCCTTGGCAAACACCAATATGTTCTCTGCAGCCTGCTATTTTTTGCTTAACTTACCAAAAATAGCTATGCATAGATTTAGTGTCCTCAAATTACTAATGCTTACAGGCAAGGATGTTATCAACTTTCTGCTGGGCATCCAGAACCTGCTGTGGGTTGACAAAGAATAAAAAATAAGTGTAGAGGCTAGATATAAATCTATACACTAAAGACTGGCATTTTATGAGACTTCTTTTAGTCTTTGGACTCTATGCTACCTTAAGATTGGATGTCCTGTTTATCTGGTTCTCTTTTTCAATGTCATATGTCTGTTGTTTCTAAGTATCCATAGCTGAGATGATGCTATTGCTAACAGAGTTTTATGAGCAGCAATGAGAATTTCAGCCTGATAATGGGAAGACCATCTTTGACTAGACTGGGATAGGGCACTTGCAGAATTCCAGACACTCTTGAACTCCCTATTTCCATCAGCTTCAACTAACATAGCAGTGATCAAGAATAATGGGAGTTGTCATTCAACGATATCTGGAAGGCCATCGATTCCTCATTCTATCTCTATGGTCTATCTCACTACCATCCTCATAAACAACACTGTGACAAAGTATGTGTTTTACTTCTGTCTGAGAATATTGCTCCATTCTCAAGGCTACTAAGTTGGTTCATGCCTGAAAACACATCTGAACAGGAGCAACTAGACAGTAGACAGACATTTCTCTCCCTCTCTACAACTCCTGGTTATCCATTGAAACTGATTGGCTATAGTTTCAGGACAGACAAAAGAAAATACTTTCTCTAAAATACAAATAACAAAGAATCCACTTACTATGGGATGTGATGGGTACTACCAGTATCTATGGCTTTCAAAAGGGATGAGACAAATTCAAGGAGAACAGATCTCTTTAGCAGTTATCAGCCTTGTCAGCTAAACAGAAGCCCCAGCAATGGGCCACTGAATGCCCTAAATTGAAAGAGAAGCAACAGATGGTTTGGCTTTCATATCTTGCTGGTGTTTGGCTACAATTTGACACAGAATGCTGGACTAAGTGGATCCATCTGTGTAATCAATAAGAATTCTCCTTTTGTTCTAGTTGAAGTGTCTCAGTCAAACCATCAGGCAATATTGTCTTCCTGAACTTATATGATAGCTCCCCACCCTCTCCAAATGGTTTGTCAAAGAGGTAAATTCAAAGGTGAGGAAAGTTCTCATAAGAAAGGCTTTTGGAAGGACCAGCTAAGGATACTTAAACAAAAGCCATTGTGATACAACACTGAGGATACAAAGAAAAGTGAAGTTCAACTATGGCAAAATGGATCAACAGTCAACAATGTCCACATTAAAAAGTTTTGAATTTCTAGCTTGGTGTTGAAATTTTGGCTAGCTTCTGTTGTTCTTGTTATCAATGTTATTGTTGTCATTTCAAAGTACAGCCAGTGGTCAGTGGTGGCTTCTGTGTCATGTGGGAAGTGAATCCACTCTAGGTTTTACTCTGAGCTGAGCCCTCCAAGGTGCAAAACCTATTTGGAAGATAAAGTTCAGCATCTTGGATAGCTCCTTGAAACTTCAGGTTACTGCCTGAATTAGATTCACTACCAGTTTCCACCAGCTACAATATTACTGCAGCAAGAAAGCAGCACAGCAGCGTAAATGATTATTTTGGCTCTGCCCTTTGTTTCTATCATAACCTCAATGACAGGATCAGAGCTATTGTGATAAAAGAAAGGCAACCATTTATTTCCAGTGACCCACAACAGTCACCTCTGTTACTATTTAACAGCAGCATTTGTGCAGGACTTCCTGACAAAGCCACTAAATTTTGCATGAAAGGAAGATATCTAAAGAGACTCCAGATATATTTTATTTGACCTTTTCTAACAAAATGTTCCCAGTATTCCCTTCAATGAGTCTCACAAGCTAACAGAAACAAGTCCAGAAATCCAATGAAACTCCCACAGTGCTAAAACATTTAGGCTTGTTGAAGAAAATGAAACTTACTATTCCAAATCAGGATGGATAGATTTAAGCTGATCAAAATCTATGCTTAGACTCTTTAAGGAAAAGGAGCAATCTGACCATCATTTTAGTGTAGACTATGAAGGCTTTTAGAATTGATGGTTTTCAAGCAAAGGGCTGTAAAAGCACACTGCATTGTTTTAAATTGCACTATTTTAACTGATTTTAAAAATCTTTTTAAAGTATATGCCTAAATTATTTTGATATAGTTAATAGTTTAGTTATATTTTAATGTTGACTTTTTGTATTTTTTAAATCATAATGTAATCATTTTAATTTCTAAGCTGCCTTGAGCCCCAATCTTGGAGGGAAAAAAGCAGGACATAAATAAAGATAACAACAGCAACAACGACATGAGATTCAGGCCAGTGTAGTGGTTGGGCATTGGACTGTGACTCTGGAGACCAGGGTTCAAATCCCTGCTCACCCATGGAAACTTATTGGGTTACCTTGGGCAAGTCATACTCTCTCAACCTCAGAGGAAAGCAAGAACAAACTTCTTCTGAACAAATTTTGCCAAGAAATCTCCCTGAAAGGTTTGCATTAGGGTTGCCATAAGTTGGAAACAACTTGAAGGCACACAACAACAACATCAACTACTACTACTAAACAAATAACAACAATAGCAGCAATTGAAAGAAAATTACATTCCAAAAATCTACTTCATCATCTCAGTCTGACTGTTCTACTCTCCAGAAACTTCCCTACCATTCTTCCCTACGAGCACTCCTCACCAGTGGCTATGCCAGACCAGGATGCTTAGAGATGTAGTTCAGAGGGCTGTACCACTCCCTAATATAGAGCAATAAAACACTTGAGTATGGGTTTGTTGTTCTTTTTCCTTTCCACCTCTTGAACCTCTCTCCCATAACACCAATGCCACCAAGTAAGTCAATAAGCAACTACTAGTGATCAATGTAATAGTGAAAAGATCAGTGCCTATCTGAGACTCAGACAAAGTGATGCACTCAGATATGTGGAAGCAATTAAACCAAGACTAACATTTTTCTCATTAAGATAATTTTCTAATCATTCTTGTAAGGTTTTAATGAGTGACACACTGACACTAAATACAAATTTATCATTTCCCAAAATAACAATTTGATTGGCTTGAGTGAAATCTTAATTTCTTCAACTGAAGAGATTTGACTTTGCTAATCTATCACATCAGTGGGTTTCACTGGATATGTTTCAATAGCTCCTGTTGAGGAATTCCTCTAGAGACAACCCATTCATTTTCAGGCATATCATATATCAGATCATTGGTAGTAGACACTGTATTGTCTTACATCAGTTAGAACTCTTTCACTGTGTAAATTAGGGATGTGGAAAATGCATCCCATGGCTGCATGTAGCCCACTAGGGCTGTTTTTAGGCTCCAAGGGACCCCCACAGCAGCTCCCAAAACATTTGGGAAAAAATTGAACTTTTTTGAAACTAAAAATACTCTTCTTCCCTCCATGGGCTACAGGAAGAAATGTTGCCATGTTTTGGTGGGGGTGGGGATTGTTTTAAGCTCAGGACAGGCCTTTAATCAACCAGGAAGTCATATAGAAGTTTACTTCCTGGTTGAAAAAAGACTCTCCTGGTCTTAAAACAGCCTATGAGAAACCCCAAAACAAGGTGAAATACCTCCCATGGCCTTACAGGGCATAGCATGACTGAAAAATTATTCTCCGAAAATCCAAAATGAAGGGCACACCTCTACAAGATCCCAAAGAAAGCCACTGTGGCCATTCAATCCCCAGAAGTAGCTTCTCTTGGTCTAGAAGCTTGATTTCTGAAGTACCGAGAACTAAGGGAGTGTGACTTAATGATCAAGAAGAGGTGGCTTTGGTGCTGATGATAATAGCAATAGCAATAGCATGTTTATTTCTATACCACTTATCAGCTAAGTGCTCTCTAAGCAGTTTACAATGTGTTAGCTAATTGCCCCCAACAATTGGGTACTCATTTTACTGACCTGCAGAAGGATGAAAGGCTGAGTCAACCTGGAACCCGGCAGGATCAAACTCAGAACCTTGTGGCTGCACTACCAGCATTTAACCACTGTGCCACCAGGAATCCAATGGTGATGATGGCAGTGACAATAACTATGACAAAGGAGAAAACATGGAAACCTATATTTGGCAGTCAGGTCAGAACTGGCACAACATTGAAAAAACATGAACAACTTTATCCATATAGCTGGTTGAAAAATTTCATATAGAGGAACTTCCGGTTTTCAAGGCACCAAAACTGGCAGTGGAGTGACGATCACTGGTCACCCTTTGGTGCCAAATGTGGTACAGCTGGCAAACGTTTATCAGCCGACTACCCCCCCCCCAGTAAAGGCTCGCTGGGGACCCACAAAACTCTCCAGCCCCCCCAATTTGAGGCTATGCTCAATCGGGAGAGTGGACGAAAGTTGGGGTCGAAGAGCATCCACAACCCCATTTGACCACCACATGAAGCAGCACGATCATTGCCAAACATCTTTTTAAAATAAGCTTGCTTTGGAGTGAAGAAAGAAAAATCTAAGCTTATCTTTTGAAGGTGTGCCACCTCTTCATAAATGGACCACCAATCCTGCTCAATATATTTGTAAGTAAAATTTGGCACTGGGTGATAAACCCAGCTTGAGCTCATGAACGAGACAGAACAATTTATTGACATGACTTTTTTGCTTACAATAGACCTCACTGAGCTCGCTGAGGAATTCAGATGGTAGACTGTGTGTGTGTATGTATATACACACACATACATACATACATTGGCTTCGAACAAGAAACAAAGAAAAAGGGGGAGGGAGATACTGTTTTTCTGAAATGTGTGATTTGACTGAAACCTTACGCTGATCGTCAAGAAGACCCAGTGACGAGTTTTAGATGCTGTTCCTCCTGATCAATTACAGTTTGAACTTATTACTACATCTGGGTAAGATTGGACAGAACTTTTATATAGATTTTTGCTGGAACATTCGTGGATTATAACTATAGACATATTCTAACTAAGGCTGGAGCTCGCTAGAAACCTCGCTAAAAGCCTAATAACAGTGGAGCTCACTGAAGAGACAACTCCAAAATAAATTTTGCTAAGGACACCTAGGAGGATTTAAAAGAAAGTCCGAAGACATAGCAGGACTGTAAAGACCATAAGGAAGAACTGTGAGAAAGAGCTAAAACAAGACTAATAAACAAGACTGTATCTGTCCCTGAACTGACGGAGATGGAAACAAAGACTGAGGCCCTTTCCTCACGGGGGGCGAAACGGGGCGGCGCACGCAAGGGCGGAGCTTACCTGGTAGCAGGTTGCTCCATCCCTGTGGGGAGCGCGGATTCGCCGCTCTATACAGCGGCAAATTTCAGCGGCGCTCGGCAGCGCTCAAAATGGCAGCCGGCGGCTTCGGGCGGCTCTCCACCAATCAGGGCAGCACACCAACCGGAAGCCCTCCCCCAGGCAGATCTGCAGGGACGCGCTACCATGTCTCTGCAGTTCTTCACCAGGGGCTGCCACAGAGCAGCGCGGGCGAGTTTCATAAAAACCACTTGGGAAGGTTGTTTTTATAAAACTCGCAGCGCCACCCCCGCGGCTGTGCTAGAGCGGCTTGAGGTGTAGAGCCTAATTTTTTCCAACTGCACTAGCACACCCCGCGGTGAAGAAGACCTCCTGGAGAGGTCGCCCTAGTGTGGGCAATATGCCCATGTGGAAAGGGCCTGAAACGAAGACAGAAACAAAAAGAAAAGTGCAAAGATGGCTGACAGTAGAAGTATTTTAGATAAAATTTCATTGTTATTTATAAATAGCTCTTAGTGGAACTGTACTTGAATTTCATGAAATAACTCTAAATATTTCTTTTTCTTATTTCGGGGGGTATTATAGTTATTATAGTATTACAATATTATAGCATTACAGCCATACAACTGTTGATTCTATTGATTTTTATTTTCATTGAATTCTACCTTCTGAACTCTTTACACTAAACTCTATTTTGTTGTTTTGAGGTTATGATCCTAACTCTACAGTGACTTTCTAAATATAACTGAAGTAAGATATATATAAGACTGATATAAAACAATTTAGATAATTTGATAATTCTTCTTTCATAGCATGGTGAAAACTGTCATCTTGGAATTAATATCAATTGTAAAATAGTCGATTAGAAGAAGTGAAGTGCTAACGGGGGAATATAGAAAGTAAAGAGAAATTTATAATATTATAATCCATTAATTGTATCACATAGCTTTATAAATTCTTTAACCCCTATCTAATTCATTACCTATTTCAACTGTGATATTTACATAAGCATAAGCATAAAATTAACCTTTCAGTTCATATAGATTATTGTTAAGAAAGTAAAAATTGGAGCATTCTAAAGAATTGATATTATTTAATGGTGATTACAGCTGGCATAGTGCCATCGGACTTTCCTGGAGGAAAAGAACAGAGAGAAAGTTGCTCTGTCATTTTGAAATAATAAACAATCTCCGGGAACTGTAAGCTGCTAGCCTATTAAGGCCAAATGAATTAAGATAAAGGCCAGTTAAAATCACAGCTGGACTGTAACAAAACAAAACAAAAATAAAAAAGATTTTCCCGAGCATTTCCCTTTAGGGTTGCCACGGGCAAGCCATAACAATAACCTCTATATAAGAAGTAAACGAGATCACTTCCAGAATGTCAACCATGACAATAGTTAAAAGGAAAGCGATTTACAAGCTAAGCAAAAATATATCCCAAATCTCTACAGGTAGAAGAAATCAAGACATTCCACCTAACCCTACAACCGGCCAGTCAACAGGTCTAATAGACATTTCTTCTTTTAGACGAATTTAAAAACCTAGACAGGATATCAAACAGGAAAGACAAAAAATTAGAAAGAAATGAAAGAAGTAAGAGCTGAGATAAAAATGGACATAAAAAAAATATTTTTTTAATTTTTTAAAAAAAATCATTTTTTTTACAAATAAAAAATAGAAAAAGTTAATAAAGACATCTCAACAATTAGGACTGGTGTAACAAGGTTACACAGCAGGATAAAACAACTGGAATTAGATTACAAATCATCTAAAGAGACTCAACACCATCAAGAAGCATCAATACACATACAAGAATTAAGATACTGTGAAAAAAGCCTGAAACTGGGGGGTTTCATAAAAGATTTCTATGAGAAAATTATACCAGTATTAGCACCTTATACAGAGATTCCGGAAAAAAATTAAGTGGACATTGATAGGATCTTCAGATTGAGTTCAAAGCTTGCAAAGGAAAAAAACGGGCCCAAAAGATGTTATAGTCTGCTTCACTAAATACGGTTAGGGATAAAATTCTTCAAAAGAACTATGAGTACAAATTGATGATAGATAATAAGGAGATAAAAATTTTCAAAGACATACCTTAATATTAAAAAAAAAAGAGTACAAATTTCTTACACAATTTTTACAAAAACGTAAGATAAATTTTAAATGCGAGAGAATTGAGGGAATCTCAGCTTCTCAAACAAAGATGGCAAAAAGTAACCACACCAGAAAAAGCCAAAAGACTTACATAAAAAAATAAAAAAAGACTTTGGGTAACTAAAAAACAGACTTAAATCCCCAAAAAAAACCAGGGCAGGAGGGTGAAACAACATCAGGATACAACCAAGAACTGAAAGATAGTGGATCTGAGCAAAAAGAGGAGGAATTAGAGGGGGAAGAACCAGATTTTGAATCTGACAATAGAACAGAAATAAAAGTAGTGAACAAAAGGGGGGAAGGGAAAAAAAAAGGGAAAAAAAAATGGTCATCACTTTTCAATCCTGGAACACAGAAGGAATAAATTCTAATTATAAAAGGAGGCAACTATTTCATTATTTGGAAAAAAAGAAATTGGATTAATAGTCTACAGGAAACTAAAATATGAATGTCAATATCAAATACCTAAGAAACCCAAAAATTTGGGGAAAACTCATACCTCAAAATTTAAAAAAGAAGAAGGGAGTGGCGATGTATGTAAACTAAAATTTCAATCAGAAGAAATTTTCGCAGATTACAAAGGCATTATGTAGGAGTAGAAATCAATTTTCTGGACTTTAAGATTCTTGCAATTGGCATTTACACCCCCATAAAAACAAAGAGAAATTTTTCAAAAAATTGGAAATCAAGCTGGTGAAATATACCTAAGAAAGACATCAAGGAAACATTCTATGCTGGGAGACATGAATGCAGTTATAAATCCAACTATTGACAGAACATCACAAAAACCAGGTAAAAAAATCACAAGGTAAGCTTCCCAAAAGCTTTTTTAATATAATGAACACCTTCACATTATTGGATGTTTGGAGTTATAAGTATGGAAATTCAAAAGGATTTACTTTCTATTCAGACACACATAAGTCATGTCAAATAGGTATGTTCCTAATTTCGAAACATCTAACATTAGTAAAAGAAATGGAAATTCTCCCAAAATTTTTTCAGATCACAACCCAATACAACTTAAATTACAAACTAAAAAGAAAAATTGGAACTGGCAATTAAATTATTCATTACCCCAGAAAAAAATACTTAAACCAAGCTAAACAAATACTGAAACATTACTTTGGGGAAAAATATAATAAAAGACGCTCCGATTAAGACTATATGGGATGCCAACAAGGAGAAATTTAGAGATCACTTAATTAAATGGGGATAGAGTGGGAAAAGATTAACAAAAAAGTATACTGAAATCCAGAATAAATTACAGTACAAAGAAGCAGCACTAAGAAATACAAAAAACCTGCAAAAAAGTTTAAACTTTTACAGGAACAACTCAGAGCTAAAACACCACTCAACTAGAGAAAAAACTTAAAAGAATGAAGCAGAACCAGTTTGAAAGAGCAAATAAACCTGGAAGATGGTTGGCCTACAAATTAAGAAAAGAAGTTGAATAGAGACAGATAACAGAAGTAAGGAAAGGAGAAAAGATATTTACAGATCAAGTGTCAATTAAAAAGATATTAATAAATATTAGTCCAAACTATACAATCACTCAAAGACTGCGGAAAACAGAACAGAACACTTGAAAGAATACCTAGACACAAAAAACATAAAAAAAATATCAGAAGAACAAAAAAATATACTGAATGCACCATTTACAGTGGCAGAAATCTCCTCTGCAATACAGAAGCTAAAAACTTCAAAAGCACAAGGGGCCCGATGGGTTTTCTGCAGCATATGATAAGCTTCTGGAAGAAGGACTGACAGTACCCCTTTACATGACATTTAATGAAATAATAACAAAATGCAAACCAGAAACATGGAATGAGGCCACTATAACTCTAATCCCTAAAGAAGGAAAAAACTCAAAGGACCCCAGAAAAAACAGACCCATTTGTTTACTCAATATCAATTATAAAATTTATACTTCAATTCTGCAGAAAGATTAAAAAAATATTACAGGTGTTAATCCATGATGATCAAAATGGGCTTACCAAGAAAATCACTAAGAAACAATATTAGATCTGTGTTGGACATGGTGGAATATTTTGAAAAAATAATGGGAAAAAATGCTAATGATTTTCATAATTTTGAAAAGCGTTTGATAACATCAATTGGGACTTCATGATGGGTCTTACATAGGATGGACTGTGAAACTAGATTCATTGGGTGGGTTTTAAGAAATTTACGGAGAACAAACCACATCACTGATCATAAATGGAGAGAAAACAAAACCCTTAAGTATAAAGAAAAGGACAAGGCAAGGATGCACTATTATTCATACTAACAATAGAAGTCTTAGCCACAGAAATCAGAGAAGAGCCTCAGATAAGAGGAGAAAAAATAAAAGGACAGGAATACAAATTAAAAGCATATGCGGACGATCTTTAAACTTTCTGGGAAAATCTCAAACAAAGTATTGGAAAACTAATGGAGAAATTGGACAGATTTGAAGAAATTGACAGGTTAAAAATAAATAAACTAAAGTACTCACAAAAAACCTTTGAGAGAAAGAAAAAAGAACTTTTAGAAATATCCAGCTACAAAAACCCAAAAAGAAAATAAAATACTTAGGAATATGGATAACTAAACATAACACAGAACTTTTTGAAAACAATTACATAAAAGTTTGGAGAGAGATTAATAAAGAAATAAAAAATGGAACAAATTGAAATTATCACTATTGGGTCGGATTGCAGCAATAAAAATGAATATCCTCTCCAAGTTAAATTTCCCCTTTTACAACCTTCCCATAATCATAAACAATAAATTCTTTAAAACTTGCCAAAAGGAGATCACTAAATTTATATGGGAAATAAAAAACTAAGAATTAAATGGAGAATATTAACGGAAAAGAAAGAGAGAGGAGGATACGGTCTTCCAATTTGAAATTTATTAATATGCAGCGGGGCTATCATGGATTGCAGACTGGATAACCCTTAAAAATGATTGAACTTTAAAATTAAAAGGGGCAGATATAAATTCAGATGGCATGCATACCTGTGGTATGGAAAAAAGAGAGCTGACAAAGAATTTTTGAACCATTACATAAAAAAATCACTATTGGAAATCTGGAAAAAAAATCAAGATTAAGACTTACAAAAAAATTCCACATGGGTTTTTTTCCCCTAAATGGAAAACTCTTCAGGAAAAATGGATCCATTACAAAGACATCACAATAGAAGCAGAAAATTTTAGACTAAAATCAAAGACTGAACTGGAGGAAGAAAGGGGTTTCCCCGTCAATTGTTCTTATATATGCAACTCAAAAAGAGATTTAAAATGGACATGAAACTAGAGGGATTTCTTTCCAAATCAGAGAAAAATGAATTTGAAGTGGCTGTTTTTAAAAACCAACACATCTGACATCTCAAATATATAAATTTCTATTAAATAGAGAAATGGAAACAGAAACTATAAAAGAAATAATGATAAAATGGGCATCAAACATTGGCAAAACAAACAGTTGGAAGATTGGGAAAATAGTTGAAGGATGCAAAAAATTTATGTTATCCCCAAATGTAAAAAAACTACCTGAGTCCATCCAAATTAGATAAGATGTATAAAACAGGACAGAAGGAATGTTGGAAATGTACAAAAGAAGAGGGAACATTTTACCACATGTGGGGGGGAAAGTACAAAAGCAAAGAGACTTTGGAAGAGATCAACAAAATCATGTCAGATATGTTAGAGATCAATATACCACTCTCCCTAACTCTCTTTATTGAACATCATCCCAAAAGCAGAACAATAACCGTGAAAAAAAGATGGAAAAAAATATTATTTATGATTACCTCTGCTAGAATTGTCTATGCAAAATATTGGAAAAGTAGCAAATTCCAGAACCTGATGAATGGATTATGAAGCCCAATGAGATGAAAAACTGTAATAAATTATCAAAATCAGTTAAAAAAAAAAAGGAGATATATGAAACAGAGTGGGAGCCAATAACTAGATACCTAAAAAAAAATATGGAGATTGTAAAATTTAAGTTATAAAGGTTAAAACCATTATTGAAAATCACAGCAGCTGGTTATCAATATACTGAATACCCTGATTTAACAGGGAAAGGTGACAAACAAAACATAAGTATGAGTGGTCTAACAAGATGGTAAAGTAAGGCAAAAAAATGTACACATGAGTTCGAAATATATTGAATTTATAGAGGTCTCTCTAATAATGCATATAATAAACCTAAAAAAGATAAGCAGGAAGCAAGCAAAAAATTACTTTTTCTAAACAGAGAAAGTAGTCTATGATAAGAAATAAGAAGCAGCAAATTACAACATCTGTACAATGGTATAGAATGATCATATGTTTTCTGTACTGATTATGTATACAAATATTTTATATAATATTATTATTTTTACTAATAAAATAACTTTAAAAAAAAGTTTTATATATAGCTCCTATCAATTAAGTGGCTGACAAAGTTAGAAACACAAGATTGATGCAAACTAAGAGTTGGAATCCTCTATGATGCTGTAAGTTGTTACCCTAAAAGGTAGGGGACTTTGGGGTCCACCCACAATGCCAGCATCTCCTTGAAATTTGGGCCATTATTAGCTCAAAGGATTCCAGTGAGAGGAGGGTAACAGCAGGACCTTTTCACATTTGTATACCAATACTAACTGTAAAGATTGTGATAGAGCCTGGGGCTGTGGCTAGTACAACAGCCCTATTAACAGAGGGTGGTGTGATCAGGTTGGCTCTCTGACTGAGGAAAACCCAGATGTAGCTGGAGAAAGAGGCTGTGGATGAGACAACAGAAAGCATATTGGGACCATGGTTTAAAATCTGGCTTTCTTCAGTGAGATGCATAGAGAAAATTCTAAGTCAGAGTGTCCAGTTAACCAAAGAGGGAGAGAGTTAGCTTCTCAGGGGCCTAGCGTGGGGGAGAAGTAACCAGCCCACCTCTGAAAGAGTCAGAGAGTGGAACCCTGAGTGGAGAAAAAGACTTTTGTGCTGGGAGGACCAAAGGAATGTGTGTGAAAGCTCTGTTGGTGAAAACTGTGGTGCTTTGAAAGCAATAGTTAAATAATCTTTAAGAAATTGAGATTTTGAATGAATATTCTTGAATCCTCAATACCCTTTTCTTAGTTTGTTATCATAATAAAAGTTTATTCTATTTTTCTGTAAGTAAGCCTCAACAGAGTATTTTCTTCAGTTTTATTTTTAATAACACACTACCACAGATTATCCATTCCTTTTGGGAGTAACTGTTTTTAAGCTTTGCCTTTTATCCACAAAGGTTGTGGGTTTTAGGGAAAGCAGGGTTATGATTAAGTGAGGAAAGGGAGCCAGAGTGTAATAATAAGATTAAAAGGGGTACTACTGCTGCAGTGAGGGAGAAAAGAAAGCAGACCTGGTTTGTCAGTACCCTCAGCTAGCCCAAGCAAGCCTTCCTTTCCTTTTGCCCCCACTCCCCATACACAACATACACACAGAGCTATCCGTGAGAGAGATGACTCCAGTGCCCTTCTACCACGTGTTTTGTAGCAATAAGTGTTTTGTTTTATAAGAAAATGATATTTCTCACCAATTTTGCTATCTAGCAGGATAGAGATGTAAGCTGTGGTAACAAGTTTACACAACTTTACATATACATAGCAGAGGGGCTAAGAAATACATATACGTATCCAAGGGACTAAGAAATCCTAAGAAAGAAGGCATCAACAAGAGTGTCCCAGTATACATTAGCAATCTCTAGCTGGTGTCTTGATATGCAATGGGACTGATGCACATCAGTTCCATTGTACATAGATCTCATTGTTCATTGGTCCCAATGAATAATGATCACTTTGCTAGCTCTCCTATGTAGCGACATAACAGAAGCCTTTTACTGGATATGGACGTCCAACACTAATTCCTGCAGACGCAGATCACCAACATGATTCCAGCCAATAAGTTTATTTCATTATAGTTTCTATTTATTAATTAATCAATAATTCTTTGGACATACCCTCACTGCCAATAACTCATATTGGTCTATGGAACTACCATATGTTTTGAATAACAAATAAATAGTTCTATATACAGATCTTTTTATTACAAATAAGATGGGCCAATACAGTGGAAGATGTGTACATTCCTGGATGCTTTATAAGTATAAATTGTTAATAATATACTTTAGAGTAGATATATTTTATTTTTAACTTCCTTTCCCTTTGCCCTTTCCTTCAAAATTTATTATGAAAACAAAACTTGTTTGCAATGTAAGCAATATTAATGTTTCTTGTCTATTTTTCCTCACATAAATATTTCTTTTTAAAAAATCAATAAAAATGATGGCTGGCATTCTGTACTGTAGTTATGGATCTGTAACTGCTCTGTTTTCAATAATATTACATATTGTTACTGTGAGACTATGTAAATGCCCCCACAAACCCACCTTAACAGTGAGCAGCTACATGGGTGAAAGAGTTTGGTTCAGCTGCTAATCAGGGCACAAAGAGGATTACATGTCCAGTCCCCTCCCACCAGGAAGTGAGGCTGTGACAATCAGAAGCAGGACCACAGTCACAATTCCTCTTGGTATCCTTGGTCACTAGTCGGGAGTGGGGACCGGAAATACCTTCCCGCTTATACCCTGGTCAGCTGCTGAACAGAACTCCTTTGCTCAATGTGGCTCCCGGCTGTTAAGATGGGTTTGTGAGGGTGGGGCCAGGAAGTATTTCTTTGCTATACATATGTAACTAAGTATCTGGTGCAGAATAGCAGCATATCCTTCTTTTTATTTAACAGGCTCCTCCTCTTCAGCAGTTCCATGACATGCATACACAACAAGGTCATTTCTAAGCTAGGAACTGTGTTGGTAAAATTGGCCAGTGTAAATGGTTGAGGTTTTTGTTCAGTTCATTTTTGACAAGAACTTACCTGTTGGGAGTGGCAACCTTTGCATGCCTAACTGAATACTTAGTTTATTTGCATGTCTATTGTAGGCATAGAGAAAACTTCCTGTTTGTTGGTTAACACCTCTTCCTCCAGCATTCCTTGTTCTTTGAAAAAGGTTCTCCGGTCATTTTGTCTCTCCCCTTTTGTCTTCGCATTTTGTCCTAAAAACATGCTCTGAAATCTCCTAACAGGGATCATTTTGTAGCAAGCATATGAGTGCTTTATTTTCTTCCTACCTTCCTCAAGAATTGAATCTGTGTAGACAATGCACAAGCTTTTGTGAGTAAACTCTTTTATATTTTTAACCAAACTGTTTTTGTGTTTATTTTGAGCTAGATAAAGTGTGTTTGGGGTGTAGTTAAAGAAGTGGGACTGGTGATCTGTTCAACTTCCGTTTAGTGCATTTACTAAAATACTCTGCTGATTGAGAGTCTCATTACCAAGGTCTCTCAATATTCAATTTTTTTTTTTTAATTTTCCCAACATTACCAAGCTTTGAAAATCTCTGTATAAATAGAAGAGCAAGAGCTTGAGTGTGCGTGTATGCGTCTCTGTCAATATCTATATATCTATCTATGAAAAGGGGAAACTGATGGGTTGGTCCATTTCTAAAGGTACTTGAGTGGCAGCCACTTGTTGATGGCCAGAGGTCAATGTGTCATATGGTGTGCCTTGTAACTTTTAAAATAGATAATGTTGGAGCTCAGTCTCTGAGGAGAAAGAAGGTGGTAAGCCTGTGGTTTTAGGGGTCAGCTTTGATTATTTGCCTGCAGTGTTTGGAGATCTCTGTGTGTTTGTTTTCAGCCATGTGGTCTCCCTGAACACATGGTCTAAGGGGCTTTTGCTGAGTTACTCATTTGGCTGAGGTTAGAGCTAACAGCCATTAAGTCAATATGAGTGATGCCTCAGTCTTTGGAGCTCAGTCTCTAAGGAGAGAGAAGAAGGTGAGCTTCTGTTTTAGGAGTCAGTCTTGATTGTTTGCCAGCACTTTTTGGAGGTTTGTGTGAGTATATTTGATTGTTTTTGACCATCTATGTGTTCTCCCTGAATGCATGGTCTAAGAGGTAGTGCTTCTGCTGAGTTGCTAACTTGGTTGGATACAGAACTATCAGTCATTACTTCTCTATAGCTGCTACCTCATTCTTCAGAGCTCAGGAAACAAGAGAAAAACAGGCATTTTTGTATGCACATCACAGACATGTTTAAGGGGAAAACCTCAACAGCTACACTGTTATTTATATAAGGATAAACAAGGATGGTGATGGAATTCCTGCAGTGCCCTGCAACATCTGTGCCATGTTTGTTTTCTTGCCAGAGGATCTGCCATGCTGTACTTGCAGCAAGTGCAGACTGATTGCCTGGCTAGAGAAGGTGCTGTAGCTTGAGACCTGTGCATCCATACTTCAGCTTATCAGGGAGGATGAAAAATTTTTGAAAGAGTAAATCAGGCTCTTCTGAAAGGCCAAGAAATGGGGGATACTTCTAGGGAGAGTGGCAATTCAGAAACACAAAAAGAAAATCCTTGGAGAAAGTTGACATAGAAGAACTATCATGAACAATGCTTCAAGCCTGAAGCTAAACAGTCAACTTCCAAGTTCTTCCATAGCATGGTATATTGGTTTGAGCATTGGACCTACAACCCTGAAGACCAGGGTCCAATTACCTACTTGGCCAGGGAAACCCTTTGGGTGACCTTGGGCACATCACATACCCTCAGCCCCCAGAAAACCCCATGATTAGTTCATCTTAACGTAGCCATAAGTCAGAAATGACTTGAAGGCACACAACAACAACATGAGGCACAGGAACAAGAACAAGAACCATC
Source organism: Iguana delicatissima (assembly GCA_948472985.1). Taxonomy (NCBI): domain Eukaryota; kingdom Metazoa; phylum Chordata; class Lepidosauria; order Squamata; family Iguanidae; genus Iguana; species Iguana delicatissima. The sequence goes on along the minus strand of CAOKZL010000495.1, from coordinate 405,190 downwards.
TTGTCAGGGTCTATGGATGGAATATGTACTGTCAATTCTCAGAAGAAGAGGCAAGTGATGATAGTAGGTGATTCACTGTTCCACAGAACAGAAGCAGTGGTGTTGGGGTCTGATAAGATGTCTCAAGAGGTATGCTGCTCCTAGCAGTGAAGATCCATGATGTAACAGAGCAGGTGACAAGACTCATCAAGCCTACCAATCATTGCCCATTCCTTCTAATCCATGTTGGAACAAATGAAACTGTAAGATACAGTCTTCAACATACTGGAAGAGACTATGCAATTCTAAGAAGGAAGTTAAAGGCTCAGGTTGTTATTTCATTGCTCTTTCCTGTTGAAAGAAGAATACTAGAAGTGAACAACTGTCCCTGCTGATGGTCCTATCAAGAAAGATTTGGCTTCTTGAACCATGTACTGTACTTTCATGAATAAGAACTTTTGGCCAGAGATGGATTTCATCTCATCTCACAGCAATTGGAAGTAACGTAGTTGCTAGGAATCTGACCAGGAGGGCTTTAAACTGAATTGCTCTGGGGGGAGAGATAGTATTCCAAAGGGAAGAGGGGCACTAAGTACTAGGGACAATAGCCTCAGTGATACCAGAGGAATTGGGCCAGCGGGATAACAGCGTAACAGTGAGCAGAAAATTCAACAAGGAAAGAGCTAAATAGAATGACCCATGGTCTTATATGCCTCTACACTAATGCACAGAGCATGGGAAGTAAAATGAACTTGATCTCTTAATACAGGAAAGCAAATATGATTTATTAGACATCACTGAAACCTAGTGGGATGAGTATCATGATCGGAACATAGTAGTGGCAGGGTATAATCTATTCCAAAGAATTAGGCCAAACAAGAAAGGAGGAGTGGTAGCATTCTTTGTCAAGGATGTCAGGAGATCAATGACTTAGAGCATGGAGATTTGGGTGAAAATTAAAGGGTATAAAAACAACAGTGACCTCATTGTGGGTGTCTATGATGGTCCCCCCAGTGAGACTAGAAAGCTGGATAATGCCTTCCTAAAAGAAATGACTAAATATTCCAAAAGGAGAGATATAGTATTAATGGGAGGCTTCAACCACCCTGATATCTACTAGAAATCACACTCTGACAAGAGTGTAAGGTTCAACAAATTCCTCACTAGCCTTACAGATGATTATTAGCACAAGGTAGAGGAAGCAAGAAGAAGATCATCTAGTTTGAGTTTGATTCTAACCAACAGCAATGAATTGGTCAATTAGGTGGAAATAGTTGGATCCTTGGGTGAAAATGACCTCTTGGGATTTGTTATATAGATGAAAGAGGAAGCCAAATATAATTAGACACATATTTTGGACTTCAACAAAGCTGCTTTCAGTAAACTTAGGGAAATAGTGGTTAAGATCCCATGGTCTGAAATATTCAAAGGGAAGAGAGTTCATGGGGCATGAGAATTTCTTAGAGTGAAATAGTAGAGACACAGTTGCAAACAATTCCAATGAAGAAGAAAAGTGGAAAGTTGCTGAAGAAACTAGTGTGGCGGTATAAAGAACTTTAAAAGAGCCACTGAGAGCTGAAATTTAAAAAAGACACATATAAGAAGTAGAAGAAACGGAAAAGTACCAAAGAGGAATGCAAACAAATAGCCAATACTAGTAAAGGGAAGGTCAGAAAAACTAAAACTCAGAATGAGTTGAGGCTCAATAGAGAGGTTAAACATAATAATAAGGGTTGTTGGGGGTTTTCTACTATATTTGTAGCAAAAGGAACAGCAAAGAAACTATCAGGCCACTGTGTAAAGAAGATGGTAAAATGCTAACAGGAGACAGAGAGAAGGCCAAACTGTTTAACTGTCAGGAGAACTGGGTAGCGAACACCCGTGCCCCAGAAACTGAAAACTTGCAACTGTTCATGAATCACCTGCGCGAACGTTTTGAAGACCCTCATCTGCTGGAGAAAACTAGATTTCAACTGAAACGCATGAGGCAAGGCAGTAACGATGTGGGAAGGTATTCTCGTGAATTCAGGAACTTGGCCACCAGAGCCCAGTGGAACGATGAAATTCTCATTGAATTGTACAAAGATGTTCTGAATCCAGAGATTCTACGCAGATGCTTAATGCAAGCTAACCCACAAACCTTGTTGGGCTGGATCCAGCTGGCTACTGAGGTGGAAGGGATTACTCAGTCGATACAGCTGGCCCAACAGCGGAAAGCACTCCAAAACTACGCCCCAGCCGCCCTCTTTCAGCAACGCCGAAGAACGGGACACCGACTTCGCCGAGATGCATGTTTCAACTGCGGCAAGGGACGGGTCACCTCGCCAACAGCTGTCCTGGGAAACAAGCTCCAAACGGCACCATGGGGGAACGCCGGGACCCTAGAGCCAGAGGCAAAACACGTCAGACCACAGCTGGCAGTTTGTCCCTAAGCGTAATGACAGAAACCCAGCAGCAGCGACTGGGGGCCCTGACCTCGTAGGAGAATCTTCAGCTCGTCCTATCCGAGGGACACGGACGGGGACCTTGACGCTGGCCTGCGAAGCTTGGAGCATAGCAGAAACCGCTGTAAGTATAGTAAGGTTCCCCACTTATTTGCAACTGTTAAGTTTACGGGTGGAGATAGGACGTTGCATGAACATAGGGCCTTAATTGACTCTGGGGTGCTCCAGGAGCTTGTTGCACCCCAAATTGGCCAGGAAGCTAAATCTTCTTTATGAGCCTCTGAAGCGCCCTGTAAAACTAACACAAATGGATGGGACGCCAATGGTTGGAGGGGTCATCGACAAGATATCCGAGCCTGTAGCATTCCAAATGGGTAACAACAAGTACAGGCTGCATTTCCTGGTTCCTAAAGAAGTACAGTTTAATTTGGGTTTTTGGGGGATTGTACTGGCTTGCAAATAAAACCCCCCAAATAGACTGGAGTGATGACACTATAACTGCTGGGAGTCATCCCTTTTTTGTCCCAGGAGGAATTGCAACAGTTTCCCTTTTTACTTACCGGGATTTACAAAAGGTTTTCCATGAAAAGGAGGCCGATAAATTGCCTCCGCACACGGAATATGACTGCAAACTTACCTTGATAGAGGGGGCTAAATTGCCTAAGCCCAAGATTTACCCTATGAGTCGTCAGGAGCTCCTTGCTCTAAAAAGTTCTTGAACAAAAATTTGGAGCGTGGGTTTATCAAGCCTTCTACAGCTCCCACGGCAAGTCCTTTTTTTCAGGAAGAGAAATGATCCCAACGCCAATCCAAGACTGGTGGTAACTATGCTGCAATTAATCAAACCATCTCTTCTAATTGTTACCCTATTCCACTGATATGACTGTGCTGGACCATCTGGTCCAAGGGAAATATTTTACCAAACTTGATCTAAAAAAAGTCTTTTCACAGAATACGGATGGACCCGGACTCTAGGGGTTACCAGTTTTGCTACTCCTTTTGCCAATTTTAAATGGACTGTCCTTCCTTTCGGATTACAATCAGGTCCGTCTGTTTTCAGATGTTTTTGAACTCTCTTTTTCATGACTTATTGTACCAGGGGGTCCTGATTTATCTAGACGATATATTGATTTATGCAGACTCCATGGAGGCTGGTAGCTTTGGTGTCTGAGGTGCTTAAACGTCTGATTGAGAACCACCTCGTGGTCAATCTATCGAAATGTCAATTTGATACCCCAGGCTTTCGATTATTTGGGCTATCGGATTCAGGATAATTCCCTAAAAATGGACCCTTCTAAAATTAACTCCATTTTGCAATGGCCCACCCCCAGAACGGTGAAGCAGCTGCAGCAGTTTCTGGGTTTTGTGAACTTTTATCAGAATTTCATTGACGATTTCGCCCCATAGCCTTTCCGTTTACGAACCTTTTGCGAAACCTAAGGGCTCCCCCGCTGGAAGCCTCATAAACTTGCCTGGTCCCCGGAAATGTAAGCTGCTTTCACATACTAAAGCTAAGTTCACTTCTGAGCCTTTACTGCTTTTCCCAGACACGGAGAACCATTTATAGTGCAGACAGATGCTTTGGATTTCACGATGGCGGCTGTGCTTTTACAGCATGACTCGGAGGGAGCACTTAAGCCTTGCGCCTTCATTTCGAGGAAATTTTCTCCCCAACAACGTAATTGACCTATTTGGAGAAGGAAGCCAAGGCGATTCATTTAGCGCATTTAGCGTTATTTACTTGAAGGGGCCCGGCATCCCTTTGAAGTTTGGACTGATCACAGAATTTACAGGCGTTGCAGTCCGCCAAGAAACTCTCACCTAAACAGGCGCGGTGGGCTGAGTTTTTCCAGCATTTTCGATTTAAGATTGTTTTCAGGCCTGGCCACTCTAACCTGTTGGCTGATCCACTTTTTTTCTGCCATGCTTTGAAACAAGCGCCACAGAATCCTCTCCGCAGACTCTGTTTCCTGCCTCCTCCTTTGCTTCACAAATGACCACTCGATCGTTTGCTAAATCGAGACTTCTGCTTCCGTCTCTGTGTGATTCTGCACTTCGAGATGTGATAGTTCACTCAGCACACGCCGATCATTGGCTCCAGGCTAACAAGGACAAGATTTCCTGGGTTGACAATTGCCCTTTTTTGGCACCAAGATTTATGTTCCCCCGGCGGTCCGCAAGAACGTCCTGCACAGGTATCATGATAGCAAACCTGCTGGACATTTTGGGTATTTAAAAACTTTACATGCGGTTCGTCGCCTCCTCTGGTGGCCGGGCTTGAACTCCTCCATGCAAACTTATGTTAAACAGTGTGCCACCTGCAATGTTGCTAAATCGCCATCCACAAAACCCCAGGGGCTGCTGCAACCTTTGCCTGTTCCTTCTATCCCTTGGTCCGTAATTGCTTGGGATTTCATCGTGGGTTTCCCCTCTTCGCAAGGGTTTCATGTGGTCTGGGTCATCACTGACCATTTTTCCAAGCAATGCCACTTTGTGCCTCTGAAAAGGGTGCCCACTGCGGAGAAGCTTGCTGAATTATTCATCGCTAACATCTGGAAATACCACGGGCTGCCTACTGCGATTATTTCTGACAGGGACCCAGGTTTTCACTTCCAAGTTTTGGACTTGTTTGTTAGGACCCTGGGGGTCACGCAAGCTCAGTAGTACTTATCATCCCCAGATGGATGGGCAGTCAGAGCGGGTCAATAGATCCCTTGAACGGTTCCTCAGGTGTTTTGTCAGTGAGAACCAGACTGATTGGGTTTCTGCCTTCACCGAATTTGCATCAACTCTGCAGTTCATTCCTCAACTGGACTGCCTCCATTTGAAATTGTTTATGGGTTTCTACCTTCCCCCTTTTCTCCTCTCACCCACCCTCCTTCTGCTCCCCCTTCTGTTGAAGCTTGGGGCTCCAAATTTTCCACCACTTGGCAGTCTGTCTCCTGCGCTCTCACATCCGCAAAGCCGATTACAAGCGTTTCGCCGACCGCAAGCAGATGCCAAATCCCAATTTTAAGCCAGGTGATCTGGTTTATCTGTCCTCCAAAAAAATTTCACTGCCCTCCCCGTCTAAAAAACTTGTTCCCCATTTCCTAGGACCCTTCTCCATGAAACGTGTTGTTAATGATGTATCTTTTGGATTGGATTTCCCTTTCTCCCTTAAAACTGTTCATCCTGTGTTTCATTTAGTTTGTTGAAAAGCCCATTTGCCGATTCTTCAAGACTGATGTTCCGTGTCGTCTCGGTTGACGTTTCACTGCACTGTTGTTGAAATATAATCCTGCTGTAGCTCTGTAGTATTTTGTTTGATTTTATGTGCACATCTGTAGTTTTCTAAATTGTGTTTCTTTCTTTCTTTCTTTCTTTCTTTCTTTCTTTCTTTCTTTCTTTTTTTTTTTTGAAGGGGGGTAGGATGTCAGGAGACATGTGTGTTTATTGTTTAGATTAGCATAGCAAGGGATCATCAGAAGGGTGTTAGCATTACTAGGATTTACACATGAAGAACATTCCTTCCGGCTAGAGTTTCCCAGGAATAAGTAGATCAGATAAGGCTCATGGTGATTTGTGGCTGCCAAGGCTTTGATGGTTGGGCCTGTGAAGTTAAACGTTTAAATGTAAAGTGCGGGAACAAATCCCATTTGCGATCTTTAAAGTCTGAAGACAGCATCACCGCTGTGCTCTCAATAAACTACTTCTAGTTTATTGAATACGTTTGTGAGTGAATCTGTTTCTCATATTACAGCTTCTTTACCAGCCTTCTCCCAAAAAGAAAACAGTGCTCTAACTGGTGAAAATGGAATAAACCATGCAATAAGAAGCTGCAGCCCAGAACAGATAAAGAAGTATTAAAGAGATACATGAGAACTCTAAACAATTCATATCTCCAGGACTAAATGAACTGCATGTCAGGAGTATTAAAGGAACTTGCAGGTGTAATCTCAGAATGACTGTCAATAATCTTTGAGAACTGTGGAAGAAAGAGAGGTCACAGCAGATTGGAGGAGAACACATGTTGTCCCTAACTTCAAAAAAGGGTAAACTAAAGAACCCCAGGAACCACTGACCAGACAGTTGAATGTTGGTACCAAGAAAGTTCCTAGAACAGAGCAATAAACAGTCTGTGCACAATCAGAAAGAAATGCTTCAGTTATAACAACAGGAGCAGGAATAGGTACGGGAAAACACGTATAGTGAATCAGCAGAAGAAAAGGGGTCTGTCCTCTTTATTGTATATCAATCCAGTTTATGGAGAGAGTGTATTAGCAGCTCCAGACATTTCTATGGTGACTGGATTCTTGATATGCATAAGATATGATATTTAAGTAATATACTTCACAATGTTAATTTGGACACATCATATGTTTTTATTTATAATAAAAAATAAAAATAAAAATTTATAATTAAAAATATACATGTATGTATACACACATACATATATATGTTTGTGTTTATTTTTAATATAGCTCCTGAAGAAGGCCAATCAATTTATATACAGGCCAAAATGTGCTGGGCTTTTTAAAGAATAAATTTGGACCATCCATAAGCATGTGGAACCTACGCCATTTCCTCAGTACACTCTTATAGTGCGATTATTCCACTTGCAACATCCTATAGAATCCTGGGGTTTGCAGTTTAGGGAGGGTCCAGCCAGCCCCTTTGAAACTGCAAACCTCAGGTTTCCATAGGATGTTGAAAGTGGAATAATTGCACTATAAGAGTGTAGTGCGGAAATGGCCCTGGTCTCCTTTTTATTCCTGATTCTTTATTACAAAGAGCCAGCATGGATTTCTCAAAAAACCAAGTCATGTCAAACTAATCTTAGCTCTTTTTTCGATAGAGCTATAAGCTTGGTAGATCAGAGAAATGTTATGGATATGATAAATCTTGATTTCAGTACGGCTTTTGACATGGTCCCGCATAATATTCTTGCAGACTAGACAGTGGACTAGACAGTGATACAGTTAGGTGGATCTATAATTGGTTGACAGACTGAACCCAGAGGGTGCTCACCAATGGTTGCTCGCCATCCTGGAGAAAAGTGACAAGTGGAGTGCCACAGAGTTCTGTCTTGGGTTTAGAATTGTTTAACATCTTTATAAATGGCTTAGATGATAGAATAGAAGTCATGCTTATCAAATTTGCAGATGACACCAAATTAGGGTGTAGCTATTACCCTAGAGGACAGGAATAGAATTCAAAATGACCTTGACAGATTGGAGAGGCGGACAAAAACTAATGGGTTGAATTTCATCAGGGATAAATGTAAGGTACTACATCTGGGCAAGAAAAATGAAATGCACAAATGTAGGATGAGTGACACTTGGCTTGTAAGCAGTACATGTGAAAAGGATCTAGAGGTCTTATTAAATCACAATTTAAACATCAGTCAGTGATGTGATGCCACAGCCAAAAAAGCCAATGCAATTCTGGGCTGCATCAACAGGAATACAGTGTCCAGGAAAGGAGTAGGTCTACTCTATTCTCTTTGTCAGACCTCATCTGGAATATTATGTCCAATTCTGAGTGTCACAGTTCAAGAAAGATATTGACAAGCTGGAACATGTCCAAAGAAGAGGAACTAAGATAATCAAAAGTCTGGAAACTAAACCTTATGAGGAATGACTGAGGGAACTGTGCATGTTTAGCTTAGAGAAGAGAAGACTCAGAGTCTTATCACACCATAGCTTAATACCATACTGTTCCATTGGAATCAGACTATAGCTCTTCCTGTGATAGTATCAAGTTATCAACACTCTCTATCGCACCATTTCAACATCTGCAAAGTAGGTCATTCTTACTGTTCTTCCTTCTGCATTACAGTGTCATTGTCAAGTCTTATTCCCCACCCCACATGCCATGATTGGTCTGGAGGTTGTTGGGCAGAGATCTCCTTGGGAGTAGCTGAAAGAGGGACACCCACACCACACCCATTACTGGATCAGCTACGCAAGGAAATACTATGAGGAAACTGCACTCACACTAACTGGATTGTTGCAGGAAAGGTGGTCATTAATGGATTATTTACAGCATAAGAGCACATTTCAAATGGACTGCAACACAATAGCTTCTGGTGAGCAACAACGCTGTGCAATAGGACTGATCCTAAACCAGGAATAAAGTATTGCTCTGGCAGTATGACACCTTGGTGTGATATGGCCCTGAGAAGTGACATGGTATCTGTCTTTAAATTTCTGTAGATACATCATGTAGAAGATGGAGTAATCATCTTTTCTGCTGCTCCAGGCTAGAATTATGAACCAATAGATTCAAATTCAAATTACAAGAAAAGAGATTCTACTTAATTTATTTAATTATGAGGTTGGTTGGTTGGTTGGTTGATTGATTGATTTGCCTATTTACTGTGAGAGCTGTGGAAAAGATTGCCTTGAATGGTGGTGGACTCTCCATGTTTGGAGGTCTTTAAACAGAGGTTAAACAGGAGTGTTTTAGTTGTATATTGCTGTGTGCCAGGGAGTTGGAATAGATTACCTTTCTGGTCCCTTCCAGTTCTGTGGTTCTATGATTCTATGTTGTCCCATTGTCAGTGCTGACATAAAATTCAATTGTCAGCTCAGTTGTTTTGTGTCTATGAGGCAGGCATTATGTCTTTTTACCAAGATCTTGGAGATGTCATTTTTGGACTACAGTTCCCAGTATTCTCTATACTGTCTGAGCACTAGCATCATGCTAATGACACTTCCAAGAGTAATTCCATATGTATTTTTAAAATCATTGCAAAGGTTGTTATTCCTTCCTTCCCTACATAGCGCCCATCCTGCCCTCTAGGATTCATTGTGTTGCTGTGACAGCCACCTCCAATAGCCATTCAGATGCTGGTGGAAAGCAGGGGGATCAGAGAAACATCTGGCTATATTCCCTGAGCTAGAGGCAAACCAATTGCATCATCTGTTGTGACCTTTAGAGGACCCAAGTGGATCTTGGCAGATGTCCTCAGTGTGCATCTAATTATGGAAACATAGCTAGATGGTTCCCCAAAGCCCTCCCTGCTCTCCACCAAACATGGAATGATGACTCCTGGAGCTGGTGAGAGGGGAGTTTAGCAGAGTTCTACATACGTAACACTCCAAAAAAAAAAATTAGTATTAGTAAATCAGTATTTCCAAACTCTGCTTTCTTACTTAAGGAAGCAAAATGTCTTAGGTCAGTCTTGGTATTGAACACTGTGTTTGCCATCATGTATACCAGGATGGGCAAAATTTCACTCTCCCGTGTCTGTTTTTGCAGCCCTCAACTCTCCAGCCAGGTACAAGAGATGAATTGAGAGGTAAATTTCCCCTCTGGAAAGCATGCAACAGTAGCAAATCCTCTTTTAAATATGTCACAGCCACCACACCGCATCAGCCACCCCCAAAATGTGGAATGACCTGCCAAATGCTCTCTGCATTTAAAACAGACCAACCTCTCCCAGCCAGACTATCTAGATGGTTTTTAAATTATGGCTTTTAAATTATTTAAATTTTAAATTTAAATAATTTAAAATATATTGAATATATATTTGAATGTATATTTGAATATATTGATGAATATATTGTTTTTAATATGCATGCTTTTTAATGGATGTTATGCTATTATACTACTATGTTATAATTGCACCACTCTATTCTGCTTTGGCTACACCTCGTTTGGAATACTGTGTCCAGTTCTGGGCACCTCAATTTTAAGAAGGATTTCAACAAGCTGGAGCATGTCCAGAGGAGAGTGACCAAAATGGTGAATGGTCTGGAAGCCATGCCCTGTGAAAAGAGGCTTAGGGAGCTGGGTACGTATAGTCTGCAAAAGAGAAGGTTAAGAGGGGACGTGATAGCCATGTTTAAATATTTGAAGGGATGTCATGTCAAGGAAGCAGCGGACTTGTTTTCCACTGCTCCAGAGACTAGGACAAGGAGAAGTGGGTTCAAACTGCAGGAAAGGAGATTCCACCTGAACCTCAGGAAGAACTTCCTGACGGTCAGAGCTGTTTGGCAGTGGAATATGCTGCCTGGGAGTGTGGTAGAGTCTCCTTCTCTGGAGGTTTTTAAGCATAGCCTGGATGGCCATCTGTTGGGAGTGCTTTGATGTGTGTTCCTGCATGGCGGGGGGGTTGGATTGGATGGCCCCTGTGGTCTCTTCCAACTCTATGATTCAATGATTCTATGCTCTTTTACCTGATTATCTATTTTTAATTTGTAGTCATGCTTTTAATTACACTATGTTATGTTATGTTTGAATTATATTATGTTGCGTTTTAATTATGTTATATATCTATTTGTTGCTGTACTTTGATCTATTGTTCTTCACCTCAATCCATAGGCCGACAAGAAATAAATTGTGGTTGTTGTTGTTGTCCCGCCCCCCCACCTTTATTTTTCCAAATCTAGGTGACTTCTGACCACTTCTGATTTTGCTTTGCTTTCTGGGTCCTGGGGCTGAAAAATGGCCCTCAGCCCAACTTCGGTTACCCACCCTTGATTTATGCCTTGTTACATCTGATGATTTTTGGATAAATACCAAGAATCCCAGTCAGTAGTTCTGTACCTGTTTTATGATTCAACATGGGTGTTATAAGTCTTTGTGCAGCTGCTCTAGTTAACATGGTGGGGATGACACGGAAGTTCATGGTCACAAACAGACACTAGAACATCAGAAGCAGCCCTTGAATCATAAAGATGTTCTCTAAGCAATGAACTTCAGTCTTCAGACTCTTGCAGAAAACGTTAAGTGTTGGCACAGGGGATTTAGCATGAAAACTGGAGAGGATGATGTAGAAGAGCAGGAGGCGAATGCTAGAAGAAATTACTTTGGAACAAAGCACATTTTCAAAGATGCTAACATCCTCCATTTCCAACATGCTTATACTGTAGAGTTCCATTGTACATAGCTATATGGCTACAGATGTATATCTTTGCTGTTAATTCAGTGCAAACCGTATTTTTTTCTTATTTGGTACTTCAGAGGGAAGAAATTGTACTGAATTTAGCACTTCTGTGCTGCAGTATAACTGCAGCATGCTCAAGGGATTCAAATGCCTCACAGGTTAAGTGCAGCTTTATTTCAGATATTGTGTGGCTTCAGTGAAAGAACACTGATTCCCTCTGAGCAGCAGGACTTTCTGACTTGGTTTCACCTTATCCCAACCATTCTTTATTTGATCCTGTTTCTCTCTCTGCACACCTAGCATAAAATGAACACTAGTGGATACACATTCAGAAAGTAGAGACATGGTCTTGAAACTATCAGGTCCTGCATTTCCACGTTACTAGATCTGGGGAATAAAAGAACATACTGGACATCTGCTACATCCAAAGTCATCCCTGCCATCCCTGTACCAGAAGACTAGAATGTAAGACTATGGGTTTCCATGACCTCCAGGTGCTACAGATCAGCCATGTTGGCCACACTAATCCTCTTCACTCCTGGTTTCTCAGGGGGTGACAAAATGCCCCACTTTTTCATTCTCAGCCCTTGTGTTTGCAGTATAATATAGCAAACAATTGCTGTCTTGCTGTTTTCTCCTTCCTTCCTTCCTTCCTTCCTTCCTTCCTTCCTTCCTTCCTTCCTTCTTGCTCCTGCTTGCTTCTTGCCTGGGTCTTCAGCAGCAGGCTGCATGGAAAAGAAATTAGGTAACTCAGGAAACTGCCTGTGTCATAACATAGACAATGTCCCTATTCACTCCTTTCCCCTCTCACACAACCTTCTCTGAGGACTCATTCCGAGACTCTATACAGACTCTATACGGGAGAACCAGTTGCTGCAATCGTTATTCTTCCATTGAATTTGAAGGCAGCAGCCACAGTAGCAAGAATACGGGGAGGGCTGAGGGAATGCTCATTCTGTCCCAGTTTTCCTCTGTGAAATGTTGAAGGATATGTGTTTGTTTTCATTTTTGGACTTTCCCAGACATTTTTCTTCTTTTAAAAACCTTTCTTTCCCTCACTTTCCCTTCTTTCCTTCCTTACTTCTGTCTTTGGAGTATTACTTTTCTGGCTTACAGATCTCAGAAGCTCCTAACCAAATAACCAGTAAAGAAGTCCAAAAAAAAAAAAAGTAACCACCTCCTCCCATCAGTTTCACTTTCTTGCAAAAGCAAGAGCGTGGGCACTGACGCATCACCCAGCAAAAGCAAGAAAATGGAGGTGCAGGAAAAAATAGGCCATAGTTTCTTCCCTTTCTGGAAGCATATTGTGAGAAGAGGGGATGGGGGTTTTAAACCTTCCAAATCCAGAAGCCTCTCATCCTGCCCCCCAACAAAGACCTAGAATGCCCCTTTTTGCCTACTGTACAGTAGGTATGGAAATAATATTCAAATATATTTGAAAAATGGTTGAAAAAAGTGTTCTTGAGTATCAGGAAACTCTGACAAGAAGAATCTTTGATGTCTGGGACATATTCTATGCAGAATTTGCACATGAGATTTCTGTACAGAAAACATTTTGTGTGTGTGCAGGAAACAAGGGGTTTTTTACACAAAAATTAATGGCTGGCATACTGTTCAGTAACTATGATCTTGTAAGTCTACCTTACATCATTGCTATTCATATCATTGCAATTTCAGCTGACCTTGTTCACCCATGTTATTTAGCAGTGCAGTCTCCCCACACTCAGTGTGGCCATTTCTTTGTTACCAGGGAGCAGTGAGACATCCAGCTCTCTTCCTGCAGCTGGCTACACTGCAACAGGCATCTGTATCACACTTGCTAATCCCCCAGTCCTGAGCCACATGGGAAATGGCTATGTGGGAAGGAGCAGGCTGCACTATTGAAATGGTAGGTTTTGGAGAGCAGCATCTGTGGTTATGCCTCCTAGTGCATGGTCTCAGCCAATATTTTTGCATGGAATGCTATTTTCTGCACCTGTGTGAATTTTGTGCAGAAGAAATCTTGAACAGAGATGATTTCCTTGCAACAGGAAGAAGTTGACTATAGAATTGCTCTGGAAGACCTAAAGATTCCTAGAGAAGTGTTCTCGGATTTAAAAAAAAGTTTTCACAATGTTTATTCACAGTTTTTCCATCTTTGCAGGAGTCTTGCTCCCCTAGCAACCATGAAAGTTCATCATCATCATCATCATCATCATCATCATCATCATCATCATTCCAGCTATTAGAAGTAATTTATGAACACATATATGGGTTTGAGAAAAAAAATCTATTCTTTTAAGTTATCTGGTCAGCAAACTTCTTAGAATGTAGGTCAGTTTAGCCATTCTTCTTTCTCAAGTCTTTTATTCTAATTGGGTTTGGTGTTTTGTTTTCCTTTCTTGCGGTAACAATTATTCTACAGCAGTCTTGTTCAGTAATCTCAGTTGCAAATTGCACTGCTCATTCCTTTGTGCTGAACTTGATGAAGGTGATACAGTTATATGAGCAACACATAGATACACTGGGATTTTCCTATAGTTATGAATTGGGGGTGCATTGGTTGATACATTGCTAGGAGCACCTGAAAGATATCAGTATTCTCTAACAACAAAATGGGCCTGCTCTGTCTGGAAAACTCCTGTTATTCTGATTGTCCATGCTGACTGGGAATTGTTCTCAAACACATTGTGTGGGTACCACATTTGGAAAAAATTATATAAATAAAGAAAACAAAAAATATGTAGTACTGAAGAAGGATCTGAGGATATAGTATATTTCACATTCTCCTACTTCTCTCTCAGGTATATATCTCTCCATTATTATCTAGCCTTAGTTTCACTGGTGCAGGAGTTAGAATATTTTGGAGGAAAGGAAACAACTCTGGGACATAAATATGTGCACAGAAATGTATAAGTCCTCTCTTTTTGAAAAATCAAAACATGCCTCAAGTATTTGCCCACATGTGAGGCTTGCAGAGTATTTTCTAAGAAATAAGTGAGCATGAACACATATTTAAAATGGAAGTGGCTATGGACACTTTAAGTATTAAAAAGATGTGGAAGTAAACTATAGTCAATCAGGGACAGTTGTGTAAATTGTGCAAATAAAAGCATACACTGGTGACAATCCAGGAAAAAATTCAGTTGCACAAGGATAGGAAGGGAATGCAGGTAGGATTCAGTGAAATTCAACTAAATCAAGACTGCACAGGGTTTTGTTTTGTTTTAACATCTCCAGTCCATTTTTAGCATTAACACTACTTTGATCTCCAGTCTACAAGCAGCCACCAGAATTTCACCAGAATTTCACGCCAGAATCCTTTTTCAACGGGATCATAAATTGTATCATTTATCCCAGGATCTTTTTTCAATATCAGGTCTGAATCTAGTAACCTTTGAAACAAAAAATTAAAAGTGATTCTGAGAACATGGATAGTATTCCCATTCTTCTTCAACCAGACACTATGGCTTTTAAGCATAGAATCTTTAGAAATAAAGCAGTGGAAAAAAAAGTGATATGTTCATTTGAAGTATGCGTTCTGTGCTTTTGAACACAAACTACCTCCATTCTAATTCTCAGTTTTAATCTCCCCCCACCAACAAAACCTTTCAGCAATTTGCAAAATAACACAAAATCTAAGGAGTACATCTTTAGCACAGAACGCAGCTGCTCAAATACTGATCAAACAGTGTCGGCATTGCCTGATTAGCACCACAGTTTGCTGTTAGTCTCAAAAATAATAAAAGGAGCAGATGCTTTGGTTGCCTGGTACATTTATTTTCCATGAGAAAATGTGAAGTTTTAAATTGGAATAGTCCTATTACCTTATTATTTCAGTATGGATATCTTAACCCAAACCAGAAATACACACTTATTCAAATTAATGTTGAACTTATTTAAGACAAAAAGAGTGAGACTTCAGACTTAGCTGAATATTTTTATTCATCTATTTGATTCTGCCAACTTAATGGTTTATTCTCTTATTACAGCAGGGGCAGGTTGTAATACTTCATTGCTGAGACCCAAAGATTGGCAGGCAGTTCCATTTACACAAGTGGGGATTCTCAAGTTTCTGTTGAATTCTTCTACAGCAATACTTGTTTTGGGTTGTTGATTGTATTGTACATCTACAGGATCTAGCATGCTCTAGGTTGGTTTGATGCATTGAGTTGAGTGTTGTACTAGGATCTGGGAAACCAGGGTTTGAATCTCTATTCAGCGATGAAAACTCAGGCCCTTTCCACACGGGGTAAAAAAACGCCTTAGGGCGACCTCACCCGGAGGTTGTCCACACCGTGGAGTGCGCTAGGGCGGTTTGAAAAGTGGAGGTTCCACACCTCAAACCGCCCTCACACGGCCGCAAGGGGTGGTGCGGTGAGTTTTTTAAAAACCACATTTCATGTGGTTTTTAAAAAACGTGAGCGAGCTAACCCATTGCAGCGCCCCGTTTGAAACTGCAGGGACGTGCTAGCGCGTCCCTGCAGAGCTGACTGGGGGCGGGCTTCCAGCTGGCGAGCTGCCCTGATTGTCAGAGTGCCGCTGAAAGTCGCTGGCCGCCATTTTGGGCGCCGCTGAACACCACCGAAATTCGCCAGCGTGTGGAGCGGCGAACGCGCGCTCCCTGCGGGGATGGAGCAACCCACTTCCAGGTAAGCTCCGCCCTTGCGTTTCCCCAACCCCTGTGTGGAAAGGGCCTCAGTCAGGGGCCCTGGGCAAGTCATACTCACTCAACCTAAGATGAAGGTTGTATTGGCAAACCTCGAAATAAATCTTCCCAAGAAAAAGCTATGATAGTGTTGCCCTTATGACAGAGTTAATTTTACAGCAAATAACTTCATCTACATAAACTTTATCTATTCACTGACAACCATAGATTAGGAACTAAAGTTTAGTGATAAAAATGTAATGCTTATTCTCCTAAGAGATGGCAGATGTTGGGGTCCACCTGCAAGCCATTGTCACCTTAGAATTTGGGGGAATCATAGTTTAAAGGAGGCCTCCAAGAGAAGGGTAATGGCAGGATCTTTTCACCTGTGTATATTAGTACTAAGGGTAGAGAGGACTCCAGTTAAAGTTAAATGAAGAATTTTATTTGAAGTGACAAACATATGAGAAGCCAGACATAAGAACTATACAAGACCATCAGAAAGAGAGGTGAGAGAGGTTGGATAGAGAGAGATTGGGTATAAGGGATTATTGTTACCAGTCCTGAAAAAGGGACCACAGTAAAGTGAATAGCACAGAGCGTAGCACAGAGAAACAGAAGTCTGGGGCACCACATTCTACATACTACATACTACAGTTGACCAGGATTGAAACTAAGGCCTTTTCCACACGGGGTTTTTGAAATGGTGCAGTCTGTCCTCCAAGGAGGAGGTCTGCACCTGGGACCGGACTGGGTCGGACCTATTTAAAGTAGATCCGCACCTCAATCTGGTCTGGAACGACCCCAAGTGGTCCTCCAGCGTGCTTTTGAAAGACCTGATTTTTCCGGTCTTTCAAAAGCATGCAGCACGCCACTGTGAGCCTGCTCCCTTATGCAAATTCGCAGGCTCGGACCAATGTGAGCCTGCACTCTGCCTGGGGGCAGACTTTAGGTTGGCAAGCTTCAGTGGTTGGTTGAGACCCTTGACCAACCGGAAGCCACCATTTGGGATGCCGGAGCAGTGCATATTGATGAGCACTCACCGCTCCGGAGCACTGTGGACCAGACTGGGGAGTCAAAAGGTCCAGTGAGTAGCAGCGTGGGGCGATTCCCTCACCCAGTGTGGAAAAAGCCTAAGGTTTTCATATCTGAAGGGCATGTTGACAAAGCTGTAATGGCTTTCCCACGGGATTGACAAAGGGATCCAGAATGGATTGATTGCTTATTTCTGGAGTAACAAAACATTGATGGGACTCGTGACAATCTCTTAATGTTTAGTCAGGTACAGTGTATAGGAAAGATTTCCATAGGGTAAGGTCAATGGATGGTCTCTGATTGCTCATTAATCTGGCCAGTTCACCTATAACTGTATTCAAAAATGCCAAGAGTCTGAAGCAGTGAAGGGATTAGCACAAACCCTGAACACATCTCTGGTCAGCACAACCCCGAACATGTTTTCCAGCCAGCATGACCCCAAAATTGCATATCTCATAGGAGGGGTGGTAGGATAAGGTAACAATGCTAACCTAATGAATTAGATCAAAATTAGGAAAGTAATTAGCCATTTAGCAGGGAGGAAGAAACCCTATAATATCTAGGTGAATTTCACATGTCCTGCTCTGTGACCTTCCCGAAGCAATGTGGATTGATTTCCTAGGAACTTGGAATGAACTGTTCTCTCATGCATACCCTTTACAATTCCACAAAAAGGGTCTAGCCCTCCTTGGAGCCCTTTTCCTGAAAATGGTGAGCTCCCTTGATCCAGCAGTTATAAAGGCCTGGGCCAGATCCCATCTCACAAGATTAAGAGATTGTGCTTTGACAGATTTGATTACTGAAAGCCCAAAAAAGAGATATCATGAGATATGAGTGATGTCACCTATGCTGGTCTAGGATCTGTTACGATGGGGAGGACCATGGTGTCTCCTGTACTCTGCTGCAGTTCTGTCTCATAAGTCATTGGAGGCTGCTCGTTTCATCCAACATTGCAAATAATTTTGGAAGGTTCCTCAACTCTTTGGAGTAGTTTTTCAGCAGACACTCTGTGAAGTGAGGAGGGGTTGTCAGGAAAGCTAAGTCCTTTTCATAGCTCTTTGGGTTCAAGTTTTTTATGTATAAATAGGAAAATGACAGAACAAATGTTGACTCAAAGTAGGCTACTTTCCTACTAGAAAATAGCTTTTAGGCATCCACCTACAAAGAGAGAATGCCAGAAGGGTAGGAAAGAGCCATAAGAGTCGCCTAGTGATAGTCATCATTTTATTCATACCATACAGATTGTTGTTCAGTTTGAGAATAACATTTCATCAGATCATCAGATCATTGTGATAGACACTGTGGAAGACACTGATGATGATCCTATTAATTACCTCACCAGACTTCATAAGAGAGATGACTATGAAACATTACTGTAACATGATGCAGACTGTTTACTTTTCAGAGAATTTCAATGGCACAATACTGGCAAAAACTAGTATACATAAACTGCCTGTTCAAAACATGGGAAGGAATCCATCACTATGGTCCAAATAATTTTAAAGGAGCTATCCAAGGAGCTGAACTTTATCCTCACAGGAGATTCAGCATCTTTGATACTTCATTTAAAATCTAAATTAGAGAGCAGATTCACTGTTCAAATGATAAGGAAGCTACCAGCCATCACTGAGTCTAATGAAACATAATCTCCCATCACAAGTATAGGAGCACAATACAACCACAGCAATTATGGAACTTCTTGTTGTTGTGGTTGCTGTTGTTGTGTCCTCAAGCCATTTCTGGCTTATGGTGACTAAAATCCCACTCCTACTTTTAAAGAAGGGAATCAAGGACTATGTTCCTCCCAATTACACTCTTCTCCCTCTTCCAGGTTGTTTGGTGGCCAGGAAAGGAAGAGGGAGTGCTGATGAGTTTTTAATTCATGGCCACACCAGTCTTCTGTTATTTCTCTTAAAAAAAAAAAAAAGACTTCGGTATCTACTAGAATTAGCCATATTTAAACTAAACACTGAAAACTGCATTGTTTTGAAATTAGAATTGTTTTCCTCACCAAAAATTTTGATATAATTATAATAAAGCAAAATTCACAGATGGGAACTTCTTTTTTTCCCCTTTGGTCTTCATTGTAAACAGCTTTTCTTTGTAAGAAATAAAAAGACGAATCTCATTTCTGAAACAACAAGTATTGCCTTGTAAAAGACCTCAAAGATTCTGTTACCATTTGTGCATTTGCTGTTTTAAATATATATACATATACATATACATATACATATACATATATATATATGTATATATATGAGACTAAATTATACATGTGCACAGTAGGGTGCTGTTGGGGGCACAACTTTACTCAATTAGTTGAGCATCACTGCACTGTCAGATTTTGCTAACTACAACTAGTCATGTGGCTGCAGTGCAGTATATATTGGCTATATCTATATGTCTACCAACAGATACATATTGACTGTATCTATCCAAGTCCTGACAGATATATCTATCAGATATATCTATCTGTCACCAAACAATATTTACATGTCTCCGATCCAGATTCTGAGGATAAGGGGAAACTGGTACCTTTCCATTTTTTCACAAATACTCATGCATACTTTTAACACCTTCAAGTAATGGTCACTCCTACCACCTCTTTCAAATCATGCAAAACATGTCTCAGTTCTTCTCTGCTTTATATAATTTCACACTGTAATAGGAATGGAAAAAATATTTGCGTGCTTGAGGGGGGGGGGATGAGAAAGGGGCTTTTCCAGTGCCCAAGAATCACAATGAGGAGGATCTTTCTCAAGCCCCTGTCTTGTTTTCCCACATTCCTCAAAAAGATTACTTCCACCCCTGCCCCAGACTCACATACTTCCTGCCCCCCGCCTCCAGCCAGGAGGATGGAGGGGCAGCCCAGTGAGAAGGACCATTGTAGTGGGCTGTGTTGTTGTTTCTTTCTACTTTTTTCCCAGTCCAGAAGTCAAGGTGGCTTACAAAAGTTAAAACGCATACAGCTAAAAATCTATAAACTATGGCTAGATCCTATATGTCCTTTCACCCAATGTACATTTGCATGCACTGAACTAAGTAGCAGAGGCACTAAGAAATCTGATTACTGAACTGTGAAGGTGTATAAACAATGCTCATTGGGAATGCCCAATGTGCACCCAAACCCTTCTTGTAGGTGCCCCATTCCACATTGGTCCCTTTGCCAGGTCCACTACATAGTTACAAAGCAGTAATCCTCTACTGAATACAGATGTTGCACAATCCTGTTTCTCTCAGATGTAAGTCCACTGACAAGCACGCTAAGCTCCAACAGGATTCCTACATACATTATTATTGACAGCTGACAAAAACAAGAATGTCTACATCATTATGAACAAATAAACAGAACACTGGTGGTGAAGCTATAGCCTACAGATTCTTGCCTGCCTTCCCTGCCCCTTTCAATGCCATGTGAAGAAGGAAGCCAAGAGAAGATCCTGGAAGGTTATAGCAAATTGATCCTCATCTGCCTTCCTCCCCAACCCGTTTGGTGACATGCAAGGCAGTTGGGGGATTAAGCCAGGAAAGGATCTCAGCAGAGTATCTCTGCTTCTGGAGACCCTCTCCCTCTACCCATGACTGCACGATTTTCAAACGTATCTAGCAATGAGAAGAAAATTGATTAAATTATTTGTCCTCCCTTGCAGAAACAAATAATTTCACACAGTGTTACCAGCCTACACATGCACACACACACACACACACACACACACACACACACACAGAGATCTGACACGGTTTAATTGGCGAAATACAATTTAATTGGCAAAATACATTAATTGGTATTGATATAAAATGGATCCTGTAGTGACTGTAAGGTCAAGCTGAACATAGGAAAAACACTTACTGAACACGTATGCTGCTAAGTAGGTCAGAAGATCCCTTCTAGGTGTAGCCCATGTCATTGTCAGGCAAATCACCAGGTAACTCCAGAGATAATAGGCCTAAGCTGAAGCTGCAACATCTCTGATACCATTCAATAGCAAACGGAAATTCCCACCAAAACAATTATTGTTTCAGTCCTTCTTCCTTATACCTGGATGTTTCCCTGCATTGTTCCTTTACCTGTCCAATATTACAGAACTATTATGACAGCTATTAACTCTTTGTCATCTAACTAACCAACTGTTAACTTCATCCAGACCCTGTTGTCCATGTGGCTACCTCCATTGTTTGCTCGGCCAAAGAGCCATTCACACTCAAGCCCTTTAGGCAGGTTTTGGGTATGAAACTCCTCCATTGTGAGAAGCTTAATGCAGTACTCTGCTTGCTGGTAGCCATGCTGTTACTCTGATTCTCGGTAATGTATTGCCCTTAGACACAAGTCTAAGCCACAGTGCTACTTCTTTGCTGCTCTTCTGGATTGGTAAATATTGCCCACTTCCTGAAATTTCACTATCAATCTTTCCTCCCTTCTCCTTTGGTTAGCCTTGTGTGAGTCCATGACTGTTTGAATCTTGTGTGTGTGTGACTGATTTCCCTCAATAAAACATATTTTAGTTTACTTTTGAATCTCTGGCTGGGTCTTTCCTGCTAGGATCCTGTAAACATTGGTGGAAGATCTCATTAGGTTACCCCCCCAATAGAGCAAATTAATTCCACATTGTCACATGGAGGTACTGGCATCACAGGTGGACCCCTGAGTCACCCATGTTTTGGAGTAACACACAGCATATGCCTACATTGTATTTTTATTATGGTGCTATTCTGCCATATACACAATGGCAGTCAGTGGCTCTGATGTCAGCAATCTTGTGAATTTGTTCCAAGTTTTAAATGAATTGTCTAAAATGCTGAACCATATCCCAAAATAGGTTCAGAACCTTGGATAGCTCCTTTATAGTTTGGACTAAAATCCAGAGCAGATTTATCACCCCATTGAATTATACATGGTCCTGCCTATTCTGATTTTATCATCATAACAACTCTGTGAGATAAGTGAGGCTAGGAAATGGTCTCCACAGTTACCCAGTAAGCACCAGAACTGAGTAGGAATCTGGACCCTGCTGTCTCCAGTCCTAGTCTAACTCTCCAGATATTGTTGGACTGCAATATTGACCGGGCTATTGGGACATGCTGTCAAATAATATCTGGAGGACCATGTGATGCCCACTCCTGTTCTCAATAATATTTCTAATGTCCCTTATTTTGAGGAAAGAAGATATAGGATTGAGGTGGAAGGAAATGGGGAAGTCCTGTAAGATTATATTGAACTTTTCCATTTACTTCAATAAGATACTGGGAAACTGTATTCCAAAAAGTGTTTCAGCTGCCTCGTTGCACCCTGACTAGGAACAGCAATGAGATGAAAAGATCAGAATTGCTGTTACTGGCTATGACACAAAACAGAAGCAAGCTTAACTTCTTGTACACAACACAGTCTCCAGCAGTGGAGTCAATTTAGTAAGAAAAGTGGTGTCTGTTTACGTTGTAAACATCCAGTAACTCTTCCTGTCATCCCCTATTATCCATTAGCCTGTGCACGTACATGGCTGAGAGTGGAGAAGCCTAAGTGAGCTATTCCGACTCCACCTCTTTTAAATTGTCAAAGTCGTTACCAAAAGCCACTGTCCTCACACAGGGGTTACCAATGCATTTAGCACTAAGCCAGGCCCTCTGTCTTTAGCCCACCTGACCTATTGCTGCCCCTGTTTGCACTTTTCTTTCTGTTAGCAACAGAGTGAAAGGCCTCCAGTAGAAACATTTACTTTCTCACCTTCTTCTCCTACATCCTCCCACAAGCTCCAAGAGATGCAGTGCGGAAATGGTGTCTGAAAAATTAAAGGCAAGGAAAGTCTGAGAATGCAAATAATGTTGTTAATGTAGAGGTGGGGTACCACGGAATGAGGCAAATGGTTGTTCACTGTTTCTCAATTCTGCCTTCCTAGAACCATTTTCCCTCCCTTTTCTTTCCCTTCACACCAAGCCAAGGGGAAGCCAACCTACACTCAACGGGAACAAACAGGAGTGGTTTGCCTCTCTTTTCTGTTTTGTCACAGCTCCTTGGAGGTGCAAACTCAGCACATTGGCTCTGTCCTGGATTTTCATAAGACTAGATAAAAATAGCCTTTTTATAGGGCAGCCACTTCTAAGTCACACCCCCTCCCAAAAAAAATGGAAATGCAGCACAAAACCTGAGTACCAAAGAGAAATGGATTTGCTTAAAAGGTGTATGTGTTGATAGATAGGAGGGAGAGGGAGACAGAGAAAGAAAGAGAGAGAGAGAGAGAGAAGAAATTTTAGATGCAATTATTTAGATTAAATAGAATATATCTCACCATAGTGGGGGAGACTGTGATAAGATGCTAATCATTGATGAACAGCTTCAAGGTTCCAGAAGATTCTTATGCATCTTAGAACTGAGAGCCTTTCCAATAAAGGCTATATTAACAGATATAAATTAGCTTTAAAATATAAATACAAAGAAGCCAGGGAAAGAAGAGGAGAGATGGAGGAAACAATGCATGAACTAGGCATATGCATCACTCAGCTTTTAATATATATATATAAAAAGCTGAGTGATTTTAAAAAAAATACTTGGAATTGGTGTCTGTCAAATATGTGTCCATGTGTGATTAAAGCAGTAAGCTCTTCAAACCACTCCATGATGGATGGTAAATATTTGTCTTTCCAGCCTTGGAGCATAAATCTTTTAGCTACAGTAACAGCCTATAGCAAGGGTGTCAAACTCAATTTCATCTTGGGCTGCATCAGCATTATGGTTGCCCTCAAAAGGCTGGTTGTATCTGTAAGACTATATAAATATATCTACCCTTTTATTATATTAAATAATAGCCACTGCATTTGATTATTACTGGTTTTTAAACTGCCTTCCCTCTGCATCAACTTTTCTTTTCTTGGACATTTTGAGGCTATTTCATCGTAGTTTATGGTCCCTATATAAGTGATATAGAATTGGTCAATATACCCAAAGTGTGCCTCTTTCTGCCCCCAGAACCTTTCTGTGCCTCTTTCTGTTCCCCGTTCCCCTGTGGCTCTTTCTGCCCTCTGCCCCTCTCTGTATCTGGTGAGCCTGATGCCCACATTGTGGGCCCCTGGCTGCCAATATGCTGAAAAGGGGCCCAGCAGCCAGCACTTGTGATCTACTTCTACTTCTGACTGCTCTTCTCTCCAACTCTCACGAGCCACACAGTGTTGCCATGTTACCCCATGGCAATGCTCTAACAGTAAGACTAGGACAGAAGAGCGATCAAAAGTAGAAGTAGATTACAAGTGCTGGCTGCTGGGCCCCTCTTCAGAATAACCAGCAGCCGGGGGCCCGCAATGTGGTGACTGGACTCGCCAGGTGGAGGGAGTGCCACAGCTGCACAAAAGGTACGAGGGTCACATGAAATGGCCTGGTGGGCCAGATTCAGCCCACGGGAATTGTATTTGATACATGTGGCCTATAAGATCCAACTGTTTTGACAGTAACTTAAGTTCCAAGTCACAGGCACCTATAGTTGTCTAAATTCTCCTCATACAAAATTAACATGTTGCAATATATTCAGTGAGAAAGAAATGACCAAGCTATATGTCTCAAAGAAGCATTACCTGTATTACATTACGAATATTTAGCTGAAATGCTTGATTTCTCCAACGCCTGCAAAAAAAAAAAAAAAGATGTACCAGTATCCGATATATCCAAAACATCTCTTTTTTCCCCCTTAGCCAAATATTTTAAATCTAAAAAGATTTTAATTATTGACCTGGGAACAATTTTCCACTGTATAGGACAATCTAATTCATTATTTCATTCATTAGATAATGTCTATACTGCTCCAGAGTGTGAAATAATACATACAGTGTAAAACTGAAAATTACATAAACAAATTGATCCGGCCCTATCAATTGATGTAATATATAAATTCCACAACCAGAACCACCACCACTCTTTTTTAAAAAAAATCTTTTTTGATAAACGGATTGTCTCATAGCTTTCAAACTGAGATTATCCCATAGTAGAGATATGAAGAATATTTATAATTATTCATTCCTAGGTTGAAAAATGAATTTCTACACAGTTGGGAAACCCATTGGGAAGAATAATAGATCAGTGAGACAATCGATAAATTTTATCCTCGTATTTGTTTTCTTAGAGGACTAAAGATCCTATGGGCACAAGATCTTGTCTGATCCTGGAAGCTAAGCAGGATAATCCGTGCTTAGTACTTGGACAGGAGATAACTAACAAATACCGGCTGGTGTAAGCTACATTTCAGAGGAAAAAACTGGCAGAAACATCTGAGTATTTCTTGCCTAAGAAACCCCTATAAAATTCATGAGGTCACTATATATGTTGTCCTGAAATGTTGTAGAGGAATTATTCTGCAGAAAAGAACATATTGCACAAAACCCCATTTTCTTATTAGAGAAATGGGCTTCCTGTGCAGAAAACACCATTTCCTACAGAAGATCCTTGCTTTCTGCATAGAAAACTGTGTTGTTGCTGTTGTTGTTGTTATTGTTGTTTTTCTGTTTTACAAAAAGATTTTAGATTTTTTTTCTGGAGAATAATTCCTCCACATTTGGGGACATTAGAATACAGGCAGAATACTGTGGAGGAATATTCATTTTCTTCTCAGTGAGAAGAAAACTACGGTAACTATTCATGCTGCATAGCAAGGGTGAAATAGTTGTGTATTTATAACTCCTACCCATAAAGTTGGTTTAGCATAAACATATAAATCAAATTTTAGTCAGTGAGTTATCATACACGGCCATCCTGGCTAAAGAACTTGCAGGGGAATCTTCTCTGTCTTACAGTTGTTCCTGCATTTCACAAGGGTTCGGGGCACAGACCCCTTACAAAAGTCGAAAAAACATTAATAACTTTCCCAATTTTCCCCCCCTTCCCTTCTGGAGCTCCCCCTTCCCATTCCCATGAAAAAGGGAAGGGAATGGGGGGTGGAGGAAGCCTCACACAAGCCTTCCTTTTACCCTCCAGAGCGCCCCCTGCCATTCCTATACATTTTTCCCCGGTGCTGAGAACTCATGCAAGCCTTCCCAACCTCATTCCTTTATATTTTGCCTCAGCACGAGTTCTCCATGCTGGAGCAAAACGAATAGGAATGGCAGGGAGAACTCCAGAGAGGGGAAAGGAATGCTCACGTGAGCCACCCCGTCTGTTTCCTTTAAAATATGAACGTATCTCCATTGCATAGACCTCTTTATCTCTTAGGTTTCCTCCACTGAGGCTGTGACGAACCTGATGGGAGGGAGTCTTGACAACAGAGCCTCTTTGGCAACTGAGAGTGTTTAAGCTGATTGGATGGTGAAATGGAACCTTGGATAGCCCAGGGAAGGTGCTGGTGGAAAAAAGGAAAATAACAGGTTTTAATGGTCTGGCGTGTGTTTGAAGAAGAGTGTGATTTGTGGTGTGTTTGGGGAAGGTTGGAGATTTGAAGAGCTCTCTGAGAGAGAGAACTGAGAAATTGTGTGTATGAAAGATTGTGAATGAATTGAAAAAGAGAGCGAGAGAGAAGAATAGTGTGCTGTTTATAAACATTTAGATACAAAACAAATTTAAACCAACAGTGTTACAATAAGTGTTTGAGGTTCTGTGTTCCAGATAACAGACTCTTATTCTGTATCCTGGAATATTCACACTACCAATAATACCATCTTGACCTTAGTGCCAACAGTACCAGAGTCTTGAAAAATATAAATCACTGCTGATCCTTACATCTGGGAGAAGGGCAGATTTAGGGAAGGCAGTAAAGAGGGAGAGTTCTGAAAGAAGAAGCCAAGGGGGGACAAGAGTGAGGAAGGGACTGCGTTCTCCAAAGGGGAGAACTGAGGCAGACCCGTTTGTCCTGGCCCTGGCTTGATTCAGAGATCTCCCTGGCTATTCAGTTCTGATCACAAAGAGGTGTTAGGCTGGACAGGCCTTGAGTGTGAGGCTTGGGTGCGCCTTTCACACTTGGCGCTGACGAGCAATTCCCCCCACACACATTCAAACAGAGGCATTCCCACTTTTTTCTACTCTTTCAAATAATTTCAAGATTATCTTTGAAATTATTAGGTATTTTTTGTGAAATGGCTTGTGTGCCTCTACTTTATCCTACATAAGAAGCGTAAATTCAGCAGGCAATATTTTCAAAAGAATTCCATTAGCTGCCAATATGCTTTTAGTCTAAA
This sequence comes from Iguana delicatissima, assembly GCA_948472985.1. NCBI lineage: Eukaryota > Metazoa > Chordata > Lepidosauria > Squamata > Iguanidae > Iguana > Iguana delicatissima. The sequence goes on along the minus strand of CAOKZL010000495.1, from coordinate 378,087 downwards.
CTCAAAGTTTTGGTGATGATGTTTAAAGCCCTGAAAAACTTGGGAATTCAATATGTGAAGGAGCACCTCTTCCTACCTAAGCCTGACTGAGGACTGAGATCTGCTGGAGGGTCTCTCTTATGTGTTCTACTGGTGGAACCAATACATTGGTGTGAGGATGTGGGAGAAAGTCTTCTCTTTTGTCGTATCCCAGCTTTGACATGTTTTTGCTTGGAGACCTGATTAGCCACAACACTGACTTTCTTCTTTGTATTAAAGCCTCTGGAGCCTAATTATCTTTTCTGAATTGATACATAACATGGTTTTCAATCAGTTTAACCTGTTTTAACATGTCAAATTGTTTAATATGCTCTTAGTCTTTAAATTATCTGTGTATGATATAAATATTTACACAAATAAAAAGGGCTGAAATGCAGTTTACGTGGTGATTTTTTTTTCTTTTGTGTAGTTGTTCAAGGCAAAATAAATCTGCCAGAACACTGGGATGACAGAACTATTTCAAGGGAAAGGAATTTTGCTGAAGATTTTTTCCTCAGTTAGGTTGAGTTCACTTTCATTCCACAAAAAGTGTTTTTTGTTTATATGCAGCAACACTCTCTCTAAGGATTTTGAACATCTACATTCCATGGTGTCAAAACAGGTTACCAAATCAGTAGGGGAAACCAGGACTAGAAGACATGAGCAATGATGCTGTGGGCTTATTCTTTAAGATCTTTCTAGTCTGGTTTAAATATCCAACTAAATGGAGTTTGTTTGGGCTTGACTTAGCTACTAGATTAAAATAATTCTGTACCATAGCCAAGTTGGGCTCCTGTCACATGATGCATTCAGTTCTGTATCTCAGCTTGTAAAATTGCTTTTTATAGGAATGTATATAATGACATGCTTAAGGCACCTATAGCACAATTTTTTTTATTAAAAATTTTGAAAAGTTTTAAACATAAACACAAAAAAACACACTTACCAATCAAAATAGTACATCCAAGAAAAGGAAAAAGAAGACGATAGCCATTTCCACACGAGACTGTGATAGCACTATTATTCCATTTTCAACATCCTATGGAATCCTGGGGTTTGCAGTTTGGGGAATGTTGGCTATAATCATGAATTGCATCTATTTTTTTAAATAGTGCAGAGAAGTTATCCAGAGTTACACTGGGGAGGAAATAATTAGTGCCCCTTATGTTGATTTTGTGGTAACTGCCAACATTATGGAACAGATTAAATATTGGAAGAGAATCTATTGAGAAGTTCAGATCAAGAAGGCCTTATGGCCCCCATACATGAATATATAATCTTACTTCATAGGTTACTTCATTCCTTAATCTTCTTAGATCTCAAACTTGGTTCAGGAATCTAATAATCATCTCATTTGTTCAACTAACTTTAACGTTCCTTACAATTAACATAAATGCTCTACTTACATGATTGATATCACTCATGGAATTTACAAAGACAATTTTCACCTGTGGTTATTTTTTACAGACAATTATAATTTGTTTTTAAATCAAGCATGGGAAAACTCAGCACTCTAGGTATTGTTGGCCTGCATCTCACAGTATTTCTCACCATATGGGATGGCCTATTACATTAATATAATACTAATATAGCTGAATATGCAGTACCCTCCAGCATTCCACAGATGAAAACCAAGACACACATGTGGTCAAGCACCATAAGAATCCAGTCCTGTCTTGCCTCCACAAGAATCCACTCATCCCTCCACATTTGCAGGTTTGACCTTCACAAATTTGATTATTCACAGATTATTTGCTGCTGCCTCTACTCCCCTCATACACTCAAATGCACAGGCAGGTATGAGGAGGTCAGGTGCATGCTTGTGTTCCCTCACTCAGGCCATTTCTGCACTAGGCCATTTCTCACTCAGGCCATTTCTGCCCCTCCCTAAACTGCAAACCCGAGGGTTCCATATAATGTTGAAAGTGAAATAATTGTGCTATAACAGTGCAGTGTGGCAATGGCCTTAGTCATTCACGCAGGTGGGAGAAGGGGACATGAAGGCAGAGCACAAGGAGGAAGGGCCATGTGTGTGTTCCCTCTCTCACTCAGATGGGTGGGCAGATGTGGGAAGGGGATGGGCGAGGGAGCGCAAGGAGGGAGGGCACATGCATTTCCTTATGCATTCATTCACATAGATGAGGAAAAAGGAATGAGACAGGCGAGTGGGAGGAGGGAAGATGCATGTGTCCATTCCCTCACTCACTCAGATGGGAGAGGGAAAGATATTTGAGGTTTTTCCACTTTCACATGGCTCCTGCTTCCCTAACCCTCATGAAATTGGAGGGCCAATTGTATAGTCAAGATGACAAAAGTTCTTAATGAAGAAGAACACACAAACTAGGAGAGTTTTACCTGAGCCTACTGGAAAGACCAAGATCCTCCCCCTCTCCTTTCCATTCTCTTTTGCTGAATTAACTAACTACTTTTGCACATTGCACTCACTTTGTAGCAATTGAAGTAAAATGAGAACAAGGAGGGAAAGTGGGAGGAAAGAGAGAAAAATTCAGACATTTTAAGAAACAGCTGAACAAGTGCGACAGCAAAAATATTAATTTGGACTGTCCCTGCCAAATCAGGACATTTGAAGGATATGCTATATATGGAGCAAAATCCAAAGTTTTAAGAGTGAAGCACTCATAATCTTTTATACAGATGGATGAAGGCTCCAGGGTCTTCTGGGAGACTCAGTTCAACAATGTTAGAAGGGTTGCCTAGTTCTCACAGTCCCTGTGTTCAACACAGAGCTACTATGTAAATCCATCAATTCAATGGGTGTCCTCTTGTTGAAACTTAGGCCATTTCCACATATTGTTATAGTGCTGTTATTCCACTTTCAACATCCTATGGAATCCTGGGATTAGTAGTTTAAGGAGGGGCATTTAAGAATTCTCAGCCAGAGAGCTCTTTGGCTTCAGCAAACTACAAACTCCAGAATTCCACAGGATGTTGAAAGTGGAATAATTAGCACTATAACAGTATAGTGTGGAAATGGCCTTATAATAGAATTCAGGCTAGAGTAGTTTATTCAGCTTGAGAACTATGTAACTCACAACAGAAATTTGATATTCTGAATTATTCTAGAGCATTCTAGAACATGCAGAGATGAAATTGGTAAAAGCAGAAATGCATCCTGTGGCAGTTAGTACATGTTAGTACATTCTGCATTTTCCAGACAGTATTCCCTTGTCCTGCTAATGGAAACTGCCTTTAGAATTTTGGTGAGTATTATTATCAGAATTTTTAAAATTATGAGTGCAAGCAGATGCTCAGATAAACTGTTATTTGTCTAACAGAACTAGTTTCATTTCAGTTTGTTTCTGATAAGAATTTGTTAAAATTCACAACCATTGTTATAATTAGGAGGGAAAGAACTTGAAATTTTTAATTTTTCAATGTAAAGTTGAATGTGAAAAAAACCCCAAATGGACAGATCCATCCACATCCAAAGTTTTGAGTGCTTCATGCTTAAAAGTTTGGGTTTTGAATCCTATATAGTCAATCATATTTGTAATATATATGGGAGGCAGGCCATGGTCTAGCAATGGTCTGGTTCATTGCTAGGAACTGCTTTTATGAGTTCAAATCTAACTGGTTCAGATAGAGGAGATTTTTCTTGTTGCTATTGTAGTTTGTTTTGAAGAATGTAACAATATTCACAAATTGCTTCATATCCGGACAGAACAAACTTGAGGTTTAATAAACTTGAATGCAGAGGAAACAAAACTGACAGATTTTTGCATCCCTAAATTAAACTGGTGGTTAGACCAGCTGAACTAATTCTCCATTTGCGCTGACAATAAAATCAGTGTACACATTCTTTTGGTTCTCATCTATGTGCTATATATTTGGAGACAGCCGCATGGTGGACTTCAACAAAAGCCTGCATTCTCTCCACCTTCCGTTCTTTCCTTCCCTCAAACACACACACACAAAGGCATGCACACCCACACACAGTCTGAGCTTGTCAATGGCTTAATAAAATGCAAATGATAATTGGAAACACGTGATCCAAAGAAAAGCAGCACAGAAACAAAAAGGTCATCTCTTTTTTTTCCAAATGACCTAATTAGAAAAGCCTGGAGTGTTGGCTTCAGCATAATGGTTTTACACATCTTTTCATGCAGACTTCCTGTTTTAAATCAGTTTGGTTTAGCATGCCTGCAACAACAAGGGGAAAAAAATGAATTGGCATTTGATGCCGGTACAATTAGGCCTTCCAACAAGCACCTTCTTCAAGCAATTCCCAACCGGCTAGATTCACTGAATGATCACATCTGATTTACGGTCCCATGATGACCATAGGCAATCCATTGCCAAGAACTCCTGCCAATGTCAGAGAGAGCCTAAAATGGTACTTGAGCATAATTTTGGACAGGCATGTATTAATAGTACAGCAGGAAGCAGCACACATTCCTGGCCACGGAACAATTCTGTTGTTTTTTTTTAAAGTCTGGTTTGCTTTATTGTTCAGTTATTGTTTCACATTAACATCTCTGCCACTTCTTGAGGGAAAGTACCACATAATTCTTGGCCATTTCTGCACTAGAAATGGCCTCTCCTGAAACTGCAAACCCCAGGATTCCATAGGATGTTGCAAGTGGAATAATAGTGCTATAACAGTCTAATGTGGAAATGCCCCTTGAGAGTGTACAGAGAGAAGTATGCTTTCTGCAGAGACCTCAGCATATGGAGACTGCATGCATAACTTCTTGTCTGTGGAGGGTGCGGTGAATAACCTTGGATCAAGTTGATCAGAAATAACCCAAGACATTTTTGGTGCCTGAAAGAGAACAGAAAATGCTGCTGACAAAGTCAAAGTTCACAGTAGATAAGCCCAACAAATTATACTGGACACAGAAGAATCCATAAACATCTCTTCTTGTTCTTGCCTTTAGAAGTTCAGTAACATAGGTACTACTGGTGCAAGCTCTTTCTTCCAATCTATGCTCACAGGAACATGTATTTATGTTTGGTCCTAAGGGAAAGGAAATAACCTAAGCTAGAAGATCCAGTGCCTAAATACCCTAAAGGCACCAGGTCTCATCTCATCTTGGAAGCATGGTCGGCCCTGGTTAGTACTTGGATGGGAGATTGCCAACAAATATCAGGTACCATAGGCTATATTTAAGAGGAAGGAATTGGAAAAAGCACCTCTCAGTATTCCTTGCAAAAAAAGAACACAAAATTCATGGGTCACCATAAGTTGGCAGACAACTTGAAGGTTCACATACACACACAGGGAAAATCCAACTTTCTTCCCACTCCCTGCTAATGTATCCACAATGGGAAACTCCTGTTCTCAGCCCAGAAGATACAGAACGTAACCATATCACTATAACCATTTTTTTTTATCTTCTGTTTGCAGCACTGAACAGAAAACCCATAACCTTTGACGTTTGGGATTCACTCTGCCCCAATATAAATTCCTTTAATCTGGATGGAAACACATCCTCTTAAAACATTTGCACCTGCTCAGCCTTGAATGTGGTGATAAGAAAGAATTGGGTCACTAAGATATAACATAGTTTCAGATACTGAAAGGTACAAATTTTACATGCCAGTAAATCCATCTGTTCAATACAGAAAATGAGGAAATACGTTTGTCTTCAAAATGACAGGCATTAATAATACTACCAGGAAAAAAATCCTTTGGATATAACTTGATAGTTTTTTAAAAAAAAATACCTGCTCAGTATATCAAAGCCTATATAATTTGAAAGACTGTGTCCTTTTCAAAATAATAGACAATTGCAGTAAAGGAGCAGGAGAATGGAGGGAAAAACTCTTAAAAAAGTAAACCTTTAGTGAGGGGAAAAAAGTGTGAAACTCTGAACACTGGGAGGAAAAAATAATTAAAAGTCTGAGCCAAATAGTTGCCAAGTAAGAAAAACCATAATATTTTTCCTACTGGGGAAGTCCTGGTATGATTTTTCTTTAAATGTTGATTATCATTTGACAGCAGCAAAAAGAGGTTAAGAACATTGTAAGCAGGTGAGTAAAATTACCCAACATGTAGAATATACAATATCAGATTTGATTGGCACTGTTTACCTAAGCAGTGAGCTACTTTGGAGAATCTGCAGATCGATCCTCCATTGCGATCCAATGGACCATCACATTCTAACATTGTATTTCAGGTGCAAATCACCAAAAACCATTAAAACAAGCATGAAATGCTGATTTTAATTAAGGTTCCCCATTTACTGCCAAATTTTGGTAGCAAATCATGAAGACAATGTTGAAAGCAAGCTTCTTTTTTTTCCCCACCCTTTATTTATTGGCTTTCCACCATTATTCAGTGTTGTGAATTACCACTAAATTTCAACAACAGATTTTGGAGTGTTAGGGATTCCAAAAATAGACTTAGGCAGGTTCACACAACATTCCAGTGTCGAAAGGTTGGAGCAGTGAGACCTTGTGGGCTAGTCTGCCAACCAAGTGCTGGTGACCACTACAGCCATACATCATGCTGCTGACCCGCCAGCTGGGCATTTGAATAGTATGGGGGAAAGGCTCTTTATACATATTTATGTGAATGAATAGAATTTTCTCCAAAATGGGAGTAGATCAGATGAAGGTCTTGAGATACACAAGGGAAGGGAAGCATTTCCATCATGGGCACTGGAAGCAGGGGTGTAGATGTACTAGGAATCAATAACCAACGGTAGCTAATAGTTTCCATGTAAGTAGGGTGATCAGTCTGCTCTTCTGTAAGGCCCAGCATTTAAAAAAGCTGCGCAAGATGCTGAAATTTTTTAGGGGAAGAGAAAGGATTCAGCACACTGGATAGCTCCTTACAAATTCAGAGTAAAAACAAGGGCCTTTTCACACTACACTGTTATAGTGCTATTATTCAACTTTCAACATCCTATGGAATCCTGGGATTTGCAGTTTAGGGAGCAGCATTTAGAATCCTCAGCCAGAGAAATCTTTGGCCTCAGTAAACTACAAACTCCAGAATTCCACAGGATGTTGAAAGTGGAATAATAGCACTATAACAGTGATGTGCAGAAGAGCCCCTAGAGTAAATCCACTGTCTCACTGAACAGGAGCTACCAACCATCACAGGCCCTAACTGGAGGCAAGATCACTCCAAATTATCCTATGAACACCCTCCCCCATGTTATATCAACACATAGTATATGAGGATACTCGTGTGTGTGTGTGTGTACAGATTCATAGACATACAGACTCAAAAGTTGGAAGAGACCCCCAAAGCCCATCTTATTTGTCCCTCTGACACTGCAGAACCTACAGGTAAAACAAATTTTGGAGATCCCAATGCCGTCTTTGCTTAAAAACCTCAAGAAAAAAACCATTCTATATTATCAGTGGCTCTCCAGGAATCAGTTAGAGATCTCCCCCATAACTTTTGAACTACTGTATGTAGCCACATTGCTATAACAAGTGTTTTCTCATCGTTTGTTTGTACCACTTAAACAACCCATAACATTTGAAAACCCATAACATTTGACCTTTGGGATTTACCCTGCCCCAATATAAATTCTCTTAATCTGGATGGAAGCACATCCTCTTAAAACATTTGCATCTGCACAGCACTGGGTGTGGAGCAACAAGAATTGAAACTGGGACCGTTTCTATGCAAAATCTGCTCTCTACCATTGATATCCAAAACTTCACTAAGAGCTGCATGATGCAGTAGCACATTAGTGTTTGGTGTCATGTTGTTGGTCCTTCCTTGTTCTATAACCCCACAGTCTTCAGTCATTTTGTCTGTTTGTAAAGCTGAAGAAACAACCGTGCAAGAAGCATCCAGGTATAGGTTCTGACTAAATGCATCATCTTTCCTGCAAGTAAATTAATTCTCAAATGGAGTCAGTTAGATTAGCTCTGATCTTTTTTACCCATGTGAGTTCTCATTTACATCTTTATGTATCCCAATATCCCAATCACTCATTTGCTTCAATTGAAGGTTTGTTTGTACAATCAAGAAACAAATAATATGCTGGAATGAGATAAAACTAAGCATATTCGTAAAGGCTTTTCTCCTCATTCCTGCTTACAGTATACTTTCATTTCTGAATAGAAGTAAGAAGTGTCCCATATTTTAGGCAATCCCAGAATTAAATTAAAGCTTGAGAGGGGAGGGTTTCTCTTTTCCATTTGTTCCCTTGATCCAGAATTCAGGTTGCATTCTTATCAGTGAAGCACTGAAGAACAGAGTCAAGCTTCAGCACTCAAATTCTACAGCAGAAATTTTTAAACTGCTACTTTCTTTTCACCTTACCATCTAGTTATATAAGAACCAAATGCTTGCCAAAATACAACACTGTTTCAAGGGTGGCAAAGGGAAATCTTAGAAGCAAAATGTCTTGGGATTTCACAGCATGAATTAGTCATCATGAACACCTAGCAGCTTCTCTTAAAAACCCCATAAAATGTCATTGAAAAGAAACTATCCAAGTAAATAAACAACTGTATTTACTGTTGTTATGATATGAATTCTTGTTTACTCTGTAGTTGTTACATGCTTTCAAGCTGACTCTTATAGCAGACCCATCACAGAGTCTTCATGAAAAGATTTACTCATTGCCATTGCCTTCCTCTAAGGCTGAGGAAGCGTGACTTACCTAAGGTCTCCCGGTAGGTTTCCATCATGCAGTGAGTATTCAAACCCTAATCAAACTACTGCACCACACACACACTGTTTACTATGCTGATAATATTTCCTTCTTCCATCATTCAGTATCCACTTACAGAATATACAATACTGTTGTTACTAAAAGTGCCTTTATGTTTCTGTTTTTTAAAAAATATAAATCACTACTGAATGAATCTAGAGAAAACCTATAGCATATATCTAGGCAGTGCCTGAGCTTGTGGTAACAACTGGCAGTCTGTTGTCAACTAGAGCTTGTCACTTTCATGTCAGCAGTGGTTAATCCTCTCAAGACCTCTGTCCACTCTTTCAAGGAGCCATCTATGGTGCTGGATCTACTTTGTGGATAGGATTCAGCACCATGGATAGATCCTTCAGAGTTTGGACTAGAATCCAGAATGGATTCACCAACCCACTGACATGAGAGCCATCAGTTCCCTCTAGTTCTTCTTCTTCTTGTTGTCATGATCACCACAACAAATTTAGAAACAGGTAGCTAAACATTTCTCCTATCGGATATCTGCCATCTCTCTTTCTATATCTCTCTCCACTATATAATACTGAAGGAAATTGTGTGTGCGTGTGTGTGTGTGTGTGTGTGCACGCACATGTTATTTCCCTCAAAGCACAGGTTTATGTAAGCCACGCAGTCCAAACTGGAAAAACTTTTGCTTTATTTGGCAATAGAAACTATTTTTAAAAAAACTTTCTGTCTTCACATTTCTTGAGTTGGCTGCAAGATTTGAGTGGGGCAACATGAGTAGAAAAGGGAATGTTATTTGCCCAGTCTAGGAAAGCAAATATGTTTCCTTTCCTATATGTTCGCTGTGTTTGCTTTATTGCTTACATATCTGATCCAAAGTCCCTTTAGCTCATGCAAGTCCCGCCTATTAAAAGGATTTATGTTTTCCTTATGTTCTATTTTTCCCTTTTTTTAAAAAAAAAAACCATACTTTTCTGTGAAGTTAATTGAGCTGAGCAAAAAGAAGTGGCAACGTCTGTTGCTTTTCCTTGATGATGAGCATACAGGCAGTGAGGTTGGAAAGGTTACCAAAAGGAAATAATTTGTTTCTGCCCACACATCAAACTGTGAAGATATTTCTCATCATAAACATGCTTAAAATGTTGGGTATACACTGGAAAGAGTTAAACTATATACTTTGGTTAGGTCCACATATCCGTCCTTCCTAGTGGTGACCAATAAATATATATATATATAAATTCCACATATTTTAAGCAAATTTAGTAATACGTTTGCAATTTAATTAAATAATAAATAAATTCCAGCCTGGAAATCCACAGGAGACTCAGGACCTACCTTTCTGAAATGGAAAGTTTAATATCCACTTTGATTTTGTATGTCTTCTTACAATCACTGGAGAAATAATAGAATGAGGAGGATCTTTTTTAAAAAAGAATTTAAGTCCCTAACTGTTCAAAATTTTTTAAAAAGCATTCTATGCACTCCATTTTTTAATGAATCCATTTAAATTCCTCTGTGGGTAAGTGAAAAAAAAGATATAAGGAAACAACAAACAATTTTTAGGAAAAAAAACATATTTTAAGGTGTTTTTTTTCTAGAAAGCCACCATGGTGGAGTTGAAAAAAGGTTTTATCAAGCTCAGGATTAACTTCCCTTGGGGCCACAACAATTTCTGGATAATCTAAGGCCAGCCCCTATCACTCAGCCCAATATACTTCAAAAAAAGCACTATAAGACCAAGAGACAATTCACAATAGATTCACAGAATAATGATGGGATACAATTCTGAGATTATTATTATTGTTCCTCCAGTTGTTGGCATATAATGAAATCAATTAATCTTAGAATATAAAAATCCATGCAGCTTAAGGAAAATGGCAGAGGGTAAATCTGACAGTTCCTAAAATTTCAATTCTAGTAATGCCAAGTAGCACATAAGTTTTGGAGAAGAACACTTCTGTGTGTTTTCAAAAATGAAGTTCAAACTAAAAAGTCCTTCATTTCCACTGATTGTTTTTTAAAAAACGAGTTGGACTCAGAGGAGGTTTCCCCCCCCTTGGAAAGAGACCTTTGAGTTTGGTCACAGGGAGGAGTCAACATTAGTGTTATCACAGTGGCACCTACTGGTAAGTTTTTGAAATTAATTTAGAGTCCACTTCATGAACTCTCTTGTTTTGTAGCGTAGCATTTAAACCATCATACAGAATATTCTCACCGAAACCTGAAGGAAATGTCTTTCTTCATGGCCCCACTGACTATGAAATATTTCTGCCATCTGTAGCAACAAAATTGGAAGTGAATAATAGTAAAGTGAATATGATCTTTGAAGTAAGAGAAGCATCAATTAAGCAAAATATATGCTTATAATCTGACAGAGACAACCTGTAAATTCAAGTTACCCTGTCTCTACTTTTACAGAGTATGCAGTACAGTTTTACAAGGTAATTGACTGCGATTGCTTGCTCTCTTTTTAAAATATATTTTTCATTCATCTAAAGTGAGGAAAATGTTATAGGTCACAGGGCCCAGCCCTCTGTTGTTTATTGTTGGAAGAACTGAAAAATGTTGTGTTCACTTGGCCACAAATATTTAAACCACTATCCAGACAGTGACTAACAGCACTGGGTGCTTGGGACTCTTTGGCAGCTAACTTTAAACTGCCATGTATGATGAAACTTCTGAAATATATCCTTACAGGGAGGAGACAGGAGGGGATGTTTCTAGGAATTCTATAATTCTAGATTCTGTACAGGAACTTCAAAGGAGGAATGAAGCCAGGCCCCTGTCCAGAGTCAACACATGCCTGGGCAGACACTGGCCATAATGCTGCAAGTAACATGGACCACAACACAGGGGTTCAGAGACAAGCAACAAACTTATGCTGTGTCCTCCCTTCCTCCTGCTGAAAGAATGATTGGCAAAGTGTCTGCTGGGAAAAAAGAATGTGTGACTTGAGACAAGCTGTGTCCCATATGATGAACAGAAGTTTGTAGATTGCTTATAGTACCATTGTGATCTAGGCAATGACCCCCTGTGACCCACACAGAATTGGTCAAAAACGACCATGACCTTATTTGCAAAAGTAATAGTGTAGGGGTGGCTTTGGTGATTAATATCAAGGAGTCCCACAAAGGGCACAGAGTAATGTAAGCAAGAGCAGCATTTTAATAGGCCTCCTATGTTAAACCCATTCTGACATCTTGTACACTCAGCTTCTCCAAGAAATATATGAGAAATATTTCCAGATACAAATAGATACAGATACAAATACAGATACAGACACACGTTTTGTCATTTATTATGACATGAAACTTCCCATATCCATTCCATCCTGGTTCTAGTAATCTCATGTTTCCAAAGACAGAAACACCTCATATTGTTAAAAACAATCATCTTTTGCCCAGAAATGCTATGTTATCATATTGCACACATCTCTTTGAACCATCATCTGCTTTTAATCTAAGTTTCAAGGATTTTCCCTTCAGATTTACCCAGAACCAAATGGGAACAGAATCCTTCCACTACAAGCGCGCATGGCTCTAGAATTTTGAACTGCTGCAGTGGCCCTATGTTGAAGTGAACCACAGGTGAATCACATCCTCCACCAGAACCAGGAACTTGGGACAGGGCAATAGTTAGTTAATCAAGAGGAACATAATGGTTCTGTCCCTTTGGTTTACCTTTTTCACACATGTACCAGAGCAAAATGGCATTGCAAGATGAGGAAGCAGCTCTGTGTACTAAGAAGGCCCTTCTGGCCAAGGCACATGACACAGGAGATGTGTAATTATGATTTCTCACAGGTTTTTTTTTTCACTCACAGCTTGAAATACTAGGTATTGATATTAATTTTATAATATTCAACATTACAAATGTCGAAACTGGTGGGTTTGTTTTGTTTTTTAACCATCAGCACTAGACTGAACTTAGCTAGTTGGCTAAGTTGCTGTCAGTTAGCTTGTTGCTGAAAATGTTATACTGGGAACACGCCAAGGCAAGCACAGAGAATGAGGTTGTCACTCTTGACCCTAGGGATGCATTTTCTTGCTCTCACCTTCAAGGGTTGTTTCTGTCCTTTTAATATTCCCTTCCTCCAGCCTAGCTTCCCCTCCCCCAAATTGACTATAGAGCCCATTTTATGATTGATGCCTGGACATGGTAGGAGTCCACCACATCTAGTAAGTGTTGGAAAAGTCTGTCCTAAACCATAGAATCTCATATTACAACCTTTTCAGTGCAGTTTGCCACTCATCTGCATATCTCTTTTCTTTTTCCTTCCCAACACACACACTTGACTCACTGACAGTTGTGTACCCAGAGCATTTGAGGCTCAGAATGGATCATTTTAATACTCTTCCTCCTCTATATGACAAGTTATTTTCAGTAATAATCATGAAATGAAAAAAAATATATAATGGAAAATAAATTCAGAGAATGAAAGCTTTCTTTTATTGAATGTCATATGTATAATCATACCTGTAAAAAATGAAATAAAAAAATAAATTTTAAAAATTATTAAAAAAAATATTCCTGAAAGAGTAAACTGTCCATCGGCCTGTTTTCAAAGCCATCACTACCTCTTGTGGTACTAAATGCCATTACTATGCATGTTTACTAGGAATTTCATCTGCAGTTAAATGAAGCTTAGACCAAAATAACTCAATGAAGGACTTCAGTGTTAATAAAAGCCAGAGTCACACACAAATACACTCTTTCTATAGGCCCTCTTAGCTTCCTCTAATGGAACTCTCCTCTCATTTACCTGTCCAGTACCTGGGAGATGTTAACACTTCCCAAAATACTTGCTACCCCAGTTGCTTGCTGTCTTTCCATCACTTCCTAGCCATTCTTTCCACACACAAAAACAACAATAGACTAACACCTCAAGCAGCCCAAGCAGCATAGCTATCAGTCCTCCCCCTCTGTAGCAAAGCCTTCTGGCTTTTGGTCTATCCCTGTTCCTTTCCTTCTGTCTGAATGCAGCACACTGCCATCTTGTCACCCCAAAATATTGGCTGCCCCAAATCAGTCCAAATAGAGAAAAAAATTCCCAGTTCTCAAACAAAATGACATTCTTGCTTGGAAGAAGGCTCTCTTAAGGTTTCTGGGACAGCTCTAGGTAAGAGTTTGTTTGGTTTTTTTAAGTCCCTATGCAGGGGCTGAAATGTTCTAAAGACACCAGATCCTATCTGATCCTGGAAGCTAGCAGGGTCAGCCCTGGTTAGTACTCAGATGCAAGACTGCCAATGAATATGAAGTGCTGTAGACTATATTTTAGAGGAAGGAATTGGCAAAACCACTTCTGAGTATTCCTTGCTTAAGAAAACCCTATGAAATTCATGGGATCACCATTAGAAGGATCCTCTTGACAGTAAGAGCAATTTGGCAGTAGATCCAATTGTCTAGAGAGGTTATGGTATCTCCTTCTCTGGATGTCTTCAAAAGAGGCTGGACAGCTACTTCTGGGGCTGCTTCACCTGGAGATTCAGCATTGAGTGGATGGTTGGACCTGATGGCTCATAGAGCTTCTTCCAGCTCTAGGATTCTAAGTTGACAGGAGACTTGAAGGCACATACACACAGATACAAACACGCAATTCACCTGCTTATTGTCTGTATCCAGGGCAGACTGCTACCACCTTCAAATGACTTGTTTGTTATAGATTAATATCGAATTGTGTATTTCAGTTAAAGGACACTGATCTACCACAAGTGCAGCAAGAAGCAGATTCCTATAAGTGTCATTGAATCAAAAGTGGAAAATTCTTGATAGAAATGTTTCAAGAGCCACCCAGCATGTGCAGAACATTTTTCCACCAAAGTGAATCATTGCATCCTTTTTGCATGCCCACTCTCAAACAAAAAGTAGGATCTGCAAAGATCAGTGACAGGGGACATATTCATCATGCAGGAACCAGGAATCACAAATTCATTTCATGGTATTTTCCCATTAATTGAGCAAATAACAAGCCCACCATCCTCTACACTTGTCTTTCCTTAATTTTATAATTAAAAGGAGTGGAGATAAAAGCAAATGGAAAGGATAATGAGAAAGAGAGAGAGACAGAAGAAAAAAAGAAAAAGAAACAGGAAAAGGATGTTAACAAACTTTTCAGTTATCCAAGTGCAACAGCACTCTATGAGCAAAATAAAATTACCAGGTGATTAACTACAGTAAATCCCCTAAATAATATATAAATCAATAATATACAATAGAAATCAATGCAGTATATAATCAACAGAAAATAAGTTATTGAAGAGATTCACAATGCACCCTGCATCAAGCCTCCAAATACATTCCTTCCATAGAGGCCAGGGGGGACCAGGGGGAAATATGTCCCTTTACAGGCCTAAAAGGCCTGACATTTTGAAATGCCCCCGACTGCTAGAGGCCCTTCATTTCCAAACAAATTCTTCCATTCCACTCAATTCCATTCTAAGTCTCACCTTTTTTCTTCTTTTCTGTTTGTTGATTGTTTCTGTTGCTCTGGTCTGTACTACAGACATTTTTCCTGCCTAACAACAGATATATGTGATTCATTTCCTTCAGTCCTAATCCTTCTCTGGAAACAGCAGGCCTTTCTATAGTATTGATATTCTGATAGAGGGAGAAGCAACCAGTCTAACAATTTCTAATGAAATCTAATGACATAATGCATTAAACAATTTATTACTTCAGTTTTATTTGGGGAATTTAGCGAGTTAACAGCTTAATAGTACACTTCAAACTTTTGTTTTGGTAATGAGCAATACAAGATAGCTGCTTTGCAGATCAGGGAAGTACATGATGTTGGTGTCAGTGGTTAATCAGAGCTTGGTAAAGTTACTTTTTTGGACTGCAGGTATGGCCAGTCATAATCCCTCCAAACCCATCAGCTCCAGAGGGAGGAATAGGACTCAGAAATAGTATGGTTAGTTGCAGCCTACCATTGGGTTTTTCTTGTAAATTCACAGTAAACCAACTATAGTTCCTCACTGTTGTAACAAGTATTGAAGCAACTGGGCAACATCGACTCTTATTCTCCACATCATCAAAGCAACGTGAACACAATATATTATATATTCCTATGCCATTTTTCTCCCAACATGAAAGCCCAGACAACTTAGAACAAGTTCATACAAAATATAACTAAGATCTTATTATACAAAGGTTTAAAAAATAAACAATTCTATGAAAAGTATGCCAGATGAAGTCTTATCCTCTTCAACCTCCAGTAAAAAGCATAAGATATTTCATAGTCAGCAGTTGCAGAATATGAGGGATTTGCATGATCATAATCATACTTTATTGACGTTAGTAACAATTTACTAATTATCAGCAATAGGTTTCTGAAAAAAACATTTTTCTTTCCATTAAGTTTGTTTCATAGTACTCCTTAGAGGCACGACTGAATATTCATGTGTACATCAAATCACAGTTGATTTGGCTTGCTGCATCTTTTTTCCAGACAGACTGCAAGCCCATCGTTTTCATTTTATGTTTAACAGCATTTGTTCCACATATAAAATCTTCACTAGTACATTTCATTACATAAAGACCTAAATCAGGGTGGGAATCATGTGGCTTTCCAGATGTTGTTGGACTCTACCTCCCACTAGCTCTAACTATCATAGCCAGCTGTGAAGAATGTTGGGAGTTGCAGTCCAATGTCATCTAAAAAGTAAAATCCAACTGTTAGTCCCAACTAGAGTACCATTGAACAGGAACTTGGTAAGTGTACCAAGTTATCAATTTATGTAGGTTCCACTGTTTTATTGAGTCCATTCTAGGTGAAGATAAATTGGATATAGGCCAGAGAATTTTGTTCTTTGACCAGATAGATAATAGGAATGAATAGATTTATTTTTAAACAAAATAGCTAAAAATGTTCAAAAATGATTGAAAAGCATGTTTTTCAAAACTCAAGAACCTCTGACGAGAAGAATCCTGGCCTAGTAAGAATCTTCATAGTGCAGGACTTCTAACATGAAAAATTCACATGCATTTTTTCCCATAGAAAACAGCATTTTCCACCAAGAAAGCAGTATTTTCCATGCAGAAAATAATATCTATATGAAGAAATGTTATTTTTGATGCAGAAAAGGTTGTTTCCTGTGGAGAAAAATGCTGTAATTGGGACTAAGGCCCTTTTCGCATGGCATTTGCCATGCGAAAGGGTACCTGGAGCATCGGGCAATTGTGAGGAGCAATCTGCACAATGCACTCACCATTGCTCAACACTCCAGGGGCCAGCAGGCACTGATCGCGCACCTTTTCATTTTCGGCTGGAAGTCAAAAATGGTGAACGATCACGCATTGCTCCCGGGCCTTGCGTGCACTTACCTGGCATGCGGAGCCTCCAGAGCCACACCAGTCGTACTTCCTGCCTCAGCACAGCCTGGGAAAGTCCCAGGCTGCACTGCAGAAGTAACAGGCGGGGCTCTCACGCAAGCAGGCAGCTCGTGCAGAGCTGAAGCAGCAGGGACTCGAGAGCCTCTCGCCGGAGGCTGCTTGTGCAATCCCCACACCCCAGTGCCAGAAAAAGGTAAGGTGTGGAAAGCACCTTAGTCTATGCAAAATTTGCATATGGCTGGTTGACCTGTTAACAGCAGTTTTTTGTGCATAGGAAACTAATCTTTTTCTGTGTAGAAAACAGTATTTCTGCAGAAATACTCAAAACAACCACATCAGAATTTTGCATAGACTAAATCCCAAATTGCAAATAGATTTTGAAAACTGTCATTTTCCAAGACTTTCTCATAAAGGAAAGAAGACTGTTAAAATTACTTGTGTCTTCCTGTGAGAACAAAATTATGAAGAATTATATGGCTAGATACATAGATAGATAAGATCTCCATGGATTCTGATCTATTCACCTTCAACTGCTTTGTCAATATGAATGGGTAAAGTACCATCTGAAAGTTGTTGACTGGTTTTCTGCAGATCAATACAGAACATGGAAGACAGGCCTGCATAAGACTGCCTCAAGTCTTACAGAGTAGGTCTTCTTACAAGATCTCAGGAGTCCTGAAAGATTTCAGATCTCACAGGAATGCCCAAACCCATGCAAATCTCACAAGGCAGACCAGCCATCCTAAGATGAGAACTTTATTCCACTGCTCAGCATCAGTACAGCTGGACAGACAGGAGGAAAATCAACACAACACCAGCTGCCGTTCCACAGAAGGACCCCAGCATTTTGTATGTATAGCTTGATTGATCCATTTAAACGAAATATTTGGGGGTCAGCTAGAGCTGACATTCCTACCAAACAGCCAAATGAAAAAGAAGGGTCCAGCAAAGCTGCTCTGGAAACTCCAGTTGGGCATCTTGCACAGTTCTCTTCCAAGCTAGCACAGAAATCAGCTGTCATTAGACCAATCGCAAAGCTAATCTCAGACCTATCTGCATGCTTTCCACTAAGAAGGGAAGGGGAAACCATCATATTTTCAATGTGAGTAACCACTGATGAAAAACAATTAGTACAGCTACTGTATGGAAATGCAGGGAAGAAATACAGTGGCCCCTCTGCAAATAACTTCCCCCTGCCCAAGTGAGAGCTCCCATTTCCACTCCCTTCCAAGGCTCCTCCCTCCCATTCACTTGCATTTTTCCAGCATGGTCAAGCAAACGGGGTGGGGCAGCCACATGCCTGGAGATGTGCATGTGCACCCCCCCCCCCGCATTCACTTGCCTTTCATCTGGGTGCACTGCCTTCCATGACTGACACAACCGAAGAAGGCACAGAAACAGGGCGGCCTCTGCCATTTGCTTGCCTTTTGCCCTGGTCCATGGAAGGAAGGAAGGCAGGGGAATGGGAGGGGGAGAAGGGGAAGCAAGTGTGTGCCTCTCGCAAATAATCAAGTTTGCAAAGATCAAACCCGTGAATCTAGAGAGAGGACTATATTAGAGCTGACGGACTTTCAAAAGGGAGACTGGAAAAAGCATGGCCCAAGGAAAATCCAAGTTTGGCAAACAAAGCTGGAAAACTGGAGCCGCCAAGTAGAGCACATCTTGAAACAGATCCTAATTTCCTTTCAGGAGGCCACTATTTTATGGGAATCTTCCTAGTTATTTACCAAGACCCAAATTATACCTGATGTTGTGGTATAGTATCCTTTCCCCAGTAGGTTTTATTAAAATGAGAAGGCGATGCCAGAGTTAACAGTAAATGGCAGAAGACCCAGCAGGAAGGGGCTACTTAACCCTTTTCCTTCCTGCTGTTTGTACATTCAGAACTGCCCTTCAATGCACAGCTGCTTTCCCACCCATAAAAGATACTAGCAGTTCTGATTTTTATAATGCTGAAGTTTCCATCATAAAATGTTACACCGAGTAATGAAACAGCCTAACAAGAATGCCATAAATTTAGCCATGGCAATAAAAGATGTGTTTAAATTTATACATTCATAATCTAGCTGACACATAGTAGGCAGCCCAAATAAGAATGAATTGACCTGCTCATAAGTATCCAGTTCAAGTTTATGATGAATGATAAAGAGAACTGATGATAAAAAGATCTCTTCCCCTCCCTCCACCATCCTATGTGGAGAAACCTAATAGTAAGAAAATATTTTTCAGAACCCAATTGTTTATAAATACTGATTGGCTTCAATAAAACTGTACGATGGAGGTACACACTATATAAAAGTTATTGATATTGTTTATACATTACTGCTTGACAAGCAAGGTATTTTCAGTTTTACATGTTTCCTTTTTTAAAAAAAATATTTTGAATGATTTTATATTTCTTAACAATCTAATGGTTTTAATGTTATGGTTTTTAATTGTACATTAATTTTTATTGCCAAGTTTTTAGCTGATCTTGCTTTCCCTCTGTCAGCCACTTTAGAGAGAAAAGTGGCATATAAATACAGTAACTCAATCAATAAATAAAATTTATTTTATTTATAACCTGCCTTCCCTCCTAAATTTGGAATTTCAATGTCTTCCAAGGGAAAGGGAAATTTGTTTTCTTTAAGAAATTATCTTAACATAGGGGTGGGTCACTGTAGCCATTTTCATAATGCCTCATCATTGTCTTTGCTGGTTGGGGTTAGTGGGAATTATAGGCCAAAAACATCTGCTCAACTGTCTCTTTAGATGTCAGTAAAACAGGAAAAAGAAAGACAGAAAGAAAGGGAGGGAGGGAGAAAACCAGATGTTTTAAGAGAAATCTCCACTATTTTAGAGAAGTAAATAAAGATAATAATTCTTTCAATATTACTTTAAATATCACATCTATATTTCATATGCTATATGTTCTACATATTAGACCTTGTAAGCAGTAAACATTGTTTCTCTTGTCTTCAACATACTCTGGAAACACCCAGTGGCATCAAATCAAGTTGACAGAATGAAAACTCTGCACGTTTAGTGGCTCCTATCATAGTTGTGCAAAAGAATGAATTTCAGCAGTTTTTATTCATTAGCTGGTTGTAGAATAAGCAACATCTTTTGAAATTCTCTTTTCTATTTACTGTGTGCCTTCAAGTCATTTCTGACTTATAGTGACCCTAAGACAAACCTATCATAAGGTCTTCTGGAGCTGAGTGTATGTGACATGCTCAAGGTCACCCAGTGGGTTTCCATGGCTGATCAGGGGGAATCAGACTTTGGTCTCCGGGGTCATAGTCAAATGCTCAAAACTACACACATCCATTAAAGGTTCAGGAGCCATCTCCAGTTTTCACTCTGGAAATCTCAGGCTTCTGTGGTTTATTTGCACATAGATTGGTATGGCTTTTAATGTTCAGAATCAACATCTTTCTATCTTGCCTTT
Source organism: Iguana delicatissima (assembly GCA_948472985.1). Lineage (NCBI taxonomy): Eukaryota > Metazoa > Chordata > Lepidosauria > Squamata > Iguanidae > Iguana > Iguana delicatissima. The sequence goes on along the minus strand of CAOKZL010000495.1, from coordinate 357,702 downwards.
TCAAAAATCTGATCAAGTTGCTGAGACTGTTACATCAGAGCTGCTGAGCCAGTGGCACCCAAGATGACTCGGGCACCCATGACACACCAAGATCACCATGACATGAGAGCAAACCAATTGATGATCAGCCTCAAAAAGTGAGTCAGTTAGTGGGGTGCTACAATAAAATCACAAAATGTATTTGAACCTCTACAAAACAAATACTCAAGTAATAACAGCAAATATCCAGATTGCTCAAAGGTACTCAAACAGTAAATATATTTGCCACGATATCATGATTCTTGGTATTTGAAGAATACCAGCCTACCCACTGTTTTGGCTTCTGGTTGGATCCTCTGCTTTTACAGAGCCAGCTATGATTCCATCCATCTTCTGTCATGCCTAGCAAACCAAACAACTTCTTGCAATCAAGTCTGGTAAAGACTGAAGATGGTGAGGTGGACCCCTATGTAAGTACTGTCACCTAGAAGCAGGTGCTGTCCAGTTGCCCCCTCCACTCCATCCCCCAAGTTATGGCAGTGCTCTCTAGGCGTTTTGACTACTATGAGGCTCGACATTATAAGAGGAGCTAGAAAATAGCTCCATGTCCACCATCCAGAACAAACATATGGACACATAACTCTGAATTAGGAGTTAAGGAAGCAGTTTTTCCTGAAGAGGAGCACTCAAGCCCTTACTTGGAGGGCATAAGGATGCTGGACCTCCTCCTAAGCCATGAGAATGAAGGAGAGTAAAAGCTAGAGTGGATATGAAACCACCATAAGGAGTGTGTGACTTGAAATAAGGTGTCCTTGTGACTTTCTTGGGAGCAAGATGATTCTTTGCATCTAGAATCCTCCTCACAGAAAGGCCAAAGGCAAAATGGCCCACTCCTCAGCCTTTGGCTAGGTGAGGTTTGCTCTCTTCCGGAAGCAAAATATGAACTTCAGCTTGAACAAGGCTTGGTGCTGAGGACAATAGTCTGGTAGTTGGTGGCCTTTGGAGACCTATCTGTCTTTTGATTCGTTTTGGTCATGCTGTTTTGTCACCCTGGACTGTATCTTATTTTTCTATGTCACTAACCTTGTCTGGTGTTGCTCTTATCTGCTGGTTTGCTGACTTTGGATTATTTGACCTTGGCTTTGGAACTTCCTGCTTGGAACAGACTTTCTACCTAATCGGATTTGGCTTTGCTTTTGCTGTTCCCTTGACTCTGCTCCTGGCTTGCCCTTTCTGGCCTGGAACTGAAAATCTTGTGATATAGACTACACTGGAAAGCTTTGCCTGCCTAGGAACAGCTGGACACTGCCCCAACATTTCAAAGTGGAGTAGCATCGTTTTTTTTAAAAAAAATGCTAATAAAATTAATTTCACATAGCAATAATAGTTGCTGGTGTTCTTAAAGCTTTTGAAAACTGTTCAAACTCCTGATCACAGAGGGCTCAACAGGATATTAGCCCTCCTGCCCATTTAAAAATCATCTTAATCATGAGTTTATTATTCAAACCAGGAGATCTGATGGACACAGACTATAATAAGTGTATAGTTTGGTTGCTGCTCTTGAGACGAAAGATATACATTTTCATTGCCTACGGTGCTGTAGAGACACAGGCACAAAGTGAATCTGCAAACAGCAGGGATAAGGAGGAGTCTTGCCAGTTTTTTATTTTATCAAGATCAGAGCCACTTCAGGGATATAAAACAGAATGTATGACTCTTTATGTGCTTTTGCTGTAATTTGTGAACACCACATTGCCTGCATTCAACAGTATGCTTAAGACAATCTTTCAAAGGGATAATAACAATAGCATTGCACTGAGTCTTCAATCAGTACTTTTCCAAAAATTTCAGCAAAAATCCAAGTAGAATCATAGTAGTTCAAAAGCAACGATCTTGTCACACTTTAGCCTGGTCCTGCTAAGGACATAGTTTCATTCTTGTGGGTGATGATGAAAAAATTCTAAAGTTTTATCCATGCTGGGTGAGAGTGCAAGAACACTTTGTTCATTTTTCAATGAATTTTCATATTTCAATGATTTATTAAATTTATATGACGGGGTTTAGGTGCAAAATGTGTTTTTGCAAACATATGTTTTCCCCTATTACTGCTGCTGATTAAAAGAAGAGGAAGAAGAAAAAGAAGGACAGGTCATCTTATTGTTACAGAGAGAGAAAACCCCTCAGACTTCACAGTGGGTGTCAGTTTTCCAACCCAGTGCCTCAGCAACTTGAGATGCCCTTTCTCATCAAGGAGAACAACAACAGTAATAAATATAGTTTATACCTCTAGGTCCTTCCTAGAGAAAGAGTGAAGAGCTCACTTGTTTCATGCTCATTGAACCCTTTCCCATGCTGGTATTCTGATCACCTGGAACATATTAGAGAAGGTAAGCTAAAAGACTCTCTAGGAAGTAATATTAGAATGGAAAAAACCACACCAAAAGAAGAATTAGTATTTGATAAGGAAATGGAAGAGACTGCTAAAGATCCTTGCAAAGGGGGGAAACTTAAATGGTAAAGCAGGAAAGGCCAAATTGGTGGGTTCTGTTTTATTTTCAGTTTTCTTCCATTTCAGCAAAAACCCTGCAAATAATGCTACATTGTTCTAAAGTAATGTGTCCTTCTGGTTGTCTACTTTTCCTTCTGATTTGTTAATATATGATGCAATCCTGCCCAAAATCTACTGCTTGAGAAATATGTATATGCAGAGAGACTGGCAGAATCATTGTGTATTGCCCTCTAGTTGACTGTCTGCACCAATGAAAGACATCCCTGTGTAGAAGCGACCTTTTGCCCCTTGTGGTTACCAACACTGCACAGCAGATTTTCTGAGGGTGCTGCTAGTCTATTGCTCCAGTGTGCATACATCCTAATGAGTCATTTGTTGGCTAAGGCCCTAGCAGAAGGAAAAGAAAACCATTAGAAACCTGCCTTAATTTTTATAACTATATTTTTATAAATTTACTTTTATTGGAGGAATTGCAATTAGTTTGTTAAAGGAACGGCAAATCTTAGAACAACAACAAAGAAATACGTATTACCTTTTTAACCCCAGCCTTCTTCTGAGGATGTCCCCCACCTACCGTCACTTCTTCTTTACCCTTTTAGCCTTGCAAGGCAACTTGGACTTAAGAGATACTTAACGAACCCAAGGACAGTCAACAAGTTCCACGGTTGATTGACAGAATAGAAGGTAATGCACATGTGTGTATCTGTATTTTTTTTATGCTAGGTGTTTAATTTACATATACTCTTTACTTATAAATGTTTTGTCATACATTTGTCAAATCTCTTCTGGCAGGACATTCCACAGTCTAGGGGCAGCCAATGAAAAGGTCCTCTGGGTGACCATTGCCAGTCTAGCCCTGGCTGGTTTAAGTAAGTGGCCCCCAGAGAATCTGAATGTATGAGGTGGGTTATATGAGAGGAGACGATCGTATATGCAAACCATGTAGGGCTTTATAATACCCAACACTTTGTACTTTGCCCAAAAGTTAATTGGCAGCCTGTGGAGTGATTTTAATATTGGTGTGATATGCTTACTGATCAAGGTACCTGGTATCTGGTTGTCATATTTTGGACTGGCTGAAGCTTCCGAACTTGGTATGAAAATAGTCCAATGTACAGCACATTGCAGAAGTCTGGTCTTGAGGTTCCTAGTGTGTATACTACCATCTTTATTTCTTCTAATTCTAGGAAGGGGCACAGTTAGCATATCAGCTGAAGCTGATAATAAGCACTCCTGACCATCACAACTGTCTGAACTGACATTTGAAGAGATGAATCTAGGAGCACTCCCAAGCTGTGAACACAATTCTCCAGGAGGAGTGTGACCCTAGCCAGAACTGGTTGACACACCTCCAACCCCAGATTAGGACCCTTAATAGTAAGCACCTCTGTCTTGTCTGGACTCAGTTTCAATTTCCTTTTCTTCATTCAGCCCATTAGTTCCTCCAAGCATTCATTCAGAGTGAAGCCTCTGTGGCAGTTGTCCATAGTGCTGGTAGTTATCTCTAAAAAAGTGCAAAATGACTTAAAATCAAGACACCTAAAAGGTGGAGGATACCAGGACACCTGAAAAGAGAAGGTCATATCAGTGGAAAAAACCAGAATCATCAAAGAGAGGATGATTACATTAGGAGAGGCTGCAACATGAGGGGGTTACCTAGAAAAACATGTGTTAGAAGAGAAATAGTGTGGGTGAATAATATGTGTGTTGCGGAGGTCAGAAAGAACATTTTGCTCTTCTAATACTGGAACCCAGATCACAAATGACTTCTTGTAATATGATATTCTGGACAGATAAAAGGAAGTAATTTACACAGCACTTACTAAATTCAATGCCACAAAATCGAGTAATGGCCATCAGCTGGAATGGTTTTAAAAGTATTAGAGACATTCATGAAGGATAACACTATCAATGGCTACTAGTCATTATGGCTATATATTACTTTCAATATCAGAGGAATCATGTTATAGGCTGGTCATTGTGTGAGCAGAATGCTGGACTCAATAAGCCTTTGGTCTAATCCAGATGTTATTCTTAGACTATACAAGGAAAAGGGGAGATGCACGTAATAACAAGAATATCCTAAATGCTAAACTTGTGCTTTCCTTATTGCTCTGTGCATAATTATTCACCTATGGAAGGAACAGCAACCCATATAATCCTGACAATATGTTGCATTATATATCTGGAGGACTATCTGGAGTCTGGAAATGACAACTTGCTTTTTTCCTATGTGGAAGGTCACTTCACTTTTCAGAGCATTCCTCTCAGCTTCAGTCTTGGGTTTTTTTTAAAAAAAATCAACAAGATTGACAGGCAATGCATATAAAGGATGATAGACATAATGCCCCTTCTCAAGTTAGATGCAAACTACCAGCAATAAGAGGCACTATGAATTTGGGACTAGATAGGAAGTGTTTTGCAAATATATCATGATTGTTCCAATTTCGTTTCATTCTGTTTTGTGTAGTTTTTACCCCATTTTCCCCTCCTACAGCTAATCATGATGTATAACATGTATAACATTTTTGTAACATGGTATTATAACCTAACATTCTGATTGCTGTTCCTTCCCATTCATATTCAGTTGAGGAGGCAGGACTTCCATAGCAAACCTGGCCACATCATCATCTGTAGCAAGATGATGAGGCAACAAGGTGAGGTAAGCAGCAGCTTAGAAACATGCAGACAATCAAAAGAGTGACAACACCAAACTATTGTGTTATTAGAAGATCTTAGATGAGTGCAGGAACAGAATTTCAGAAGCCTAGAAATGTTCTGGAAATACCGAGACAGATTATAGGACATAGTGTAAGATACAACATGGGGAATGGGGGTGGCCAGAAAAGAGAGGGTGACTGCATCTGATTGATTTGCCCAGCTATGCCTTTAGTCCCAAATCAGTACAAAGCTAGCCTTTAGTTGTTACACTGAGGAGTGACAGCTAAAGCTTGTGAAGTTTCCTGAAAAGTAATTAGTTATATATACTGTTCCAAGGAGACCAATATGTTGTTCATTATTGTTAATTTTTTTAAAAGGAGTCCTTTGCTTTTCCATTTCACAAAGGTAACAACAATATTACTTTCTAGTGACTGGGTTTAAAAATAAAAGTCTGAATGCTACACTATGCTGTTCTGTGGTACAAAACAGACTCTTCTTCTGTTCACTTGATCATTGCTCAGACCTCACAATAAAGCATGAGGCAAGATCATGAGCCAGCCCTTGAGTCATGTGAAATGCCTCCACCACCATTTATGTAGTGGGTCCAAAAAATGCCACAACTATACAGTGACTAAAAGATTATAGTCATGCTGCCAAAGGGGTGAAGGTACCCCTTGTTAAAGGACAATCAGAATGCAATGTAGCTACATCTTATTGGGGAAAGATGTTAATTGTAAGTAGATAGTTATATTTAAAATTCGTGTTTTTGTCTAGAAATGCAAAGCCAATGCATTTCTTTTCCTTTCCTTCTCAGAAAGGTAGCAATTGCGACATTATACTGTCTGTAGAACTTAGACATAACTACAGCACAATGATACTATTTTCTCCCCGACAAAGCATGATGTCACCAGAAATCCGTACATTTCTGAGGCAAGCAATGTATTTCAGCAAAGAGAAATTATGTACATAACAAACATACATGTGAAAAATGATTATGATTAAATGTATATATCTGAAAAATGTGCACATACCACATTTTAGTTGACGTGGAAAACAAACCGTCTGTTAAGAATGCACATATCAGGGGGAAAAACTTGTGCCAAAATATGACCAAACATCCATGCAGGAAGGAGAGGAAAAAATGCACAAAAGCCTAATATGATACTGGGATAGAATGAGAATGCTGATGAGATTCTGAGAAGAGTAGAATCTACACAGCCATATGTTTTGAGCCTCTCGTGCATCTGCTTCAGTTTATATTTGATCTAAGTCAGTTGCATCATGTCAGACCGGTGTTTTAAGTCCAATCCACCCTGTACACTCAGGTCCTCTAGTGGCCTTTTAAACTGGCCAGGACTAGCTTGTCAAAGGTCACCCAAAGGACCCTCCCATAGGCCACTCCTAGACTGTGGAATAACCCACTGGAAGAGATTTGACAGCAAAATATGCCATCCAAATTCAAAAAAGTATTAAAAAGCTATCTTTTCTGGCAAGCCTACCTACTCTATTTTTAATTATGACATATTTTTAATTATGATATATTTTAACTATGATATATTTGTATTTTAAATGGTTTTATGTGGTCTTTTTGGTGTATTTTAACCACAATATGTTTTTAATTGTATTTTCACTTATGTTGTACTCTACTTCGAGCCTTGTGGAGAAGCAGGTAACAAATAAACACTTATTATTATTATTATTATTCTGAATTGATCATGCAAGACTCATGGAAGTGTAAAACTGGAGTGAGGGTGTGCACCAGCAGTGTGCGTGGGAGTCTCTTATTAGTGTATATACATTTCCATCTTGTATGTGTGATCTCTATTATTGCTGCTTTCCACAGTAGAATCCTGTATATATCTACTTGGAAGTAAGTCCCATCAACCTCAGCAGAAAGTGTCTGCAGATCCTCCAGATCCTCACAAAATGTTGCAATGTGGATCTCAAGGTCTGACTAACCAGAAGCAGCAGGAACAGCAAATGTTTTTCCCCAAGCCAGCCAACTCCCAATCAATCTTGGTTGCCTCAAAGCAGCTGCACCTTTGTACCTGCCATCCATTTGTTCTTGCTGGGAACACATGCCCCTAAACCTTCCATCACACCAGCTTTAGGCAAGTACTATGTGATGATGCAAATGTGCTCATGCTATTGGGCTGGAAAGGAAAAGATGGTGGCTCCCATTAAAAAAACAACAAAAACATTAACATGCCCTGCCCATCCCCTGATGCAGGATCAAAATGGAGACCAAACTAGGACCCCACTCACATGTAAAAAAGTCTCTCTCTCACACACACAGAGATCATGATGGGTTACAGAAAAAAAAAGTTGATCCTTTATATCCCAAATTTAGATTGCAAAAAAGTGAGGATTTGACTCATGACTCATTCAGCTTCATGTGTCAACATAGGGCTTAGAAACAGGGCTAAAATGCATTTTAAGCTCTGTGAAATTGGGCCAAATCCAACAAAAATAAGATTGGCTGATTTTAATACCCTTACCTAAAAGGCAAACCACCTCTGGGTGTTGCTTGCCTAAGAAAATCTATGAAATTCATGGGGTCACCATAAGGTGACAGGCAATCTGAAGGCCATGTGCGTGCACGCACACACACACCTGGAGAACACAATTACACATACAACAGGCAGTATTCTGAAGAATAGACCCTCCAGGCAAGAAAAAAGTATCTGATACTCTCATGTTTTGTTCCTGTGTAAACCGATTTTATTTTGGAGATCCACGTGACATTTTCTTCATCTCTAAGTACTTCCTGGAAATTCCTGGCATTACCAAGGACTTTTCATGCCTACTTCCCTGGTCAATTTAAATTAGTGAAATATTTTCTGAAATGACATATATCTCTATTTGGCTGTCTATTATCCTGGAACTAGGTAAGATGACTGCCACCAGTGAACACAACTCATTTCCAGGACACAGATTCAACAGAGACCAAGTGAGGAAAGGAGCAATGTAGGCATCGAAACAAAATTATCTTAATGTTTAACAAGTCTAAAACACTTTGGCATTTGGCATTTTAAGTTCTACTGAAGCCCTTCTCTGCAGCAGTGATTGTATTTGAGTTTGGGTGGGAGCACCTCCCTTTCTTTTTCCTGCTGCCATCGTCTTGAACGTTGAACTCTCTTGTTTTTATCTATAAATATATATATATTATATATATATATATATATATTCTTTCTTTTGCAATTAATAAGCTTTTTATTTTAAATTTTTAAACTTTAACTTTTAACTATCCTGCTCTCTGTTATTGTATTTATCTATATAATTTCAAATCCCTATTTTATTCCCTTTATTCAACTTCTTCTTCTACCTTACCGATCCACCCCTTACAGTCTCTTTAGATCCACCCACACAAAATTTCCCTCCTGTCTTTAAATCTAACACTTATTCAATAAACTCCTATACTTCTCCTATTCTTCTCTTTCTCCTAAATCCCTCTTAGTAGGTAGTACAAAAGGTACTGCAAGGTGTTGTGCTTTGGTGGTGCAGTAACCATATTTCTTCTAGATGAGCCAATTGATTAGCTGAGGTGGAAACTTAAAATAACATTTGAATGTATCCCTAATTTCCAAGCATTGCACCTTAAACAAAGAAAATTCCTCTTTGATTCAGTTCAGAGAATATCCAAACATAATTTTGACTACAATTAAAGCACTTAGCATAACTTACTCACATCTGGCCCTGTAGTTCTTAATTGCCATGAAACCTTTGCTCGTTCACACTTTTTCTGCACAAGAATATATACTAGGCAAGGTGACAGGCTGATCCCTACCAAAGGCAAAAGTATAGACTGCATGCGTAAGCCATCATGGCAGAGGATTTCAGTAACTAATTGGCCACACATTCTTAGTGGCAGCTGGCAGTGATCTGGAGATGCTCCATGCAACTCTGGAAGGGACCAACCAAGACTGTATCAGCCAGGGTGGGGGAATATGCAGCCATATGTATCTCTTTTAACTGCCCAACCCCCTGGTGCCCTCCAGACATCTTCCAAGCCCCCATATTAGCATTTTCTGTGCAATTTGTCTTCCCAAAACACTAAAACATAACAGCTAAAATATGTGGGGAAATGCAGCAGGCTTCTTTCCATCTACTCTTGATCTCCCCCTTAGCCCCCAAATCCAAAAAAAGTAAGAAAATTAGCCCAAAATGAAACTGGAAATAAAGTCACATCACTTCCAGGTTCAGCCTATTGTTGTGAAAAAGGGCCCCTGCTGCTGTTGCCTATCCCTGCTGTAAGTTAGTCAGACTCTAGGTTGGAATAAGGACTAACTAATCAATATCTCTGTTTTAATCTTCTGAGTTAATGACCATGGTACTATATCATAATCATCAAAAAGGTACATCATCACCACAACCATCAACAGATGAATGGAAGATTCAGTGAAATTGATTGCAATATTCTTTGTTCCAGCTAACAAAAATAAGTCTCTCTTTTCCTTTGCAATGATCCTCCAAAGCAGAAATTCCTTCAGGAAATCTTACCAAAAAAAAAAGTCTGATCAATTATAGATTGTCAGCATGCTACAACAAGGCATTACATTTGTTGTAACCAGTGCTTAAAAATAGAGTGAGCTGAACACAAATATTGCTATTTCACTATCAAAGAAGTTACAACAGCCATGTATTTTTATATAAACATGTTCCTACCACCCACTCCTAAATTGTCATATTTGTGGATGCCCAATTTCATAGCAACATAGTTATTGCTTCCTCCCCCTCTATAATTTGTCAATAACATGAAAATGCCTTGTAACAGACTTAAGTTTGTAGATGAACTACAATAAATCCTTCCTCAATTTGCTCTTTCAGAAACAGATCGGCATGGAGAAAAAGAGTCAGATGAAATGATGTTTATTCCCATTATCCAGTGTAAACCTATGGAGGAAGGAGCATAAAAAGAGCAAGGAACACCCTGATTTTGGTTTCTGAAGTGAAGTTTCTCTGTCTTTTCCACTGCACAAGGTTGAGAATGTGGTGGGAACAGAATCAGGCAGGGACTCAGCTGGAAAATGTCTCAGATAGACTAAATGTTTGTCAAAGCTTTTTCTCATGTGAATATGCCTATAGCTGGTATATGCCAGTCACCATATCGGGGCATCTGTTTTATCTTGAGGCTTAGAGTGTTTGGATTTTTTAAAAAGAGAAAAACTGCTGTGTAAAGCAGCAGAATTAAAGAGACAAGCAAGAAATGTAAGCTTAAGAAGAAAACTGACTTTCAAGAAGCAAGCAGAAAAGGGCGTCAAGTTTCAATATCCTTAGAGTTATTATCATGAGATAATAGCAAGAGAACAAAAGAACCTTCAGGTGGATTCTTTTCTCTCTTTCTTTCTCTCTCTCTCTTTCATTCATACACACACGCACATGCATACACACACACACACGTTAGACTTGCATTAAGCCATTATTTGCCAAGAAAGCAACATTTTGGATTTTCTTCCTAATAGCAAACCTGATAGCAATCTATTTCAAATGAACCACTCCCAAATTATTAGGAAACATATTTTCTCCTAGATGTCCTGATGTGTCAGTAGATTCCTCTTTTATACAGAGGGGAACAAATAACTTAACCTGCATTTTCAGAATAGAGATGCTTGAGGACTGCAAACTAAAGTGATCCGTCCTTATCCACACACCCTTGAGGATAGAAATACAATTACTCTTTGGATTTTGCCTTGTTTTTTGCAAAACAGAACAGAAAAGTACCAAATGTGTATTTAAAATGCATACTCAGCTCAGATAGGTTTTTAAAATATATACTGTATGAGAAAAATGCATTTAGCATGCATATTTTGTAAGGAAATACATGCTTCAATACAAAATTCTGCTTTTTTAAATAAAATCTATGGATTAATGCAGGAACATGGCTGGAACACTAGTGAGAAGCTGCAGTAAGCTATAGACACACAAATAGCAATACTGTATATTATTTCCAATGTTTTGTGCATTCCTGATGTCAGACTTTCAGATCCAGTTTCTTTCCCAAAAAAGTAATTCAAGATCAGATTCTATGATGTGACAACAACAGCTTCCAGAAGAAGTTGGTTTGATGGGGCAGAGGAGCCAGAACAAGAAGCCAAAGCCAAAGGTTTTTTTCATGTCCAATCTGGAGAACATTGTCCTGAAGTGGCAAGGCCACCAACAAAATTTGTTTCAAAATGTGAACAACAACAACAACAACAACAAAATCATTCTATACACCATACACACACACACACACACACACACACACAAGTGGACAAAGAAGAGGTTACAAAGTGTAGGAAAAGAACACCAAAAAGAATCAAACGTGGAAGATACAGGGTCTTATAAGTTCCAGATAGGGATCAGGGAAACACTCTGTGGTTGCAATAAGGAAGAAACTTTGGAGAAGATCATTGTGTGGGTTTCAGATTTGGGGGGGAAATAAAGCAGGGGGTAGGGATCCAGGTGATTAGTTCTGGGTTTTTGAGAAGAGAAAAGCTAGTGAATTTCTCTTTGTAAGGACCAGGTCTTTCCAAGCCAAGACTAAATGCTTTGGGGAAGAGAGAGCCTAAGAAGGCTATTTTGCATAGTGCCTACTTCTGTGGAAACATGATTTCAGCAAAACAAGCTATTTCAACTATTGACATCAGCAAAGTGATTTCAGTAATGCCAGTGACCTTCAGCAGATGAGCAATCCAGAACTAAGAACCAAATCACTAGTTCACACAGGAAAGGAAACAATGTGCTTGTATACTGTTTCTGAGCTAAAACACTGTCAAACAAAGACTGAGATAGCTTTGCCCTCGTGCACAGTTTTTTCACATAGACTAGACAAAGACAGAGGATACCTTCAGACAAGAGAACAAAATGCTCAGTAGGACAGAGTTCTTGTCTTAAACTCAAACAAAGGTGTAGTCTTCCTGTAGCACTACACCAGCACAATGAAGGATATTAGTGAGTTGGAGAATGGGTGGTGAATTATGCCATTATTTACTGGGAGAGAGGTATGGCGTCATCCTGTCGCAGTCCCAGCAGCACTCCAATGGGAAGAGAGCACGCTCTCCAATGGGAAGTCTCTCCTCCACACCTCACCAGCTCCCTGCAGAAGGGGGCACCCTGGCCCTGCCTTTTCCTTCCTCAGTGCATCCAGATACTTTTCATTGCTGCACTGGAAAAGGAAGCATTGCCAGTGTGCTTCCAGCCCTTCCACACAGCCAAGAAGGGTGAGAGCACCACACGATAGCAGGCGCAAAATGGATTTTTTTCCGTTTTGTGAATATTGCATACATATGTCACTTGGAGACAAGATGGTGGCAGGCCGGTGACAATGTCATGCAGAAGCATGACCAGCTGACAGCTTCCATCCTGGTCCCACTGCAGCACAGCCCTGCCATGTGGAAATGGCCTCAATTAATTCAAAGGGGGCACATGAAAGGGGGGTGCGGTCTTACCCTTCCTTCTAGGCTCAGGCAAGAGCAAACCTCTGCAGCCAATCCAAGCTTCTCTGTTCTTCCTCAATAATATCTTTTGCCATCTTGACCACATTCTGATGTTGCTTAGCCACATGTTTCTTGGTTTTCATCTGTGAAATGTTGAAGGGTATGACATAATACTTCTACTTCTAGCAAAATGTTTACAATGAAAATTACTGGCAGAAAGAATATATTCTTTGACAGCGAAATACCTAACATGCCTATAGAAGTTAGGTTTGATGTTTCTGCAGATTTAGAAGGCAATAAAGGCCAGGGAAAGAAGACAGAAAGTTTATGTGTGATGATTCAGCAGCAACAGACCCATTCTGTTTAAAAATGTATTGATTTATTTCCTGTGTCTGCAACATGGAGCTAGGAGGTCACAGAAAGTAGACGGCACATTAAGAGTTATGATTGAAATATATGCCATAGCTAGCATGATCAAGAGGTATCTCTTCACAGTAAGCAGTGCTCCTCTTATGAAGCAGATCTGAACCTCATTTAAAGCAATAAGAATTATAACATTAAAACAAGTCATGCCAGTTTAAACTTATCTCTTTGTTTGATAGAGTTACTAGCTTGATAGATGAAGGGAATGCTGTGGATGTAGCATATCTTGACTTCAGTAAGACTTTTGACAAGGTCCCCATGACTGACTTGCAAGCAAGCTAGTAAAATGTGACTGTTAGGTGGATTTGTAACCAGTTGACCGACCAAACCCAAAGGGTGCTAATGAATGGCTCCCCTTCATCCTGGAGAGAAGTGACTAGTGGGGTACCACAGGGTTCTGTCCTCAGCCCAGTGCTATTCAACATCTTTATTAATGATGTGAAAGAGAATACAGAGGGCATGCTTATCAAATTTGTGATGAAACCAAATTAGAATGGGTAGCTAACACCCCAGAGGACAGGATCATAATTCAAAATGATTTTAATGGATTAGAGAGCTGGCCCAAAGCTAATAAAATCAACAGGGAGAAGTATAAGGTATTACACCTATGTAGAAAACAAAATGTAAAGAAATGAAATGCACAGATAATAGGATGGCTAACACCCGGCTTGACCACAGTACATGTGAAAGGGAAATCAATAATAATAATAATAATAATAATAATAATAATAATAATAATAATAAAAATAAAAACAACCACCAGAAACTATCATCATCATCATCATCATTAGCTAAGACTGTTAAATGGAGAAATACATTTGGCTATCATCAGTGTACTGATAGCACCCCACCCCATGCCTCTGGATGATAACTTTCAACACCTTCATGTAGATGTTATAAAGCACTGGGGATAGAATGACACCTTGTGGTGTGCCACCCAAGAGCCACCACCTGGAATGTGCCTGAGACATAACACCGGAACCACTGAAGCACAATACTGAAGCACAATCTGATTCCCAGCCCTCCCCACAGGTGTTCCAGAAGGATATCACGGTTAATGGTAATGAGTGCTGCTGAGAGGTCTAAAAGCACCAACAGATCCACTTAGATCATGGCAGATCATCCACTAAGGTGGCCATAGCAGTCTCTGCTCTGTATCCTACTCTGAAACCTGTTTGAAATGGGTCAAGGAAGTGTGAATCTTCCAAGACCACCTGGCATTGGAAGGCAACTGTTTTCTTGATCACCTTGTCCAAAAAAAGGAAGGTTAGATACTGGTCCATAATTATTAAGGTCCAGGGGATCCAAGGAGGGCTTTTTCAAAAGTGGTCTAACCACTGCCCCTTTGAACAGGAGAGAAAGTTACCTTTCCTGAGAGATGCATTAATAATATGTTATATTTGAAATCTAATTGCATCTCCTTCCTGGATGACCAGTCAAGATGGACAGGGATTGAGAAAACAAGTTGTCTTCCTTACTTGTTCCAACAGCTTCTCCACATCAGTAGTACTCACCAATTGAAACTGATCCAGTATAATCTCACTCACAGAGTTGCTGGACACCTCAGTATTGACTTTGGCTCCAACAATGGCAGCTAAGTTGATTCTTGGGGAAGAGATTTTATCTGCAAAATGGTCATTAAAGGCCTCACACTGAGCTACTGAAGGCTCTAAGACTGAGTTCAGGAGAGGGTGCCTGGGTTAGATCTCTCACCACCTTGAATAGTTGAGCTGGACATGAATTTGCAGATGTTATATGTGCAGCGAAGAAAGTTTCCTTTGCTGCACATATTGCTACCCTATAGGAACAAATATGTTCTCTATATCATGTCATGTCACATAGAGGTCAAGTTTTCTATCATCTCAGCTCTAGTCATAGTCCTTCCCATTTGAGCTTCATGGGAATCTCTGTGTATTAAGGATCCTGTTTACTAACAGAGCAGAAAGGATGTTTGGGGATCACCATGTCAACATCTCTAGTTAAATTTTGATTCCACTTATTAACCAGAGCTTCAACAGGATCATTGGGATCACCACCTCTAAAACCCTCTTTGACCTCTGGGAATCTCAAAGGATCCATTAGCCTTTCAGGGTGGACCACTTTAATGAGTCCACCACCTCCACAGTGACAGGCTGTAACTGTGATGCTAGTCCTGACCCAAAAATGATCTGTCCATGACAACTCGGAGGTATTACTCATCTCTGCCCACAGATCTATAAGTTCTGAGCTGAAAACCACATCAAGAGTGTATCCTGCTGAATGTGTAGGTCCTGAAACCAGTAGTGATAGGCCCATGTTTGTCATGGATACCATGAACTCCCGAGCTGCATCTGACAAACTGGCCTTCAATGGTATGTTGAAGTCACCCAGAAGCAAGTATCTAGATCAAGGAAAGAGATAAGACCACTGTATTCTGCTTTGGTCAGACCTCACCTGGAATACTGCATCCACCTCTGGACATCACAGTTCAGAAAAGATATTGACCAGCTGGAATGGGTCCAGAGGAAGGTGACCAAAATGATAGAAGGCCTGGAAACTATGCCTTATAAGGAGCAGCTTAGAAAGCTGGGTATATTTAGCCAGGAAAAGAAAAGGTTAAGAGGCAACATGATAGATATGTTTAAATATTTGAAGAGATGTCATATGGAGGATGGAGCAAACAATGGCTTCAACCTTCAGAAAAAGAGAAGCCATCTAAACATGAGGAAGGACTTAAGAAGAACAGTTCAACAGTGGAATACACTGCCTTGGAGTGTGGTGGAGTCTCCTTTGAAAGTTTTTAAACAAATGTTTAAACAGATGGCCATTTGTCAGGAATGCTTTGATGGTGTATTTCCGTGTGGCAGGAGATTGGACTCACCAGCCCACGCGGTCTCTTCCAATTCTATGATGCTATGATTCTATGAATACAATAAAGGAATATCACACTTCCTCTTATTCTTCTACACCAGGGTATAGCTACTGTTACCCTGTTTTCTGGGGGTCCCATGAGGAACACCTAAATGCGCTCTCAATAAAACAGGTTGGGGAAATTAGCCAAGAGCACAAGCTAGCAATACGAGAGGAAGGGCAATGGAGCAGAATCTTTTACCCAATGTCTACAGGGTCAGGCCAAGCCAAGAAGCACACCAGGTTATAAGAATAATGGTGATCTTTATTAAAATACAGACAAACAGTGTATGCAACGCAATCACACAGAGAACTATAGAAAAATAGGTTTGAGTGGGACAGAGGGAATCTTAAGAGGGATTGTTGATTTGGGTGATACTACGCCTGTCCTGAAGCCCGGGTAGATTATTGCAAAAGTTCAAAGGTGCGTAGTCTCAGTACGTGGGACTGAGGGGACAGCTCACCAAACACAGCGGCGGCAAGGTGGGATGGAAATCGGGAGCGATCCAAAGAAGCTCACCAAATCAGGGGTTTTTATAGGGAGAAATGTGACCACAGGCCACCCCGCATTCGGGAAGAACAATGAGTTTTGAGCTGGAGGCAAAGCCTCCAAAAGGTCAGAATTTAGCATGATTGAATTTGTTCAGAATTGACAATGGAATAGACAGTATGCAAACGTAGAGTGCTTGACAGGTGAGGACACTTCTAATCAAACTGCCTGCTCGGGGCAGGGAGTTCTTTTGTGAGCTGTGTGCATACATAATAGCGCACTTGCCGTTGAGGTCTCCTGAAGCGTCAAGACGGCTATTTCTGGCCAGCCTGTATTGTTTGGAGTATTATGGCGATTATCGGCCATGCCTGTCTTGCGAACTTGTTCAGTGGCCTCGCAAGCACGTGGAGGTGGTGGTGAAAGAAAGCCAAATTATTGATATCAAAATGATATCCAACGTTATTTCCAAAAAATGGGGATGGCAACAGCAATAACATACAGAGGGGATCAAAATGAGGACACTGCCCTCACTGTAAAACTTATGGCACCCTCCATTAAATTTTCATTGAGTACTCAAATTTCTAGCACTGCAGAGTGTGTCAGGTTGAAAATTATTCACACCCAGAACTTACTATCTGCTGTGTTTCTATTTCCCTGGTAACTTTGCCTACTCCTTTTTTCTGAACCCCCAAAATTGTATTTCTAAATACTCAAGTGAAGTTTTAAGTCATTACTATATCAGAAATGTGAGGACTGGAACAAAATTTCATGGGAGGGGTGGAGGAATTCTTATTTTGCAAGGATCATTTCTTCCCCCTCCTCCATAACTTACACCCCTAGTTCTACAGCAGCAGATCCTGTATGCTTTCATAGAATCATAGAATCATAGAAATGTAGAGTTGGAAAAGACCACAAGGGCCATCCAGTCCGACCCCCTGCCATGCAGGAAAAACCCTCAAAGCACTCCTGACAAGTGGCCATCCAGCCTCTGCTTAAAAACCTCCAAAGAAGGAGTCTCCACCACACTCTGTGGCAGTATATTCCACTGCCGGACAGCCCTGACCGTCAGGAAATTCTTCCTGAGGTTCAGGTGGAATCTCCCCTCCTGCAGCTTGTATCCATTGCTCCTTGTCCTGGTCTCAAGAGCAGGAGAAAACAAGCCCACTCCCTCCTCGACATGACATCCCTTCAAATATTTAAACATGGCTATCATGCCCCTCTCAACCTTCTCTTCTGCAGACTAAACATACCCAGCTCTCTAAGTCTGTCCTCATAGGGCATGGCTTCCAGGCCCCTCACCATTTGGTCGCCCTCCTCTGGACCTGTTCCGGCTTATCCATATCCTTCTTGAATTGGGGTGCCCAGAATTGGACACAGTATTCCAGATGAGGTCTAACCAAAGCAGAATAAAGTGGTACCAATACCTCCCTCGATCTAGACACCATACTCCTATTGATGCAACCAAGAATTGTGTTGGCTTTCTTGGCTGCCGCATCACACTGCTGACTCATGTTCAGCTTGTAGTCTATTAAGACTCCTAGATCCCTTTCACATGTACTGTTAGCCAGCCACGTGTCCCCCATCCTATATTTCTGCATACCATTTTTTCTGCCTAAGTGTAGGACCTTACATTTCTCTCTGTTGAAATTCATTTTGTTAGCCTTGGCCCAGCTCGCCAATCTGTCCAGGTCCTTTCAAATATGTCCAGACTGTAATATGGAATCTGAACATTAAAAATAAAATACTGCACAGATCTAAGTATCTGATTTTCTAGCTTGTGAATATTCAAGTGAAAATGGGGCTGTTGAAGCATTCCACATATTTCCCAGCAGGCAGTGCTTTAAAAATCATCACACAAAATATGGCACGTAGATGAAATCTTTCATAGGCTTGCACATTCCATACTTGCTGAACAACTTTTTAGCAAAAACACACATATCAGTGACTTTGTGACAGGTTCCCAGTCCCACAGTATTTGAAGAGGGGGCTCTAAAAGACCAAATAGTGAGCAGGCGGACAAATACTCATTCACTGCTTTTCAGGCTGTCAAGTGTGGAGGAAGTAGAAACAAGGAATATACTGCCTGTCCTCTTTTCTCCCTATGCGCAATGAAACACTAACACAAAAGCAAATGGGAAGGAAACAGAAACAGGTAATCGACTTGAAATTAACCTCTCACCAACATAAAATATTGGAAGACAAGGAGAGGGATGTTGAATACCCAACACCCTGAACACACTGGAGTAACATGTTTGGCCTCCAGGTCCTTCTGAGTGAGAATATAAAGGAGAAATCTGGCATGTAGGTCTGAGCACACAATTAGTTAGAGTGAGGTGACCACCTCAGGGCAACAAAGTCTGGGTCTTGTGAAAGGGCAGTAAATTGCTGATTATATTGTTATTGTTGTACTTTCCTGACAGGAAGGAAGAGAGGTGCTTGTAGGACTTTCTTCCTTATGTGCCAAAATAACCTGATTAGCTTTAAGTACTATGCACTTTGACTTGACTTCATGTACCCAGAAGGAACTTCTATTGGATTCAATGGGATTTACTCCCAGGTAAATCTCATTAGCTGTTCTACCTTAGGCAGTAAAATATCGTTGGACAACCCTGTTGGCATACTTCTTTCCTGTCTTTTTAAGGTATGTAGAGTCCGCAGACCAAATGAAGAATAGTGTCTTTGCTTTCTCAAACAGTACCTCTCAGAAACACAATCAAATTGATACCTTCAATGGCCTCTTGTATTCAAAGCAGGCAATTTAAAGATGATGTCAAATTTGTAATATGCTGGAAGGAAAGCACTGATAATATTTAATAATACAGTAGAGTTGGCAAAGAAGATACATTTACAAATGTTTGATCATACAGGTCCTTTTCGCACCTTACCTGGTGCTGCTGGTGTTGTGAGAGGATCACACGAGAAGCCTCTTCCGAGAGGCACTTGAGTCCCCTCTGTTTCCCCTCCGCACCAGCTCCATGCTGGCTGGAAGGAAGTGTGAGCACTCTGCCCCTTCCTTCTGCAGCGCAGCCGGGTACTTTCCCAGGCTGCGCTGGGGTAGGAAGCATGATGGCCGCATGTCTGAAGCTTCCACATGCAAGGTAAGTGCGTGCGGGGCCCGGAAGGGATGCGCAATCACACATCATTTTCGACAATGAGCTAAAAATGATATAATGCGTGATCGCTGCCTACTGGCCTTGGGAGCATTGCGTGATTGTGAGGACATCAGGTGAAACGGTCGTCACAATCGCGCAAAGCTTCTGAGGCCATTTTGCAACAGGACTGGCATGTGAAAAGGGCCATAGTTTTGATCAGCTAACCCTGAGGGGACACTATACAAGACATACAAAGGATAAAATGGGATGGAAATATTGTTATGCTGGTGCAACATTTCAGCATGATAGTTCACTAGTGGAGGCAACTGAGGGAGGTGCACTCAGCCTCCTGCCTTGTGCCTGCTGTATTTTGCAGGGCTTGCATAAATTACTGAGGAGCAGAGCTTGGAAATATGGCCATGCTGTCTGGGGGATGTCATCCAAAACAGAATAAAGAAAGGACTAGAAAGAGTGTGTGATGAGGTGGACAAGTCCAGTAGTAAGTCCAGTAGTATCTATCCTATCTACAGCCAAAGGACCAGGGAGATGTAGTGTTGATCTAAAGCTACAGCCGAAATACATAACCAAGAATGTATGACATGACACAGTTAGAGCACTTCAATGCCACTTTCATACTACTGGTGAGGTACTTAAGACCTCTGCCAAAGAACTCTAATGCTGTAGTTCAGGGGCATGCACTAGAATTCTAGTAAAGCATTTTAAATATCTCACCAAGGTACAAATCCCAAGATACTACATGGTAGAGCCATGGTGTCAAATTCCTATGATTTTACAGTATAGAAACACCTCAGGAACTCAAGTATGAGTAGCAAGTAGCAAAGTGCCCTACAGAGCCCAGTCAAGCACCTGTGTTTTAGTTACAAAAGACCTAGAAGGAAGTCATTCAACAGCTTTAATCAGATTACTGCTTTGTTTTGAGATTATTTTTTATAGCATAACACAATGAAAATTGTGAAGAGGAGAAGGATGTGGAATCTTCTATCTTTTTTCTCATAATCCAGACACTGAATTATGTCTGAGGTAGGCATTCACATTATGCTGGTTTGACATATGCAAGCAGGCACCCTGGCACAACTGAGCACTGTCACATATTCTGTCTTTTAATACCATTATATTTCCACCTCTACTTCCTTCCCTGTCAGCTTTCAGAAAGACACTGGAGTCCATTCTGCACCAATGGACATTTTCCTATTGGAAAATTCACTCTACTCACTGGATTGTTTTTAACGCCTCTTGTTTTCTGTTTTTATTGCTAATTTTATTCTGTTTGCTTTGAGGTCGGCTTGTTGTCTGTTAGTTTAGCTGGCTTTTTGTTGTTGTTGTAACTGTTGTTCAGGGCCTTCTCTGACCAAATAGTGGTACATAAATTTTAGTTAAATAAAACATGAACTGACCACATGCAAAAGACCACTCTGAAAGGACAAACACTGAGAAAGCTTTCTATTAGCTGCCTCAGATCACCGCAAACCACTGGAATATATCTAGGTTGTCCTAGTTTGCCTTAGTGGTGGCAACAGTTTTGAGGCTGAAACTAAAAGACTATACACTCAGCAGGGCCAGGACAAGACATTTGCTTGAGACAAAGAACAAGACAGCGTTCCTGCCAAGTTCCTCATAGAGTCCAACCATACATATATCACTGATGAGAAAGCATCCTTCCCAACCTCACAATATGTACAGGCCTCAGAAGCAGAACAAACAGCAGCATGGAGCTGGAGTTTGAAAGACAATCCAGAAGAGTAGAAGAGGAGCCACTCAGTGAGTAGGTTAGGCTAGGAGAGAACAGTAGGCCTGATAACTGCTCTGTAGGATTTATGCTCAATAAAGTTCGCTGTTCATATTGAAGTATGAGTTGTATTTCAATTGTACAAACAGTGTCACATGAAACTGGTAGCAGCAGAAAGTCTGTGAGGAAGCTCAAAAAGAGGAAATTTGAAGGTTCCACCAGATAATTTTAAGGAAAGAAAGAAAGACTGTGCAATAGACAGTCTAAAGCAGAAAGCAGGACTGCAAAGATAGAAAAAGAGTAAGTAGCAGTAATGTTGGTACTAGAACAGTTCCATGAGTTCACTTGTGAACACAGAATAGATGTACAATCATATCATAAAGCGTTAGAGATTATAATGAAGAAACCTTTGTTATTGCAGTTTAGGCCTACCTGGCGATAGCACCTGATATCTCTTTGATATTATCATTCGGCCTTACCATACCACCCATGCGTTTGTGAGGCCTCTGGACAAGCACGAAACTAGGCTCGGCACTTAACTGCTGAAATATTGTCAAACAATACAGGCAAGCCAGAAATAACCAGATTGCAGCTTCAGGGACCTCCCCAGCAAACACCCTCATTATGCATGCACACTGTTTACAAAGGACTCCCTGCCCCGAGCAGGTAACTTGGCAAGCTAGAAGCTTAAAGGCCAAGCACTGAGTATCTCCATATAGCCTACCTCCTTGTCAGTTCAGACTTAACTCAAGCATGCTAAATTGTGACCTTTCGGAGACATTGTCTCGCACTCAAAACCCATTGTTGTCCCCAAGTAAGGCATAGCCTGCAGTCACACTTCTCCCTATGAAAACCCCTGATTCCGAGACCTTCCTCGGATCGCTCCCGAGTTCCAACCGCCTTCCTGCTGCATTGCTTGGCGAGCTTCCCCTCAGCTCCATGTGCTGAGACACACCGAACCCCAGCATCGCTCTCTATCTTCTTCCAGGCTTCAGTAACAGGTATCGTATCACCCAAACCAACTATCCCTCTGAAAACCCTGCTATCTTACTCACACCTTTATTTTCCTTAGTTATCTGTGTGCGTGTTTTGCTTACATTGTGTGCCTGTATTTAATAAAGATCATTCATTATTTTCAAACCGGTCTGCTTCTTGACTTGGTAAACACTGGGTTACCAGATCCTGCTAAGTTACCCTGCCTCTCATAACGCTAAGCAGTGCTCTGAGCTAATTTTCCCCACCTATAGTAGAGCACATTTTGGTGTCCCTCCCAGGACCCCGAGTAAACAGGGTAACACCTTGCTATTCTCTCTTGATATATGTTGCCAAGACTCCAGATCAATAATGTGAGCATAAAGTACTACCAAGGGAAGTCCCTCCTAATGACAGGCAGACACAGGCATATCCCTCAGAGGTGTACATAGATGGAGCTACAGAACAGGAGACAGAGTCCATTAACATTCCCATCTCTAAAAGCAATCTTGAAGCAATATAACAAACAGGATGGTGTGCTACAAGCAGTTAAATAAATTTAGAGGGCTTGCCACTACACAAGACACAAGTCGTCACATATAGCCTCATATTACCAGTGGACAATGGTCTAAGTAAAAAGAATTGAATTTATTTAAGGGAGACAGCTTTTAGGCAAGATATTATAGACTGGCTCCATGTTTCACATCTGGCCACAGAATCATGCCTAAGATAAGCATAAGAGTTCATCATCCAGCCAGAAATAAATACTTACCTGAGAATATTCATGGAGCAGTGCAAGGTATGCAAAGAACACAGGGACAAACACCAAAAAGAGACTGAAATCTCATGATATTCCCCCCAGTTCTTGGAGAAGGAGGAACTAACTTGTTTAATGTCAACAACAGGAGCTATATGACCACAGTAGATTTCACTCATTCTGGGGAGGTACATTGCCTTAAGATACTCACTTAAAATTTCAGCACAAAACACCATCCCTTAGGCACCCACAGAGAAATTTGAAAAATTGAAGAAGTGAAGATAGGGAAAAAATTGTTGAAGGCAAATAAGACTAAAGGGGATTCATACTTAATTCTGTTAGATCATTTCAATACATCCTCATGAGTAACGGACAGCATCCTAGAACAGAGCCTGATGGGATCTAGATGCAGGATATTGCTGCCTATGAGATAGTGTTTGTTACAAACCTATGGGAATGGGTGTCTGCACCTGAAAGAAGCTGAAATACCAACAGTTAAGAAAAGTCATATGCTATGACAAAGGAGACAAAGACCTGAAGCCACACTGTAAAGGCGATAACATCTAGGAACAACCAGTAAGTCCACATGTAAAGGAATGGAAAAGTTTAGACTGTAGTGGGATAAAAATCCTATGAAGCTGTAAGATAGTGGACAGCACCTGATTTGTAATCAAAGGTAAATGGAGACTGCAAGCAAAAAGGAACCAAAATTGCACAAACACCAAAGAAGGACTAGAAGAACTTTGGCAATTGATTAGTTGCTAGTGAATCCTGCAGAGAGGAGGAGGATCCCAGGAAATCCACAAAAGAAAAACAGAGAGCCCAACCCACAAGACAAGGGTGCTGACAGCACAACACATCACTCAAAACAATAAAACAAATTAGGAGTGAGAGGGTGGTATGACAATCAGCATGCCTGGATGACACACCCTCCAAATAACTCAAAAATCACAGAAATGTCTCTGGGAACCTACAGAGGTCCCAGTATACTCCTGTCCTAGCATAATCCTGGATTCTGAATTCTAGCATGAGCTCTCCTGCCACCAGCATTTAAATTACTGCATCTTTTCCCTAAGGTGGCCCATCATTTAATCAAAAAGTGGGTGTGATGCAGTCTCTGATTCCCATCCTTTATTACTCTTTCAAGTTGCTTTTCATGTGACATTTTAGAATAATTGTTCTGAAACAGCACCCTTATTTTTGACATCTTTCTCTAACTCCATTCAATCATACAGACAAAATCATTCAGTCATCAAAATTATTTGCTTACAGATCAATTTTAGATTTGTCTTCCCCTTCTCCCCCTCTCCTGGCCTATAATCTCCCTTTCACAAACTAAATCTTCTTGGTTATAAACCTCTCCCAAGTCAGTAACTCCCTCTATTAACTCAACTTGAGTCTGTCTCTTCATCCGTTTTTTGTCCTCTTTCACTTCCATGTTGCTGACTTCTGTGTCTTCTGTGTTCTTATCTTAAATCTCATCACAATTCCTTGATGTAGATTTTTTTCTTCACAGCCTTTATTATGTTCTTCTGCCAGTTTAATAGTTTACCAAGATCCATTGTAAAAAGTACTCAGAATGTTCCTAGGAAAGTTCTCTTTGATTTAATCTAGCAGTTACAGAGTTAACAACTCACTTCACTTGTGTCTAGCTGGAAGCTGCCAGCAAAACAGTATTATCAGCAAATAACAGATGACATCCATACTTTCTCATGCTGTAATTCTCCTCATTAAAATCCAATTCCATCTTTCAAATAAAATGCAATTTACTCTATTCACAAAATGTACACACTTAAATCCTTAATTATTCTCTTTTAAAATGTCAACCTCCAATTTCCTAAGTTATTTGCCCCAGTCTTGTGGGGTAAAAGGACTTACTCAGCCATTGACTGCAGAAAGAAAATAGCTGTGTAGGCTCTATTGTTCCATTTTAGTCAGAAGAATTGTTAACTTTTGTAACTTCAAAGGTTTAATTAAAGGTTTCGTCTTTAAAAAAAAAACAGGTTGCCAGTATATGGTCACGAGATCCTGAGATCTAAATAGCTGCGTTTCATGGCAAGGACAAGATCTCACTTTCTCAGTCGTCCCCATTCAGAATGTGCTTACTAACAAATATTGTATTTGCCGGCATATAAGATGCACCAGCGTATAAGACACACTCCATTTATACACTGGCAGATGCTATTTGCCAGAATATAAGATGTACTGGCATATAAGATGAACCCCATTTTCAAACAGTATTTCTCAGGGGAAAAAGTGAGTCTTATACACCAGCAAATAGGGTAAGTGTAAATAATGGGAATTCCAGACCCTCATGGGTAGTCTTCTGCTCCCCCTTTAATTCAGGGGAAGTTTCTCCAATGAGAGACCCCTCTGGCTGACACAATGAAAGCTTTCCTTGGTGCTTAGCTGCCACAGGGAGCATCTGCCAAGCTGGTCTGCTGGAAATCAAGTTGGAAAGCATCAAATTCTTTATAATAATTATGTCTTTTCCAACCATATGTCTTTGAACTAATTCTAACTAACTTTACCTCCTTGTCATCTTATTTCCTATTTCTATGTATGGTTGTCAAAGCTGGACAGTGAAGAAAGCTGACAGGAAGAAAACCAACTAATTTCAACATAGTGCTGAAAAATAGTTGTAAAGATACCGTGGAAAGCTATAAAGACCAAAAATGAATCCTAAAGCAAATCAAGCCTGAGCTTTCCCAAGAAGCCAAGATGTAAACTGAGATATGTACTTTGTACATATCATGAGAAGATATGACACATTAGAAAAGACAATACTCTTGGTGAGGTAGAAGGCAGTAGGAAAAGAGGAAGAGCACATTTCAGATTGATAGACTGAATCAGGGAAGCCACAGCCCTGAGTGTGCAAGTCCTAATCAGGGCTGATGATAATAGGGTGACTTGGAGGTCTTGTTCATAGGGTCACCATAAGTCAAGGTTGACTTAATAGCAATTAACAACAACAAACTTCATTTATGTAGTGAAGCTTACTTGATTTTGCCCTACTTCCACTACCAATTTTTATCTTAGCAGTCCTGTGAGGCTGGTTAAAGTAAGAGGCTATGTTTACTGCAAGGTGACCACACTAGCTTTACAGGGAAGATGGGATATCAAGGTGTTATACTTGTGGAGTATGAGAGGGACCTTTTCAGCAGACTAGTTTAGGATGTCAAGGACAGGCCATGTAGCATACACATCTCTATCCTCCAACAGAGAAAAACGAGTGGGGCCTCAAGGCAGACAGCCTGGCTGATGGCACTGCTGCTCCCAGCATCTGTCACATGAGGCAATCATTACATTTTGCCTAGTTGTTACTCCCCTGGAAAAATTCTATCCTGGGGTCTACAATTTTGATATTAAAATATGTGCCTGAGAGATCACCCGGATGGGCACATAGGCAGCAATGGTCAAAGATCGAAAACCAGGTCAGGCCAGTAAAATCCCTAGTCACGTAGCCCCAGGAGACCTCAAGATGTGTAAACCCACAATAAACAAAGGGTCCTCAGCTCCGAGATGCCGACTTGAAGGGATTAGCATGTCTGCCCCAAATTGAGCAAATATTCCATCAAGTGAGGACCAGAAGTCACACCACAAAACACAGCTGAAGATCCTGAGACTTTGGCAACACCTTGCAATCCCATCACACAAAGGAAATTACCATGGTGGAGCTTCGTTATTGCTCCAATACCCATTGTTCTCTCCAGGAAAGGATTAGCCCACCAGGTACTTTTTCCCTACAAATAGTCCCAGTTTTTGAGCAGTTCTTTGGATCATTCCTGGTCATCCCAGCAGACCGTTGCTCCATCCACTGAGGAATCCCCTCAGCCCTCTCCATGCTGAGCTCCACTTCTTCGCTGTTTTTCCCAGACCAAGGACTTCAGGACAAAGGTGCAATATCACCCCAGCTACACCCCTTCAATATTCCCCTATGCAGTTTCCTCGCTTTTGCTTCTTAATAGGTCTTGAGTGAGTGTGTGAGTGATTGTGTTGCTGCGTGAGACTTTCTTTCAATAAAATCATTTATTGGACATTTTTGTTTGGTTTTTGGCTTGCCCTGATCCTGTAAAAACTGAGTAAAAAGACTCCGCTAGGTTACCCTGCTTCTCGCATTGCTATTGCTCATGCTTTGGCTAGTTTCCATTCCCCATCACGTGGAGCACATTGAGGTGTCCCCCAAGAGACCCCAGAAATCAGAGTAACATAGTGAAAGGGCTATCTCTCATCATTATCTTCAACTATCCAGTGTTGCCAGGGATTTTACTTTTTCATAGGTAATACTTGTTAGAAAGATTTGAGATCGTGTGTTTCTAATTCCCCAAACTGTCTTGTCCAGTACCTGTAACTTTTCCCCATGTTTCCCAATCCAATCTGCATTCAGAGTTATTAACATAGAGAGGATGGGTTCTTGAGGGAACACTGACCTCCTCCTCCTTGCTGCTAGGCCTTGTCTCCATAGTAACCAGCCTTTTCAAGACAAGCACAGTTGACTGAGGCCCAAGAGCTCTCTGGCTGAGAATTCTAAAGCCGCCCTCCCCCCAAACTGCAAACCCCAGGGTTCCACAGGATCTTCTTAGGCAGTCAATTGTAGGTCTTTGCCTGATACAGACAAACAAACTTTGACTTTTATATATTAGATAAAATAATTGTAGAAGGAAATTATGGAAAGAGATCTTCAGTTATTATTTAACAGATATCATTTCAGCACAAAAACAATAAGTTATTCTTTTTTTAAAGAAATCATTACATTTTGAGCACACCCACAGTGCAAATGTATTTTTATCTTCCCAGAAGTAAGTCTCATTGGATTCAATGGGATTTACTTCTAGATACATCTGTAAAGGATTGCAGCCCATAGCTATCTTTAATAGCTAGGTCCTTTGTCTCGTCAGTCATCTTTACTAAGGATTACCTTCTATATGAGCTAGTAAAGCAGATAATTGTTTCTTCCTTTTCATGATGATCATGGTGATGATGAACTGTATTTATACTCTGCTTTTCCCCCAAAGATGGGATTCAAAGTGACCAAGGTCCTCACTCCTTTATGAGTTGGACTCATAAAAGACTTTAAAAAATGACTGATCTTCTAGATAACATTCATTTTTGCTGTGAACATAATAAATACTGCATATTTGTTTAGTGTTACCAAAAGGGAATGCAATCGAAATAAAGGAACATAACTGGCTTTTGAAGAGCTTAGGTTTGTTAGGATTTTTTTTACAATTAAGCAATTAGCTGAAGCATATAATTACCCAATAAGTATGCAAACTGACATAGGAGCAACCCACTATTGCTTTTATGCTGTACCATGTCCATGAACAGCCATTAAACATATATTTGATATATATGAGTTGTTTTTGTTTTTTGTTTTTGGTTTGTTGTTGTTGTGTTATTTTCTTTTAATTTGAAAGTAGATACTGGGAGACCTAAATTTAGATTCCATGTGACCGCAGAACTGGAATGCTGGCCTCAAGTAAGGGCCTTTCTGCACTACACTGTTATAGTGCTATTATTCTACTTTCAACATCCTGTGGAATTCTGGGGTTTGTAGTTTACTGAGGCCCAAGAGCTCTCTGGCTAAGAATTCTAAAGGTGCCTCCCTAAACTACAAACCCCAGGATTCCATAGGATGCTGAAAGTGGAATAATAGCACTATAACAGTGTAGGACAGAAAGGCCCAAAGTCACTATTTCAGCCCCAGTTCTCCTTCTGAAAAGAAGTGAAAATAATATTAATAGGATTTATATGGAATTGATTAGCTAAGTAAACACCCTCAACTATTTTAAGTTTTATGTAGGGGACTAAGAGTATATTTCATAGGCATGAATATGCACACATATATGAAGTGTACCACAAGGTGTACACACTGTACATTCTTCACAAATATAATAGAGCCACAAAGAATAGCAAGCAGTTTCAAGGATGTTTTGCAAACTGACATTAGAATGGGTGCAGTGTTACGCTCCATCTGTTTTTCTAGGATCTCAGCCTACAAATGACCAAACACGAAGGATGACCTTTAGAAGTTGTGTAAAAGAAGGAACTTGGGCAGGTGGTAGTTGAAGCATGGGTGAGAAAAGCTGCATTTACCCAAACTCCCTCTTCTGAAAATTAAAAATACAGGAGCCTTGCTTGCTTTGCACATTGTCACACTAATTATGGTTAAAAGAAGAAAGTCCCAAAAAACAGTGAAAATGTTATGTAAACCTCACTCATGCATACACACCACACACTATGTGAAAGGTTCACTTAAGAGAATATATATTAGAAAAGAAGACATTGTTCTCCAAAATATGTGAATAATATACTAAAATATCATACCACATTTCGGCAAGATATTTATGTAGTACATCCCTCTATTCTGGCAGCTATCAAGCCCCAGGAGGGACTCAATAGAGAATAGCTTTCTGTGTGCCATCCAGAAAAAGACATATGGGCATATGAGCCATATTTATGTGTAAATGGTAAAAATTTAGCACATGCCAATTAAAAGACCTTCTGAAATGTCCAATTGAATAATCAAAGAAGGTCTTTGCCTGCCAACAGAAAGAGATCTGAGAAGAGACCAACCTAGCTTCCCATGGAATGGAATTCCATATCCTGCAGGCAGAGACTGAGAAGGCTCACTGCTGCATATTCACCAACTAGACCTCTGATAGTAGTGGAGTTGTAATAAAGGCCTCCCCTGAGGATCTTGAAACTAGGGCAGGCTCATATCAGGCGATATGGTCTTTCAGATAGGCTGGTTCTAAGCTGTAATGTTACCATGCCCTACACCCCCACTCCATGATATGATTGGCAATGAACATTACTTAATTGTCATAAAATATAAATCATATACTGTTATGGCTGAAAGCTGGCAAAGAGGACTGGTTGAAGACTTGCAAAAGAAGGTCAGATGGTGTGATAATGGAGCTTCCCACTATCTAGGCTTATCAAAGGGAGATACTTCTCTCTTCAGGTAAACCAAGGGTTAATGAGATGTTAGGATTACATCAAGGGTCACAGGGTAAGAGTTGACCAACCAAAAGGAAAGGGTCAGCATCACAGGTCACAAGGTGAGAATTGACCAACCAAAAAGGAGAGGCTTCCAGATCCTTCCAAGGAGGAAAAAATAAAAACTTCTGAGAGGCCATGTGGCCAGAGAGACAGACAGAGAGACACAGAGAGAGAGAGGAGAGCGGGGCCAGTGGAGCTGGTAGCATGCCCTGTCTCCTGGACCCCCCCCCCTCCTCCTTTAGACCATCTACGCCTATAACCTAATTGTGAGTAACTAGAAATAAGTAGTTAGTCGCGTTAGGGCTAATGTTGTTATTTTGGGAATTTGCTGATCTTAAGAATGTATCTGTGCTGTAATATCTGTTTTGTAAATTCTTGTAACTAAGTGTACCTGGGAGAGGGGGTCTCCCAAGTGTGATATTGTTTATTTGCATGCCTTGATTAAAACACTTTTATAAACCTCCATTCTCTCCATTTCCACGCCAGGGTTGGCACACGCTACATAGGACCTCTCACTCAGGGGAAGGGGGAGGTGGAAGATCCTTACGCTTAGAGATTGGGCAGGGTCCCTCCTGTCCTGTCCAAATGATTCTTAATTCAGGGGGGTGGTGGCAGCATACCTGAGAGAGTTGGGGAGATTGCCAGTCGTTCCATGCGTGGAAGTCAGCTTTGGAAGGCTGGCAAGAACCCTAGTAAAAACACTGGGAGGGAATTTCCAGTCTTGCAAGGCTGGAAGTCTCTTAAGAGACTGGAAATAAACCTACAGTGTCACAGATGGGACCCAAGGGCATGGCCAAGTCATATCAGTTGGGAAGCTCCAGTGCTAATGAGCTTGCAAATATCCCCTCAGCCTTCATATACAATAGCATGCAAAATGGTCTCAATGGAGTAACCAATTGTTATCAACCTGTTCCTTCTTCCCACCAAAATTCTCTTTTGTTTCCTCAACTCCTTACACATTAAGAAGCTATGACAATTTTCATCTGTGCTTTGTCACATTAAACTAAGGCCATTAGCCCATTCCATACCCTATTGTACACTCTGCCAGAAAGCTATTAATACTTTCTTTCTCAGGGCAGAAACAGGGTATTTGAGCCCTGGCTATGAGCCAGCCAAATCATAGTACACTGGACACAGGCTGTCACTCTGCTGCTCAGATTCCCATTCTTGTTTTACCTTCAGAACATTAGCCTGAGCCACATTGCTTCTTCTCTTCTCTGTGGGATAGATAAGTACTACCTCATCCTAACTTCTCACTGCCCATTTTTTCCCTCATTTCCTTCAGTTAGCCTGGTATGGCTGGGAGACTGCTTGAATCTCAGTGTGTTTGTGATTTCCCCCATAAAACATTCTTTTAATCTTCAACTGCTGTCACTGCATTAGTAGTGGTATACATATATGGAAAGATACTGTAAGGTTACCTGCCTCTCGCAGGCCTCCCTTTGAGCTAATGTCTCCATTCCATGGAGACGCTAGGACTGCAGGTGGACCTCTGAGTTACCCACATTTTGGGATTACAAGAAAGGGCTTTACAGGTCACAAGCAGCAATTTGAACTCTGCTCAGAAACCATCCAGCAGTCCTAAGAAACAATGAGGACCAAAAAGTAGAAGGAAGAAAGCTGGATATCATGTATTGATAGGATCTAACCAGCCCGTTTTTTGGCGACAAGCTTCTAGACCTAACTGCAATGATCTCAAGACAGAAATATTTTTGATGATGGTGCTGAGGTAACTCTATACAATTGGATTGCTTCCAGCCCACATATTTTTTTTCCTATTCAGCTTTGCTCCTTGTATGCATGAACATACACGACTATAACAGCCTCAAAGTGTACAGAACAATTAGCTATAGTTTGTCCAAATCTTGAGCAAGTTTAATTTTTGAGCACCATGTAAAACCTCTGAGCTACCTTTCATAACTCTTAAAAGCACACTGCAAATGAAGACATGTTAAGAGGTCAAAGCTTTGTAAGAACATAGATGAGGAAAAGTAGGGGGCTGTAAATAAAAGGCTACTGCATTGGAACATAAAAAGATAAAGTATCCTGGGATTTTTAGGAACAAAGGGAAGAAATCATTTGGCTTATGACACACCTGTTCCTCCTTCAATTGAGTTAGATGGTTTACCGAAAGAAAAAAAAATGTCCCATAAAGCAGTGGATAAAGATCTTCCACACCTACAGGGGTGGTAACCCTGGAGCTATCAAAGAAAACGAGAAGTCTTTTAGAAACCGCAGAACACTTGTTAATGCTTTAAAAGACGATGGCAAGGCTGGGAAAATGCATTTTCTTGTTCACAAGTTGAAAGGGATAAAAAAAGCTTTACTACAAAGTATAATATGACATTTTTCCTTCTATTTGATCACGACTTTCTCTCAGTTATGCATAATCTCTGGAACCTATGAGGATAGCTGGGGTGGGATGAGGAAGCAGGATATATGTCCTACTTGAATATAAAAGCTGTGTTTGATGTGATCTCTTCCTCTCTAAATTGGTATATACGGTCTAAGCAGAGATGCCAGCAAAAGTTGTTCATCCATAATATCCATTTCAAAACCTCAAAATACTCCCCCCCAAAAAAAATAATATGTTCAGTTTCTTCTGTGGATTGGATTATAATCCACTTTTGAGAGAAAATCCTATTTTACTTACTCTCCAGCCATCCTGCCACACAGTCCCAAATTCTGAGCCCCCTTCTCTTTATACCTTCCCTGTAACTCATTCCTTTTTAAAAAGCAGTGGTGGAAGCAACATTGCTACTGGTTGTGCAGAAAGAGAGGAAAGGAAGTTATCTCAGTTCTCTCACTAGTGCCTGGCAAAAGAGATTCAGACCATTTCCACACTACACTGTTATAGTGTTACTATTCCACTTTCAACATCCTGGGGAGTTCTGGGGTTTTTAGTTTACTGAGGTCAAAGAGCTCTCTGGCTGAGAATTCTAAATGCCTCTCCCTAAACTGCAAACCCTAGAATTCTACAAGATGTTGAAAGTGGAATAATACCACTACAACAGCGTTGTGTGGAAATGGTTATAGTTTCAGAAATAGTGTAACTGTGTTATAGAGCTTTGCTATTTTCATTCCTGATGAGCCTGTTCACAAGGACTTCCCAATACAAATTACTGATAGGTTGCGTGGAGACTCCAGTTTGTCCTGCTGGTTGAAAAGATCCCATGTGTTATATGATGTACAGGTTGAATATCCCTTATCTGGAAATCAAAAAACCTCCAAAACCCAAAACTTTTTGCCATCACCCACTCATTTCTACCTTTGGCTGTGATGCTTCTGCTCATTCATGTCTCAGACTGTCAGTCTCTCTCCAGCACTACATTTCATAAAAAAACACAAGTAACAAACAAACAAGATGTGAAGATGGAGAGAGATGCAAGGCTGGAGAGAGATGTAAGGATCTGTGAAATGGCAGGAATCCAAAGATAGTATTTAGGGATGGGATGAATCCAGAATTTTCTGAATCCGGATCAGGATCCAATCTGTGGAAGGTTCTGGGAATCCACAAATCTCGAATCTTTCAAATCCTTTTTTTTAAAAGGGTTTAAAAAGCAAGAGAAAAAAAAGGATAATCTTGGGCAAGACACACTGGGCAAAGGCAAAGCTCCCTCAGAAGAAATCTGGCCAGGACAATTGTCATAGGCCCTTTCCTCATGGGGGGGGGTCGAAACGGGGTGGTGCACGCAGGGGCGGAGCTTACTTGCTAGCGGGTTGCTCTGTCCCTGCGGGGAGCGCGGTTTCGCCGCTCTATACGCCGCCGAATTTCGGTGGCGCTCGGCAGCGTTCAGCAGCATTCGGCGGCACCTGGCAGCACCCAAAATGGCAGCCGGCAGCTTCCAGCATCATTCTGCTAATCAGGGCAGCACGCCAGCCAGAAGCCCACCCCCGGGCAGATCCGCAGGGACGCGCTACCGCGTCTCTGCAGTTCTTCACCGGGGGCTGCCATGGAGCAGTGCGGGCGAGTTTCATAAAAACCACTTGGGAAGGTGGTTTTTATAAAACTCGCAGCGCCACCGCCACGGCTGTGCTAGACCGGTTTGAGGTGTAGAACCTCACTTTTTCCAACTGCACTAGCACACCCTGTGGTGAAGAAGACCTCCTGGAGAGGTCGCCCTAGCGTGGGCAATATGCCCGTGTGGAAAGGGCCATAGTCTTGCCTCAGGATCTCCCCAGACTGAAAATGACATGAAGGTCCTTTCTACACATGGCCACATACTACAGTAGAGAGTTAATCCAGGTCAAAACTAGCTTTTCTTTGCATAGCTCTTTATGGCATTCTGGGGTTGTAGTTTGAGGATACACCAGTACACTTTGGCAGAGAATGCTGTGATACCTTGTAAAACTACAAACCCCAGAATTGTGTCTGAAAGAACTTTGCAAGGGAGCTATGCAAAGGAATCTTTCGGCTGTCCTTGAAGTCTCAAGACTGTACCTTCCAATCAAGTGCTGAATTTAAGTATTAAATGTTCATTTTAAATATATTAGAATACAATCCCAGATGTAATTTCTGAAATTGTTAGCAAAGGCCATTATTACTTCAAGGGAAAAACTCACCTACTTGCCATCTCTCCTTGTGTGTCTGGTCACCCAGGTTTTCAGGTGTCCCAGTCTTCCAGGTTTTCAGGCATCCCAGTCTCCAACAAACTATTTGGTTGGTGGATTCGAAAGATTCAGTTTGCCTATTTTTGAGCAGGGATTTGGATTTGTGAATCTTGAATCCTTGCTGAGGATTCAAGGATTTGGTTGGCCCATCCCTAGTAGTGTTTGATGTGAAGCAGCTGCTGCAGCATTCATCATTGGTCATTTGTGGGCTCCCTGGAATTCTTCTGTACAGTACTATATTTTATGTAAATGCAAATAAAGGTATTCCAAAATCCAAAAAAATCTGAAATATGAAAGGCTTCTGGTTCCAACCATTTTGGATAAAGAATATTCAACTTGTACTCCTCCATTCTGCGCAGCTCCAGAAATAAGAAAGAATTAAGAAAGAACAAAATTAGAAGGAAAAAAATCGGGGTTTCTTTGCTTGAAACTTATAAAATAACACAGACCAACACACAGGCATTAAAAGACTATATAGATAACAAGGCCATATGAAAAAGACTATAAGGGCGTACTTGGCAACCACATAATTCCTCTGGAGGAAAAAGTTTTAATGCAAAACTCTGTTTTAAAATAAAACAGAGAACCATACTGATATTACAAACAAAGTTTTTTGGCAATGCAGTGAAAAATAACAAAGCAAAATAAGAATTATCCAAGTGGAATTTCAAATAAAATCAGTGAAGTCAATCCAGCATAATTAACCACAGTTTACCCACAAGCAGACTTCTGTTAGCGAAGCCTCAGACAAAAAAGTTCTGTTTTACAAAGTCTTTTTACACCTGCCCAGCCTCCCTCCTTTTTCCGCATCTTCTGTCTAGATGGGTTTTTTTAGCCGCACCATCATGAGGAAGCGAATAAAGGGGAGTGGAGGAACACAGGCTTTCAGTGTAAGGTCTCAGCAGCATGTTATGTGGTAAACAATGCAAAAAAACTTAAGTTGGAAAACAATGGGATTCTGTTCTAGCTGATCCTACGGCTGTCTGGCAGTGGAACATGCTACCTTGGAGTGTGGTGGAATCTCCTTCTTTGGAGGTTTTTAAGCAGAGGCTGGATGGCCATCTGTTGGGAGTGCTTTGAGGGTGTTCCTGCATGGCAGGGGGTTGGGCTGGATGGCCCATGTGGTCTCTTCCAAGTCTATGATTCTGTGATTCTATGATTCTACTGTAGTTGTCTGTGTCTCTCTATAGCAGGAAAGACAAACAGCATCTGCTTCCAGAATCCCTTACTGAGTATGTGTAAACAAAAGAACAGAAATAAGTGACAGCAGGTAAGGCTTTCTCACCAGCTCCCCCTGAAAATTAAAGAAAACATAATTCTGTAAGTGTGACCACCAAAATAAAAATCATTTTAAAAAGTGGAGGCTCATGAAAATCAAAAAATCATCCCTTTTGGATGTCTTTCAAATGGTTGCTAGAAAGTTCCAAATTTTTTGTTTATTTAAAGTGAGGTTTCTGGATCTAGTTGTTTCATATCATGTGTACATATTGTTAAGGTCTGAATAAAATGTCTGTAAAATAATATTGAATCTCTCTCTTTTTTTGTGGTGTGGGAACAGATCCCTATTCTTTCCACTGAAATAGTTTTTAAAAAAGTAGCTGTGTTAGGTCATTTCCATATTATGGCATAGGGATATGTTGAAGCCAGTCTGTGACATGTGCTAGCGCATGATATTGTTGTAGTCCCACTCCTGTCATGTTCCCAGCCATTGCAATCACGCATTATGCTATTGCTGGAAAAAATCCAGTAATAGGCCCCTTTTGTGCAATGATCGCATCAGCTGGGGCTGTGAGGAAAGGGTGAATGTGCAATGTAAGGGTTTCATTCTTCAATGCAGTGTTATCCCAAAATGTAGGTGCCACAAGGGCCAACCCACGATTCCAGTACCTCTTTGCAAAGGTGGGGGATTAATTAGCTCAAAATCAGGAGGCTAACGAGAGAGGGGCAACTTAGCGAGATCTTGCTACCAATGTTTATTGGGTCACGCAGGAAAAGAACCAGCCAAAGATTCAAAAGTAAGCTAAAAATGTGTTTTTATTGGGGGGGATTCACTCATGCATGCACACAAAATTCAAACAGTCAACTATTCACACAAGAGCTAACTGAAGGAGAAAGGGAGGAAAAATTGTGTATAGAGAAGCTGAGGGGTTTGGGGGGATTTATAATTACCAGTCCAGAAGAGTAGTGAAGAGCAGAAATGTATTTTGGCTTAGGTGGGATCTAAGGACAGTTCTCATTCAGAAGCCAGAGTGAAAGGTAAACCTTCGAGAGACTGCACTGGGCATCCTGAAATCAGGGGTATTTGTACCCAAAAAATAGCCTGTGGCAGTGGAAGGTATGTGCAGTTTCAGGTGTGGAACAATGGGAGTTGCAACACAGACAATAGACCATCAGCCTACTAATGTTCACACTGTTTGGATGACAAAGACATGATAACTGTTGTAATAATTCTGTATTGTGGGTGCTATAAGGCAAGAGGAAGGAGTCCAGGTGCACAGGGGACGGGTATCCGTCAATCAGTGTCTTGATGGGCTTTTCACAATTGTGTTCACTGGAAAGACATTCAGCTTCTGCTTAAGCCAATCAAACTACTGCCTAGTAAATGACCAAGGCCCTTTTTGCACCTTAGCTGGTGCCGCTGGTGTTGGGTGGGGACCACACAAAAAGCCTTCTCTGGGAGGGAATCGCAATAGCTCAGCCCCTTCCTTCCACAGTACAGCCGGGAACTTTCCCAGGCTGCGCTGGGCAAGGAAGTGTCACGGCCACGCTTCCTGGTGTTCTGCATGCAAGATAAGTGCAGGAGGGATGTGGGAGGGATGCGCAATTGCGTATCATTTTCGGCAAAGAGCCAAAAATGATATACTGCACGATTGCCACGTGATTGCTATGGGAGTGACGCACGATAATGCAGACTTCATGCAAAGCCATCCTCGTGATCCCGTGTTGCTCCTGTGGCCATTTCGCTTGGGAAATGGTGTGCAAAAAGGGCTCTAATCTCACCTAGAGGGTGTTTAGGTTGACTAGCCTCTTTTTCTCACATTTACAGTCAGATTTCTTCCCTCACTCAGTCTTCCCTCTCAGTCACCTCTCAGGCTTGAATTTGGCATTAGTGCCAATTAAAGTGTGTTGTCAATTGAATATGAAGCCAACTAGATATGGTGCCCATCCAAACCATATTGATATCGGGAACCCCCAAAGCGGGGCCTTACAGCAGCACAGGAAGAGGCCAGTTGCACTGTGGAAGGAAAGAGCTTGCCTCGAATGCTACCATGCACTGGCAGCCAGCCAGGTGTGGAGGGGAGTATTTAGGACACACTCCCATCCCAGTGAAGGCACTGCCAGGATGACTCCAGGACTTCATGGGATGCTGGTAAGTCATGGAAAAGGTCTTAGTCTCTTGGAGCATAAAAGGAAGGAAGGCAGTAGCGGGAGAAGTGTAGCAGCACCTTTAAGACTAACCGGTTTTTATTTTTGCCTGAGCTTTCATGGATATAAACCCACTTTTTTGGTTTCAGTTCCTCTGTATTGCTTCCTCTGTACTGCATCTGAAGAAATAGGTTTAAATCCATAAAAGCTCATGCAAAAATAAAAACCAGTTAGTCTAAAAGTGCTGTTACATTTTTTCCTCCCTCTCCCTTCCTTCTTTCTATTCTTTCTGTGATATTTCTGCTTCTGGTATCAAGTTTTCTTGGTAATGCCTAGGACTACATCTAGTTCGTTAACTAAGGCCTTTTTTGCACGGTATTTTGCAAGCGAGAGGGCCCCTTGACCATCGCGTAAATGTGAGGAGTGGTCTGCATGACGCACTCACATTTACTCAACGCTCAAGAGCCAGATGTGCAGTGCATACGCATTTTTTTATTTTCGGTTTTTAGCCGAAAATGCTGCATGCTCGCGCACCGGTCGGGAGCCTGGGGCGTACTCACCTGCAGTGAGAAGCCTCCTGAGCCGCAGTGGTCACTTTTCCTGCCCCAGCGCAGCCTACTACTCCCAGGCTGCACTGCGGAAGGTAGGGGCGGGGCATGGGCGGGGCACTCACACGACCAGGAAGGAGCTGTGGAGCCCAGGCAGCAGGGAGGCAGCAGGGAAGCGGCAGCGTTCCTTCTGAGGCTTCTTGTGCAACAACCCCCACCCAGCAGCGCAAACGGGTAACGTGCAAACAGGGCCTAAGTCCATGCACAGTATCTTAGGTTTCTGAATATATGCAGAGTGCCTTGGAGAGAGAATGTTTTGGAAAAAGAGTTTCTTTGGATTGAGTGTTACTGATGACAATGAGAATGGAATTTCACATATTGATGAGACTCTGAGACCAATGAGAGCCATCTTCTCAACAGACTGCAAAAGAATCTTGTAACACCTTTGAGACTGAAAGAAGTTGATAGCATAAGCTTTCATTGACTTAAGTCTACTTCATCAGATGTATATGGCCCTTTCTGCAGGATGACTCTCTCGCACATTGTCCTTTTGCAATATCCACCACACCTCTGCTGGGAGGGGAGTGTGTCCCCAGCGCTCCTCTCTGCACCTGACCTGCTGCCTGTGGGAGGAAGCACAAGAGACACGCCTCTTCTATCTGTGCTGCAGCCAGCCTTCTTTCTCTGCTGCAGTGGAGAAAGGAAGTGCATGATTGAGCTTCTGGCCCTTCTGCATGGTTGCCAGCGACAGAAGGCTCGCATAATTGGGGTCATTGACGGAGTTTTTCCATCAATGATGTACGCCACGATTGTGCTGGCTGGCCACGCGAGAAGGACGGAACCACAACTACATCATGTGGAAGAATCGTCGCAGTCTCTCTGCTCCTGCATCTCCATGCCAGGATGCCACCATTCTGCAGAAAGGGCCTATGAAAGCTTATGGTACCAGCTTCTTTCTCTCAGTTAATCTCAAAGGTGCTGTAAGATCCCCTTGTATACTGACCCAGGATAACACAGCCATGTCTTTGAATTCTCTTGGCAGACCGTTTTTCGTTTATCAAACTGACTGCCTCACAGCTCTCTAGATTTAGGAAAGTGACTATTGTCCAATGAGGTGATAACCTAATAAGTGCATTTTCTGACATCAGTGGTCTAGTCAGGAAATCAGAAATGATTTAACCCCTGAGCACATCTTTTTAATGATTCCAAACTTATATTTCAAAACAGCCTGCTAATTCCAGCCTAATCAGGCATTCTGGAATACAGTTTTAAGTTCAGAAGGTGTATTCAAAGATTCTGTGTATTCAAGTTTCCAAGCAGGGTTTAGAATTTCCAGATACTCTTGAAGTCATCACTGAATATATCCAAATACAGAATTTGCACCCTTTAGAAAATTTTCTCGAAGAAGCCTATTGGGGTGTTGCAAGCTAGGCACTGCCCTCTGTGTCTAGAGTGCTTCTACTCCACCTGCTTCAACAATCCATAACTGAGGTTTAACAAAGAAGAGAGGGTGGATCTGGAGCAGTCCAGCCTGGGTAGGGGAGATTTTAATCTTTAAAGGAAGGAGAAAATTCAATTTGGGCTCACAAGTATGCTGAGCTACCTCCCAATTTTCAGGTCTCTCATTTTTTTTTTTCAAAGCAAACTATGGAGCTCATGAGAATTATGTTCTCCCTTCTATGATATGAAAAAGCTCACAACCCAAGCTTGGAGGGTCCAGCATTTCCTCTTTCCTCTATATAAACAGATATAGAATAAAACATATAGGAAATATTACATTCAACTATTTGCTGAATAAAATATACTTTTGCTATTAAACTAGTTTGATTTAACAGTGTGGTTTGTAAACAAGAGAGTCTGGCTTTCTAGACTAGCATGCAGGAAAATTTAAGACTATTTGGAACATTTTTGGACCACAGTCCCCTGAATCTCCTAACCAGCATGGTTGTTAGCTATGCTAACAGGGAGGGATAGGGGGTAATGGGTGCAATTCGCCCCCAGCACCAATGTTTTTGGGGCCTCCTGCTTCGTAGCCACGCCCCTGCATGCCATGGCCCCACCCCCACACAGCATAGCTCCACCCCTTCCCGCCCCCCGTCCACACACTCCAAGCTGAGGAAGATTCTGTGAGTTATAGTCAAAGACCTGAATCCAATTCCTATTCCCAGCTAAAGGCCACTAAATCAAGGAGCTTATATAAGTGTTGATTTATTATGAGCAATTAACTCAAAGGATCTACTCTAACTGGGAGCAGTAGTTGGATTTAGGCTAAAAAAGGCCGGTGATTTTGCAATGAATATTTTCCCAAGATCTGATGAATTATGCAAATAGATGTTAGCAGTGGTAGTATGTTGCTTTTCCACCCAAATGTGTCTAGAGCCACTCACAACACAAAAATAGCAACAGACGAAGGAATACCTATCAAAGCATTATTATAATAAACTGTCTAGAACCAATTCATTTAAAAACAATATAATACTCCAAAAATGATGTAACAATCCAAACAATTCATTTTAATTATCCTAACATTACAACATTTTCAATCCATTGCATGTAGAGATGGCATCAATCATTAAAACAATATGACTTTATCTAGCACCACAGGAAAAGGGAAAGATGATGAATCTCTAAGGCCAGCAGCTGAATCACTTCCACTATTGATCCAATGTGCTAGTTGCTTTAGAGTGCTGGCAGTATGGGGAGTCAAGAAGGGAGAGATGCTGTGGGTGGGTGCCATTGCCAATTTCAGTTATTGAATTCTGCCGAGAGGATGCACACGCTAAGACATCAGTGGATCGAAAGATGCATTTCAAGGAAATGGCGCAGAGAAATCTCACCTCCCTCACCACACACACACACACACACAGAGGCACTTTCTTTACAGTTGAGCTGGTTGTATTTGGTGAGTCAAACAGTTCTCAAACAGGGGCGGGGGAATAGGGGAGAGAGCATCTGTGAAGGCTGCATATAGAAAATCAAATAAATGGCCCTTAAGAAAACATTTTAATTTAGAGTAGAGAATGCTGCACCAAAATTTGGGGAGGGGGGAAAGGAAATAGGACTCATTCATGCTTATCAACAGATGTTCAGCTTTGATTAATATTCTTTTGCATATGAAAATCATAGAAATACACATTACAGATTTCTTCAGGAAGACTTGTAACTCCTTTCAGATCATTAAGATGTTACCTTGAGTCGTCATGCACTACTCAAGAAAAGTGATGAATGAGTATGGAAGCAATGGGGAGGGAGATTATGAGGGTTCCCCTCCCTCTCCAGTGTTGAATCTCTGTCCCATCCCCTTCCCACTGGCACCAGTACTGCCCATTTGAACAGCTGTGTTCATTAAAGAGCCCTGTGTCTGTATCTGTGCCTGCATCTCTCTGTGTGTGCACTGCTGAACAGATGAACACAGAGTTGTAGCCTTATACTGGCATCCTGGGCCAGTCCAGAGTCCCTTTCCTTTTGCAAAATTATACCACTATGATTCTAC
Source organism: Iguana delicatissima (assembly GCA_948472985.1). Classification (NCBI taxonomy): domain Eukaryota; kingdom Metazoa; phylum Chordata; class Lepidosauria; order Squamata; family Iguanidae; genus Iguana; species Iguana delicatissima. The sequence continues at coordinate 315,742 of CAOKZL010000495.1, read as the reverse complement.
TTTGACTGCCATAGACCCACCCTATGGAATCCTAGAATTTGTATTTTAGGTAGGGGTGTTTACAATTCTCAGCCACAAAGTTTTAGTGCCTCACTAAACTACAAACTCCAGGATTCCACAGGATGCAGTCTTAGCAGCTAAAGTGAGACCAAAGTTATACAATTCCACAGTGTGAAAGGGACCCAGGTGAACTCATTGCCACAGCACAGTGGTTTGTTGCTACTGGGAGAAATGGCAGATATAGGATCATAGACAGAATCATAGAGATGGAAGAGACCACAAGGGCCATTGAGTTCAACCCCTACCATGCAGGGAGACACCATCAAAGCATTTCCAACATAATCATATCCAATATTACAACAGGTATACTAGTAGTGGAAAGCACAGTCGCGTAGGGATGAGAGGGCCATGGGGAAGGTTCACCTGGGCAGCAATGTTTTTGGGGGGTCCCAGCTCACAGCCATGCCCCCGCACACTGTGGCCATGTCCCCACATGCCATGGCCACACCCATATGCACTGTAGCCCCGCCTCCCTCCCACCCCCCCTCCATGCACTCCAAGTTCCACCGCTGGGAAAGTGCAGCAAAGCATGGCAGAAACTAAGATACCTTTAACCCACCACTCTAAAGACATTTTAGTTACACTGACTTACATTTTGAAAACCATTTCTTCTGCAGTACAGAAGGAATAATATATTTCCATTCCCTCCAAGATTTTGCAGCTAAAAGCTGGTACAGGAAGCCCCCACCTTTCAACACCCAATTATCTGATGACTCCCTCTTTTGACACTTCCAAATTGAAGCCAAGTTCCGTTAATTTGACATGGGATCTGCTCTTCCATCAGTTCTTCTTGCCTACAGAGGCTTGCTTGGGACTGCATACTGATGGCACTGAACCCCAAAATTCTGGGTCTCCCAAAGTCCAAGGGGTCAAACAGGAGTCCCCTAGCACCACCACCTGGGTTTGCCCCTCCAGGAAGGAATGAAGCCACTGTAAAACAGTACCTGCAAGTCCCATCCCTGCAAGGTAACTCAGAAGGAAGGTCCAGCAGAATCAACAAAGACACACTCCCTTGTCTAGTTCCTGGTGTAGGTCATCCACCAAAGCAACCAAAGCAGTCTTTGTACTGTAGCCAGACCTGAAACCAAACTAAAATGGAATTATTATTATTATTGTTGTTGTTGTTTTTGTTGTTGTTGTTGTTATTTTACTGTTCTGTATGGTTTTCCTTTGCTCTCTATGTATGCTTTTAAGTATGGCTGCCAAGTATATGATTCTTTGCTTTTTTCCCTCTTTTTTCTTTTGTTTTTTTTTAAATATTGACTCAATAAAGAATATATTTTAAAAAAACAACAAATTGAAATGGATTTAGATAATCCATTTCATCCAGAAACCCCTAGGGCTAGGAAACCACCGCACACTTCAGAACCTTGCCCAAAAATGGAATGTTAGAGACTGGTAGATAATTATCCAAAATGGTGGGACCCAGGAATGGCTTTTTTAAGTAATGGTTTTATAACAGCCTCCTTGGGGCAGGCTGGAACTCTACCATTAATCACTCACTCTACCCATTCAGCCTGTCCCACTGGCTTTTTTAATAAGCCAGGAAGGGCAAGGATCTAGAGTATATGTGATGGCTTTCATATCTCCATTTCCATTTTCTGACTGTGCTCTGGTCCCTAACCTGTCAGATAAGCAGGGCAGGCCTGTACATGTGGATATGCAATATCAGAATGTGGCAAAGATGGCAAAAGTTATTAATGAACATACAAGCTAGCAGAGCCTGCAGCAGTTTGCTTTTGCCTGGGCCTACAGGAAAGTGCAAAGTTCTTCCCCCTCCCTTTTCCACACACAGTTGAATACAAAGAAGTTTTGCACTTTCAACTCACATGGCAGCAGTTGAAGTAAGTTGAGTTGAAGGGTCAGTGGGAGAGAGAGAAACCAAGATATCTTAAGCACATCTGAAAAACTGGGACAACACAGAATTAACTGGGACCCTCTCCCTGTCAAATTGGGACAGTTGGAGGCTATGTATTCCTGAAAAAGGTTTAATTCATATACTGCTGGGCATATAGTAATCACTAGAAAGTTTTGGGTAGTTGTACATTCCCACCTCCACAGACCCAGTAGGCTGCCTCCCACTCTGAAACATCCACCCACCAGTTTGTTTATTTTTCTAACTCAAGAAATCCCTTTATACTCTCTATGGGACATCAAGGCAATTTTGTTATGGGATGGGTGGGACTGAGTTGATTTAGATCCAGGGCAGGGCATTGTTCCAAACATGAAGTGACCTCCACCCCGGGATTAAAACAAGGGGAAATTGCCTTAGGCCGTTTTAGGGAATTTAGGGGCATCATGTGCCATTAGACATATGCCATACCTCAGCGGGAGGTACTGAATCAGCCTAGGTGCTTCATGTAGCTCACAACTGCATTCTTCCCAATCCTACACTAGAATCAAGGCCTGTTGAAGACATTTTGCTGCCTGAGCCAAAGAGTACCATGGAACATATGCATACACACCATTCTCCACAGAGAAGTTGACTGAATTGGCAGCTGAATCTTACTTTAAACCAGTGGTTCTCAACCTGTGGGTCCCCAGATGTTTTTGGACTTCAGCTCCCAGAAGCCCTGAGCATTGACCATAGTGGCTGGGGCTTCTGGGAGCTGAAGTCCACAAACATCTGGGGACCCACAGGTTGAGAACCACTGCTTTAAACAATGGCAACAGGACAGCATTGCACATGATGGTAACAGCCAGCTTACGGGTTGCTGGTCAGGGCGCAGGGTGCACACAGCTGTGTCTCCTCTAAGACCTTACCCAATCCTGTGCACCCCATTCTTCCCACATATGACATCTGAGACAGTTGCCTCCCTCTGCCTCATGGCAGGGCCAGCACTGTCTCATAACCTACAACTGTTCTTATTTGACAGGCACAATACAAAGTGCTGGTTGGTTTGTTTCTGTTGGAAGTTTTCAGGCACCATGATTCATCTATTAATTGTTTTATTAATTTTATAAATCATAAAAAAACACAAAAAGGAAAAGACATGCATTCGTAACAACTCGAAGAAAAGAAATTCATCTGCTTAAAAGACTTGCATCTGTATAATTAAAAGAAAGTTTCTAAAAAACAGAAGTGGATTTCTGGCTCTTTCTTGTTTTGTTTCTGGATTTTAGGCAGTTTGTGCCCTTGAAAGTTATTATGAGGGACATATTGCCTATGTGTGAGCATATTGGGGGTACATGCTGGTAGCATGGTCATCAGGGGTTGCATGTACAGCCATAATCTCCAGCTGTCCTATTTTCCCACATTTTATGGTGCTTCTAAAATGTCCCAATTTGTCTCTTTTCCTCCCACATACCCCCTTAGTCTTCAGCTTACTTGAGTTGTGGCAGATTTTGTTCAAAGAGCAAAAGTATTTTCCACTCAATTAACTCAGCAGAGGGGAAAGAGAAGGGAGTGGAATCTTGGCCCTCTGGATTCAAGCTGCAGGAAAGGAGATTCCACCTGAGCCTCAGAAAGAACTTCCTGAGGGTCAGGGCTGTCTGGCAGTGGCATATGCTGCCTCAGAGTGTGGTGGAGTCTTCTTCTTTGGAGTTTTTTAAGCAGAGGCTGGATGGCCATCTATTGGGAATGCTTTGATGTGTGTTCCTGCACAGCAGGAGGTTGGACTCGATGGCCCCCGGTGTCTCTTCCAACTCTAGGATTCTATGATTCTATAATTGGCTCAGGGAAAAGCAAACTGCTGCAGCCATGCCCAGCTTGTTTGTTCTTCCTCATTTATAACTTTAGCCATCTTGACCATACTGTCATGTTGCTTGGCCTTGTGTGAACTGTTGAAGGGTATGCTGTCTAGAATACCCTGAATCTACTGCTTGAAAAGCATTGCAAATGCATCTGGTTCATCTGGAATTCTCACAGAGTGTTCCAGTGATTATCATGCCCTGCTGATTGTGTATTTGGCCTTAGGAGACCGGGTTGAGGGAAACGTGAATATTTGTTTGCAAGGCAAATATTTTATGTTGGTTGTCAATGTGCCAGCATTTTACAGTAATGTGTTTTAGTGAGAAAATGTTCAGAAATTAGTTCTCAGAGTAGTGGAATCCATTTAAATATATATCTAGAAAGAGCAACAGCTAAAAGGCTTAGCCAGTTTGCTGGTTACCCTGAAATTCACCTGCCTTCTTCTCACAAGACCCTGCAATTAAACAGCAAATCAGCTCCCACTTCTAAGCACTTTATGTTTACCATAAATAAAAAAAGCATACTCTTCTAGCATCATGAAAGCATTTGTCTTCAGAAGACATGTTCTAAATTTTAGAAAGCTGCTATAGCTAACATAAATTTGCCTATCCAGGAAGCATACTGAGGGGTAGTCATGTTGGTAAGGCAGCACAATAAAACAAAATCCACAATCCACAAAAGAGTGATGCCTTTATTGGTCAACCAAAATGCACAAAACACATCATGCAAGTTTTTGAAGTTCCACTTACTTCTTCATCAGGCAAAAGATGTTTTAAAAAACCATATGGATTCTGGCTTTTGTTTTAAAAATTTGTCTTTCAGATTTTCCAGTGTACATCCCTAAATGTAAAAATATAAGAAGGCTAAAGAATAATCTATAACAGGGATCACACAGTGGTCCAGTTCAGATGTTACAAAGAGGACTTTCCCTGATATGTAAGGTTGCCCAAAAGGCTCTGGCCCCCAATGGTGAATACATTGTGCTGCCTCCCTGCAGTGCAAATGCCAACAGGAGTATTTGCGTGCACAAATAGACCAGATCTTGGGAAAGTTACTTTTTTGGACTGTAACACAGAGCCTTTTCCGCACCTTATCTTTCTCCAGTGCTGGGGTGCGGCGATCACACAAGCAGCCTTCGGCAAGAGGCTCTCACATTTGGGGTCCTTCGGCTCCGCACAAGCTGCCTGCTCATGCGAGAGCCCCGCCTCTTCCTCCCACAGTGCAGCCTGGGAATTTCCCAGGCTGCGCTGGGGCAGGAGGCACAACCAGTGCAGCTGTGGAAGCTCTGCATGCCAGGTAAGTGTGCATGGGGCCCGGGAGCAATGCGCGATTGCACACCATTTTCGGCTTCTAGCCGAAAATGGAAAGGTGCACGGTTGGCACCTGCCGGCCCCTGGAGCATCGCACAATTGTGAGTGCATAGTGCAGATCGCTCCTCACAATCACACAACACTCCAGGTCCTCTTTCGCACGGAAAATGCCATGCGAAAGAGGGCCATAGACTCCCTTATCCAGCATGGTCACTCAAAATTAAGCCAGACTTCAGGTGTAGGGATTCCCTTACTTTTCAGCATTTGAGTTTTTGGTTGGTTGGTTGGTTGGTTGGTTGGTTGGTTGGTTGGTTTCCCCAGTAGGAAGCAACTATGTGCCCACAGAAGAGTCTTGTTACTCAAGCAAAAATACAAAATAACTGAAGAGAAATTACTCTGGAAGATGAGGTGTAAGCAAGCGGACACCTCCATCTCTCCTCTCCTGAGATGGCACAGAGATGTATCAAAGATATATCAGTGATGTATCTAACTCATACCAGTGCCCTACTTGCAACATACCTACCTGTACCAGTCATTGGGAGAAGAACACTGGGGAAAGTCTTCAAACCTTTTTTGCCAGCTTCCCAAATGCACCTACTTCCTTTAAAATCATGGATGCTTTTTCTCCAAGTGTCATGTTTACCCCATTATTATATTATTCTATAAGCTTTTACTTTCTGTTTTCATTTTGTCTTTTCTTCCTTGGTTTCTCTCTCTTTCCCACTTGATCGCAGACACACAGATGTTTTCTTACAGAATTCCTGTACATGTCACTGCCATAGGAATGAGGGAAATCTAGAATAGATATCTTTTTGCATATCCCTGCATGCTGAGCAGCTTCTGTAGCAATTTCTTCTCCTATACCGCTGTGTCAAAAATACAAGGGCCCTCTTTTCCTTGCCCTCTGAGCATTCTTCTTGATTGCTGCCTTTTCTTAATTATCTGTCTTCTAGAACTACCTGCCTTAGCTACCTCCAGATCTATATCCATCTCTTTGCCCTTTCCCTGATCTTCTGTCCTGCACAAATTATGTGCAAAAGCACAGTCCAATAGGATTTTTAGTTATAGCACTATTGCATTTGAACAACATTCCTGTATAGCAAGAAAAAAAATGCATGCACAGGTATAATAAAACAACTTCACTTTTAAAAACATGATTTGAGCAGTGGGTATTTTCTGCTGGATAATTAATAAAACACCACATTAAAAACATTTCAGGCTGAATGCTTCTGTACAAAGGAAAACTAACCCACAAATAGTGATATATACACTTGTGCATATCTCAAAAAAGGTTTACAGTAGAGGTGAAAAAATTCAGGTTCACAATAGTCATTGGAGCTAAACAAGGCAAGAGACTAGCATCATAGCTTCAGAGGTCAAGGAAGCAGGTTTGCCTTAACAGTGCTATGCTATAATATCTACTCAGATGTAAATTCCATTAACAGGGCTTATTCTTATGCAGACTGGTAAAGGATTTCCACCTTATCTAATTTTGAGTATGTTCTTCATGCTCAGAAATTGAGAACATTATTCTGTGGGGAGACTACAGCTTTCAGAATATCCCAGCTAGCATGCTTATTCAAAAGTAACTTTTCTAATTCTTGCTGATTTTACTCTCTGGGTGGCATGTTACTTCAATGGAAAAACCCTATCCTGGCACAATTTGATATTAAATATGATTCTGTGCATCTGAGAGGTCGCCCAGATGAGCACGTCACGGTCAAAGGACCGAGAACCAGGTCAGGCCAGTAAAATCCCCAATCACATAGCCCCAGGAGACATCAAGGCGTGTAAACCCACAATAAGCAAAGGGTCCTTAGCCCCGAGACGCCGACTTGAGGGGATTAGCATGTCTGCCCCACGTTGAGCAAATATTCCATCAGGCGAGGACCATTTACATGAAGTCACACCACAAACTAACACAACCGAAGATCCTGAGACTTTGGCAACACCTTGCAATCCCATCACACAAAGGAAATTAGCATGGTGGAGCTCCAACGCCCATTGTTCTCCCCGGGAAAGGATTAGTGCTCCAGGTACTTTTTCCCCTACAAATAGTCCCAGCTTTTGAGCGTTTCTTCAGATCACTCCCGGTCACCCCAACAGTCCGTTGCTCCGTCCGTCGAGTAATCCCCTCAGCCCTCTCGGTGCTGAGCCCCACTTCTCCACTGCCTTCTTGGACCTAGGACTTCAGGAAAAGGTGCAGTATTACCCCAGCTGTACCTCTCCAATACTCCCCTATCCAATTTCCTTTCTTTGGTTTTTTAATAGCTCTTGGGTGCATGTGTGCGTGATTGCGTTGGTGCATGAGACTTGCATTCAATAAAATCATTTATTGGACATCCTTTTTGGATTTTGGCTCGGCCTGACCCCGTAAAAACTGAGTAAAAAGGACCCCACTAGGTTACCCTGCCTCTTGCATTGCCATAGTTTGTGCTCTGGCTAGTTTCCATTCCCCATCACGTGGCGCACACTGAGGTGTCCCCCAAGGGACCCCAGAAATCAGGGTAACAGGCATGAGTGTGTGTTTGAGACAGAGAGAGTTTAGAAGAGCCAATCAATGTTATGTATGTATAAATATATATTCTCTAACTCTGTCCTTTTCTTGACCACATCCATGATTCACATTTTTATCAACTGCAACCCTTTATGATGGAGAGTTTGATGATGAATGCCAGGAATTTGATTTTGAGCAGGACCTAGGTGGCAATTTAAATGGAGATAAATTAATTGAAACAGAACTTCTGTTTTCAGGTTAAGATAAAAATAGTTGAAGAATATAATGGGAGATGATGGTATGGGAAATTCATCTTATACATTTGATATTTTAATTTCTGCATCCTTCTGTGGAATGTCGACATGCCTAATTATTTCTGGAAGGCCTGGTCGGTGTCCCAAATTTCATAAATATGTAGCAATGAACATGGTTATGGCTAGTATAATAGGAGTTTATTTGTGTATTTATGGTTTTTCTATGCCCGCCTTCAGTGGAACAGCAGCAACAGTGATTAAATAGGCTCCACTATTGACAACTCCATGCATGGTGACAAAATGACTGTACATTTGGGGCAAAATGAGTCCCTCCCTCCATGGAAGTCATAAAACAGATTGGGCAATATGAGCAATTATGGCTTCTCCCCAGTCACCACCTGAGGAAAATTACAGATTGGGCAAGTTCATGTTGTATATGTGGTTGCTGGTTACCCAGGTCCTAAGCTGTTTATGATTGCCAGCACTTTGATGGTATCCAGAAATGAGCTGGAAACTGGTGTAGCTGTTTAAGAACAGAAAAGTTATTAATCTACTCGTAGCCATTTATACCAACTGACATTTCTGGGAAGGCTTCAAAGACAGTTCCCTATGCCATGTATTGCAATAATCTAATTACTAGATCCATGGATAAGAGTAGCTAGGCTATCATTATCTGAGAGGGCTGGTAGGAAGAGAGTTTTAGAAGTTATTTTGAAGAATGTCATGACATGCTAAAGCTGTCCATAACAGTGGTAGGATGATGCTGTGTGTCCACACATCTCTGCTCAGTGGTTGATGGCTTCAGAGTGTATTCATTCTTCTTGTAAGTCACTTTCTGCCACTGGCCTACCAGCTTAAATTCAAGGGAAGCACTGCACGCTGTGACATTACATAGGCCTCCAGTTACAGTGTCATCTGGAGCACCAGTTACAAACTCTGGACCTGGTCCTGCAGGGGATGTGACACACTTACAGCCACTCAAAACAAAATTAACTTCCCTTCCATAGTTGAGCAAACCAACTACTAAAAGCACCTCCATCTTGTCTAGACTTCAGTTTATTGGCCATCATCCAGTCCATTGCTGACTTCAAATAGCTTAATTTAATGTTAGCCAGTAAAACATCCCTCACATGGACAACATGGTGTTATTATCTTTAGGCCATCCCTGAGTCCAGATCATCTTGTTGCCTTTACAGAACAAGAAACAAAGAGCAAAAGAGAGGGAAGTGTTATCTCTTTGCCTAGAACAACAAGTGTTTAACGTGCTTGAAGCCAATTTTCAAATCATAAAAACCTGTTTCTCAGTCTTCAATGTTCACAGCAGATAAATAAATAAAATGCAATAAAATAAACCAAAAAGAAAGTCAGGACTGCTTTATTTGTTTCTCCATTAAGATAATGTTTACCAAATGAACCCTTCTGCCATTCATGCTGAAGAAGCAGAAGGATAATTGTCCAAACATTTTTAACTATTTGATGCATACGTTTGGTGGGAATATTTGGGTCATTCCTCCAGGGACAAAACAGAGAATGAAAAATGTCTGTTTTCTTTTGGAAAAAAAATAAAAACAACCACTACCACCAAGAATAAGGCAGGTTTGTCATTTGAAAGCCCTCTGGGTCTCACATCAGTCACAGAGAGCAGAGAGCAGATAAAGCAAAGCATAGCAGTCATTTTAACAGTGACAGTCAGTGTTTAATTATCAAAGTACGCTATGGAGAAATCCAGATGAAGTCAAATATGGTAATATGGTTCATTCTAGCCTTATTTGAAATGAGAACTTGAGGTCACACTAGACCTACTCAGAACTAATTTTTTTGTTTTGTTTCATTTGTTTTTTTGCCAACAATTCCCAAAATCTCCTACCAGTATGATGTAGTGGTTAAAGTGCTGCACAGAGATCTGGAAGATATGGCATGAATACAGACTGAAACATGAAACTTGCCAGGTGACTTGAGCTAGTCACCAACTAACCTATCCCATGGTGTTATCATAAAGATCAATGAACCCTCCAACATTTCAAAGAGGAAAGCTGGGAAACATCTGGCCAAAGAACATCAGAATGTGGTCAAGGTGGCAAAAGTTATTAATGGACAAGATCACACATGCTAGGGGAGAGATGCAGCAATGCTTTTTGCCAGAGGCTACAGTAAGAGGCAAGAACACTCTCACCTGTCTCCCCAACGAGTTATTGAGTAAAAAATATTTTGCATTTTTATTCAGTTTGCAGCAATTAAAGTAAGTTGAGAATGAAGGGAGACAGTGGGAGTAGGAGAAAGAAACTGGGACATTTTAAAAGCAGTAGAAAGAGTGTGACAACAGAAGATTAATCAGAGCTGTCTCTACCAAGTCAGGACAATTGCAGGGCATGGCTCAAGAAGGAAGAAAAAGAACCCTGCATACTTTCTTGAGCTCAGTGGAAGACTTGGTGGTGTGTGGCAGATATAAATGTAACAATTAATAACTAACTTTTCCAAGTGCTGGTCCTAAAGATGCACTGAAAATTTACAGCAAACTAGGAGCTGGTGGTTCCAAGCAAACACCACCCAAAGAGTAGATAAGTTTAAAGTCCACTGACTGGTTTGGACTGGGGGGGCAGCTTTTGGGGATTTAATCCTGCACAGTATTACAATGAAGAAGGGTAACAAGAGTAGGTCTTCACCTGCTCTCTGGCTCCACTCTCACATGCACAGGCTTTTTTTAAAAAAAAAAAAAAACCCTTTTGCTTGAGAGACATTTTAACAAGTATTACAGAAAAGAACACTAGCTATCAAAAAGACTGCCAGGACCAGAAGGAGCCATCAATCGAACGCGTTTACATTTCAAAGTTTGCTGAGAACAGGGGGAAAATGTCTCTGTAATATCCCTCCCTCCTTGATAAGAAACCTGCAAAGCTCTAGCAAAGGAGCTATTTGCTGCTTCTTAGAAAAGTCTGTTCCTCTGAAGAGGGCTTTTAACCCTGAGAATGGGGCTAGAATGTGTGTGTGTGTGTGCGCGCGTGTGTATGCGCCCTCCTGGAAGTCTGCATGGAGCAGCTTTGAGGATGAAGACAGTCATCTCTCCTTTCCTTTTATATATTTCATTGTTCAGCTCAGGAACTTAGCTTGTAATATTCTGAGATTAACTACTGGTTCATTCCCCCCAGCTCCTGCCCATGCAAGTTATTTAAGAGGCAGAGGGATACCTCTTTCAGTCTAGTGTTGACATTGCAACTCCATTGTGTTCCAATGAAAATCATAGTTCCATTTCTAATAACAAATAAATAAATAAATGTAAGCCTAATGCATTGCACCATTGGACTGGGGCAATCAAACGTAAATCAAGATCTACTGATAGGTCTCATTGTGATTTGCAAGGCTAAGCAAAGGGTTTTGACTTCAAGTTGTTTAATGACAGCAACAAGGGAAGAGTGTTTTCCCCACTAGATTTTGGGTTTGCATCCTTCATTTCATAAAAATGAAAATTGTGGAAGGGATATGAGGTATGCTTAAGGAGTGTGATCACATTTCTGGAACCAGTCACAGATGCATGGGTTGTCAATATGCTCTGGGGCAATGCCTCAATCACACTGTTTGGCATCTGGCCCTGGTTGATGTTCTATAAGATGGCATTCTTTGATTTATCTGTCAGGTTAATGGGGAAGAATAGGGGTACCTAAAACAGGAATAGGTTCATAGGCAGTAATACCATTTAAATGGCAGCTGTTCTATTGACGTATTTATTTCTTTAATTCATATATATCTTGCCTTTCTCCTAAACAGTGCCACACAGTATTAAAACTACACCCCAGTCAGTTTTGAAAAGCCTGACAACATAAAAAATATTTTGACTTCCTGATGAGAGGACAGCAAGGACGGGGCCATCCTGGCCTCCCTTCAGAGGGAGTTCCGAAGTCTGGGAACATTTCTGCCGAGCTTTAGAGATCAAAACCAGCACTTTGAATTGTGCCCAGAAATGAACTGGCAGCCAGTGGAGCTGTTGCCACAACAGATTTGTGTACTTACATAGGAGAAAAGTAGTTGTGCCATTTATTCACTCTCAAGAAAGCACAGAGCATATTTTTCCTCCTTCACTGCCCTTTCCTGCATAGAAGATATACCCAAGTACATCGTGTTCTACCAAAATGTCATTCACCGCAGTGGGGCCAGATGAAGGCTTCTAGCAGTAAAATGATAGAATTAAAGTCCCAGAAGGAGGGTAATCTGAGAGAACCCATATCTGTCTGGATTCTTTTGGCTAAAATTACAGTACAAGAGTTATTTCCCAGGTTTTAATGAGGTGCAAATTATGGGGATTGAACAATAATTATTCCAGAACATCTCTGTTCATGCTTCAGCTGTTAACACTGGATAATGTATATACTGCATCAAAAAAAATGTGAATGAAGGCTAAACTATGTTAAAATAAATCCACAGCATGAAGCTGAGCCTTGCTTTCTTTTTGACTTCCAAGTATGCACACAGTGGCCTGATTGGGACTAGGAGCACTGTGCTTGTACAGGGAAGATTTAAAGTTCCTCTCAGACATTTTCTCAACCCCCCTGCCTTTCCAGATAGAAGTCCAAACAGGGGACATTCCATCTTAAATTGAGGTAACTGTTGCCTTAAGAGTTGGGGGATGTTAGGGTCCACCCCCAATGCCAGTATCTGCTTAGAATTTGGGGAAATTATAGCTCAAAGGAGGCTTGCAACAGGAGGGTAATAGTAGGATCTTTTCACCTTTATATACCAGTACCAACTGTAGAGAGGACTCCAGTTAAAATTAACAGGAGTTTTATTTGGATTGACAAATGCACAAGAAATCAGACACTTGGGAGCTGAATAGACCTCCTTTGCCCAATCTGGCTGCTGGGGCTTAAGATGAACTAGGATGGCATTTACCACAGGTTTCAAGTAAGACTGTATAGTGTTAAAGAATGCAGCCCATTTACAGATCCATAACTCTAGGTTATGAATCTGTAATTCTGCTACTGAATACCAGCCTATAACTATAGTTCTCTTTGGATTGTCTGAAAAACTAACAGAGAAAAAATCCCATTAACCTTCACAGGGGGTTAGTGTTTTTTTAAGCCCCTGAGTTGGTAGGAGAGGTCAAAGGAGGAAATGACTGGGAGGAAGAACTTCAACAAATGTCCCCTACCTCTGTCCAATTGTCCTTATTGTGACTCTACACTATAGATTTAGTTCACAGTGTATTGCTGACACTCACTTTAAAAAAGGATAAGGTTAGCTGTCTATTAATCAGTTACATGGGTGTTAAATCTATAACCCAATAGTCATTTTCAGTTCAAGTTGTGAAAGTGGAATTATTTATGTGGTGCTGTTGCACATGACAGAGCCAGATTTGAACACTGGATTATGACCCTGGATTTGAATATTGATTTGATTTGAATAATGATTTGAACACTGGATTATGAACCTGGAGGCCAGGGTCAGATTCCATAGAATTTGGATTCTGGATTCTGGAATCTGGAACCTGGATTCAAGCTAGATCTTCCAGATTTCTGTTCAGCCATGGAAACCCACTGGGTGACTTTGGGCATGTCGCACACTCTCACCCCCAGAAAACCCTATGAGAGGTTTACTTTAGGGTTACCATAAGTTGCAAACAACTTGAAGGCACAAAGCAACAACTACATTGTGCCTGATCACGCATTGCACAATGTAGCATTTTGCACATTGGTGTTCATTGATCAATGTGCAGTGTGATGCATTGTTTTGCATTGCACAATGCATATTTGGTTGTGCATCACTGCAACTCTCAAATGAGGTACGGTAGTGCAACCAGGACCCTTTTTGCAACTTACCCTTTCGCAGTGCTGGGGTGCGGGGCTCTCACAAGAAGCCTCCGGAGGAAGGCTCTTGCATCTCTGCTGCTTCAGCTCCGCAGCTGCTTCCTGGTCACGTGAGAGCCCCACCTCTTCCTTTCGCAGTGCAGCCTGGGACCTTCCAGGCTGCACTGACAGAGGAAGCATGACCGGCCCGGCTCCCAAGGCTCCACATACAAGGTAAGTACGCACGGGGCCCTGGAGCGATGCGCGACCACACAGCATTTTCAGCTTCAAGCCAAAAATGAAAAAATGCATGCACGGTCCGCATCAGGCCCTTGAGCGTCGCACAAATGTGAGTGCATCGTGTGGACCGCTCCTCACATTTACACAACACTCAAGTGGCCCTTTCACTTCGGAAATGCCATGCGAAAAGGGCCCAAGGCAGAATTCCATGAGCATAAAATTACACTGCATTTCCATGATGCAAGGTCTTGGCCTGAGTTCTAGCAGCACATTGTGACCTAAATTCAAATTGTTAGTCTCAATTAGAGTAGACTCATTGACTTACTAAACTTTACTATATTCACATTGATTAATTGTTTAGTCCTGAAGGTTGTTTCATACATGATATTTTACAGCTCAAAATGAATACACCTACAAAATACATGCATACAGTCAAATGTCTTACAAAGAGAGATCACATGTATAAATCACAATTTTGTTGTTAAAATAAATGTTAAGAATCAGTCGTTTTGAGTTTGCTGCTTATTTATATTTTAAAGACAATAGCGGCATTTTATGTACATAGATTTCTCATAAATGTCACATAAAGGTATTATATGTGTACAGCCCATTCCTATATTGTATGAATTATAACATTAAGAAGTACCTCAAGTGCTTGCTTTTAAAGCTACTTTAGATTCTTCCTTCACTGATTCTTACAAGAATATAACTAGGGAAATCTGCTAATTGTGCAGTATAGAAAGAAGTCTCAAGTATGATCAACTCAGTAATGAAATATTTAAACTTCACTCTTGCTTATTATAAATCAGATAAGCCTATGTAAGTTTATTAAAAACACGACAGAAACTGATCTTTTGCCAGTAGCAGTAATCTAACAAATTAACAGCTGTTTGTTTGTTTGTTTTATATCCCACCTTTCTCCTGGAATGGAACTCCAGACAGCTTACAAAAATGCTAAAAGAAGAAAAAGCCACAAATCTGATAATAAAAAAGATCAAAAACAAGTTATCAGATTAAAATTGCCATTTCATTTTAAAAAGTATAAAATCATTTAAAAGCATCACAATGAAGTTAAAAATACAGCGCGCGCACACACGCACACACACAGAAAAAGACTCCCTGCAACCAATTAATCATTAAACCCCCGTTTGAATAAAAATATCTTTCGCTGCCTGTGAAAGGAGAGCTGAGAGGGGGGCCAGCCTTGCCTCCTACAGAAGAGAATTCTACAGCGAGGGAGCAGCCACTGAGAAGGTTACTTGTTAGTTAGTAGGTCAAGTGTTCCTATGATGAAATGTTAAGTTAGTGATAATGTATTATGAAGACAGAAGTGTTTTGTTTTCAGCCTTTCTCTATGTGTGTTTCCTTTTAATAATAATTAAAAAAGGCTAAAACAAGTTGTTACTATTCACATAATAATATACAAAGGTAGGAAGTCAGAATGAATGCATTTCAACTGTTTGCACATATCATTCATATACAGAATCAATGTCCTGCTGAAATGAGAACAGGGCACATATCTGCTAATAGGGAAGAAGATGTGTTCCCACTTTGAGCATTACAGGCATAGCTCAATTAATGAAGCAGATGTGTTCCTAAGCATTGCTTTTTTGACAGAAAATTTGGTACGAGAGTCAAAAATATCAGGGAAAGAATGTGGGTAGGTTCCTGTGTTACAAAAAAGGAGAGCACTTCTACATGTTTCAGCAAAGTTTTTGATACAAAACTAACAATATCCACATATGAAAAAAACAACCAGATCAGATAAAGCCTTTCATAAATAGACACAAATATTTTAAACCTTCTAGAGGCACCAATCTGAGGTAGTAGGTCTGCAGACCAAGAGTTCAAATCCCTGCTCAGCTATAGAAACTTACTGGATGATCTTGGGCAAGTGACACCATCTTGACCTCAGAGAAAGGCAACAGCAAACCCCCATGGAACAAATTCTGCCAAGAAAATCTGACAATAGGGTCACCATAAGTCAGAAATGATCTGAAGGCACACAACAGAGAGGTCTTGAAGGCTTCTTCCAAAATGCATCCAGGGATCACTTTTTATTTCACCAGTCTCCACTTTTCATGTGATTTCCGTTGTGGTGATCAAAATCTATAGTTCTATGCTTTTTAAAAAACATGCTGGGAATGGTTAGAAAGGCAGTTATATTGGCTTTTCACTTTTCTCTTTGCTTTTTAGCTCATGCATGTTCAGTAAGGGATTCTCAAGGCAGCTGCTGATTACCTTGCCTGTTTAGGCAAGGACACAGAGCTACAATAGGATAGAGCAGAATCCTACTCTTTCTAGATCAAGCTTTATTGCATTGTTTACTGTGGTCAAAATGCAGCAACTCAACACCAAATGTCTGTTTTTCTAGCCCTCCTTGACCATCCTCCTAATGCTGATATTGGTAAAAAGCTTCTAGCCAAACAAAGGACAAGTGATTCTACTGTGTGCACGTGTTTGCCATATCAGTCTATTTCCAGTCATACAACCACAGCAGTTACAGGGAGGGATGGATGGAAAGGATGGATGGATGGATGGATAGAAAATAGATAGATAGATAGATAGATAGATAGATAGATAGATAGATAGATAGATAGATAGATAGATCTTCCTACCATGCATGTGTGTATTTGCATATTTGCTTAATCAAATAGTCTTCTGTCTTTGTTTTCCTGCCAGTCTAATTGCTCAGCTGCACTTCCACTGGATTGGGTCCATACCTGGGCAGTTACCTCACATGTGTTTCCTCCCTCTCCCCCAATTTGTTGCCTTTCTTTTAAAATTTAATCATGCACTCAAACATATTCACTGTCTCTTATTTTGGGGATGGAAATCAAGATCCCATTGCAATTGGCCTTGCTGATTTTTAGCTTACTCCAAAAAACTACAATGGAATCTGAGTGGCTGGACATTGCCCTTCATAGGTGAGCAAGGGTCTAGACAACATATCTCTGGTGACTTTGTGCGAGGCAACCATACGTTTGTGGTCACCTACATGTTTGGTGGGAAAGGTTGTGAGAGCAGCTGGTAGAGCTATTCTTCAAGAACCCAGACCTTTTCACTATTGATGGGTTATCCCATCCAGGAAAGAGTGATGGGAGGTTTTGTGATGTCTGTCTGGGCAGTTGTGATGGCTACCCAATTTCCACATGACTTGATCCACCTTTTTGCCATTGTGGATACACTCCATTTGAACATCTAGAAGAAGGACAGAGTCTTGAGGTGGGCAATCTGGGTGGACTCTTTTCTAAGAGTCACTTTCACTATTTGGATACTTTCAAATCACTGTGTGGCTTTGGCCAATCAGTTTGGGCTAAGGTACTCTACAGCTGCAAATATTTTTTATGGAAATACATTTGGTGATGGAATTGGTGCTTTTACCTCTCACCATTTACCTACGAAATGCTCAAGTAGGTGGTAATGCTCTCTTTAGTATGCTTTGTTTCCGGATTCTAAAGATTCACACCCTTACATAAATTGTCAGCCTTTCTCCTCTCCTTTTCTTCCTTTTCTCATTGTAAATAATGGACAGCTTCCCCAGTTTGGGATTTCCACAAGTAGTTGGAGTTGTTGAAGGTTGCCATTGTCAGATCATTTCCCTGATTATACAAGGTGGAGAATTCATAAACAGAAGGCACACCTTCTGCAGGGAACCACAGATCACACTGGGCAATTCATATACAGTGGCCCCTCCACTGTTACAAGGGTTCAGGGTGCAGAACCCTCATGCAAGAGGAAAAACCACAAATAATTTCCCCCACGCTCCCCCTCTCATTTCCTTCAGGGGATCTCTCCCATTCTCTTGCACTTTACCTTGGCAGCCATTCTCCATGCTGAGGGGAAAAGCATGCGAGTGGAAGAGGTGAGCTCCTGATGGCATTGGGGCATTTGAGAAGGAGAGCTCCAGAGGGGAAAAGGAAGGCTCATGCAAGCCTCTACCTCATCCGTTCCTTTTCATTTTGCCTCAGCATGAGTTCTCTGTATTGGGGCAAAATGCATGGGAATGGGGGCAGGGGAGCTCCAGAAGGGAAAAAGAAGGTTCATATGAGCCCTGAACCCCACTTCATCCGTGGTACTAAAGGTACCAGAGAAAAGTTCCTCAGATCCATCTGCCACTGGGACTGCAAAAATTTGCTATATGCTGGGAGCCTGCCCTTTGGAAAACTGAACAATAACCATACTGTGAGCAATGCATGTGTTGTGGCATCTTTGCAAAGAAAGTTATATCACTGTCACTCTGTGATCATGCACTTCATGGTACTGCTATTAAAGGGCTTTACTTTTCATCCTTTACTCTCTGTCTTCAGGTGGGCCTTATTCTGCATCTACCTAGCAACATTCTCAAAAATATGTATATTTCTATGGCTTTCCTTTCGAGTACCCTTGGACTTTTTGTTCATTCCAAATGCCAATCAAGTCACTTGTCTTTTCCCTGCTCCACAAGACACCTCTCCCTCTTTTTCCATGGCTGAAAAGGACATCTACCATTCTACAGAGTGAAGCTGGCAAAGCAGGAGGAGGTGAAATACTGATCTGTGAATGTGTGCAATGCTATATATGTGAGAGTTCACATACAAACACCAAATCAAAAAAAAAAAAATGGCAACACCACCTGTTTTAGGCACCAGTACAAACAAGGAAGCTTGTTTGTTTCCATGACAGGAGTGATCAGATTACCTAGATGACCGCCTGACCTTAGTGACTACCTTCAAACTTGGTCCCACTGTCTTCCCCACATATCCCTGATTTCACCCAGATCCCCATTTTGGGAACAAACAAAACATTTTTTTTTAAGTCTCATCCCCAAAAGAGTGGAGTAAACTGGAGGTTTTCAAAAATTGCCTTAAAGCCCTCAGGCATCAAAAAGATGTGGTTTCACACTGGAACATCTTGTTCCCCAACAGGACTCAGATTGAGGTAAGGACACATTATTTAGCCTGTATAGATTTCAGCGTCTGTGATTCTAAGTGAAAATGGCAGTTTGCCCTTTCTGTGCAATGGGGTTCCTGCTGGTGAGCAGACCCTCTGGGTCCACTTACTGTTACTTCTCCTGCCACCCATTTCATAATCTCCTGTGGGCACCAGCTGAAAGAGGAAACACAAGTACTTTTCTTATAGGTGATTATCTTAATCCGTCAAAAGACGCTGTTAAGAGTAACTCGCCTCTAACTGGGTACCAAATCTATGGAGAAGTTGGGTTTTGAAAGCCACATGTTCTTCCCCAGCCCAACAGTTCACTCTTTTACACATTGGTTTGTGATATCTTTGTTTTCATTGGGAATTGTAAGTCATATATGCACAGTTACAATTGTACTCTGTATCTGGGAAATAAGAGTTATCCGTTACTGTGCCAACAGGCTCAGTAAATATCACTGGTTCCTAGTGAACTTCTTCTGACCTCCTGGTCTGAGGCTGTCAGTGTGTGATGTACATAATTCTCTCAACACTGATCCATTACTTCTGCTCAGCATTCGGGGTCAGACCTGTGGTGTAAAGTCAAAGATAATTAGCAGCCCTATCAATAACCAGCTGCAGGACTGCTGCCCAAGTGACAGCCTAGGAAATCTTGGCTGGGAGGGAGGAAGAATTAAAAAATGGAAAGAAAGAATATGCCTTCATAGACTTCATAGCCTCAGCAGCTGCTGTGGACTATTGGAATAATCAGGAGACCTCAGTGATTAGCATGAATTCAGATGACAAATGCATGCTGCTATTCAGAGACTCATTAATTTGCAATGGGCACAGCATTCATGACATATTAGTGAAATATTTAAATGTCTTTGTGGCAACATGAGCTTGGGTAGAGGACTTGCACTGCTCGAGTGAAAATGTGTGTATATATATTTTTAGCAGTTTATTAAATTATGAAGTGTGATAACTATATCTGCACATCTTTTCCAGCAGATGAAGTCCAGCATGCTTCAGAGCCAGAGCACATGATTTGCACTGATAGTTTTCTGTCAGACAAATGTTAAGCCTTAAAAGACGATACCAGAGTGGTCCTTTCCACCATTAAATACAGGCTGACAGCTCCCCCTTCTGGATGAATCATTTTGCCACTTAAATGCAAACAAAAATCAGGCATGTTTTCTTGGCCATTTTTAGGTAAATGTAGTTTTAGGTACACATTTTGGTGCACAGTGGTTCCAGAGTTAGCAAAAGCAAAAAGCAAACAACGAAGCATGATTATACATGGCCTGAGAGTTCCTTTTGAACACCATATTCATCCAGACAGAAGAGATTTATATAGCTCATACGCAGGATTTTTAAAAAGCCTTAAGTATGAGTACCTTGGTTAAGCAAGTGCTATGTTTAAATGTGTATGTATGTCAGAGAGAGAGAGAGAGAGAGATTTAAATAATAATAGCTTGGCCATGGTCTAAAATTGTGACTATGCTTACAACTGTGTGCTAGAACTTCAACACAGAGCAGTACCATTCTAGAGAAACAGGAACTGGTGGTTGCAATAAGGTTCCAGTTGTCCAAAAGCTGGCTCAACCTGAACATTTAATTTTACAGAATTCAGTACTTCTCTCACATACACTTCTTTCTCTCTCCATCAAAGGTCCCAAATGTATGTCCCTAGATATTCTGGGACTACAGTTGATGGAATCCTGACTATTAGTCATTCTAGCAGGGGCTTCTGGGATTTGAAGTCCAACAATGCCTGGGCATTGCTTTGAAAACCAATGCTTGCTTGCTGTTGCATGACCTGATCATAGTTAATTTCCTTTGTAAATGTGTTTGTGGATTCTTTTAATGCATTTTTGCTCATGGACTGGATCCAGACTTACTCACCGATGGAGAAAACCTAATGCAATCAATGAGGCGTATTTATCTACTATGTGTCAATATTAATGGTAATAAAAATTTAACCAACACACAATAAATTAAAAACTCATAATAAAATACAGCATGAAAATAGTACATCATAATTCCTCCGGAGGGATGTCTGCCTCCTGAACCTTTGGACTGGACCGTGACCTGGCTCAGCTTGTGTTTTCCTGGTGTTTGGTATATGCAGACTCCCCAAGTGTTCCTGACCTCTCTCCTCCCTTGTTGGCTGCAGCCCAGCAGGGAGAGATTTCTGACACTGTATTTGCTTCAGCTCATATACCAGTTGGAACCATTCCTGGACAGGGATAGTTTGGCTCCAGTGGTACAGATAACCTCGAGGATGGACTATTGCAATACACTCTACAGGGGAATTCTTTAAGACTAGCCCAGAAACTGTGGCTGTCACAGCACACTACTGCTAGGCTACTGAGTGGGTCAACGGCACATAACACCCCTGCTGAAAAGATTGTATCATCTGCTATCTGCTACTTGGCCATATCTAAGGGTGTTGTTGTTGTTGTTGTTCCCTAAACAACCAGCAATCTGGTTACCTGAGAGATTGCCTTATAGACCCGTTTGTTCTTTGAGGTCATCAAGCCCTTCTGATTGTCTCCACATGTTCCCAAGGTCCACTTGGCAGTGATTCAGAGCAGAACATTCACTGTAGCTGTATCTCCTATGTGGAATGCTATTCCATCATAACTTGGATATGCTCTAACTATCCTTAATTTTCAGCATATTTTATTTGAGGAAGCCCTCCTTGTTAGTCCCACACAAAGTCTATTTCTCTGACTACAAAAATAATTTGCATGTTGTTTTCTGTATGTTTAACCATTGTGCTTATTTCAAGTTTTACCGATGTATAGCACTTTGAAATCTTTGGATGGAAGTGGTATAGAAATATTTGCAAATAATTCAATTATTAAATAAAGCCTCATTTATAGACTGTAGGAAATATATGGCCTCCATGGTTAGGTGTGTTTTGCACAGTAGCATTCTGATTGTTTAAAAAGACAACTTTGGAATAATAATAAAATTAATTTTTTTAAAAAGCCTAGCTATAATGTGAACTAACTACCTGAGTCCTTTGAATTATAACAGTAATTAATTACTTATTAAAAATAACACTATAAGCTTGGGTTCACAAAGGCAGGCAACCTGCATATCTCTTGCTTCATTCTGAGAGACCTCTGCCAACACATGGTCAGTTCAAGGATGAGGCCAGTACAGAATACAATGACATGACAGGGATAGCCTCCATGCTTTCTGTCCATACAGTCTTATCTGCATGGAGAGAATGGAGGATCATACATCATATTTCACTGACAGTTTGGTCTGTGGTGGATTCCACATCAGTGGGACTCTGAATCTGCTCCAAGTTTCAGGTGAAACTTTAAAGAAGCTATCCAAATTGCTGAAACTTATTCCCCAAAATATGCTAACTGCCTTGGAAAGCTCCTGTAAAGAGTAAAACCTGAAGCATATTCACCATCCAACTAATACAGAAGCCACCAGTTGCTTCTGAGTTTCAGATCTATAGATGCTAAAATTCAAGACTGAGCTGGCAATTACCATAATACACATTTTTGTACATTAAGTGAGTGGCAGCAGTAGTTGAATTCTATGACCATGGAGACCTGTAGGCTAGAAGCAAGTGCAGTAAATAGCTGCACAACCCCAAACCAGCCATGAACTAGAATGTAGAACAATGTCACCTTTTCTCTATGGGTAAGAAACCATGTTTGAATGGAAATCAATTCCCTGTTAAGTCACCCAACAAAGGACTCATTTTGGGTAGAGAGATATTTATGATCTGCATTAGAAGGGAAAAATTGCACCTTTCAGTGATTTATGATTTGGCTGAATCCCCTGAGAAAATTTCCAAAAAACACCTACCCCAAAATACCTCATTAGCCAGAATAACCTAACCAGAACCTGCACAGTCAGCCCACGTAAGCAAAATTTGGTCCAGAAAAGGTGGAAATGTTTGCAAGCCTGTGATGTGAATTATGTTAATAGTTTCCTAGTGAGAGATATATTTGTATTTCAAATGGGAAATTATTAGTTCCACTCACCACCAAGGGCAATTAATTCAGGGTTATAGATTTAGTATATTATTGGTATGAATAATTCAGTGCTAAGAAGTTTGAGCATGGTTTGTAAAATAAAGCTGCTGCCTTCTGTTTCTTTTTTGAGGTGTGAGAAATAAGCTGCTTTGTTGCTCCCCTGTCATTCCTCTCTACCCCAGTAGGAAATAAATATTCATCTCATAGTGCTAGGGCAATTAAAGTCTGCCCCTTATATTTGGGCTATTTTTCCATTCATTTGCTAGTTTTGAGAAGAGAACAGATAGTCTAGAGTAGTGCTACTCAAAGTTATGGTCCCTGGACCAGTTCCAGTCCACCAGGCATCAGCTGTCACTTTCTGAAGAGTTTTTCGGAAAGAACAAAACAATCGTAGCCAAGGGGCACAGGCATTATACCAATTCCTGGTACAATGAGGAAAAAATGCTGGCCTCACATATGAGACAACATAAGAAGACCCTAATCTTCTTTCCCCAAAGGCCTTCAAGCAGCATCTAGGGAAAGTGGAAGCTTCCTATTTCAATCTTCCCTGCAGATCACAGGCAGAGCTTGAAAAAATTACTTTTGGGGCAACCATCCCTCTTCTGGCTTAGGATTGTGGGTGGTATAATATGAAAGTGTGACTTTTCCAAATAATGGCCACTGTGAAGTATAAAGCCAATCTATCCTGCTATTCTTTCCTGTTGTCCTCAGTGTGGCACATGTGGTGTATACATAGAAACTTCCCACTGTGACCAAGAGGAACTCCATGCACTGGGCCATCTGAGTGGCTATTAAAAGCTATTATTACTGGGTAGTTAGGTGCATCAGGTGGCCAACCAAGGCTTACAGCACCTACAATTTTCCCAGACCACCTCTGGACCAGTGACAATATGGCATAAAATATGGATCTAAGGTACAAATTATTATGAATCCTTGTGAGGGTTTTTTTTTTTTCTCAGAGGGGATCTCCTGCAAGCTGCTGGAAAATTATAGATAATTTCTCAATTGACAGATGTCTTCTGGAATTTGGTGGTAGTGTTTTTCACACCCAGTTATAAAGCAATGAAGATCCCTAAGTTTCTATGTCTTGAATCCATGTTTTTGCATCATCATGCTATTCCTGTCAAGCATGAAATCTGTGATTTTTACTATAATACACACACACACACACACACACACACACACACACATCGATGCATGCTTTAATTTTACAGTGGCTGTAAGGGGAGGAGATCCCATTCAAAAATCGGGCAAATTCAAGAAGAATAATTTTAATTCGATTGAATTTGAAATGAACACAAAAACCATGTAAGAACAAAGGGTATGAGCACATAAAGTATGGGAAGACAGGAATGACTCAAGGGAATGCCCATCCAACCATCTCAAAATTCTCAGTATGTTGATGAGCCCCAAAATGTTGCCACCCCATTGTAACTCAAGAGAATTTGAGCTATTGGTCTTATTGATTGAGGTCATTCTCCACTTTTAACAAGAATTACAAACATAAAGATAAATTATCTTATAAAAATATGTGAAGAAGATTAACAACAATGAGTAAGATAGAGCTGTGTCTGGGGCAGTTCAGTCTTCAGCTGACTTCTTTAAAGCCTTGTTCTCTCCTCATATATAGAAAAGGCTGAATGTTAAACTTTGGATCCAGCATGGTGTAGTGGTTTGAGCATTGGACTACAACCCTGGAGATCAAGGTTCAGTTGCCTGCTTGGCCATGGAAACCCACTGAATGGCCTTGGGCATGTCACACACTCTCAGCCCCATAAAACCCCAGGATATGTTTGCTTTGGAATTACGATAAACCAGAAATGACTTGAAAGCACACCACCACCACTACCACAACAACAGCTCTACAACAGCTTGCCTGGGAGTAAATGACCCTGAGAGAAAGAAAGAACATTAAACGTGCAGTTATCATGTGAGCCACAGAAAGGTTTCCTACCTGCTTCACTATCAGCTTTGTTATTCAAGAGTAAACAACTCTATAATAGACCATTGGAAGTTAAGGGAAAAAAATTTGGTTGCCCATTGTGACATTTGATGATAAAGTTGTTCATATCTCCAGCTTAGATTAAAACAGATTCTAATTATGTACCTTTGAGACTTATTCATCTTGGCAAACAGGGCAAGTCTGATTGCATGACCAATACATCTTCAATGGTCAATGGATCATTATGTTATTGAGCTTTAAGAAAGATTTGTGAAAGATTTGATGACATCTTCATTTTAGGAGCTTTGGATGAAAGAGGTTATGAACCCGTTTTAGTCGTGCTTCTGATCTGGATTGGCTAGGGACTGAGACAGCTTTGGTCATCCATTAGATCATCTACACATGGAACTGGACTGGTGGAATATGTCCTCTGATTCTGCTGGACTTTTCAGCAGCATTCAATCATATATCCTTCCAGAGTGCTGGGTGGGAGTGAGTCAGTTTGGGAGATACAGTTTCTTTTATATTAAATAACAAAATATGAAAAGTAATAGTAAAAAACCTTTCCTGAAAGTCAGCATTACCAGCCTTCTCAAAATATGCAGCCAAGGCATGAGGAACGTAGCTGTATCAAGACTGATTCCTAGAATATAAACCCTACAGGGAGAGAGATAGAGACTCAGTAAAAAGAGGCTCTCATGAACTGTGTGCAGCCTAAAATTTCCCACATAATCCCTAGCAACATTCAAGAGTTCCTCAGCAGACAGATCAATCTGGGGTTTCCTGAAGACAGATAGTTCTTAAAATAATTGCTCAAGTCCTAAAGTGAGGATTTAGAATATTGATGTCTTTGCTCCACCTTTTTTCTTTTCTTTTGCTTTTACTTGCTGGAATGATATGGCAGAAGACAGATGCAAATCTTCTACAAGTTTCTCCACTATAAATGGGAAAGTCAGTACTCTTACCTGGGAGTCAACAGCATAGTTTATGTATGGTGCTGGGAGGCTAGTTTGATGGTAGGTTATGATTTCCAGGGCAACAAAAATTACTGTCAGTGCTATGGTTATTTATTTATTTATTTTTACAAAATAGATTTGTCTTAAACGTTATCACCTAAAAAAAATCTTTACTTTTTTGCAACTCTATGAACCATCATTTGTTCGATCTATAGTTTGCCTCAAGGTCATAACACTCAAAACAAATGCTTAGATGTTATACTGCATGGCAGCATTTAGCAGATGTCCTCATGTTAGCACTGAACTCTGTTTTTCTTCACTTGCTCTGCATGTGAGTGACTGTTATGTGTGCAGACCAAGACCAGAGTGTACAATGTCAGAGGGTCACTGGCTTAAGAAAGAATAGATTTTGTACAATGCAAGTGTGGGAAGGGAACAACTTGACACTCAGCCAATGGGAAATTGTGTGGAAGGCATTTTTATTGCCCGGTGTTTACAACTTGTACTTTCTCAGATCCTAAAAAATTCCATCATTTTGCCCTTGAGTCAGCTGGGTTATACAGAGGATATGCTTGAAACCAGCAAATACTATTGTACAGTAACTAAATTACCAGCTTTCCCAAGAAAAATATGGGCTAAAATTTAGACAAGTGAGGTCTACGTCAGAGCATTTTGGCAGAAAAAAATATTTTGCTTAGTTGACTGGTATGTTATTCTAGCTGGAAGAAACATGGGATGTTAACCAGACTTTTAAAACAAAATAAAACATTGCTTTTGGTTAATTTTTCTTTTGAATTACAGTTATTCCATTATAGGTGGTATGTTTCAGTTCAAAATGTATTAAAGGCATTCGCTTCTCCTAAGTAAGCATCATACCATTCGTGTATTACTTGGTATAAACAAGAGACTGATATAGATCAGTATTAACTAAAAGCAGCGTTCAATACATTTTGAAAAAGGGAGAAAAAAAATACAATATCTATAACAGGGCCACAGCTCTCCAGCTGTTTCTGAACTGCAACTCTTAACAATAGTAATCAGCATAGCCAGAGGTGAGAGATGCTAGGAGATGTAGTCCCTGCACAACTCCCACTGATGGTCTATAGGTTCCACTTTGCCCCTACAGCAGGATCACATTATGTGTGTAGGTGTGTGTTTCCCCTGCAGTCCTAACTGTGGGCCACTGTATGACAAGATTTCCTACAGCACTCTAATCAGAAATGCATCTTGATAGGGCACCAGTCTGCACCACGGGATGTCCTAGTCAGGAACACATCAGTGTAGCATCTTAATGGATAGTCCAGCACATCCTGTGGGTTAGTTTCCTGCAGGGAACAAGGTTGTTGTTGTTGTCTTTAATGGATATTAGAAAACATAAGTGAGGAGCTTATCATCACCTCACTCTTATTTTTTTTTAAAAAAAAACACCTTGTAATAGCTTGTCAAATAATCCAGAAACAGAAATCTTCACAAATGATGCCAGATACACATGATCAAACCCTTACCTTTCATGCTAAATAATGCAGAAAACTACCCAAACCTGGTACTACCAAATAGAAGAGCTCCAATTTATCTACACTGAAAATAGAGGTTCCTTAATATCTCTTCAACCATCTTTACTGCGATAAATAAGTGCAGCTAAAAGATGCTAAGTGGTAATTACATGGCATTTCCTGCTCTTGTGAGTCTTCCTTTGAACAATTTGCAAACAAGGATTTCTGAAATTAGGTATTATTTATTCGACTTGCTCAAGACTCTTGACCTGCTTACCCAAGGCATATTTACTGCCTGGCAATTAATATTTATCTTTCTTTGCAATCATACAATCATTCCTTTGTGTCTGGATAAAGTCACCATAGAAAATATGAAAATATCTTAACACAAGGGATACATTTTGGTTGTTTAGTGACAGTTAACAGTTTCTCCAAAATGAATAAAGCAAGTCATGTATTGTTTGCCTTGATTAATTCCTGCCTAATAACTGTATTGCTTATCTTCATCTTGTTCTCTTAGTTGTGCATTACTATCTATAGATTCTTCAGTGTTTATCAGCAAGAGGAAGAGATGAAAGAGGGCTAGTAGACCCTCATTAAAATCAGGCAGGTATACAGGTGAAAAACCTTCATAAAATGTTTAGATAAAAATAATTTGAGAAAATTTCTGTTCAAAAATTTCTGTTCATCCCAAAATGATAAATGGACAGATACTTAGCCAGGAGACACCAGATCCCATATCAGTCTCAAGCAAGTTACAACTGATTTTTATGCTCTGTTTTATGCCTAGCTACCGACACTTAAGCATACTATCACGAGCCTGTCTTAGAATACTGACTGAGACTAACTTGGAAAAAGAAAGCATCACAGAGGTAGTGGAGCGGTTGGGGCTGTGACCCTGAAACGTGGAATAAGAAGAGCTCAGCAAGAACCTCAATGTGCATACTGATTTGGGACACCCATAATGAAGATTAATCTGAGATTATAGGAATATTTGGTATTTATATCATGCAGTATACAGCAGAGCTAGTGCAATAGGAGCAAACAGTTGACACAGCAGTAATGATTCTTGATAATCTTGTAAAGTTAAAAAAGGAAAACTTACATTTACTGTCAGAGGAAAATCCATTTTAGGATAGGAAAAGGAGACAGACAAATATACATGTTTGCAAGAGACCCTAAAGGCTATTTTTTTATATGTTGGGGTAAGCCAACAACCATTTACTGAGGCTGCAGCTCCATAGGTAACAAAGAGACTAAGAGCCTTTCCACCCTACACTGTTATAGTGCTATTATTCCACTTTCAACATCCTATGAAATCCTGAGGTTTGCAGTTTAGGGAGGGGCCTTTAGAATTCACAGCCAGAGAATTTTGGCCTCAATAAACCACAAACCCCAGATTTCCATAGGATGTTGAAAGTGGAATAATAGCACTATTCCACTGTAGTGCAGAAAGGCCCTAGCTTCTTGAAGAAGAGGGAAATGAACTTCAGTAAGAAGCAAAAGACGTAAATACATAGATCCAAGGAAAGACAGAAGGAAAGAAACAGGGGGGCTGTATGGCCCACCATTGGCCATTCTACTGACCACACTAAACACTGATGTCTCTTTGCTTCCAGCAGGGGCACTATTGCCCACAGCTTCAAAAAAGGCACAGATGTAAAACAGAACATGTGGCCCAGCTACGTCAGAGTTAGCTGAAATGGCAAAAGTTGTTAATGAGGAAAAACACACAAGCTAAGAAAAGTTTCAACAGTTTGCTTTTGCTTGAGCCTACTAGGAAGGGCAAAATTTCATCCCTTTTTTCCTCTCATATCTGTCACATTAATAGAGCGCAAAGTACTTTTACACTTTGAACTCATTTGTCTGCAACTGAAATAAGTTGAATACAAAGCAGGAAAGTGAAAGAGGGAAAGAGAAACTGGGTCGTGTTAAAAGCAACTGCATAAGTGGGATGAAAGAGGATTAACCAGGACTGTCCCTGCCAAATGGAAACAGTTGGACGATAGGATAGCCAAGACTTCACATGTAGACTTCTGGAAATTCTTAAACTAGAACCCAAGCCATATTCTATTGAGCCAGTTTCTGCGAAGTAACCACAATACTTTCAGTGAAAACCTCCCACTTAGTGAAATAATTTATTTAAAACCTTTAATCTAATACATAAAAGTCAAAGTTTGTGAGTTTGCGAATTTGTGAGTTTGTCTGCGTGTCTGTGTCAGGCAGGCAAGGACCTCATTTGATTGGTTGCCTGTGCAGATTCCATGGAATCCTGCAGTTGGCAGTTTAGGGCGGAGCCTTTAGAATTCTCAGCCAGAGAGCTCTTGGGCCTCAGGCCGGATGCTACGGAGACGAGCCTACCAGTAAGAAGGAGAAGGCCAGTATATTCCCTCAGAAACCCAACCTCTCTATGTTAACAACTCTGAATTCAGACTGGATTGGAGAGTGTGGGGAAAGGTTACAGCTACTGGCCAAGGCAGTTTGTGGAATTAGAGGCACGGGATATCAAATCTGTGTATTTCAAGGTAAGATGATTCCTATGGTATTTCTAAAAAGTATTATCTATGAGAAAACAAAATCCCAGGAAACGCCGGGTAAATAAACGACTATTAAAATAATAATAAAATATTTAATATATTAAACATTTTAAGAATAATTTGCAAAGTTTGGGCTGCTACCCTAAGATACGGTGCCTTTCTGCCCTCTGACAACTGAAGAGTACAGATCAGGAGCTCCAGTTATGAATGAATGCTGGTGGACTTATTTTCTGATTTTCCATTTCCACCCAAGGGGGACCATAGGTTCCCTCTTTGACTTTCAGCCCTGAAAATTTATTTGCTCTTTGATCTTCGTAGAGATATATTTAAGATGCCTTTTTAAAAAATTAAGAGCTAAATTTTTTGCCCACAAAGCTAGAACATCATGACTTTTTTTAAAAAAAGAACACGTATCTGATTTCTTAGGTATCTCATGAAATAGAATCCATGAGTTGACATTTTGCCTCAGCCTTCACATCCATTAGCTTTTCTTGGCAGCTGCCAATTAAGAGACAATGTGTAGTTACTTAGACGGCATGTAATGTCCCTAGCCAGGTGAAAAGATACACAGTATCCTAGTATGTTCCCTGGAGAGAAGAATATACGTGTATTTATTATAAAGTCACAGAGCAAGGAAGAAGAAGGAAAGTGTGGGAATCATCTTCCCTTTGAAACATGTCTTCCCAAATGCTTCAGGATTAATCATATGGTCAGCCACATCTTTGTGGTCCAAAATAATCCTTTTTTCTGACTTTTTCCAACAATATGGTAGAGACACATCCTTAAAATAATAAAGTGGTACCAGTTTTGCCAAATCACTCACTTAAAAAAAGAACAACCCCTCTAATAGCAATATATAGCATTTATTTCTGTACCGCCTATCAACTAGTGTTATCTAAGCGGTTTACAATGTATTTTTAGCTAATTGCCCCCAACAAACTAGGTACTCATTTTACCGACCTGCAAAAGGATGGAAGGCTGAGTCAACCTTGGAGCCTGGCAGGATCCAACTCACAACCTTGTGGTTGCAGTACTGGCATTTAACCACTGCGCCACCAGGGCTCCTACAGAATATAAAAACCAGAAGATCAAAATATAATACTTATGAAAATATAGTGCAGTCCTGATGAACTAGATATTTTAAAAGTTCTTGTTGGAATGGAGAGGTAAATACACTGTACAATCCTCCCTCCACATTTGTGGGTTTGACCTTTACGAATTTGATTGTTCATGAGGCAGATGCTTGCCTTCCCCTCACTTCTCTTCCTCCCATTCCTGTGTATTCATAACCCCAGGCTTGTGAGGCTTATGTTTAAAATTGATATTTTTTTCCTTTTTGGTGAGCACAGCCCTCCCCAGTGCTGGAGGTGTGTCCTCTCTGCCAGGTGGCTGCACATTCTGCTCTGTCATGGCCACTGATTAGTCAGGTGCTCTCTTAGCTCCTACCCTTCCCCTGTGGGAGGAATCTCCTTTCTCAAGCTGGGGACTGGAAGTATCTAGAATGCCAGAACTCAGTACTCCACTCTTCTCTGCCTGAGGGGAAAGTACCAGTAATCTTGTCTTTTTTCTTCTCCCTGCAAGTGCTGGAGCTAGAGGGAAGGGAATGGGAGGAGGAGTTCCAAAGGGGAATGGGGGGGTATTCACAGTTTTTCCACTTTCATGAGGGTCCTGCACCCTGAACTCTTGCAAATGTAGAGGGACCACTGTAGTTGCAGCACTGTAGTTAAACTACAGAACAACAGTTTAATGGAATCTTAGGATTAGGCTCTTGATTAGGTATCTAGAATTTTTTGTGGAAAAGTTCTATTCCAGTGCTACCCAAAGCAGGAGTCACTGGACCAGTACCTGTCCCTGAGCCACTGGCTGCCTATCCCTGGTAAGTATCCAAGCAAGAAAGAAATAATGTAGCCACTGGGCACAAATATGGGGCCAATCCATTGCATATTGGAAAAAATATATATCATTCTCAGTTCCCCTATATCACATAGCCTGAGAAGCATTGTTAATAGTCTATTTCTTTGACCTACAACAGAATTAAGTATCCCACAAAACTATAAATCCCAGGATTCTGTAAAATGTGGCCATAGCAGTTAAATTGGTATCAAATTACTAGAACTATGTAGCTTAGACACATTCCTAAGCAGTAGCAAGGCATTTTCCATTTGCTGTGTCCTGAACATACTCTTGAAATAATATTGGTAGTATAATATCCTATGTATAAAATAGTGCCTTTCTATACCAGTGCCTTGCTATATCTACTGTGCTGTAGGCATTACTTTCATTAAACATAAGCCTTTCCACCAATATGCATTTCTAAGGGGGCATGACAATAGGACAGTCCTCATGCTTGGTTAGAACACTCCCTCCAGATTCCCTCTCCTTTTTAAAGACTATTTCCTTCCCACTGTAAAAAATGGAAGAATAATTATTTAGACCACTCCAACTACTGACGCCTTCTGATTCTTGATGGGGGATGGATTTAGACAAGATATTTGGAACCAGTGTGGTATAGTGGTTTGAGTGTTGGGGTATAATCCTGGAGACCAGGATTCAATTTCCCATTCAGCCATGGAAACCCACTGGCTGACCTTGGGCTCATCATACACTCTCAGCTCCAGAACCCCATGATAGGTTTGCCTTAGGGTCACCATAACTCAGAAATGACTTGAAGGCACACAACAACAATACAGAAATCCTCTTCTGTTCTGCCTATGTATTATCTACTTCCCCTGCCCGACATCAGACTTCTAGTAGAAGAAAGACAGGATGTGTAGAGAGATTCTCAGAAGCAGAGAGTGGGAACACGATCTTCCACTCTAAAATTTGAGCTCTGTTTTCAACCTTACAGGGGGATTTGTGATCCATCTTGTGATCACTGGGTTGCCCTCCTCCTCCTTTTTATTTATATCCCACCCTTTTGCCAGTTTGGGACTCAACGTGGCTTGCAACAGTTAAAACAAAAATGGTTAAGAATTCATGGCATACAAAAGTCAAAAAGCAATTAGATGACCAAAAAATTTAAGCCATTTAACATCAACAATGAAAAAACACTTAACAATAAGAAATAAAAACCCAGTCCATTATATCAGACCTTATCCCCCTCTCCAAAAAAAGATCAATTCTCAAAATCCTGCCAGAATAAAAAGGTCTTTACCTGTCTGTAGAAAGATAGTAGGAGGGTGCCAGTCTCGCCTTTCTGGAAAGGGACTGAGAAGGTCTTCTCCTGTGTTCCCATCAGATGTATCTGTAAGGGTAGTAAGACAGAAAGAAGAGCCCCCCCCCCCAGGAGATCTCAAAATATAAGCCAATTTGTATGGAAGAATGTGGCTCTTCAAATAACCTGGACCAGAGCTGTATAGGGCTTTATAGGCCAGCACCAGGACCTTGAACTGTGTCAAGAAATGAACCAGCAGCTAGTGGAGCTGCTAGTCTTCCCCAGTCAACAATCTGGCTGCTGCTTTTTGACCCAGTTGAAGATCCCAGCACTCTTCAAAGGCAGACCCACATACAGCGAGTTACAGTAGTCCAACTGGGATGTAATTAAGGTATGTCTCATTGTGGCCCAGTTTGATGCCTCAAGGAATGAGTGCAGTTAGTGCACAACCTTACTCATGGCCACTGCTGAAACCTGATCTTCCAGGCTCAGAAGTTGAATCCAGGAGCACACCCAAGCTGTGAACCTGGATCTTCAAGAGAAGTGTAACCCCGTTCAACACAAGGCTGAACCTTTATTCCCAGTTCTGTCTTTCAACTGATCAGGAACATGTAAAGATTAAGTTTCAATTTGTTCACCCCCATCCAGTCCATTATTGATGACAGGCACCAGTTTAGGACCAAAATTTTTTTGTTGGATTGTGGTGGAAAAACATAATAGAGTTGGGTGTCAACAGAATGAACCTTATGTTTTCTCACTGAGTAGTAAATGTTTTGTCCAGTTGCCTTTTCTCAGAAGAGATGGCTGTATCCTAAAGGTAACTTTATAGATTGCATACTAATTAACTGCTTATTTATGGCATTTTGCTGCTTCATTGTGTCTGCGGGTTTTTATTTTGGCCATAGGGATTATTTACTCAAAGGCAGCAATGTAATTGAGGAATGGCATTTTAAATAGCGCTAAAAAGCCATTTGAGATTCTTATTCTTCTAACATCCCCTTGTATAAAACATATGGCAACACCGCCTGTAGGTATTCAAAGTTGTTTCCTTTATCACACTGTGCATCTAAATTCCCAACCATGATTGATTTAATGTGATTTCTACATTTAAAGTTTTTTTCATTGTTACAGTAAGAGGAAATCACAAGCAAGATTAATGCCCTCTGCATGGTGCCATCACATAAATGTCTTTCAAATGTTTTCACTCCAGGAACACTTGGCTACCCAGACCAGTACTTAGTAAAGCTATTCTCAACATAAAAGATATATTAGTCATGGTTGAGGACGCTGCCACAGTGGAACACAAATACCTGCAATATGCATGTGTGAGAAATTTAAAATACTTAAAAATAGCCATTCGGTTTAGCTGATCAGCACAAGTACATTCTGCATCTGAGAAACATAAAGTTCTCAGCAACCTGTCACTTTACATGTTGTTAGCTGACATGCTGCAAAGTAATACCATGTGTCGTTGTGGTATAACGCTCTTGTACTTTAAAGCCTTCCTATGCTCACTCACACATATTCTTTTTTTATATTGCCTCCTCAGATATAAGCTACTAAAACATAAAGTGTCGTATTCATTTCCTTGTGTCATGTAGTAAGTCAGTGCATTACTCCAATGCTGATTAAACATTAGATGCTAAGCTTTCTTAGCATCATCATACCATCCTGAACATATCCAATGTCATCTGATTTCAGAAGCAAAATGAGATTGTGCCTGAATTCCAGGGAGAGCTTAGCAAGGAATTCTTCCTGAAACCCTGGAGAACCACTGCTAGTCAGTGGCCCGTAGTGGGCTAGATGGAACATGGTTTGATTCAGTGTAATACAGCTTTCTGTGTTCTTATTCTTCTTGTAGAACAATCTGTGATGGTATATTCCCTCAATTGGAAATGTGGACTATATCGCAAAACTGTTGCAATGAATGGATGCTTAGGATGTCACAACTCATCTACACCAATTTTGCCAGTTATTCGTTATCACTCTCTACATGTCACATGCAGCTCAAAACCACTGCCCTTCTACAACCATATTACTATTGGTGCTTCTTGGAAGGGATAAGGCCCATAATAGAAAGGACAAACTGGATAATGTCTAAGAGAAGTTATCCTGTGCAGCAACAGCCACTATCAAGCACCATTGCTTTTGAGAAAGAGTTGCAGTGATGACCACAGAGACATGTTAAGGCATGTAAAACCACTGCCACTGTGCCTGTCTTCCACCACTGGCTGTATGC
Source organism: Iguana delicatissima (assembly GCA_948472985.1). Lineage (NCBI taxonomy): Eukaryota > Metazoa > Chordata > Lepidosauria > Squamata > Iguanidae > Iguana > Iguana delicatissima. The sequence continues at coordinate 280,689 of CAOKZL010000495.1, read as the reverse complement.
TTTCATGTGCCATCTCAGACACAGTTCACCCAACCACAGTAGATCTACTCTTAGAATGATAAAGATGTTACAAGCTGACCTGGATCAGTATGTGGTGAGATTAAGGAGAGGAGTAAGGTAGAAAAAAACTAATACAGTAAAACTTGAAAAATGACAAGACTTTCAAAATAGGCACACTGTCTTCCCATTCAGCCTCATGCATTCTTAATAGCCCTATTTCATATAGGCTTTCACTATCATTCCAAGCTGAGAAGTTCAGCTCAGAAGTCAAAGAAAATACGATCTGTCACGTTAATGCAATAAAATTATAATGCAGGATACTGACAATAAGAATCGACAATGGAAACAATTAACCATATTTTTATAGGGAATCTCTGTTGAACACAAGGAACATTTTCATGAATAGGGAATTCTATGTCCTTTTCTGTGTCCCCAGTAACTCAGCACGTAAAATGGGGATGCATCTGACAACATGGAGCTCAGAATATCAGCAGAGCTCAGAATATCATTGTACACGTAAAGTATTCTAACCAGACAATTGTGTAGGGATCAATTTGTTAAGTTCGCTTGGACATGACATCTATTTAGGACAATCTTTTATTATTAAACTTTAATTTGGCATGGTAATTAAGATGGCTTTTTAACTGTTGTGTTTTAGGTTATTTTTCTATGTTGAAATTTTATCACTTTTACTGATGTTGTGTTATAAAGTGTTGTCCTAAAATATGGGACATAAATAAAATAAAAATTAGAATAGAAAAGAATCCAGTTAGTAGATAGACAGTGTTTGAGATCCTACATCACCAACTTAATTATAAATGTTCAATTAAATTGTTTCCTGTTCCAAACCCTCCCCAAGTCTACCGTTACAGACAGCAACCACCCCAAAATGATGGAAGTCTGTACTGCTGGTGATCAGGATGTAGCAGGATGATGTTTCCAGTCCCTTCCCATCAGCAATCCACAAAAGGGGTCCTGCTTCTGACTGTCGCAACCTCGCTTGCTAGTAGGAAGGGTCTGGAAATGTCATTGCCAGTAGAGCTGACCTTCATTACTCTGAGCAGCTCCCTGGAATTTAAGGTGGGATTTGAGGGGTGTTTATGACCATTGTCTGTCTACTGAACTGGATTATTTTCAATTCTAATTTTATTTTATTTATAGTGTCACAATCATGAATGTGCAGTACAGCTGAATATGAAGCAGTGACGGATCCATAACTCTTATGATATGAAGTACAGAATGGCAGAGATTTCTTAATATTTAAACCTTCCTAGTTACTTTGTGGGTTTGAGAGCTACCCATATCAGTTTTCCATTTGTGGATTGTATGTGCTCACTTTAATCACCCTCTTCAGAACTGCAGGGGGGAAAAGAATGGATCAGTTCATCTTCAGGTTCTTCCCAATAACATTATAACCTTTGTGCAAAGACTTTAGCAACACAGGTGGAATTTTTCATTATCAGCTTTCTAAAAGGGACAATTTGTTCCTATTTAGTAGCAGAAGGAAAAGAACAGAAAATCTGATGACTAAATGAGGTAAGTTTATCAACTAGTTACAGACTACAGAAGTGTTTCAGAGTTCTACTCAATCAATCAATCAATCAATCACTTTTTAATATCTTCCATTTTAACCAAGAGTTGGACTCAAGGCTGCTTACAGAATAAAAACCTTACACAGCTACAAAACATACAAGAAAACAGATTAAAATAATATCAAAATATGCATAGAACTAAAACCATATAAGACTGATTAAAAGCACAGATTAAAAACAGTACAGTACTAAAACAGAAACATATCAAACAATTTAGTTCCTAAATTCTGCTGGAACAGAAAGGCATTTGCATCACGGTGAAAGGACCATAAGAATTCTTATGAGTTATGCTTGGTAAATACTAATTGCAAGTAGAGTTTGATGCTTCAGGAAGGGAGTTTCCTCTTGCACAGTCTGCACACTTGTAGGGTAGAGCAATATGCAGTTCCTGGATCCCATGTCCATCTTGGAGAAGTCAGACCTACTTTAAAGTACAAATTGGAACTTTCCCACCAAACCCCCACTCCCGACAAGGCTCCTTGATGTGTTTAGGAGAACAATCAGTTCTTAACTAACTTGTTCACTTCCACTGAATGGAAGCCCTACAAAACTGGTTAAGACTGGTATAACTCCCATTGTAAGGTAATATGTGTTGTCAGGAGATGTTCAGAAATCCCATTTGGATTTGAAAGACAACAAATGGCTCTGTTGGATTGGCTTTGTCCTATGTGTGCAGAATCTGTTGTTTGCAACTCCTCAGATTACTTAAGAATCATTACCAGTGCCCAGACGGCAATGAGCAGAGGTCATATTCAAATCTAAATTCCAGAATATAACATCAAGGTCATGTAGGTCCTCCCAAAAGGCATCCCTCTGAATCCAGATGACAAGCCCCAAGTTAGGAAAGGACACACATGAATTTGCAGAGGCAGGGGCTTCCCCTAAGAAAAGAGCCTGCTTGCAGACACAGACTTGCAGAATGCTAGAGGAAAGACTTTGTGGAGGCAGGCCAGAAAGCGCCTGGAAGAATCACTGGGCCTTTCTGCACTACACTGCTATAGTGCTATTATTCCATTTTCAACATCTTGTGGAATTCTGAGGTTTCTAGCTTTCTGAGGCCAAAGAAGTCTCTGGTTAAGAATTCTAAATGTCCTTTCCTACACTGCAAACCCCAGGATTCCACAGGATGTTGAAAGTGGAATAATAGCACTATAACTGTAGCATGGAAACGTCCTCAGACAAAATCTGTCTCCCTTCTGTGCAAACCATAATAGTCTTCCTCCAGTTTTCCAGATTTCACTCAGAGCTCATCTATGTATTAAAATGGTTTGTTGTTGAAACTGGTATTTCATATGCTGTTTGTTTCAATACTCATGAATTGGAAAATATGCCAAAGCAGATTTTTGGATAATGTGGAGGACTGGGATAGGGAACGTAGGAGGAGAAAGTCTTGTTGGATTTTACTCATAGAGAATATCCTACCCCTATCCCCCACCCCACTTCTAAGTTCAGAAAATTGGCCTTTGGCAAAAAACAAAGAATCTCTCCCCAGTTCTAAAATTTCTTTTTTTCCCTTTTAAAAAAAAATTCACTCCTCTCCTCTCCTTCTATAAACGTCATGTCAGTTCACACTTCAAAGACTCTTCTTTTGGTATCTTTCCCAACATGTAGCATTATAATGATGTAACTTGCAATCCAGTAAATTATACATTAAGCATCAGAACCAAACACTCTCTTAAAATACATTCAAAGGATACTAAATGTATCTTGTGCATTCTTTACTAACTCTGTACTATCAAGTAATTGATACATATCCCACAAAGTATCTAAAAATAGCCAAGCAGTCTAAGAAATGACTGCAATTTCTCTTACTCTTTGTAGCTGATGACCACAGAAGCCATTTAAAGATCCAGCTATGGTACCATTCAGGAAGTTAAGATGTGAGGCCACGTTTTATAATGCCAGTGCTTGCGTTGCTTTCTGCTGTTTGCCAAGAACACATAATGCCAAAAACTGTAATAAATTCAAGAATAAAAAAGCGCAATAAACCAGCACTGTGTGCGTGTCTGTTGCTCAGTTTTTCTAACGTAATCAAGCAGAACATTTTTTTAAAAAAAAATGGCATCTGGCTTAAATATGAAGAATCTGTACAATAAACTGTTTTTCTTGTTGTTATAACTACAGCAATAGAATGTAAAGGACAGTGACCATTAAAATAAAATTATTTTCTTGTAAACGTCATATAATGTACTAAGAATGCATTGCGTTTTTACTCCTGTAAAGTAAAGGCAGTGGCTCTGTATGGACAAAAAGAAAAAAGAAAAAAAACACAACTGTCAACATTTGTTGGAATGAAGAAGGCCACAATTTTATTGGTTATATTTGAAGAGGCATGACCCAGCGTGAGTTAAGATCCAAGCATTAGCTAACCTACCTGCTCTCTGATGAGGACGAATTCACATAGCTTACCTGTTGGGTAGATCTGGAATGATGGATACAGGATTTCTTGTGATCAGAAGTCACTACAGATTCCCCTACTACTTTGGAGTGAAGCAGAGTCAGCCAAACTTAAAGCTGAGTATGACTTTTGTTCTCTGTCCATCCAAGGTCCCTTAAAGAAACACCTTTCCAGAAAAAAAACTTGGATATGACTGCATGGTTACAGGTCCTGACTTCCCCCAAACTCGACTTGGCCTCATGCCAAAACTGCAGTCTGGATGACAATGATGATGACAACAAATTAAGGTTTCAAATATTTGATAAAAACAAAACAAAAACACTTAAAACTAACCAAATGCCTGCTCCCAGGGAGAGAAAATGGAGTGAACTCTGAAGCTAACGGTTAGCATACTGGAGAGGTGTTTATATTCTGGAGGAGCAGACCAGAGTGAAGCTTCCAGTTCTTCTGTGGAATCTTGCCTCTGATCTGGGCTTCTGGAAAGGGAAAAGTTGTTGTGTCAAGAGAAGGATCCACCTGGCCACCACTTCATCTATCACTTCAGACTACAAACAGGCTCCCCCATAAGCTGGGGAAATAGTTCTTGAGGACTCAACAGTGATCTTTGCACCCATTCCTTATAACACAGTTGAAAATTGTACAATATATATTAATGCAACTGAGGACTTACAAGTGAGAACTACTTTTTTATATTTGTTCCACATAGAGGATACAGATATGAATGTAGGTAATCATATCTTGCTTGAATATTAGAGTTGTTGGCTTTTTTAGCATCGCTACTTATAATAGCGGCTATGGAAGCAAAGATGCATGCTCCATTTCTTGTTTCCTCCAGAGGAATTGCTGGGAACTTGGTTTGTGTAAGTGTTACATGGGTGATTTTGGTGAGCGAGATAAGCAAAAGCCTTACTCATCGCCATCTGTGACAAACAATAACCAGACTTAATCTAATATGAACATATGTCCACAAGAAGTATGTGCAATGTAAGAGGAGATGTATTTATAACCTCAAAAAGAGCACACAAAAATGGCAAATAGTGTTCACAGAGAACCTATTCAACATAATGTACATGTTCATGTATGTACATACATACATACATTTGAAATCAAGAACTAACCTGTAATGCAACACAGGTCTGAAGAAATACACAAAGACTGTTTTACATAATTTAAGACAACTGTAGGTTTTGCCCCAGTACAGTTTTAAGTAATACGGTGTAATAGTAACACTAAAATGTATATACTGTATATAGTATGAGATTCCCTCTATGAAAAACTGTAAAAAACCTGAAAAGTCTAGACTGTTCCAGTAGTCCAGGAGAACATGATTAGCAGAATGCCCTTCAGTATATTATAATTGTAAGAGTGTGTTCAAATGCCTATAAAAACATGTAACCTAAAGCATGGTCTAAGGAGACATTGGCACAGTACATTTTAGCAGCATTCTAACAGTCTGTTATCATTTATTGTTATTATCGTGTCTTTATCTAGTGTCATCAGCTTTACATATACAATTTACAGTTGTTAATTTGACAGTTCCCCGCCCTTAGACTTACAATCTAAAAAGACAGGACACACAAGAGCCATTTCTGCACTACAATGTTACAGTGCTATTATTCCACTTTCAACATCCTGTGGAATTCCAAAGAGCTCTCTGGCTGACAATTCTGAATACCCCTCCCTAAACTGCAAACCCCAGGATTCCATAGGATGTTGAAAGTGAAATAATAGCACTACAAACAGCATAGTGGAGAAATGGCCAAGGAAAAGGGAATGGCAGTGAGGGAGACGATTAAGTCCAGCATTTGCTGGCTGATATTCTCTCTTTAGGTACACAGTATTGGCAGTTGAGTGGAAGGAGGGGTTTTCCTCAGCGACTGCGCCTAGCCACGATGCAGCCATGCCAGCATCTTCTCTCCTTCCAAGGCCAGGACAGTGGCAGTTGGGATGAAGGGACAGCCTTGCCTGAATTGCTGGACCTAGGCACAGTGGAGTGGTACCTGCCTCTTCTTCTCTTCCTCCGAGACTAAGACAGTGGCTGTTGGAATGGAAGGTAGGATTATTATAATACTATTACATGATTATATATTGTATATCATATATTATAATACTATTGTATTAGTCTTACGTGAGGTTACCCCCTATACAATATCTGTAAAATGTGATAGATTTGGTGAACATGTAATTAAGAAATATAAAGAACACTGAGCTATTGTTTACAAATCATTCTATGTATATGTGCTTGCATACATTGTAGAATATTTAAACTTCTGTGTATGCTATACATAAATAAAAAGGCTTTCAACAGGCATCACTGCCTATAGGACTGCTGTCTAAATGAGTGGTGGAAGTCATGGGGTTTGAGACGAACCCAGAATAGCCAATGGTGAGGGATGCCGAGACCTGTAGAGCAATAACATCTGCAGAGGTGCATGATTCCTATCCCTGATCAAAATAGAAGCACAAAGTAGAAGGCAAAGATATTGTCACCGTAGTGTGAAAAAGAATAAGGAAACAAGAAGCACATTGACGACAATGAGGTCAATACACACAGACACTTTGTGGACAGGTCATCACAAGGTCCCGTTTCATTCTCAGTGCTCACAAAGTGAAATGTGAAATTGACATTACTTGATAACTTTTTATCCTAAAATTCATAAAGCTTTTTATAAGATGTTGCAATCTGCAAAACCACCACAAGGAGGTCCTTTCGCAAGAGGATTTTATGCCTCAGAGTGGCAACCCAGCGTGTGTCTGGATAGCTAATTTCAATTGAAAATTTCATGGAAAGTACACATCTAAATTCAAGATCTGAATATTTTATCATCTAGCTAAACTCTATTCACTGACAGAGTGAGTTCTGTCCCAACTGTTTCTGTTAACTGGCGAAAGGGGGGAAAAGAGGTAATACGTCAGTTATGTGGTGCTATAGTCCACCTTTATAAACACTCCAATACTCCGCCTAATAGAGTCATCGCATTTCAACTTCATGAGCTGATTCAGTGCTTGAATAAAATACACTGCCATTTAGCTTACTCTGCACAGCACTTCAAGGTCAGAATTTATTATAATGTAAATCACAAAAGCAATTTTATCTTGACAGAGATTATATACTGTTAAAACATTTCTAGATGAATTTAGCAATGCTTTTTCCTTGCAACTGCTGTGTGAGTTGGACTTTAGCCCAGAAAAGAACAAGAGACAGCAGCCTGCTTGGTTTATCAGCAACAACTTAAATCTCTGTCTCTGTCTCCCTCTGTCTCTTTCTCCCTCTCTTTCCAGAACTTTGCATTGGTCAGAGACTAGAGAAAAGTACACACAGTCCCTAAAACTCTTCCTTCCACCAGCTGTGTGTATGTACATATGCAGTCTCGAGATCATTCCTCAATGCAAAAGGTGATTTCCATTCCCAAAGGGTTTTACCACTGACATTAAGTGTTGCAAAAGAAAAATGATACTCAATCCAGCCATGCTGATCTACTTGTCCTAGAGCTGGTGAAACCTGGTGGGCAACCAAAAACATAAGACCAGCTATAGAAAAAGAGTCTAAAGGCTACAGGACAGAACTCTTGCACAGTATCTTGCACAAGGTTTGTGGAACTCCACTAGGCGATATTTCCCTTCTGCTCACTGTTCTTTGGAAGGAACCCAACACATTTTACACAGAGTTGGAAAAGAAATACAGGTTATAGGAGGAAAAGCCTAGATTCCTTGCCTAGTCCCTGCTACTCATTCCACCACCAAAGATCTTAAAACAGATAGCTCTTGAGATACCTTCCAGTTTTATAATTCTATCATCCACTCACCTCATTCCAATTTACACATGTACATAGCTGATCTCAGGAACAAGACAAGGCAGGTTTTCTTAGTAAATATATTCTGAACACAGTATATCTTTCTTATCAAAAAAGTGTTTTATAACAAAGCATAGGAAAGAAAGTTCAAGTGTGTGCCCTATAAACTTTCACATTCCTTCTCCCCAGTTACAGAGGAAACTTTTTACTTAACTTTTACTTAAATCTTTCGAAGTCTACAAATTAATTAACAGTGACGAGAGATGAAAATCTCTCCACCTTTCGAGGTGTAGACTCACTGAAAGAGTTAAAAGATCATGTGGTAAATTGTCAAGGGTTGCGATTTCTTCTTCTCCAAATACTACTTTGAAACAATAGGTCCCCCTAGCGGATAAAAATTGAAATAGATGTTGTGCTACTTCTACATTTACCTTGCCAATCCACTACATAAGTACCTTGATTGTTCCAGTCAAAGTACGTTCCCACTTATAAAAATTAAAGTTTGAAGGGATTTAATTAAGCTTAGCATGCTGCTTTAACAATACAATGCACAGCATGCTATTTCTCAGTCATGAATTGCTTCATTAAGCAATCATATCCGAAGGCCTGCCAACCTAGATGCAGGTAAAGAAATGAAACCTCTCCACTGTTTCCTTGTACGATTAGCAAGTGAGCACTCAGTTCATCACAAACTGTTTTGCCATTGATATATACTGAATTCCCCCAAATGGTGTAACCTTTGTGCAAAATAAATGTGAAGTGATGACAAACTATTGTTACAACCTCACTTTTTGAATGTTTTACTATTCATTGAGTAGATAAACACCTAAAGAATCCTAACATAGAGACATAACAACAGGTTTTCTATTGTGGGAACAGCAACTCTAACATGGTGATAGTTTTCTGTGTGTGATAGAACACTAGCAGAGAAATGTACACTAGCAGAAAACTAAAAGTAGAGACTTTTCTGCTACAACAGGCATTTGATGATTGGCTGGATAAGTTCTGTCCTAGCTAAACAATGTGCTGGATTTTTCTATTTGTTGTGTTGGGGTGTGTGTGTGATGGAGAGGGGAGAGGAAGTTTATGGTTTATATTGTAATTGTTTATAATTTTTTGACCATCCAATCTCTTTTTAACTTTGTAGTTTGTAAATTTTTAACTACGTGCTTTTTAATCTGTTGTAAACCGTTTTGAGTCCCGAACTGTGAAAAAGGCATGCTGATGAAGATGATACTTTGAAGTGTTGCCATCAGTGGCACAACTATCCCTGGACTTAGGAATGTTAAAAACAAAGACACAAACAGGGATGTGAAGCATGGCCACAACTTTATTTAAAGCAGGATGGGCAATCTTAAATTTAATTTCACTTATCCTTTGGTATAATTTCAAAAGGTACCTGTGACTGATTAGTTCAGACTTCTGGCAATGGGCAACCTGTCCCTCGTCTCACGGCATAATGGGTAAGAAAAAAGAAGAGAAAGAGGGGGGGAAGGGGTAGTGTTGGCCCAGCCCAGCAGAAGTTTTGGCCCTGCCATTATCTGGCTCTGAACAGATTATCAGTTATAGAAAAAGAGAAAAACCTTTCTTGATTCTTGATTTTTCCCACCTGCAATCAGAGCCTGGAAAAGTTACTTTTTTGCTATCAACACTGATAAGAGTGACTTCGTTAAAAGATTAAGGCCATTTCCACACTACATTGTTATAGTACTATTATTCCGCTTTCAACATCCTGTGGAATTCTGGGTTTGTACAGTTCTCCCTCCACATTCGCGGGTTTCACTTTGACAGATTGGGTTATTGGCAGAGTGGACTTGCCTCCCCCCATCTCTCCCTCTCATTTCCTGGCCTTTTGCCCAAGGACAGAGAGGGGAAAGATCATCACTTCCCCTGGCCTGTTACCTACTAGGACACACCAGCAGTAGGGAGCAGAAGCCACGGGCGCAGGTGCACTGGCAGCAGCCGGCAGGCTTGTGAAGAGGGGGCGATCATCCATTCTCTGCACACACCCCACCGCTGCCCATGTGGGTGCTCTGGAGGTGGCCTGCAGAGATGTGCAGAGTGGGCAACTGCCCTTTCTCAGCGTGCCCTCCGCCACTGCCAGTGTGATCAGGCTTGCCATCTGCCCGCCCACAGGTCTGGTGCGATCACTCCAGTGGCAGAGGGCAGAGATGGTGAGCAGAGAGGAAAAGATTTTTTCCTCCTGCTTCCCATCTGCCCATCCACTGCTTCGGGGGCAATCGCCCCAGTGGCAGGGTGGGGGGAGGGCAAAAGGGAGGAATATTTTTTCCCTGTCCCATCTCCTGCCCGCTGCTGGTGATGGTGGGTGCAGGTATGTGGGCAGGGAAGGAGGAGTGCTGGGGGGGTTATTAGCAGTTATTTCACTTTCATGGGGGCTCTCTGCACGTGACTCCTGTGAATGTGGAGGGCCTACTGTAGTTTACTGAGGCTAAAGAGCTGTCTGGCTGAGAATTCTAAATGCCCCTCTCTAAGCTGCAGATCTTAGGATTCCATAGCATGCTAAAACTGGAATAATAGCACTATAATAGTATAGTACGGAAATGGCATAGGAAAATTTGACAGGCTTTTTACAAGAAAAAGAATACAATTTGTTAACTATAGGCTTTCATAATTAGTAAATTTAGAAAAATAAGCAAGTGGAGCATTGGAATGGAGTGCTGGAAGTTAACATATATAGGCATATTTAATTTAAATTTAAATTAGGAAAGCCAATGTATATATTTTTTTTTATTAATTTTATATGTTTTATTGTCTTTTATTATCTTAGCTCTTTTCTTATCATCCTTGTTTTTGTTTATATGTTTTTCTTTTGCTGTTTGTTGTTTCTTTTTTCTTTGTCTGTAATTTTGATTCTTTACTATACTTGAAAATGATTAATAAAAAAAAGGGCAAAGTTACTTTTTTTGCACTACGACTCCTAGAATCCCCCAGACAATGCACAACTACTGGTCATGACAGTTGGACCAATCTGGGAACTATAGTAAGAAAAACAACTTTTTAAAGCTCAACCTGTAACAGAATGTGCCAATTTGGGGAGTCAAACTATGAAAACAGATTGTTATGGGTAGAACCCACCCCAAAGAAGAGGAGATGGTGAATATCCTGTGTGAATCCAGAATGGCAATCTATCTCAACACAGATGGCAAGATCAAAGGTAAAGCCATGGGACCCATACTAGAAACAAGCTAAAGTGGGGCCTATCCCTCCCAGTCCTGTTGTTGTAGTTTTATGCGTACAAGCAGTGATATATTTCAGTCTTTTACTCCAAGTCTCAAGTCAAGTCTCAAGTCTTTACCTTCAAGTCTCAAGTCAAGTCTCAAGTCCTTAAAGTTGCTTTCAAGTCAAGTCTCAAGTCTGACATCCAACTTTATACCCCAACCTATATTCCAGAATTTCTGGACAGACTCAAATAAAGTCAGTTTTAACAATTTAAGTAGAGTTGGCCCTCCACATTTGCGATCTTGCCATCGCAACTTCAGAGGTGAGGGATAGGATCCTTCTTATGCCCCCTTCCTCAAACTGGAGGCTTTTGTGCCAATGGGCATAAAAGAGTCTGCAGCTTTGGAAACAGGGGATAGGATCCTTCTTACTTCCCATTTCTGAAGCTGGAGGATTTTTCAGAAGTAGGGAATAGGATCCTTCTTACTCCTCATTACTGAAGCTTCAAAAGCTGAAGATGGAAGGATCCTTCCTCCTCATGCTCGCTGCCTAACACACTTGCTGTTCTCTGAGAAACATGTCCTATGCTTTGGGACAAGTCTTGCCTTCTGCTCTTAGGAAAAGTTTTAGAAGGCTGTTCCCATATGCAGTGGGGACAGGCTGCTGAGCAGAACTCAAGCCCACCTCAAGGCCATTGCCTAACCTATTTGCTGTTCCCTTCAAAGAAATATGCCCACACTATGGGCTGGAGATAGATTGTCTTGTGATCAGTAGACAAAAAGAGATGGAAGCGTTTTTCAAAGTAGTCAGGTTTCTGGATGAATGTGTTATGTTACTGAACCAAGAGCAGCAAATCAATCACTAAAAAATATTCAAGTCTCGAGTTGAGTCAGCGCATCTTTGCTGCTGAGTTGAGTCCAAGTCAAGTCACTGCGGAGACTTAAGTCTGACTTGAGTCCGAATCAGTCGACTTAGGTCTACATCACTGCATCACTAAGTCATTTCTGACTTAGGATAATCCTCAGGCAAACGTATTGTGAGTTTTTCTTGGCAGAATTTGTTCAGAGGGAGTTTGCCCTTGCCTTCCTCTGAGGTTGAGAGAATGTGACTTGCCTAAGGTCAGCCAGTGGGTTTCCATAGCTGAGCGAGAAATTGAACCCTGGTCTCTAGCCACTATACCACATTAGCTCTCCATCCCAGTCCTCCTTCCTACTTAATGCAAATAAGCAAAGACAGCCAACATGGCATGATGATTTGAGTGTTGGACTACGACTCTAGAGACCAAGGTTCAATTCCCTGCTCAGCCATGGAAACCCACTGGGTGACTTTGGGCTCACTGCACACTCTCACCCCAGAATATCCCATGGCAGGGTCACCTTAGGAACACCCCAAGTTGGAAGTGACTTGCAGGCACACAACAACAATAAGCCAACATGTCCTATCCCCCACTCCTGCACATTGAACAGGAATGTATAAATTCTGAGAGTGGGAGCCCTTCTACACTGCATCGTTATAACAGTATGACACCACTTTAACTGCCATGGCTACATCCTATGTAACCCTGGGGTTTGTAGCTTGTGGAGGCATTAGAGTTCTCTGGTTGAGAATTCTAAATGCTTTTCCCAGGTTTCAATAGAATATTGTCATGGCAGTTAAAATGGAATTGTAATATTGTATCTGTGTATTGTTAAGTGGCTCTGAATCTCCTATCTACTATATAAAAGTCAAAGTTTGTGAGTGAGCTTGTCTGTTTGCCTGTGTCAGACAGACGAAGACCTCATATGATTGGCTGGCTGTGAGGATTCTATGGAATCCTGGGGTTGGCAGTTCAAGGAGGGGCCTTTAGAATTCTCAGCCAGAGAGCTCAGACCAGTTGCTATGGAGACGAGGTCAAACAAGAAGAAGGAGGCAGTGTATTCCCTCAGGAACCCAAACTCTGTATGTTAATAACTCTGAATACAGATTGGATTGGGGAATATAGGGAAAAGTTACACATCCTGGACAAGACAGATTGGAGAATTAGAGACGCAGGATCTCAAATCTGTGTATTTCAACCACATCTAATGCCTAAGGTAAGGCAAAGTAATTCCTAAGGTATTTCTAACAAGTGTCACCAATGAGAAAATAAAATCCTGGGCAATGCCAGGTAAATACACTAGTGTGCTCTAAAACTGTTTTTAGCAATTTTTTTCCCTAAGAATGGTCTCACTTTTTTGTAGATTTTAGCAGAAAGAAGCAACTGCTTATGTAGACTGCTCTTTAAATATATCAGTCCTCTCTAACCTGAGTATTGTATCACTAAGGAATAAACAGAAATAGAACCAAGGCAAAGTCTACCAATATATTTGAAGTGGATTAACAGTTTAAAAAAATAGTAAGTTGTTGCTTTTTTAGATTTTAGTTTCTGCTGTAAATAGCATGGACTACAACAGCAAGATTATGTAATATTCAGTATTTAAGCCTGTTAACAGGAGAAGATCATATATATTTAAATCACATGCTGCTTTAAAACGCAACGCATCTCGTTTAATAGTCGACAGCTAATATATAACATATGTAACCTGTTTTTGTTCAGCAGATTAGCCAATGGACACAGAAGCAAGCAATTCTATCCTCTGTATGGATTTTTGAGGCTTCTCCTGACCTCCTGTTCATCTTTGATATTGCAGCAAAACTACCCAATTGGATTTGTACAGATTTTCCCTTGATATAATGTGTGGATGAAGGAAGATCTTGAAACACTGACCTCTCTTTTTTCTTAGAGAAACCACTTTCCTTTTGTTAACCAATGATGAAAACCTTCTGAACGTCCCTGCAGACTTACTTCTGTGGCAATTATCTCCCAACAAGACTAGTACAGAAACGATGTCTGGAAAGTTTTGCTGACGACAGCCATTATTGGACAAAACTCTTGACCTAATGAAAAAGTACAGAAAGAACTAACTTTGGCTCCTCACCCAGCTAATTCTGACATGAGACAAAATTGTGTTCACTTCTACATCCATTGTTTTCTTATTTATTTATCGACACAATTCAGCAATATCCAACACAGTTAATGAAAGCAGTGAGTTATTCCCTCTGTTTCTCACATTCACAGGTAAGTGTAAAGTGTAGCCGAAACAGCACTACAAGGATACAAAAAAGAGTTGTCATCTGGCTCAGAAGAACCCCAAGGTGTATATGTGTGTGTGTGTATTTTTTTTTATGGGAGAAAAAGCCTATGAAAGATGATCCTTCACAACAGCCAAGTTAAGACAGAAGCAGAGATCTTACATCACATCAGTATAAGGTAAATATTCACTGGAAGAATTACATTATCCTGGTATTAGACAACCCCTATACTGAATACAAACATGGTACATAATACATGGATCAATTGTCAATGCACATAGCTGACAATCCATTACACGATTGGAGTGCACAAGGTGCACATACAGTCAATGTGCAGTTGCATGCTACTCAGTGACCTTTAGTGTGTATCTGCATGGGCAATGGTCCAGAATGTGCAATGCCACTTATGCTATCATCAGCTTCCAAAAAAAAAAAAAAAGGGAAGGAAGGAAGGAAGGAAGGAAGGAAGGAAGGAAGGAAGGAAGGAAGGAAGGAAAAGGGAAATCATTCTACATGTGTAGTGCAATTTACACTTGTGTATGTCACTAACAGGCCACTATTCTGCATGGTTCAGCATAGCTTAGCAGTCCTGCTTGTGGAACTATGCTACATGGAGCTGTTACCCCAAAACATGGGTGCCACAAGGGCCCACCAGTGATGCCAATACCTGTATTCAATAATGGGGAATAATTAGCTCAAAAATAGGAGGCCTGCGAGAAGCAAATAACTAAGTGAGATCTGATACCTATGTTCTGTGGGGCAACTGATAAAAGAGATCAGCCAGAAAACTTAAGGTATAATTTAAATGTGTTTAATTGGGGGAAAATATACATGCTCACACACGAAATAGTCACACACACAAGCGATCACACAAGGCTAACTGAAAAGAAAGGGAGGAAAAATGGATAAAGGGAATAGAAAGGGGATCGGGTTATATTTACCATCCGGAGAGAAGCAGAGAAGGATGAAATGGCTTGGGCTTCTTTTCACCCAAGGACAGCACTGTCCAAAGAGCAGAGTGACACAGTGGATCTCTGAAATTGAAAGTGCTGTGAGGGAGACCAAAATTAGGGGCCCTTTATATCCAAAAACCTGCCCTGGAGATGTGAGATGTTGATGACTCTCTACCTGTGTAAACAAAAGTTTTGCAAGGTAGACAAAAGGTGACAGGATGGGTTGATTGTTTTTAAATTCTGAAAGAATCAAGTTGATGATTTTAACATGTAGATGGCAAAGGGCTCTGATGGCTGTATGATTGAGGACCAGGAAGAAATCACAGGTGGGAGGATGAGACAATTATTGATGGGGGGGATCTTTGTTTTCTTGAGTCGCAGCTGCCAAAACTAACAACTTCTTGTGTTTTTGGAGTTTGCAACAAACAGATGCCAGAGTTAATAGCTCCTTTTATGGTTTTCTGTGTCTGAAGACAAGATTTTAGAAGATGTTTGTGCTTGGAAGACTTTGGCAGGAAATACACACCACAGGAGGTTCTTGCTTTTGCTCAGAGCTGGCCATTGTTCTTACTGAAAGAACCATTAAGTCAGGTTTTCCAGATAATCCTTCAGTGAACATACAGTTTGGGTCATGTTGGGGTTATCTCTGGCCTACTCCCAGCCAGAGCCTCTTTCACATGGCCTTTTTACCCATAAATCTGTATATGATTTATATTTTTTGCCAATTAAACATATCTTCCAATTAATATGTTTTCGCCAATTCTGCAGAGAGCAGTTATAAAGCCATTTACCACTTCCCAGATCTACTGTACAGCTGCTAAAGTTCTCCCTTCAGAGCTCTTCCACACTTGGTGGAAAGTAAAGGGAGGGGGAGACACATAAATATCTGGTTATGTCTCTGTAGCCACACTCAAAGCAATTACGTCTTCTACTGAGGTCTGCAAGGTTCCTCCAGAGGGACATAGGGACATACCTAAATGCTTCTGTGATATCTCTCTTTCACACAGGTGTGTGCACGCACTCTCTCTCTCTCTCTCTCTCTCTCTCTCCACCAAGCATGGAATGGCCAGTGAGGTGCAGCTCTACAGTGGGTCCAAAGAACAGTTGGTCATTGCAAGAAGAAGGGAATTCCAACCTCCTCAGTGACCAAAAATAGACATATACAAGCATAAGGTTAAGTTATGACTATTATGACATGAACAAAATGACATGAACAGGACACCAGCCTGAGTACGTTAAGTGGCCACAGAAATGTCACAGAAAACTAGAAGCCTACTAAGAGAAGAAGGAAATGGAACATCTTGAAAGAGGACACGGCTGACTGAAGAGAAATATTCCACACTGCAATATTTGTGTAGAGTAAAGAAGACAATTATTAAGTAAACTCTAGTGTATCCTTTGAACATCAGAACCCCAGAATGATGTCTAGACTATGGCAAATCTAGTATCTTTTTAAATATGAATGTTTGCAAGCACCTGATTATATCAGAGTGGTCAACTAGGCCAAGGGTCAATTTTCTCCCCTGCATCTCCTCAGTGTGTCACATCAACACTAAAAATGAAGCTGAAGCATTTACTGGAGTGTTAGTTTATTTTAATATTTATATTTCACCCTGCAGCTGAAAGTCAAAGGGCATTTAACAATGAAATAAATTTAAAACATCAAAAAATAACAAATAATTTTTAAAAGGCGAAAATATATTAAATCATTTATCAGTTAAAACCAGTTAAAATAATTTAAAACAATGCTAATTGTAGCACACATGTAAATTTGGTAAAATCAATTAGCCTCAAAGGCTTTAATAAAAAGCCATATTTTGAGTTGCTGTTAGAATGCCATTAGTACCAATCAGCCTCCAAAGGGATGGTATTCCATAACTGGGGAGCCACTAAGGAGAAGACCTTCACCAGTGTTCACCACAGTACCCTCACTGTACCCCTCCTCCCTACCCATGCCTGTGCTATGTAGCACATGCGTAGTTTTTCTTTTTTCTTTTCTTGCCATAATTGTGCAATTCCTATTCCCAGTACATATTTCTTTTTTTTAAAGTTTGTTTTGCTGTAATTGCAGCATGCTGGCAGCTACCACATCAGTGCAATTGCGCAATTATAGCAAAACAGATTTAAAAATATATACCAAGAAATGGAGTGAAAGCAATGTTCTTCCTGTTTATTTATAATTTTTTTGCCACAATTGAACAATTTCAATTCCCCATAGGCATCTCTTTTATTTGTTTTGCCATAATTGTGGCACACTGCCCCGCCACCGCAGCACAATTATGCAACTATGGCAAATAAGAATAATATATGTACTGGGGAACAGAGTAAAAGCAATGTTTTACCTGTGCACCACGATGCCCTCTTTGTGCAGACACCAGAAATTGAGTGACTTCACTCTCTTTGGGAATAGGGAGAGGGAGAAAAGGAGAACCATGCCTACTCGCGCTACATGGCGGCCAGAATATTGGAACTGCAGCAGAACAAAACAATCGCTATCAATGCAAAGATGTGATCCAAGAACAGAAGAAAGGCAATGCAACAGAGCCAGAGTCACAATGTTGTGTGATAAGGAGAGGTCAAACATGGAGCTAAACCAGTGCAATTGTGCAACAAACCTATCATGTGATAAAGTCCTGAGTGTGTCGATCACCTCTAGCTTTGGCTCTGGAACCTTGGAAAGCATTTCCACTGCTCATATTAATGTTGGGAATGAAAAGTTCCCAGTGCCTGACAATATAGGAGGTCCCCTATATCTGTGAGGGATAGTTCCCAGACTTAACGCAGATAGTGAAAAACACAAATACCAAATTCAAGGCTGGGTGAAGCAGTAAGGGAAGTAGGCAGCTCGACCTCCTTGTTCCTCCTTGCTTCCTGGTAAGGCTTGGCAAGTAGCCCCTCCCTGGGATCCAAATCCAGTTGGAATCCTGGATTTGCTGTGAGCAAATCCATCTCCTTCCTCAGCCAAGAGAAGTGTGTGGGGGGAGCCTTACAACTCTTTCAGTCGGGGATGGGAGGGAGACTCCCTCCTTGGCCAAGAGAGGCATGAGGAGCCCAGCTGTGCTTTGCCATGTGCCTGTCTCAGCCAGGAATGAAGAGAGACATCTTTCATAGCTGAGAGAGGCATTGTAAGTCCAGCTGCATCTTGCCACACACCTCTCTTGGCCAGGAATGGATGGAGACTCCTTCCTCAGCATAGGAAGCCCAGCTGTGCCCTGCTGTGTGCCTTCCTTGGCTGGGGATGGGGAGAGACTCCTTTCTTGCCAAGAG
Source organism: Iguana delicatissima (assembly GCA_948472985.1). Lineage (NCBI taxonomy): Eukaryota > Metazoa > Chordata > Lepidosauria > Squamata > Iguanidae > Iguana > Iguana delicatissima. The sequence goes on along the minus strand of CAOKZL010000495.1, from coordinate 262,394 downwards.
AGGCACACAGGGCCTGGCTGTGCAAAGCAAGGACCTCAGCAGGCATGGCCTTGGCACAGATCATGGGTAAGTGAAACCGTGGATACTGGTCCTACTGTAATCTGGAAGACTGCTGGAGGTTTCTTTATCAGTCATCTTGGACATTCATCAACCCCAAAGTTATTTTGCTAACAGGTAAGCAAGGTGCAAAGAACCCCAATATGACACAAGAAACTCATCTTCCTAAAGTAAACAAATGAAGTCAACTGATGTGAGCTTTTGTCATCACATTATCCACTCTTACCAAGATATGCACATGGTCATACCCAGTCAGCAAATGAAAGAAGTATACGCCACATTGTTCTCAGCTCCAGCCAATTTGAATGGCTTTCTCATGTCCATATGCTCTGAACTGTTTCAAAGAAGCAAAACATCTTACAGTTTGGCTCTGTTGTAACTTGCCTGCTGGAAATTCAGTCTAGTTCACTGACAAGCCACTAAAGAAGAGGCTGCCACTTGAGGAGGAAATTTGAGCATCTCTTTGAACATCTCTCTCATTTGACTTTGATCATTGTTGGAGAGATACATCACTTGCAAGCGTCTGTGAAAGATCCTGTTTATGAATGTGTTCTGTGTATGTGTAGATGCCATGTGAGTTGCATTCTGTTCCATGAAGGTAAGACAGGTTGTGATATATCAAGTTCTATAAGGAAGGTCATACCTAGACAGTGGAGGTGGATGGACTGAAGATGACCTTGTGGGCTCTGTTAGCAACTGCCCATAAACACAGCGAGGATCAGAAAATATAACTCCAATTTACTATCACTAGGAGGGTCATTCAAATCCAGAAGACTATTAATCAGACCATCTGTGTGAATATATAGGTCAAAAAGTTTTATTCCCCCATCTATTCTGCAAGCTGGCAATTGTCCATACCAAGCATTTCATCAAAGATGCCCATTTGACAAAGAAAATCACACTGTTCATGCTGATATTATCAGACAAATATTGTCTATTTTATTTGGCTTACAACTTCTTTACACATTTAAGAAAACTGAGATTGGTTTCAATGCAGCTATTGAATCCTTCCTTCCCTTTACTTATATACAGCCATTTTCCCAGACTGGGATTCAAGGTGGCTTGCAAAAACAGAATATTCCAACAATTCACCTCAGACCATCCTCTGGACTTGTTCTTACATGGACCCTGACTCCTGACTTTTTGTTGTATATTAGAATCTATTCCTAATAATACTGATTAAACATTAAAAAGCAGGTCACAAAACATTTGTGTACTTTTCAATAGAACTGAACTTAACAATATCTCCTATCAGTTTCCTAAATACTTAAGAGATTCTGTGTGGTGGAACAGTTACGAGTATAGGACTAAAACCAAAGAGATCCATGCCTAAATAAACACTCCACTATGAAGCTCAATGGGTGGAATTTGCATTAGTGAAGACTATTATGGGCTTGAAATGGGGATGATATATGTTGCCTTACATTCTCTGGAGAATAGGTAGGATATACATGCAATGTAATAAATGCTACTTTACTGTTATAATAAAAGAGTTGTATAATCTGAAATGCCAAATGATCTTTGAAAGACCTTTTAATGAACAAACCTAAAATTCCACTTTTGATTAAACTTTACAACAAGCATTATAGTATATAATAAGAGGACTTTATTAAAATGGATATCTGTAAAGCTCTGATACAAAAACTAAGACCACAGCTAATGCTAAAATAACATTAACTTCAAAAGATTTTATACTATGATTTAATTTAAAATTCTTACACAAAACTATTTTGCAAATGCATACTCAAACATAACACTGCTTATTCCAAATTTAATGATATATAATATCCACCTCTAGGACATATCCCTCTTTTTTTCCTTTTGGTCCTTTGAGGAAAATTATTTTTGCATGGCTCCTATTAGAAAAATTAACTGAAACAGAAAAGTGATGGCTTCAGTGCTAAAAGCCAATAATCCTTCCATTTTGTGCCAAGCTCACTCCCTTTCTTGTAATGTTCAAGATCTCCAATCCTGATAGCAATAAACACTACCTGATCGACAATAAAAAGAAAAAAAAGTTAAGTATATCCTGTGAAGTAGTCAAACTCTCCCCTTTCTTGCAGTCTTAGGGAGTCTAAACAATGACATTTGTTCTTTAAAAATTAAGGTAAATTGACAAGTTCACCTGGCAAATTCAGTCTTCCGAGGGATTAAATTGTTATTTAAGTTTCAAAGCAAGCAATTATCACAGGAAATTAAATAGCTTACCATGACTAAACACATTTTTAATTTTTACAAGTAAAAAAGAAACATAACTATAATTTCATATTGCATTTCTTACAAGATTTCTTTACAATATAGCCAATTTATTTGGGTCATGTCATCTAGACCTGAATATATACTTTGCTTACTAGTGCTCGTTTATAGTAACATAAGACAGTTCTTCAATTCTGAAGTATATTCTTTGCTTATTTTTTCAGTATCACAAATATAACAGAAAATTCATCTCATTGTATTTGGGCTCCATTATTATACAATAACAAAAGGAACAAATTATTCACGTCTTTCTATAAAATATACACCATAGAATTTCACAGCTGAATAGAGTAGAATTGGATTCCATTTCCAGATCCATAGAGAGTATGTGGGATTCAGTTTTCTGAAAGGCAAATCAATCACTTGTCTGAGCAGGTTTCAACATGAAATCTTCACAAAGGACAGAAAATTCAATGTACTAATTTTTTAACAGATTGAAGAGCACGAAACAAACACATCATTTGTAGGACCTTCTCTCCCTATCACCATCTATCTTTGATTATTGCCCAAAGTTCTTCATCAGTCATCATATTTCCCCCATTTCTCTAGGTGCCCAGGTCTTTTAAGCTTATTTTACTTGAATCATCATCATCAAGCAATTTGAATGTCTCACGTGGATCCCTGTCAAGTACCCTACCCATTACTAAAATGGAAAAGTATGAAATTTGATATTCTTCTCTATAAGTGCTTTCCTTCATGGAATATTACCATATTTGGCAGCATATAAGACACTTTTTCCCCTGGAAAATGACCTTTGAAAATAGGGTGCGTCTTATACGCCAGTGCGTCTTAATGCCAAGGCAAAACGGATGGGAAGAGATGTGGAGGAAACTTTCTGCTCCTTTAACTGGAGAGGCCAAAGTCCAAATGTGGAACCTTCTGGATACTAAGTGTCTGCTCATCTGGTGTTGCACAGTCCGTGCCCCTTGCTTGTTCCTTCCCTCCCCAGTTCCACACACAACAAAAATCCCAAAGAAAAATATTCCCCCACCTTCAGTAGCAGAGCCAATAGCTGATTTTCCACCTGCAGTTTCTTGCCTTTGGCCCCATCGAAGACGATGTAGGATCCCAGTGGCGTGTTTTCCTTGGTCACCGCTAACCAAAAGGAGGAAACTTTGGGTGAAACCTCCTCACCCCTGCCAGTTCTCTTCCTTCCATGCCCATCTGTTTTGCCCCGGCAGGGAGAACTCCTGTGAGGCATAACAGATGGGAAGGTGGGGTGGGGTGGGGAAAACTTTGTGAGAAACCTCCTCTCCTCTGCCAGTTCCCCTCGTCCCATGCCTGTTTTGCCTCAGCAGGGAGAACTCCTGTAAGGCAAAATTGGGTGGGAATGGGAAGAGGAGAACTGGCAGGGGGGAGGAGGGTTCGCCCAAAGTTCCCTCCTCTCCCCTTTCATTTTGCCTCGGTCTATATAGAAGATACAGCAGACAAGTCCTGTTGTGTTTGCTCGCTACTTCTAAGGTAAACAGATACCAACACTGGAAAAAGTACAATACAGTAGATCAGAAATATACTGGTAATAAAAAATTTTTTCCTGGAAAATAACATTTGAAAATGGGGTGCATCTTATATGCCAGCAAATATGGTATTTTGCACATAATGGCTCTAACATTGTTCCTAACAGTCAACTTTCTGGCCCACATAATTTACCACCATATGGCTAAATAAATGTTTGGGTGTATGCATGTATTTATACCCAGACAGGAGCTGTGGGAATCAGGCAGGCTTCTAGATGCTGATGGACTGCAACTCCCAGCAGCTCTAGCCAACACAGCCAATGGTGCAGAATGCTGGGTGTTGCAGTTCAATGGCATCTGGAAGTCTGAATGATTCCCACTACAACCACAGAGAAAGTGAACATATAGAACATCATACTGGCATCAAACATGGAAATGGAGCAACTCATTTCTGCAGAAGACTCTTTTGCTAATTCCTTAGCAACACAGAACAGAGTGAAGCAATGACACATACTGTTGCAATAGCTTAAATGCTCCCCTGGAAAAGAAGACTTTGAGGTAGGAGTTTGGGTTTGAGAAACTCTCAGATACAGTTCTCCCTCTACATTCTTGGGTTTTACAAATTTGATTATTCGCAAGATGCCTGCTCACCCCCATTCTCCCTCTCTGATTCCCTGGCCTGAGCCAGCGGCAGGAGGGAGCAGGGAGGACAACTGCCCATTCCCCGCGCTCCTTCTGCTGCTGTGGAGAGCTTTCCCAATGCCTTTCTTCTCGCACCCACACATAGATGAGGGGAAGCGCAGGAGACAGCCAGCGGAGAAAGAGCTTTCCTGTTGTCTTTCTTCTTGCATCCACCCACGCTGGGGTTGAAGAGAAAGTCAGCAGGGAAGCTGTTTCTCCACTGGCTGTCTCCTAAACCCACCTCCACCTGCATGATTTGGATCGCATGAATAGGGTTGAGGAGAAAGCCAGCAGGGAAGCTCTTCCCCACTGGCTGTCTCCTGCCCTCCCACCTGTGTGATTGGGATTGTGCAGGTGGGGGCGAGGAATAAGCCAGCAGGGAAGCTCTTTTTCCACTGGCTTTGTCCTGCATCCACCCCCACAATCGCACTGATGGGGGTGAGGAGAAAGCCAGCGGGGAAGCTCTGTCCCCACTGGCTCTCTCCTGTGCTCATCCCACCCACACGATCATACCGGTGGGGCTCGCAGGTATTTCTGTTTTTTTCACTTTTGCAGAGTTCTTTTTCCCTATCCCCCATGAAAGTGAAGGGCCTACTGTAATGAAATCCATGAAAGTTACTCTCACAAGTGTAAAGGGCCGACTGTAGTTATTTTTCCACATTCTGCTTTAAAAAAAAATTGAGGAAGCAGAAAAAAAATTATTCTTTTAAAGGGATTTTTTGTAAGTAAAACATATACCATAGCATAAAAATTAAACCATGCAAGTGAAAGTTAAGCCTCATTCCCTTTATTGATTTTCGTAATTATACTGACAGATGGAGGGGACAGCAGAAAGCATTGCTTGAATTCTAGAAATTATTGGTGAAATTTTGAATCTTCTGTTTGTTTTTCAAAAGGCAATACAATGTTTTAAACATTACAAAGGTGCTGTGTTACTCCTAAGAAAATTGAACTGTCTTAGAACTGTGTTTTAAGGTAAAGACAGTTCACAACACCTCTGGTTACCATTTATTGCCAACTTTCTTGTCAGTAATATGTTTAAAATTCATTTCCCACCAAAGACACTAAAGTCTTCAAAACTAATTTTCCCACTGCCTTCCTGATTATCATCTTTAAGTATCTTTAGTGTATATGTATTTTTTAATGGCAAAACCTAAAGCTCTCATTGCCATCTTTTGGGAAAAAGCAGAAATGCAACTTTTCATGTTCAGCATATAAAAATAATGGTTCTTTTTCACCGAAATTACAGTCATGTAAAGATGTCTTTGAATAGTGAGGGACACACAACACAGAAAAGTTAGTATAATTTAATCTAAAAAATTTTTGTATAATCTTCAAAAAGCCATTTGAGATACCAGCATCTTAACTGTAGCAACACATGATTTACACATCTTATCCTGGTGCAAAATCAATTTATTTCTGGTAGTTCAGATGATATGCCATTACAGCATCAGAAGAATATTAGTTGCAATTGATATTCCTACACACAATAGGAATGTACAGATAGATATTAAAGCAAAAAACTAGGCAGATGTGTAGGAATTTAAATTTAATGTAGATTAAAACAAAAAAGTAGACTGAAAACCAAAATCACACAAAAATGAGTCAAAATAAAAGTTATTCTATATCAGCCACAATCAGATTCTCTTCAGCTGTTGCACAGCAAGAAGATAATTGCGCAATTTCAAGGCACTGGATATGCAGGACTATTGTACCCCCTCAATCCAAATAATTTAGCACTATTACTGGTTATTTATTTTAAGTGTGCAGTATCAAGACTGTTTGCGCATGTCCTTTTGACTTGCCTTTCAACTTATGGTGACTCCATAAATTTCACAGGTCCTCTTACATAAGGTTGTTTTGCCAGTTTCTTCCTCTGAAATACAGCTTATAGCACCTGGCATTTGGTGTCAGTTTCTCATCCAAGTACTAAACAGAGCTGACCCTGCTTAGCTTCGAAAATCAGATGGGATCTATTGTCTTTAGATTTGAGAATCAGTATGGTATAATGGCTTGAGCGTTGAACTACAACTCTGGAGACCAGGGTTTGAATCCCCACTGAGCCACAGAAACTCCACTGAGTGACCTTGCCCAAGTCACACTCTCTCAACCTCAGTGGAAGGCAAAGACAAAATCCCCACTGAACAAATCATGCCAAGAAAACCCTGTGATAGGTTTGCCTTAGGGTCACCATAAGCCGAAAATGACTTGAAAGCACACAACGACAATGACAATAAGTGTTAATACTAAGAAGGATCCTAGAGCAGTTTACAGATCAGCAAGGGAGAAAAAAGATACCACGAGACATTGATTTCAGTCTTATAATCTAAAAGATATGACATACAGTTGCCCCTCCACATTTGCGAGGGTTCGGGGCACAGAAACCTCATGAAAGTGGAAAAACCACAAATAACTTTTCCTCGCGATCCCCCTCCCATTCCCCTCCAGAGTTTTTCCCCCTCCCATTCTTTTGCCTCTGGCCCAGCATTGGGAGGAGGGAGAAAAAAAGACAAGCTAAAAAGCTTAGTGGTACTTCCCCCTCAGACAGAGAAGAGAGGAGTTATGGCGTTCTAATTACTTCCAGCCGCCATCTTGAGAAAGGAGTACCTGACCAATCAGCAGCCAATACATAGCAGAATGTGCAACCGCATGGCAGAGAGACCATGCCTTCAGCAGTGGGAGGGGTTTTGCTCACTCAAAAGGGGAAAAAATGTCCATTTTAAACAGAAGCCTTGCAAACCTGGGGTGAGGAATGCAAGGGATGGGAGGAAGAAAATGGCAGGGGAGGCAAGCATGTGCCTGGTGAATAATCAAATTCGTGAAGGTCAAACCCACAAATGTGGAGGGAAGACTGTATACAGAAAAAGGGAAGAGAAGAAAGAAAGCCCAATCCTAGTTTTAAAAGTTAAAAGAATTCTTATAATAACTAACTGGGATGGAACCTGTCCATGGAAAGATGAGCCAAATCATCATCATCATCACCACCACCACCACCATCGCCTTTATTTATACCACACCTTTTTCCAAAAATTGGGGCTCAAGGAAACTTACAAATCAAAAAGAGCACAATATAATTAAAGCTTACAATTAATACAAAGCTTACAATTTAAATACAATAAAAGCTTTTTTAAAAAAACACAATCAAAGCTTTTTCAAGTCTTCGCTTACCAACAGAAGGACAACAAAGACGGGAATATCCTAGACCCCCTAGGAAAGCAGTTCCAGAGCCTAGAGAAAGCCCTACCACACATCCCTACTAATTGTGCCTAGTAACATGATGAGATTGAAAGAAGAGTCTTTCATGAGCATCTCGGGGCCAGCTCGTTTCTCAGTGGACTAGAATGAATTGCCCAGCTTCCCTTCTCTACCTTGAAGCCTGACAAAATGGAAGACTCCAAGGCAGATGAGCTCCCCTTTGGCCAGCAAATGTCAAATCGCCAAGCCTCACCTGCCGTGCCCTTTGCCACTATAGGTATAGGTATAGGTTAATGCAGTAGATGTGTTCCTGGGCATTACTTCTTTCACAGAAAATTTGGTGTCAGAGGCAGAAATCATAAGCAAACAATAGGAATTCACTGCCAACACCACAAAAAATAAGAGCAGTTCAACATGTTTCAGTAAACTTTTTATTAAAAACTAACAATATGTACATATGAAGTGAAACAACAAGGACAGGTAAGGCTTGTATTAACAAGCAAAAACATTTTGAACTTTCTAGAGACCCTCTGGAAACTCCCAGAGACAACTTTTTCTTTCACCAACCTCCACTTTTGTTCTTATTTCTGCTTTGGTGGCCCAACATTTAGATCTATGCCTTTTTAACATGCTGCCAGGGGGCACTGGTAAGGAAGGCTTATCTGTTCTTCTTTGTTCTCTGCTTTTTGCTGTTCACACATGCTGAGTAAAGGAACTAAGCCACTGTTTACCTTGCCTGTTGGATGTGAATGCATACTGCTACAGTAGTACTTGCTAGACTAGAATCTTCTTCTTTCCCATCTCAAGCTTTGTTTAATGTTTTGTTTACTGCAGGCACAATGCTGCAATCCAACACCCTAGAAGTGTGTGTTTCTCCAGCTCTTCTTTTTACTGTCCTCCAAATGCCAATGCTGCTAGAAAAATATCCAGCTAGAAAGAAGATGAGAATCAAAAGGGGTGAGTGGATGATCATAAAAAAGACTGTAAAAATGAGCTTCTTTGCCAGAGGCTTTGTTAACAGGTAGATCTATATCTGGCCAGTGATCCCTGCCATAATAATCTTTCAGAGTAGTCCAACATGCTCCAAATGGGGCTGTCCTTCCTAAGTATTCAGAAATCACAGTTAGTGCAAAAAGTTGTAGCCAGGAGTCCAACCTGTGTGCATTTCACAGACCATACAATAATCCTGGATCTGCTTTGCCATCTTCCAGCTGGTTTCTCAGCCCAATGCAAAGACTTGGTTCTCACTTTGAAAGCTGTGAATAACTTGGGGCAAGAATATCCAAAAGACCTCCTACTACTGTATAAACCTTCCTGGAATTTACAATGGTGATGGGAGATCACAGCCGATACAAATATCAAATAAGTAAATAAGTTTTATGTTTCTGAGTAGGAAGGATATATTATCCAGTAGCTGAGCAAAGCAGCATACTTGATAACATGAGATGCAGAAATGGTCTGGTCTGGTCCAGATGCAGCCCGCATATTGCCACTTTGATAACTGGGAGATTGTTCAGCCACTCAGGAGAATCTAACATTTTTCCAGCTAAAAGGGTGTCCATGAGATCAGCATGAATCTTTTATGCTCCTTTTGGTCTTGTCTGCAAACTTCCTGGGTGAAATTGCTGGGGAGGCGGAGGTAGCACTGGCCACACAAAAAGCAGCATAACCACTGCATTCCGCTCACTCTGATGCTGTTGCTGGGATGAATGAAAACAGCTGGATGTGCTTGAAGATTGACAGTTAGCCACCCCTGTTCTGTACACATCCTATTAACTAATTCTGGTAAACAAAATTACAAAAAAGTGATTCCTGAACAGTAACTTGCAAAGAAAAGTACCACAGGATGAAAATATACATTTACAATTCTATGTCTTTAGACGTTAAAACATAATACCAGAGGAATAGCCTGCATAATTACAAAACTATAGAGACATTTCAGAGCAGTAGTAAAAGGTCATTCTTTAAGCTATTCTACAAATAAGCATCCTAAACAGAACACCAACAACAGTTTCTATCTGCAAGACATTGAAAAGTGCAGATAGTGTACTTCTGCAGAGAAAGAATAACAAAAAGTGAGTGAAAAGCAGGTTGGTAGCCAGAAAGATTTCTTACCTAAACCATTTTTTGACACAAACTTTTTTTATTTTTTTTTAAGGGAAAGGGGAAATGGGTGCACTACACATTGGCACAAACTTTAACAGTGGAAAATTTAGAACTATGACTTCTTGAAAATTAGAACATTTACTATAAACACATTGCAACCATATGAACTTTCATGAGAATAAACGATCATAAAATTAGACAGCCATCCTTCAAATTAAACATGCTTCAAATTAAAAAAATTAAAATTTCATGAGGATCACCATAACTAAGATATTGAGAACATTTATAAGCCAAAGAGAACTCCACATAACAGTCCTAAGATGTTTCTGAAACACATAGGCTGTGGTGTTAACAGCCGATCAGAAATGCCAGTTTTCTTTTCTTAGACATATAGCTTCTTTTAGCATTCATACCAATCTATGTAAATATGAACACCAACAACTGCATATATATTCTAATGTTTACTTTTAAGTCATTCTGCCTTTTCAACTATTTCATACATCACAAGAAGAAATGACGGCATTAAAACTTCAGATTCAAGAACTGATCCAGTGTAGTAGCTACAGTGTGAACTACAACCCAATTAAAATCTCACTGTACTATATACAAGCCACATCCTCTCAACCCTTTGCATAATATAAGAACAGCAGCAACGTGGGAATAATCCTAATTCCTCTTTCAGAGACTACATATCTATTGCATATGAAGCATGTAACATTTTAGAAATGCAACAGTACGCTATTACAGGTGTCCCCTGCTTCCCGTAAATTCACTTTTTGACATCCCACTCTTTCAACGATTGTAAATTACAGACCTGTTCCATTAATTCAATGAGGGATCCACTCGTTAGTTATTCTTGTCTTCTTGACTACAGAGGCTCACTTGGGACTGCATGCATGTGCTGCTTGGAAAGCGAGCTGAGAGAGTAAAAGGGCACCAAACTCACTACAGAGGCTCACTTGGGACTGCATGTGCACTGCTTAAGTCTCAGGCAGCTTGCCAGTGGTTTCCTTTCCACTCAGTGGACTGCATACCTTCTTGGATCATTCAGTAACAGTTCTGCTTTTCAACCAATTTCACTTTCTGACAGTGCTCTGGTCCCTAACCAGGTTCCTCAGTACCTCACATTTCTTTCCATACCAGTTGACACTGCTGTTGCAAGAAAAAACAAACAAAAAAGATTGATACTTGTGTGATAATGGGGTTTCCCCATTATCTAGATAACACAGCTTAAGGGAGATAGTTCTCCCTCATGTATACAAAGGGTTAATGAACTGCTAGAATTAGATTACCTTGATTGGAAGTCATATGAGATAGATCACATGAGATAGTTGCCCAATCAGGGGAAGAAAGGAAAGAATCTTCAAGATGCTTCCATGAGAAGTGAAAAAAAAGTCCTCAAGAGACCATAAGGAGGGTGAGGGAAGCCAGTAGAAGCAGACAAGGCTGTCTCCTGGCCCGCCCCGAAACACCATCTCAGAAATGACCAACTGTTGTGAGTAGCTTAGAATGTGTCTAGTGAGCTGCATTAGAGCTTTATTTTGGACAGTCTGGCTGATCCTGAGAATCTATCTGTGCTTATAACTACTTGTAACTATCAAGTGTACCTGAGTGGGGGAGTCGTTTCATGAGTATTATTTTCTTGTTTACCTTGCATGTTTAAAAGTAAATACTTTTCTGTCCACTCTCCATTCCCACGTATTCCTTAGGGCACACATGGATAGGATTCTTCTCACTCAGAAGGGGGAGGTGAGGGAAGGGAAAGGAGACTGAACATAAAGACTGTAAATTCCCAAGCAATGTGCCACTGTGTTGCTGTAGAGTGGGCTAAATCAGTGGGTGGTGGCAGCGTGGAATTAAGAGAATTGGGGGGAAATTCCTAGCTCCTTTTCAAGGCCTAAGTCCGCATTGAGAGGGGGGAGGGCCCCCTTTCCCCTGAATCTCCACAACTTAAGAGACAGTTAACATGTGGAATTAAGGTCAAAAAAAGGAATAATAAAAGGGAGTGATTTTGAAGCAATATGGAAGATATTTGTGGAAAAAAATGTTAGTAAAAGAGGAAAGTGTCACACCTCCACAAGAAGAGTTACAATTTTGGAAGGTGGAGTAATTCGAGGCATAACTGGCTTTGGGGATGGAGTACAAATAAGAATAGTAATAGGTTAAATTTAGTTTGAAAATGATAAAAATAAGAATGAAATTACTAATAGTATATTTTTTAAATATTAAGTATGGAAATAAATAGCAATGGGCATAATAAGAATGAGATTTAGATATAGATATATATATCGAAAATATATAATCAGGATTTAGAGAGAAATAGAAATGTAAGCATTTTTTTTGTAACCTTTTTTCCTTCACTTTTATGTTTATCACATTATGTATTTTGTGTGTGCGTGTGTGTTTTAACTTCTTATAGTTAGTTAAAAGAAAACAACTTGTGAGACAGGCCTTATTTTAGGCAAATAAGAGGTATGCACATGCATGAGCCTAGAGGACCAACTACACAGTAGAGCAGCTAGAGTGGTCTAGAGTCCTTCAAAACAGTGCTCTAGCTGCTGTGGTCAGCCATTTAGTGTCCAAGCTTGTGTTTGCCTGTCTTCCTGTCTCTTTTTCTTCTCAGATGTGAAATGCTATTAGTTGCTCAAAATATAAGGGAGATGTGAGAGAGTGAACAAAGGCTGATAACAGAAAATAGAATAGATAATGCATGTGTGTGTGAGACAGATCTATGGGGTATGCAAAAAGAGATAGATATACAGTCATCCCTCCACATTCACTAGGGTTAAGAGCACAGGACCCCCATGAAAGTGAAAAAAAGAAAGTGAATAACTCTAGGCTCTCCTAAACCATATTTGACACATAAAAGAGTATGTTCACCATACTCAGCTCACCATGGATTCCTTTGAGGCATCAAGGTTCCTTCATAAGGCAGAAGTGAATGGCTGGTGGGGCTTACTGCCATCTCCACTGCTGCCCCACACCATTTTTAATAGGGACTTACCAGTTTCATTTGCAGTTTCTCAGCCTCAAGAGGCATGCAGACCCTATTAAAAATGGCATAGGGAGGCAGCAGATGTGACAGCAAATAATCCGTGAATAATCAAATCCACAAAAGTGAAACCCACAAATGCAGAGGGCTGATTGTACTGTGGGATGGTATTAGTCTAAAGAATATTAGCTCCTCCCCATAATAACCATCATAACACATTTTCTCTTTCTCCTTAGATTCTTTAGAGCAGTGGTTCTCAACCTGTGGGTCCCCAGATGTTCATGGACTTCAGCTCCCAGAAGCCCTGAGCATTGACCATAGTGGCTGGGGCTTCTGGGAGCTGAAGTCCACGAACATCTGGGGACCCACAGGTTGAGAACCACTGCTTTAGAGAAACAATGTGAGGAGATAATCTTCAAAATGGAGGTATGTCTCTGTTCATAGTAGGCATGTAACCTTCAAGAGATCACCACCAAGCGGCACAACTTTCAATGAAAAACAAAAAGGTTGCCCATTCTTATCTTAGCAGGGAGAAGACATGTCTACCAGGACCATGTCATATGTCATACTGTGGCATTTAGCCTGTTATTCTTTGTTATTCTACAAATTGTATTCTTTGGCCATACCAATATGTTTTAAATCCACAATTTTACTTATGTTCTTATCAACTCTAAAACTGCACAGAGCTGCTGTCTAATATAAATTAAGTATATCTAAACACTGAGTCTAATAACTATGACTGAAATTGTTAAAAACAAAACTATTACAAAGCTAAATGCTAGATTTTACTTCATGATAATCTATAGCTTTCATCTGTGTCAAAGAAAAAGCATCTTTCATCTCTTGCTTCTGTTCTTAAATTAATTCACTTCTTTTGTTTCTCTTGTTTTTGCAATAGAAAACTCTGCTCTCAAACACAAAAACAATTTGCACAATCCATTATAGAAAACACCATGCTTTTTATCAATGATTTGAAAGTTTTTTCTAGTTCTAGAGCATATCACTGTGGCTAGATGAAGAAAATTGAAAACCTCATTTAGCATGTAATCCCCTAGATTAGGATATTTATCTTCAGATATTTATGGTATAATCATTAGTAACAGGATTCCTGTGTGTTTGTGTAACCCATCTGTTTCTACAAATACCCCTATGTGTCAAAGATGTTGACCTTTGTTGTATCATTATACAACAATGATCAAATCTGAAGAGGAATTATTTGGACCTACACAAATTATGGAAACACTGGTTGTTTCTGTAACTTGAGGATGGAAATCTGATCTGAATGTTACTACTCTTCAAAGTAGTTCAAGTGTTTTTTTATATCAAAAGTCAAGAAGAAGAAAAATATTATATAGATATTAAAACATAAACTCCTTTAACAGAAGTAACTCTTCTTGGGATCCAGGGTATCCCTATCCTTGGTGAAACACAAGCCACTTTCTTAGACAGAGGACACTGAATTTCTCAACAATTCTCTTCTACATTTGGAAAAACTTTTAGGTGTTATGTAGGTAAAATTTGCTAATTATAGCTCAAATGAAAGTTTTACCTTTGCTGGAAGCAGCAACCTCAAAGAGTTAAGTCCCAGTCCTTAGTTTTCTCTTGTTTAGGATTCCCCTGTTGTGGCTAAATTCAGTATCTTCAAATCCAGGAAACATATCCAAGGGTAGCCAAGTTGGTCATATAGCAAAATAAAACAAAATGCAAAATCCATGAACAGCAATACCTTTATATGTCAACTACAATGCACAAAATACATCATTCAAGCTTTCAAAACTCCACTGGCTTCTTCATCAGGCAAAAGATGTTTTAAAAAAATCATACAGAAGAAAAGTGGTGATGTTAGAGTTGCAGGCCTAAATTTTATCTCAGATGCTGTTTCTGTTATAGTAATTTCTGGACTTGATATTAAGGGGAGAATCCCTATTTAGATGCTAATGTGTATTTGCTTGCTTCAAAATATAAAAGAGTACTATAGTGCCTTGAGGTAAAGTAACCATAAAGTATCAGGGACCCTTCTGTTCATTTGCCTGAGGCCCTGGATTTCTACCCCAAGTTCTGCCTACACAGCACCACTGGTTCTGTTGCTTGATTTGTTAGGCTGTTTATTTATTGTGTTGTATCATTGGCATTATATACTGTTTTAAACCATGGCTGCTGGGTGATCCAATTATCTGAAATTTGTTCACCCCATCTCAAAGGAAGAAGGGTAGAATAAAGATCATTAAAACAAACAAACAAATAAACAAACAAACAAACACTACCCACCTATCCCACCTTTCCTCTTCCCCCTAACATGCTTTCAGTAAAGAAAGGAATAGCAAGAAGCTCAATGTCATAACTGAAAAATCAGCTCAGAAATGAGGAAAGGATATGTGCTTTTAAGGAAACTTACTTTACTAATGACTCCTCTCCAAACACAACTCACACACATTATAGCAAATATGACAAGCAACTGGCAGAGGGCGTGGGAACTGTTGTGTTATTGCCATGCCCTGCTTCCAGAACATGGATTCTGACTCAGAGTCTGAAACAGGGGACAAGCTAGAGACTGAAACAGGGGACATGCCAGAACCTGCTGTACAGGAAGAGGTTACAGTGCTATAAACAGAACAGGGAGGTGCTAGCTACAGCAGAATCTTGCTTCTTCAGACACAGCAGATAACTTACCAGTACCTTCCTTTGCTGCGTGCAGACAACAAATAAAGAGCCTACGTCAATGCCAGAGAATTGATAACTGGCAAAAATTGCTCAGGCAACAGCTGTGTTAAGTGGCTGACCTATATAACTGCTGCCCTTCCCCTCCAGGAGTTGTCAGAGCTTATTTGACTTCTTTGTTTGGTGGATGCCTTGCTGAACTCTGTGCCTAACTCTGGATTACCCTGAATCACTTTGGATTTGCTTGCCTTTGAATTCTGTTGGACTGCTTTTAGCCTTGTGCTTCCTGAATAAACAATAAGTAATGAGCTGGGAGGTATGCACTTTGTTTTGTTTGAATTATCAGCTGTGCTACTAGGACTGAGATAGAACAGTTACCACAGATACATGAAGCAAAACCCCCAATTCTTCTCTTCCTGGCCACCCCTGTTGGTACCAACTTTGACATCAAATTCTTTCTACTTACCCCACAACTTAAACTGGACAACAGACACAGGGCAAAACTCTGTGCCTCTTATACTTTTGATCTCTGGAACATGGAATCACAGCCACAAAAATAGCCTCCTCTCAAAAGCAGGTTGCAGCATTTATATCTCCTCAGTCAACAACGCAGCTTCCTTCTTCAGATTTCAGTTAAGGTTGGGCATGAGCTGCAGGGTTCTCTTGCATCTTCATGTATGGCATAGTTCACCAGACTGAACCACTTGTCAATAACACCACACAGGCTGTACTGTTGTTTTAAAAAAAACATTACACACCAACGTTACCCAGAAGACACAGTGATCCCACTGTCAAGTGAAGGGCCTGTAAAATGGTGCTGTATAAATTGATGTAAAGGGAGTCTGAGTTCTCCAAGTTCCATTAGTTAACATGGTTGTTAATGCTATATGCCTTCAAGTTGACTCTGATTTAGGACAATCCTATTGTAGGGTTTTCTTGGCAAGATTTCTTCAGAGAAGGTATGCGACTGGTTTCCTTTAAGGCTGAGAAAGTATGACTTGCCAAGGTCAACTAGTTGATTGCCATGGCTGAGTGAGGATTCAAACCCTCATCTCATGGCCCTAGTCGAATGTTCAAATCATTACACCATGCTGTACCTACCTTATAATGTGGTTCAACTTATTATTAACTGTTGACAGCATTTAGGGTACTTTTGTTTTTCACCTAGCAGGACTGGGGTATATGTAATGTCCCACCAATATGTCTAGACGTTGTACTGCAACTCCATAGAGCATGTGGGTTCCTGCATAGCAGGAGGTTGGACTGGATGGTCCCTGTGGTCTCTTCCAACTCTATGATTCTATGTTGGCTGGGATTGATGGGAGGCACAGTCTTAACAACATCTGCATTTCAATCAACATTTCCCAGTTCTGCCTTAAAGCAACAAAAGATCTTAGAAGCAATAAAGTATGCTGCATCTTAGAAGGCAAAAAAAAAGAAAGAAAGGTAAACCTCTGTTATAGCCAATCCAGGCTTTAGTATACATTCAGCAGACTCTAGTAATAATGCCTTTTTCATTGTTGTTGTAGCACTTTTATGCTGCAGCCAGGGAATCACACATTTCAATGGACTCAGATAAAACACTACTGGTGAATGTTCACCAAAAACATCTGAGAATATGGGCTTTTCCACACTACACTGTTACAGTGCTATTATTCCACTTTCAACATCCTGTGGAATCCTGCTTTGCAATTTGTTTACAAACTTCTTCCACTGGGTTTTAGCTCCTTCTTCTTCATCTACTCCTTAGGCCACTTCTGTACTACACTGTTATAGTGCTATTACTCCACTTTTAACATCCTATGGAATCCTGGAGTTTGTAGTTTAGGGAGGGGCATTTAGAATTCTCAGCCAGAGAGCCCCTTGGCCTCAGGAAACTACATATCCTAGAATTCCATAGGATGTTGAAAGTGGAATAATAGTACTATAACAATGTAGTGTGGAAAGGCCCTATTTTTCCATGGCAAGAGGGGGAAAGATATAAACTTTGAACTTTCCCCAGAATGAAAGCTGTGCCAATCCACAATGTACAATGAAATCAAAAGTGGACAATATTGTAATTAGAATCAACTATCTATTCATAAAATGCACAAGCTTTCAGATCCACTACAACTCTTCAATCAGGCTAGCTGATTTTCAAGTGTGTTGGGGACACACAGAAATCTTTAAGTAAATAGTTATTTTTGGAGCCACTGAAGTCTCTAGTTAAAATGGAGTAGGATTTTCACAAGTTACAGTTGTGCAGGTGTCAGACAATCTAGCAAAACCGGCAGCAGCTCAGGTATCCACATCTAACCCTAGGTGAGACATAAAATTTTCTTCAGAGATGGATCTACAACTTGAAGTCATGCCATGCTCAATGAACTGCACATTTTGCAATTCATATAATCTGACTCTTAGTTGATTATGTGAGAGGAGCATCATTCTATACAACTGTTGCAAGTTTAACAGAACTTTTCACACACACACCCATATGTTCCCAGATCTGCTATGAAAAAATAAATTTTGGTGGCTATGACAGAGGCTGGGAGAGAGAAGATACTATGAATTTGGGTAAGGAAGTAACCCCTTCATTTATACTTAGTGGAATCTTCAC
Organism: Iguana delicatissima; assembly: GCA_948472985.1. Taxonomy (NCBI): domain Eukaryota; kingdom Metazoa; phylum Chordata; class Lepidosauria; order Squamata; family Iguanidae; genus Iguana; species Iguana delicatissima. The sequence goes on along the minus strand of CAOKZL010000495.1, from coordinate 244,396 downwards.
ATCAGATGATGTCAACCTTAATTTCAAGATGCTCCTGCTCAACTGTTTCAGTGGACAGCTGTACTTTTCAGTCAAGCACCAAAGTTTCCACTTTTGTCTAGATTCAGTCTTACCTAGGACAAGGGTCCCAATCCATGAGAATCAGCTGTTAAGAGCTAGCAGCCTGACAATACCTATTAGGAAAAAATTATTTAGAGATCAGTGGTAAAATAATTTGAATTGTTTATCCACATTCAAACATGCTGGCTTTGTAAGTCTAGAAACACAGAGGAATGTTTTTTTTTAGCCTAGCCCTATTTGTATATATAGAATTAAACCACCAGATGGCGTCCCTTTTTTAAAAAAGAAATAGCCTGATGTGCAGGTGTATGGGAAAGAGTAGATTTGTTGTATTTATTCCACTTTATTTATTTATTTTGTAAGACAATTCAATATCTCTATGGATGTCGAAGAAACAGAAAATATATTCAATACTAGCTTCAGGAACAGTACATTTTGGATATGCTATAAAGATATAGGCTATCAACTGGAACATAATAAATTCTACAAACATAATTTCCTTCAGTACTACTTTTCACGTTATGAGTGTGAAAAGAGCTATTCTATCACAATCCTGTATTCCAGCAATCTTCCACTACTCAGTTTTCTGGAAAGGCAGAGGCATTTCCAAATTACTAACAATCATTATTGGTATACTCATCAGTATTACTAATATTCATTCTAGGGCCTGCATGCAAAAGCAAAAGTGTCTTCTTTTAAAGGGATATTTTTAAATAGTTTTAGTTCTGCAGACAGCTTAATGAGACTTTAAATACAACTTTTTGAATGTTTTTATCTACATGTGATTTTATTTGTACTCCTTTTATTCTGTATAGCTTTCATGGGTGAAGAGGCAAAGTATAAATAAACCAGAAGGGGTGAGGTAAAAAATCAACCAGAACAATATAATACACGAGCAAACTAAGTGAAGGTACCTAGAAGGAGAGCCACGGGGGTGTGATGGTTACAGAGATGAATGAAGACTCCATGAGACCAAGTTTCAAATCCCCACACAGCCATGGCAATCCATTAACTGATCCTGGCAAGTCACATTCTCTCAGCCTTAGAGGAAGGCACTGGCAAACCTCCACTGAATAAACCTTGTCAAGAAAAGCCTGTGATAGGGTTGCCATAAAGTTGGAGTCAACTTGAAAGCACATAACAACAAACTAGAAGGAACCGAGCAACATGGTGCTTAAGAAGCACCATTATTATGGAAGACGGAGGTCATTTCTGCACTGGACTGTTATAGCGCTTTGATTCTATATTCAACATCTATGGAATCCTGGGGTTTGCAGTTCCGGGAGGGGCCAACCGGATGGAGCATGGAGATGATTATATTAATCTGCTTTCACACCTCAGATGTAATGTGAAGTGCATTCAGAACATGGGAAAAAGAACTTTAAAAATACAATCACTGTCTTTCATACTTTCTAATAGTGAATTGACCAAGACAAAGACCCAGAATAACTAAGGACCAATGAGCTAGTACAATTTTAGTAATTTACTTTTTTCTTGCAATATCAGGACAAGATGCAGGATGAACTACCCTTGCCTTCCAGTATACTTCCCTCCACATTCTCAGGTTTGACCTTCATGAATTTATTTGCAAGGTACCCACTTGCCTCCCCTCCATTCTCCCCCTCCCAACCCCTTACCTGTTGCCCGGGGCAAACTGTTCCTTCCTTCCATGTGCCTTGGCAAATGTCAAGTGAATGGGAGAGGGGAACCCCATGCCTGGAGAAGGAAGGTGCATTACAGCCTCCCCCCATTCTCCCCATCCTATTCCCTTCCTTTTTCCCAGGGGTGTGGAAGGAAGGCACGGACACCTGTACAAAAGGCAAGGGAATGAGGACATGTGCATATGCACCCAAGCAAAAGGCAAGGGAATGGTTGGGAGGCACACAGACGTGTTCTCTGCACAAAGGGCTGCCCCCTCCCATTCCCTCGCCTTTTGCCTGGAGGTGTGGAAGAAAGGCATATGCACCTGAACAAAAGGCAAGGGAATGAGCAGGGAGGCATCCGCGTGCCTTCTCCACACATGGGAATGCTCCTCCTATTTGCCTGCCTTTTGCCCAGGAACATGAAAAGAAGACACATGCCCAGGAAACAAGCAAGAGAATGGGATGGGGCAATAGAAAGGGAAGAACTCACTCGACTATGGGCAGGGAGTTATTCGCAGGGTTTTTTTTTTACTTTCCTGAGTGTTCTGTGCCTCAAAACCCTCACAAAAGTCAAGGGGTCACTGTAATAAATAAGAATAGCCCATGTCTTTATCTCTTTGAAAAGCAGTTGAGTACATTCACAAAGAACCCTGTCCTTACAAAAGTCTTCCAAATGCCCAAAACTGTTTAAGAGTGATACTGCTGGAATGGTTCCATTGTTACAACTGAAAGAAGCTGGTGGTTTACCAACATGCTTCTATCACCTAAGAGATAACTCTCTCTCTCTCTCTCTCTCTCTAGATCGATATCTATCATATCTATCTATCTATCTATCTATCTATCTATCTATCTATCTATCTATCTATCTATCTATCATATAGTTTGGTCAAAAATAACATGAAGTCACTGAGAGCTGTTTTGTGTCATAATTATTTTATTATCAGTATCTGATAAAATAATATACAATTTTCTTTGAAACAGTGGCATAAATAATCAGTAAAGTTTCATCAGTTGACAGTACAGTGTGATACTACCTTAAAAATGCCTTTCAACCTCATTTTACAGCATAATCTATGACCCAGTTGAGAGAACAATTGTTGAATTGGCAATATATCTTTGCCATAACTTTTAGAACTTTGTCTGAAATGTAATGCGAGTTGGCTTTTAAACCACTAAAACAGTCAAAACCTGAAACTCCAGTTTTCTAGACCACTTACAATTAAACCAAAGTAAATGCCTCTCACTGTGCAATTTTAAAGTGAAAATAGATAATACATCACAATAAATCAGGAATATGGTCATAATCTTTAATAAAGTCTTTCAGAAATACTAATTATATAAAAATAATTAAGATAATAAGATCATATAACAACACGCACTCTGGCATTATATTTTAATAACCAGTATTAATCCAAAGCTGAAGTGTGACTTAATTCTAAGTTAGAACTTTTATGAAGGCTGCAGTGCTCAGTAGACTTGCCAGGAACTAAGCCTCACTGAAATGAGTGGGACTTGCTCCTCACTAAATATGCTTAAGAATAAGTCTGTGAAAATCCTTTCTGTCTGACTGTATTTCCCAGTTACTAATTTCAGCAGATAATGTAGCATTGTTAACCTTAAATTCAGTGTGAAATAGAGGCATACTTCTTAAAACAAGCAAGGTATCCTTTATTACTACATACTAACTCAAGAACCTAGCAGAATTATTTCATAGTACAAACTCAGCTCAGATCTTCAGTGTAAGCAATCTTTGGCAGTCATAATATTCCTTATTTGAATTCTTCTCATAGCGAACAGTCCACAAAGTGCCAATAATCTAAGGCTTTTTGAAAAGAATTTTTAAGCAATAGGTGGAGAGAGAATGGAAGGAAGAGAGGGCCAGCACAGGCCATTTGCTTTCCCTCAGGAGGAATAAATCATTAGTGCCTTGGCAGTACTTCCATTTAGTAGTTCAATGCAAAATGTCCACATACCTGCATATAAAACAAACAAGGCACTAACAGTTCACAAGGGCTAGTCCAAAGCTGGTTGGAAATCTAAGTTAAGAAAGTTAATCAAGTTAACCAGGTTGGCCTTAATTGTGCTTAGTTGGTTAACTGTGGTTAGAAGGAGAAAAGATAAAATATTTCAGCATAGAAAGTGCATCTTCTGGAAATCCACAACTAGTTATTTGACCACAATTTATACATGACCCTCAGTTATTTCAGCACTTGCTCATGCTTTTTCTATTACTAGTTCTAGTATTTATTCTAAAATTCTACAATGTCCAAACTTACATTCTTGAGTACCCTTTTCCCCTAAATTAGTGGTTTATGGTTCCTAAGCTAAATGCCAAAATTAAGTTGTCTGTAACATAAGCAATTTATCCATCAGTTTGGTGCAAGATTCATACAGACAACTAAACCAAAAAGATATTTCTAACCCACATGTCTGAATGGCCATTCATTAGCAAATCTGATATTTCTGATAATGTTCTTCTCCAGTGTACATAGGAAACAGGTACTGTTTGAAGAACAAAATACATCCAACAAGCCACCCCTGAGATTACTCAGGGCTAAAGTGCTGAATATGTGGGGTCAAACTTCCTATGTGCAATGCAGTGCTATTTGATTTAGAGGGAATGCTATGCAGTGCATTCAGAGAAGGATGAAAAATAAACTTGCAAGTTGAGACACAGTTCTAAAGCTGTTCCTGTTCTCACAAGAAAGGGCCACTGTTCACACCTTTCTTACTGAATTCTTAACAATAAAATTAGTTTCCATTTCACAGTTACAAGACACAAAAACAGACTTCATATAGGAAACTGGTAATATTCCAGAGGGTTACACAGAATTTTTGTATATAGTTGAAAAGACTGGACAATTGAAAAGGGTTTTGTTAAGTTGCTTGAAAGTAAATACAGGCTGACTATCCCTTATCCAAAAGGTTTAGGACCTGAAGTGTTCCATATTTCAGATTTTGGAATAGCCTTTTTGGAATAGCCTCATGTCTTGTTTGCTGTTTGTATTGTGCATGAGACATGAGGCTGGAGAAAGACTGAGGATCTGTGAAATTGCAGGAATCCAGGCCCCTTTCCACAGCTTACCTCTGTCCTGGCAGCGTCAGTGACGATGGCCACAGTAGCTCTCCTGAGAGAGGAGCACGATGGAGCACTCCCGGCTGCACCGGCTACCCGCAGGAACCAGGAAGCGCGATGGCCATGCTTCTTCCTCCGCAGAACAGCTGGGTACTCTCCCAGGCTGTGCTGGGGCAGGAAACACAACCATTACGCTTCCAGGACCTCTACTGAGAAGGTAAGTGTGGGCATGAAGTGAAAGAAGGATGAGTCCAGGGTGTGACATCATGTATAAGTGTTGTTCCAGCCCTGACCTCTCATCCCTGTGGCAGGTTGGGTGTGTTGTGCAGAAAGGGCCCAAGTGTCATGTTCAGTGCAAATCCATGCCTTCCACCATTTCACACATTCTCAGTTTCTCTGTCTCCAGACGCCCACTTCCACCTTCGAGGTGGCAGCTGTGCCACTCCTGCATATTTGTCTCTCAGGTCCTGCTACCAGCTGCCTACTTCCACTGAAATACTAGCTAGCCATCCGCTTCCACCTTCAAGGTGGCAGCTGTAGCACTCCTCAGATCTGAAGAATGAACAAGCAGGAGCACCACAGCCACCTCCTCAAAGGCAGAAGTGGGCAGCTGGTGGCAAAAAAGAGAGAGAGAGAGAGACTGAGGATCTGAGAGAGGAATGAACAGGAGTGCCACAGCATGCCACCTCAAAGTTGGAAGCAGATGGCTAGCTGCTAGTATTTCAGTTAGGTGGCTAATACAGTATTTCAGTGTTTCTAGGTTTTCATATTTCAGATAAGGGAGGCTCAAGCTGTACTGCACAAATTGGAGGAAGAAGGAGAAATAAGAAAGAAAAAATGGCATTAAGATTTGCAAAACTTTTGCCTGACATTCTGCACAAGTGTGTAATCTGCAGAAAAAAACAACAACAACAACAACAGAGACAGGATCTGACCTGAATCTGTAATTTTTGCTAAACGCCTCCAAAACCATTAAATTGTTCTTTTTCCATAACCCATTTTACTTGTTGCCTAAAAACTTGTAACTCACAAGAGCTGTGCTTGTTTTGCAGCTACTATACTAAAGAAACCATTGATCACAGGTGTGTGTACTATATATAAAATCATCAGACTGGAAGGCTTAACAGTTACACACACTCACACTTAAACAATTAGTCACATTTACAGAGCAAGCAATATACTTCAAATATTTACTGCTTTTTCATTTGTTTTGGAAACAAAAGCCAAAGGCAACACAAATCAAAGAGAGTAACAATATATGGTAATACTATCTTAACATTTGGTAATAACTATAGGTTACACTCACCCATTCAATAAAAAATAAATTATTGAGTATTTAAACTTAGTGCATCCAATGAGACAGTGGAATGTTCTAAATCTCTCAACCCATGCCCCGCAATACTGCTGATAATCAAGACCAGCCATTTAAACTATGTTTTCAACACAAATACCTAACTTAAGTTTGACACAAGTGCAAAACAAGTGCATATCGTATGCTTCGAAATACTTTAAGATACAAAACAACAAGTTCAGAATATCTGTGAGACAGCACTCAATATATGTGCAAATCTGCCCTGAATGGGGAAAAAAAGGAAGAAAATGAGTAGCTTTGGCACAGCTACTAGCTTATATTGGCATTTTATTTTCTTTTAATTGAAAATAGAAATGAAGTAGATAAAAATAAACTTTATGGCTTAACAGCCGATTTTTTCCACTAAAGAAACTAATATATGCCATTGGATTTTACAACAGAATATTAAGCATGTTATCCTATGAAGTTGTTCTAGAATTTGTTGCACGAAGCGCTAGGCTTGCAACTGATCTCATTGCACATGTTGAAACTTTGTGACAAATCCCAGCATTAGAAATGTAGTTGGAAGCCAAAAGATACAGTCGTTCAGCACCAAATGTGTTGAAATGCCCTGGAAGGACTTTCTCCACAAGGCCCCTATTCACTAATTCTATCAGTCGCTGGCAGGTTGTAACGTAGTCACTTATCCTGCTGTAAGGAAGCCAGTCAATCATTGAGCCATCATATACAACATCTCCACTGAACAGTATCTTCCGTTCTCTGTCATGTAAACAAATGCTTCCTCTTGAGTGCCCAGGCATGTGCATGACAGTGAGTTGTCTATCACCAAGGCTGATCACATCCCCTAGAAACAAACATAAACAAAACAGTATGATAAAACTGAATGTTGAAGTGAACGCCACATAGCATTTGCCCCATTGCTTTCGCCTTATGGTTTTATGACAAACGCCTTCATTAGAAACATACCTGGAAGTTGAAAAGGCTCTCTTTCTGTATGACCGGCACAATCCCAATATCTCACTAAATAAATTTTGCAGATGAATATCCACACAAAAATTACTGCATCATACCTAAGATGAGTACACATTTTTAAATTGGTTCAGTATTGAGTGAAGGAAGAGAAGAGTATCTTCATAGATATGAACTATTCATTTGTTAGCCTTTTTCCCATCCACTTCAGTCAAGTAAATAACCTGTCATGTACAGGATAACCCTAGTCCCAGAAATTAGGCTTAGAAGTTTGCAGAAGCTTTATTCAGGAACAGCTAAGTAACAGCAGCACATTCTAGCCATTGCCAAGACTAAAGAACTATAGAATTTACAGTGCCTTAAAAAAGCAGTAAAATTACAAATTTGCACACTCAAGTATTCTATTTGACAACTAATTAAAACAACTCTTTTCCCATGCTTACATCCTGCCAAAAGCATGACCTTGTATCTGAATTTGTTCTCTCTCAAAATTTGTTAAATTTCCTTCACTCCCAACATAGTTTTCTCATTCAATTCCATCATCCTCTTCCAGCCCATTGTTCAAACCACTACATGGCATGGCATTACATGACATTACACATCAAAGCGCTACATGGCATGACATTACATGGCATTAAACTTCGAAGTACTACCTGGCATTAAAATACATGACAAGGAGAACAAAAACTGACCTAACCATATGGAACAGGCAACTGCAGACTATGAGAAGACTCACAACAAAATCCTACTTAGGACTGAGCTCTACTGAGTTCAGTATCATGTGTACCTGTTTATATGTACTTAAAAGCCCACTTACCACACTCCACCTACCATAAAGGACAGAAGCATTGCAGAACTTTCATATTGCCTTTCGACATGAAATTACTTTGCCACATCAGACAGCCACTGCAAATTACGCACTAAATGATGAGCCACTATTAATCACCAAACTCTTAACTGTTAAACCTAGCACAAGATGATTTTCTTCAGAGAATAACATGTCAAAAACTGACGTGGAGATCTCACCCAGACCAACTAAAAAACTGAAGGGATATATACAGAAATATCCTATCCCTTCCTGCTCTATACAAAACTACATGGGGTACTCATGCTGGAGGTTTGGTATCTTATCTTTTTCTCAGAAGGGTGAGACTTGTTCCTTTTGCAATAATATTTTTCTAAGTGGAGGTATGTAAATGACCAAGGTCTTTAAGGAAAAGAATTTGGACTAATACCTTATCCATAAAGTATTAGTACTGAGGAGCGACTATTAATACAGCAGAGGCCATACATTATTTCGGATGATAAAATCCAAAGGATAACTCTGAAATAGTCATTCTGAACTGGGTGATGTTAAAATGTCCTGTTAACTTGGGACTGCAGAGGTGAAGAGAGGCACAGTCTGACCTCTGCTAGCCAACAGATGAAGGGGCCATGGGATACTGCAACTGTTACTCTAATTCAGAAGACCATCGTATCAAGAAACACACCATCCACTGGCCCCAGAAGAAGGACTAGCTGCAAGGAGCATCCTTCTCCACTCCCTGCCAGAAAGAATATTTGGTGTCAACTGCTCATTACCCTGGGATTGTACAGCGAACAAATGGCATTGTTCTGGACTCCACTGTGGTTCAGGAAACTGAGGGAAATTGCAATTGTCCTGAGGAAGTCCGTCATGGGAAAAAGGAGAGACCAACCTAGGCCGATCCAATAGCTGTTAAGGTTGCTCCATTTCCCACCGTCTTCTTCAGTCCACATGCCTTTTTTCCATTTTAATAACTACAGTACACAGAAAACTTCGTATGCAACCATGTAAGGCCCTCTCTCTTCACACACTCAGTTACAGGGAGACTTCATGGGCACTTCATTTCAGCAACAAATTAAAAGTGGCTTTATATTAAAGCCTTTGAGGTCTAATGATTTTATCTAATTCTGTATGTGCATACACTGTTTAACTTGTTTCAAGTTGTTCATTTAATATGTTTTAGAGTATAAATTTTATTACAGTCCTTCCTCCACATTCGTTGAGGGTTTGAGGCACAGAACCCTCATGAAAGCGGAATAACTCCCCCATTTGCTCCCCTTCGCGTTCCCAGCCGGGGCTCCCCAACTTCCCAATCCCATGCAAAATAGAAGGGAACGGGGGAAGGTTCCCAAGAGACTTCCTTTTGTTTTCTGGAGTTCCCCCCGCTTTCCATGCATTTTGCCCCAGCATGGAGAAAATGGATGAGAAGGAGAGGGGGAAACTCCAGAAAGGAAAGAAAGGCTTCTGGGAACCCCACTCCCTTCCCTTCTGTTTTGCCTCAATGCAAGATCACTACACTGGGTCAAAATGCATGGGAAGGGGAGGAGGAAGCATTCACACTTATGAATAATCAGATTCATGAATGTCAAATCTGCGAATGTGGGGGGTGGACTGTTTTTTACCCTTTCAATAGTCTTAAATTATTTGCATTGATTTAATTGTATGATGTCCTAAAATCCCTGGATATAGAATGGAATATAATTTTTTAATAAAATAAATAAACAAATTAGCATCACCATCAGGAGAGCCAGTATAAGTAAGACCAAAGTGATGCCACACTGATGTCATTGAAAAATGTCAGCTCAGGACTGCAGTAATACAAAAGGCAAGCTGGACGTCAGAAAGAATAATGAAAAATAAAAACAGCAAGTAGCATAATCTTGTTATTGAATTAAATATTGCACTGGAGACTGGACCATTGTATCTCCAGACAGGATCTCACCCTGCTGGAGATGATTAAAAAGGAGATGTAATAACCATATAAGCATAGGATAATGGCCTTTTTTTTCTTGCAAAGCAAAAACAAGAAAAAAAGATGAGGAAGGAAGGACATGTAGTTACCTTAAAATAATTAAATTGCACAGGTCACTGCAAAGGCTACTAGCTCAGATCAGAAAAATAATTCTTATGCAGCAGCTGCTACCATATTCAAATTCTACATATACTGGCAAATATAATACAAATGCAAAATAAGTGCTGCTTTTCCACTTCAAATTACCACTGTATTTTTTCCCCCACATCTTTGTATGTAATGGGAAGCCAAACATACAAATGCTAAATAAAAACTAAGGGCAAAACAAGACAGTATTTAGAATGCTTATTTTCATTTAAGGCACAAAATTTTAGAAAATTCAATCAAAATTCACTTTGGTGGTGATAAAATGGGATGGCTATGGATGCAGAGGTGGGGAGTTTAACCCTTTCCTTCCTGGCTATCATCCTGAGGAAAATCCTTCCTCTGAAGCCAGGTTTGGTGGAGGAGTGGAAGGACACACAAATTTCAGCAGAGTAGTGCTTGAACATTATGCTTCATGTCTGTGGATCAACAAAAGTTAGATCATTGTTTTAAAAGGGGGAGGAGGGAGTGGGAGGGGAAGGAGACAGAGGCACAATTCTAGCACTATGATTTCACTTTAACTGCCATAGTTCCATTCTACAAATCCTGGAATTTGCAGTTTATGGAGGAGTATTTAGAACTCTCAGCTCTAGTGGCTCACCAACTACAAACCCAGGACTCCATAGCACATTGCTAGAACAGTTAAACTCGAATCACAGTGCTAGAATTGTGTATTATGAATAGCCCAAGTAAAAATTTAAAAAGCCAGAAGATGGTAAGTGGAGAATGTAAACAAAATCCAGCTAATGAAGCTATAAAGCAACTCTAGTATCTTCCAGTGATTGCATTAACCAACAGCAGTTTGCAACTATATTATAAAGAAAGTGGATTCATAAAAAATCAAATACAAGCATACCTCACTTAACAAAGCCTGTAACAAAAAAGCTCCTTTTTACAGAGTCTTTTTATGCCTGCCCTGTCCCCTCTTTTTCTCATCTTCTGTCTAGCTTGAAGATTTTTAGCAGCATCAGCTTTGAGAGGATAGCAAGGAGAGCTGGAGACTTTCACTGTCACATCACAGCAGTACGTTTGCAGCCTGGGCTAGAAAAGAATGGTATTCTACCTTAGCCTAGCCTACTGCAGCTGTGTGCAACTGCCTACAACAGTCAAGGCAAACAGCAGTTGCCTCCAGAATCCCTTACTGAGCATGCATGAACAACAAAACAGAGAAAAAAGGACAGAATAGATTAGCCTGGGCCTAAATACCCTAAAGACACCAAATCCTGTCTGATCTTGGAAGTTAAACAAGGTCAGTCTTGGTCAATAGTTGGATGGGAGACCGCCAACAAATACCTGGTGCTGTAGGCTATATTTCAGAGGAAGAAACTAGCAAAACCACCTCTGAGTATTCCTTCCCCAAGAAAACCCTATGAAATTCATAGGGTCACCAGAAGTCAACAGGCAACTGGAAAACATATCCACACCCATGTAAAGATTAGCCTGCCTTACAAACAGTAAAAAAGGAAGTTTTAAACAGAATCTTTTAAAAAGCACAGAGCTCTAGGTTTGCCCACCAAAGTGAAAATCTTATGAAAGGTAAAGATCAGTGAAAGAGTCATCCCTGGATGCGTTTTGGAAGAAATCTTCAAGTGGTGTCTAGGAAGTTCCGATGTTTTTGTTTACTTACAGAAGGTTTACTTGACCTGTTTGTTTCATTTCACACGTGCATATAGTTAATTCTAAATAAAAAGTTTGCAGAGACATGTTGAACTGCTCTTCATCTTTGTGTCAACAGAACCTATCCTTATCCCTTCCATACTCTTTCTGCCTCTGGTACCAAATGTTCTGTTAAAGAAGTAATTAATACCCAGCAACACATCTGCTTTGTTAACTGAGGTACAACTGTAGAGTTCAATTTTGGCAACAGCCATCTATTAAGGAAATTATAGCATAGAAAAACAAACCAGCCTGCATTAAAATACGAAAGGAACCTGAAGCACATAGATCCAACTTTCCAGTAATACAACAATCAGACTTTTACAGCGAAGACAATATTGTTTTTTTCTCAACAATTAAATAATCTATTAGATTTCTTTATATTCATCTCTTTCCACAGTGCTAGCACAGTGCCTAAAAAGTAATTGTTACAGGATGAATTAAAAGGATAGGCGTTAAAAGAAAAAAAGGCATAAAGCAGGATTTGTGCAACTGTTCACAAATCCAATTAATTTCAGATCAGCTTAACTCTGCAAATCTAGGCAATCAAGAAATCTGAGGCAATAAATCTCACAGTGACTAAATACTCATTCTTAAAAACAGAGACTCTGACTTTCAATGAAATACAGCTACACATACCAGCTACCTGAGCTTAATATTACAACCCTTCTGACAGCTATTTGGTCTGGATCATCTCCACTATCATATATTTTGCTCCAAAGGCAGACCTGCAAACTCACAAGTGTTTTCATGAGGTTGTGCTTTTCAACAACTTCATATATTAAGAAAATATACTCTGTACAACTTAAGCTAATTATGAGCAACCTCACCTTCATTTTAAATTCTTCAATAATTTTATTTTATGGCTTTGTATTTCTTCCACTTTTCCTGTTTTTCAGTATTTCCAGCTTAGTCTCTGTGATTAACAATGAAATATCGATGTGACGTTACATTTGAGCCTACTGTGTATGGAGAGATACAAGCAGAAATACCTGCTAATAAATCTGAGTAAGATTTATCAAGCTACTTTCTTAACAGAACAATCAAAATCTTTTACAGAAACTTTTAGATACAGCCCTATATGAATAGCCCTATATGAAAAAAACTGACAAATAGCCTGAGTAAATCAAGTTAGTGTTTTTTTTATGGGGGGTATTTTATATACATCCCTCAGCTCATAAGCCATGATTTATGAAACTGGAAATGAGCGTTTGGCTACACAATCCTCTCCTCCACATCTCTCCTTCTTCCCTTGAGCAACTGCTTGTGCGAGGATCCTGGCTGGTATTTGAACCAGAATTCCCCTCTGCGTCCAAAATGGTAAAATCTAGTAAGACATAAGTTAACTAGTTGAATTAATAAGCCTACGTCTGTTTTGATCCTGGTTTAATGTTATGTTTAATTACCCAACCGCAAACCAGAGCTCCCTGTTTTTGATGCAAGGTGAAACTTGATATGAAGAATGGGAAAATATGCAGCATTCAGATCTTTGTTCACAGTTTCAAACTGATCATTTATGAACACGGGCATGAGCATCTGTGCTTCAACTAAGAAGTCAAAACAGTAATATTTACTCAGGGGTAATTCCCATTAATTTCTGTGGTATTTACTTCAAAGTGTGCCCACCAAGAATTGAAGACTCAGGTGAGATGAACTCATCCTCCTAGGTGATACAATGGTGACATCAAACCAATCTTGCAAAAAGCTTTGGAAAAGCTTCACATTAAGAGAAATTCTGTCCTCGTCTGCAAATGTGAATACTTGGGCTTATGATCTCCTACCTCCCTCTGAAATCTTAATCAAATGTTCTTCTCTCTTTATGCGCTCTTCCTGGAAGCAAAGCAGCAAAGTGGCAACTGATGCCATTCCTGGCAGGCTTCTCACCTCTGGGAATGGCACCTCATCACAGGAGGAGGGGAAAACCCTCAGAATCCTATTTTAGTTAGCCAGATTGGAAAAATATTACAATTTTGATCAATTCATTCCTCTTTAAGGATCCTGAAGTGGAAAAATCAGGAATTAATAGATAAAGAAAATTTATGCCTGGTAATCAATACCTTGTTTTAATACTCCTTCAAACATAATCTGTCTTACATTTAATATTTAATTACAGTCAACAGATCTGTTAATGTCACATAGCCTACACCTCAATGCCTGACAGACTAATGTTGTCAAAGCCCTATACAGGCATTTGTCTCCACAGATGAAGGTGTAAACTGAGTACGGGCTCATGGGTGTACACATAAGCTTTGCCTGCTAATGTCTCCAGCTATATGCAGTACCATAAAGGCCTCTGGAGGTTCAGCACAAAGATATGAAAAAGGAATTCCCAGGACTGATCAGCAGGACATGTTTAAAAGGTTCTGTGCAACTAAGAAGTCTGCCTTGTGTATTAATCAAATAATTAATTTATATGATCTGAGGAGAAACCAGAGTTTGTATATGTACTAATTAATCTAATTAGTTACTACTAGATCCTATGATCCATCAGCAAAATCTAAGAGAATATGAGTGTTTCAGGCAGACAAATACAGTAAAAATTAAGCAGCAAAGGTGCTCAGCCTAGAATCACAGGCTCTTTCAACCCACATCTCATTCTCTCCAAGCACAACTTGTCAGCAACTTAATTTGGGGGAAGGAGTAGGTTTTTTAGTTGTTGTTGCTGTTAGATAATTGGGAGTCAGAAAATCGTGAACTCCTGGCAATCATCCAAAAATCCACTTACAGATTCTAATCAATGTTCTGTTCAGTCCTAGTAAAGAAGCAAGCACGAACAAGGTAAGGACTACCTAAAATGCAGTGATGGGCAATGCCTAGGTACCATGTTGGTCCTAACAAACAAGGGTCATGTTTTGCTGCCACTGAATTTGACATGGCAACAGAGGGAAAAGTGGTGAAGTATCAGTGAGAGTACCATTTCTCCCTTTAAAAGAAGGAGCATATCAGGATTAGGTCTTCTGGGAGGCTTTCAGGAAGAACACATCCAGTTGTAAACAAGATATGGAGGAGATGCACATATTGTTTTAAAACAGAAAAACATATTTAAGGAATAATACATTCTTTTTTTTTCTCTGTAGAGAGGGAGATTTCTCTGGGGGCACCAAACATGGACAGCAGAACATGAAGCCTTTTTGTTATTCATTCCTGTTCAACTGAAATACTATTCCAGAATTGGGGAGCCATAATAAAAGAGTTTAACCCATTTATACCTCATGCCAATGGCTTTCTGGAGAAGGGATTCAAAGTCTGAGCAACATTTTCAGCAAACTCACCGGGCAGCAGCCTGTCTTGATGTTACTATCATTGTTATTAATACTGTTAGCAGTATTTATTTAATGCCCCTAATAAACATGGCACTTTATGGAGTAGGAAAGAACAGGTCCCTGCTTCAAGTAGCTTACAATCTAGAATCTGACAGGAGGGAAGCAACAAAGGAAAAGCAAGGAGACGGACATAGCTGTAAAGAGGAAAACTCACATCTGTAATTGGTAGCTGTTTCTTTAAAATATGTACACCCTTGAAATAATATCTTTTATGCCAACGAAGCACATAGGAATCATGAAGGATAAAGTTTCATGTTCCCATGCTTAGAAGCTAGAGGACAAGAATTTGCATAAAACTGAGAGGAGTCAACTTGGTGCTTTTGAATTTCAACTCTTACTACAAGTTCCAAAGTTTCTTACTCTTGGGTGAGGGGAACTGTGTAGCCAAAAGCTCTGCTTGTTTCCTTCTGATTTGATTAAACAAAAGAAAGAAAGAAAGAAAGAAAGAAAGAAAGAAAGAAAGAAAGAAAGAAAGAATAGACAATCCAAACCATACGCACTTCTAAAATAACAGGTGTTAAAAACAGGTGTCAAAAAACCAGATGGAAAAGGTACAGAAAAGGTGATTTGACTGATTGTCACTAAGAAGTTCCATCCCAATTTTATGAACTAGATACTAACACAGGTAAGAAACAGCAACAACCAATCTGATTTAAGAGAACAAGTTAAAATGACAATATAACTGGAAGTGTGGTTACATATGAAACACCAAGTTGATTTTGCTTGCAATCTTAAAAAGACAGTAGGACTTATATCTGAGTAAATGTGGTTAGGACTATATTATTGAAATATTAACAGCTAATATTATTTTTATGGTTTTTGAAGGATTTATCTTTTTGTATGTATTTTCTCTAGCCAAGTTTCAAAATAATAATTTAAATAACCAAATATTAGAATTGATTGGTACATGCCAACTGAGAGTAAATGTGCCTTAAAGGTAAGGCTGACCTTTTGCTTTGAAACAGCATGCCATATCCCACTATGCTATAACCAGAGCATATGACAATGACTATATATAGTACTTGGTGGCTAAGGCTGAATTGTCAAAAGACATTACATAACAATACCTCCAGGCAAATGGAGTTGAACCTTTTTTAAATGAATTGTTTGCTATGTATTCCCTTGCTTCCAGTGACAGAGATGCCTTGCAGAAATGTACAGTAATGCCAAACCTTCCTTAGACATATACTGCATGTTGCATTTCCCCGCTAAGAGTTCATCTCCTGTAATCCATTCTTCAGGAGCTGACAGAGATGCCCCCAACCAGTTTTGCATTGGCTGAAATGCATCATGCCTATGTCTCTAAGCTAAGCCTTCAACATATCCACAGTCAGATTGGACACATGGTGCATGGATTTTGGTACCATGTCCACCCTTCCCTGTCTACTCCTTCCTTCCCCATCAACATTCCCCTGCACCACTCCCACCATCCTATCTGGATGTTTCCTAAAAACTCTCCAAGCCTTGTAGGAAAATTGATATTTTGCAGAAATCTAAATCCTCAGACCCTGGAAAACTGCTCCACCCCTGCCTATAACTCGAGGAGACCTGAAGGAACCTCATTGATTCTGTCCTCGTACAAGGAACTTCACTGATTCTGTTCTCTTTTCCTATCACAGACAGCCAGGACATTCAAACTCCCCTTCTGATGCCACCTTCTCTTCACAGTAGAGCAACAACATCCTTCTCCACACCAACATAAAGGCTTTGAATTTATACATCTTGTAGCCATAAAATATCGGAGCTCACACAGGCATCCCCCATTCTCACTAGCTATTTATGAAGCGGCTACATTAAGATTACCTATATTAACTGCACTGGATTCTATTTGATCCTATTAAGCATTAGTACAGGTAAAACATACTGATAGGTGTGAAATGCCTATCTTTGGACAAGTTAATCATGATATATGGTGAATTATGAATTAGTGAATTATGAGAAAGTTTTGTAATGAGAATCTGGTATCCCACTGTTTCCCTTCCATGCCATTAATCTTTGCTGGAACAGATTAAGAGTGAGATCTGAGTTACTGGCCATTTCCACACTAGACTGTCATAGTGTTATTATTCCACTTTCAACTTCCTATGGAATCCTGGGGTTAGCCGTTGAGAGAGGGGCATTTAAAGTTCTCAGCCAGAGAGTTCTTTGGGATCCCACAGGCTGTTGAAAGTGGAGTAATAGCGCTGTAACAGTGTGGTGCGGAAACGGCCCCCGTCTCAGGAAAATCACTCTGCGCATGGCCAGGGGCTCTCTCGAGCCCTGCTTCAACACGTCGCAGCGCCAAGGCCGGCCATTCTGGGCGAGGGCGCGTCCCCAGAGAAGAGCTCGGGGAACCACCTGGGGGCTGGGGGCGCCCCCCCGCTCTGCCTCGCGCCGCCGCCTGCCCGCGCTCACCCTCCTGCAGGACGCGGGTGGGCTGGACGGGCCGCACGCGGAACTGCCGGGCGCTCCAGCCGGGGCCGGGCGGACGCACCACCTCGCTGTCCGAGAGCCACGTGACGGTTTCGTAGTTGTCGCCGCGGCGCAGGGCCCCGGCTTCGGCGCTGTGCACGGCCACCTCCTCGAACTGGTGGAGCCCGCCCGCGTGGTCGAAGTGCACGTGGGTGGCCACGGCCAGCAGCGGCCGCCTCGCGGGGGCCCCCTCCGCCGACCCCGGCGGCTCCGCTGCCTCCTGGTCCGGGCGAGGGCGCGGCGGCGGCGGCGGCGGCGGCGGGCGGCCCTCCTTGCCCGGCGGGGCGGGCGGCTCGGCGCCCAGGAGGCCCGACAAGCGCAGGTAGTCGGGCAGGCTGCGGAGCCCGAGCCCCGTGTCGATCACCACGTCCCGCTGCGAGCCGCGCACCAGCCAGATGTTGGCCCGGTTGCCGGACTCGTAGAAGCGCTCCTGGATCCAGTAGATGCCGCCGCCCAGCGACTTGTGCGCGAACCACTCCAGCGCCGACATCGCCCCTCCGAGCCCGCACCGCAGCGGCTGGCTGGGCCCCGGCGGCCCTCCCCCGGCCGAGCGGACGACGGCGCCGCAGCCCCAGCGGCCGACGAGCGCGGGCGCGCCCCGAGACCGAGCCGAAGGCGGGACGCGTCGCGGCGGGGAGGAGGGGGAGGAGGAGCCGGAGCCGCGGGAGGAGGCGGCGGCTGGCGGTTGGCGAAGGCAGCGCCGCCGAGCGACGGATCGCCGCCCCGCCCCGCCCCGCCCCGCCCCTGCCCACTGCGGTAGCCCGGCGCGGAACGGGAGGCGGGCCGGCGGGCTCGGCTCGGCTCGGCTCGGCTCCTGGCTGGGAAGGCGGCCGCACGTTGGGGGGCCCCCCGGAGACCGGGGGAAGGGCTTTGGCTTTTTACAGCCAGGCGACGGGGGGCGGGAGCGGAGGGCGCCCCCTGCTTCCTCTTGCAGCCCCGCCGGCCTGGAGGGCGCGGGGCTTCCCCGGAAGAATGGCACTCGCCGCTTCGAGCAGGGGCCGCTTTCGGCGCTGGCTGCGGTCTTCGCCGGCCCCGCACTACACGGTCAGGCCATTTCCGCACTGGTCTTTTATAGCGCTATCATGCCACTTTCAACATCCTATGGAGTCCTGGGGTTTGCAGTTTAGGGAGGGGTATTTAGAATTCTCAACGGAACTACAAACCCCAGAATCCCACAGGGTGTTGATAGTGGAATAATAGCGCTGTGGCCCCGGACGGAATGGCGGCGTGTTTCCTATGACAGGGCGGGCTGGCGATCTTTGGAGCTGGCCGGGTTTCTGGGACTTCGAATGGGCGGATGGGAGGGTCCTCTGGCCGGGCACGATCGGTCCTCCGGGCTTTGAGCAGGTGGGGAAACGCTGCCGAAGGCGGCGCCGCTGTCACCGCGCGCGTGGTTGTAAGAAAACGATCGGAAGAATGTTGTTTGGGCTAGAAAAACCTGGTGGGTTCCGCTTCATGGGCTGAAGGATTTCAGCGACTCCTGTGTTCGTAGAGGTGCATCGGCCTGGTTCGGGTATCCCCACCCCCCACCTTATTATCTAATTTCCCGTGGTCAAAGTGATTCCATCCCGCAGTGCTCAGTGGAGAAGCTCCATGTTTTATATCCACTCCTTTTTAACCGGGAATCTACTCCGCCAGCCACGTGTCGGGAGCCTCTCACAGTTTCAGTTGGTTTTGCTTTCCTTTACCTCTCACTCCTCCTATATGAAATAAGATCAGCAGTGCAGAGTGCGTATTTTTAAGAAATACACACTGGTAGATGTTAATTTTATCTGTTCTTCTGATGCTCTGTGTGTGTGTGTGAGTGATGGTGTGTGTATAATTGAAAAAGCAACTATACATTCAGTACACACACGCACACGCTTCTACCCATCATATGAAGTGTAGTGTGGTGTGCTGGATAAATAATTCATTATTTAAAACCCTGATGCAATACAGTAAGTAAAGCTAATACCCCACAGCTATAACAACAGGGAGCCAATAAACATTTAAGGTGCAAATGCTGACTGAAAAAAAACATTTTACCCTTCTGAAAAAAATACTGTACGTCCATCATACCTCTTTAAGGAAAGTATTCCAAACAGGGAAACAGCACAGAGAATGCTGCCTCTTTAATTATGTAACACAGTGGCGACAGGGAAGGCAAACAGAATAGGGCTTTGGGGAAGATTTCAAGACACATGCTGGCAGTGGCTGATAGAGGCAGAGATGTTCTTTTTTGTTCTGTGTTATTTATTCAATTTGTAGTCCACCTTTCAGTCTTCCCCCCCCCCAAAAAAAAGGCATTCAGGATGGTTAAGTATTTGGCAGCAATGTGCTTTGTGTCTCAAGACACAAGTTTTAATGGTGTGTATCAATAACTTGAAGTTGAGCTGGAAGCCAACAACCAACTAATGCAGCTCTTTTAAGAGTTGAGCTGATGTACCAGCTGAAGCTGGTAAAAGATGTTCAACATTACTGAGGCCATCTGAGCATCTCATGATGCAGTAGGATGCACAAATAGCCCCAAATTCAAACCTGTTCATTTAAGATGAATGCAGCATCTACAGCAGATTGAGCAGCACCAGAATCGGTGCACTACAGAAAATCAGACTCAGTAAATATAATTCCAGTTAGCCATTGCTATCAATAAGCATCTTCCTGAAGGCATGGAGGGCCATCAAGTCCAGCCAAAGGTATGAATATAGCTCTTGTATCCTGTGGGTAGAAATAGCAGCTAGCTACTCCAGCAAGGTACTCCTGATCTTAGACTTTACTGGCAACAAACACCTTGCCAAGTTAGATCCCCTGCAGCATTTTTGTCCTGCATGCCTTATTACATTTGTATGGAGAAAGAGAGCAGCACCTTTCTCCCCAGAAGGAAACCATGCAAAAAGCTCTGGACTTCGGTGTCCATTTCCTTTGTGTAGATTGTTCTGCCCCAGTCAAGACATTTCTGTTCTATGGCCCTGAGACATAATTATAAATGTGTTGGTCTTTGTACATGTATTTGTTAGCAACTGATCAAACCAGCTGAAGCTGGTAAAAGATGTTCAACATTACTGAGGCCATCTGAGCATCTCATGATGCAGTGTTCAGTCTGGTAGGGGGTGTGACACCACTGGCACACAACTCTGTGCGACTCACAGACCAATCTGTCAGGACAAAATATTGCCAGGTTTGAAGGTCCCACATACATACTCCAGGAATGAATAAAAGCTCTTGGAAAGCACCCAAGGTAACATATTGTCCATTCTTTTTCTGCAATATTCATGCTAGAGCAACTGATTAGTACTCGGATTTGGCAAGATTCTCAGTAAGGGTTGATAAACGGAACCTGAATCCTACCACCATGGGGATGTTTTAAGTAAATGGTTCTCTGCTCAAGAGAAATGCTGCTCAATCTGTCTGTTCTTAAGGGCTGGGGCCATTACATTTAGGTCTCTTTGTATGAAGGAGTTTCCAAGTTGCATCAGCTCCTATAGCAAGCGTGGGACTCATGCAGCCCTTCAGTTGTTGTTGCACTGCAGTTAACAACATTCCTCACCATTGGCTATACTGACTAGGGTTGCTGGGAGTTGCAGTCCAACAACACATCTGAAAAACCTCATTATTTCCATACCTTTTCTGTAGAAATCCAGATTTACTCACAACTAAGGCTGGAATGGGTTATTGCTCAGGCTGCCCTTGGGGAATGCCATAGCCTGACACTAGAATAATAGAATCGTAAGGTTGGAAGGGACCAGAAGAAACAACCATTCCAGTGCCTTGCAGGGATACACAGCTGTTGCTCTCCTGAAAGGTGCCCATCCAACCTCTGTTTAAAGACTTCCAAAGAAGAAGAGGTAGTCTATTCCTTTGTCAGACAGTCCTTATAATAAAGAAGGTCTTCGTAATGTTTAAGCGGAATTTGTTTTCTTGTCCCCAGTTCCTCAGATAACTTTGCTTCATATAGCTTTATATGGTTTACCATAGCTATTAAAGAGTAGGGGTGATATAATGGAAACCATAGGAACCCATTATCTAATGTCATAGGGTTAAGCAGGAATCACTGTGTCACCTTCTGTAAATGCCTTGAATATTTCCTTGAGAGCAAGCCTTACTGAGCACAGTGGAACTTCTGAAGAAAAATGCATAGGTCTGTGTACTAGTCCACCAAATATTTTTTATCAGGAGCTTGTCAGTTCCAAATAAGTTCAAGTAGGATTTAAAACACTTCAAAGCGTGTCCATCATGCTGTTAAGAGTATCAAGTTTCAAGCCTTTCAGAATTACTTCTTTGAGCATTGTGAACATCAAGACGTAATATGAAGACTGAACAAATACGATAATGCAATTGTTTCCTTGACCCTTTTAATCCTTTGCTAATAAATCTTATAGTAATGTGCTCAATGGTACCTCTGCAGTCACAATGTTGCAATACATGATATTGAAATTCTAATCCTAATAAATAAATACCGAACCAAGGGAGCAGCCTGAACCTGGGCTGAGAAATTTAAGATGTGGGGTAGAGGTATTGATTGATTAGCCCATTTATCCTAATCAGTGTCATTCAAAATTTTCAATCGAGGTAATTTGTAAGATCTGAAACACTGCAAAATTTGAGTATTTTCAATACTTGTTTAAACATACCCAGAGCAATAGACTATGTTGCCATTTAGGAGAAGGATCTTGATCCCAGATTTACAGATCTATCCTAAACACGGTCATTTGGACGGCATTTCAGTAGCAGCCACTTTCCAGTCATCCACCTTTGAATCCTTTCCTCAATCCTCAGCATGTAATGTGGTTCTGTTGATAAACTCAGCAATGATGGCTGGTAGTTTCCACGTCAGTGAGACAGTAACTCTGCCCCAGTATTAGCACAAGCTCTACAGGAACTATCCCAGGTGCTGAACTTATTTTGGAGTTAGGGTACAACACCTTGGATAATTCCTTTAAAGTTCAGACTGAAGCCCAGAGGAGGTTCATAACCCTTTGACATGGAAGCCAACAGCCACTTAGAGAACTTAGAGAAATTTTCTAAAGCTACCCTAGTCTCCAAGAACATGTGAGAGTTTTCACCCCCCCTTGAGATAATGTGATGGCTTTGTGCAATGGTGTACATTAAAACTCAGAGGATATTGCATATTGTCAGAATCAAAGGGATTGCTAGAATAATATCGAAAGAAACCAGCATGCAAATTCTTGATTTGTAACTGTTCTTGATTTGTTGCTTTCTATTAATACAGCTGCCTTGCTAATTAGCAATAGGGTACATATGTGCTACTCAGAGCAAATTTTTTTGGTCTCTGTGTGCTTTTTTTTTAAAAAAAACAATTTTTCAGTGTGAGTTTATATACACACATACACATACATGCACAGAGAATGAGAGAGCGAGAGCTTTATGCAAGATGCAGCACAAGAGATACTAAATGAAAGCTGGGTGTTTTTTTTTTTTTTCCTAGTTAGTCAAAATGGCGGGGTTAGGTCAAGGAAGAGGGCTTGCTTCTTTGACCTTCAATGTTGAAGCTATTGGTTTTGTTATAGGGGAAGCCCTGCCTGAAGCAGTATGCAAGACTCCTCCATTGTACCCTGTAAATATACACAAAATGGCCAGAGTTCCAGATTAGTTTCACTGGGATGAAGTATTACACTTGTATGGCATATGGAATCAATGGGAAATTACCACGACTATGGGCAATCTTATGTACACATGTATGTATTTGCCTATGAGTCACATATCGACTTAATGGTAACCCCATGCTATTCATAGGCCTTTCTTAGGCAAGGATTACTCACAGGTGATTTGCTGTTGCCTTTCTCTGAAACATAGACCCTTTCCACAGTGCCCTGACAACTTCAGGAAAAGATAGAGTGCAGAAAGGGCCATAGGCTACAGATTGTATGTCTAAGGCCATTTCCTCTGTACACTGTTATAGTGCTGTTATTCCACTTTCAACATCCTGTGGAATTCTGGAGTTTGTAGTTTACTGAGGCCACAGAGCTCTCTGGCTGAGAATTCTCAATGCCCCTCCATAAACTGCAAACTCCAGGATTCCATAGGATGTTGAAAATGAAATAATAGCACTATAACAGTGCAGTGCTGAAATGGCCTATGGAGTAAGTGAAAAAGAAGGAGTTAAAACCCAGCGGAAGGAATGTGTAAGCAAATTGCAAAGCAGAAGTGGGCAGCTGCCATCGGTCCACTTCTCAGACAGACCAAGAGCTTAAAGGTTACATCTTATTTCTTTATTTCTTTTACATTTAGGCCATTTCTTTTACATTTATACCTTGGGTATTGGTTCTTGTTATCACCTTTATGTAGAAGCTGTTTGTAATGATTTCTTGTCTCTGCACTAGGCCCCTTCAAAGTTGCTATTGTTTTTTTAATTGGGACATGGTTTCTGGAGATGGTCCTATAGTTTAAGTGGCACATTTTCTCTTCTTTTTCTTCTCTTCTTCTTCTCTTCTTCTCTTCTCTTCTTTGGATTTTTAATTTGTGTTAAAAACATCGATTTCTAGTGCAAAGCGACCATTTCACTGCTGCAGTAGATTATTATAACTCAAAAATTGAAAGAAAAGAAAAATAAAAGAGGAGAAGAGGAGGGAGCATATTGTTTCTCTGTCTCTTGGAATTAAAAGAAACACATTTGAGGGTGAACATAAAATGTTGCAGCTGATGCTGGAAACTGCCAAAAAGTAGGCCAGGACAACAAAAACATTGTTCAGATATTTTTAAAACCCAAGAACTACTGGAGCAACTGCTTGACACATTTCATCTTCTGGAGGAGTCCATAGTTAAACCACAAATAGATATTTTCTTAAGAAACACTGAGAATTTGAATGCCAGTTGGACATAATATATTAAAGGGGGAAATGGTAATTTCTCCTAAACCGATGGTAAGATTGCAAGTTTTGCCACTATATACCTAAAAGTACCAGATCCTGTCTGATCTTGGAAGCTAAGCAGGGTCAGCCCCGGTTAGTACTTGAATGGGAGATTTCTAATGAATACCAGGTGCTGTAGACTATATTTCAAATAAAGGAACTGCCAAAACCACCTCTTGAGTATTCCTTGCCTTAGAAAATCTTATGAAATTCATAGAGTTGCCATAAATCAACAGGTGACTTGAAGGCACATACACACAATGTCCAGGGGCAGCTGATCATTTCCATTCCAATGGGACTGTAAATAGGTTCCACATCTTGTACAGCTTCTTTAAAGTTCAGACTGAAACCCAAAGCAGATTCATTGTCTCACTGACAGCGGAACTGATGCTACCATATATTTCCTATTTTTCTAATCTTTGACTGCCAGATCTGAGTTGTTCATTCTGTATTTGAAAAATAAAAAAAAGACTATTGGTTTATTTTATGTGGTGAGATCAATCTAAATTTCAACCATATCCACTGATTCGGTCATACAGATGCTTTTTCCAGCCATTCTTTTAATAACCTCAGTTGCATGTTTATTATATTTGAAGTGCTGTCTCTCCCCCTGCCCCAACTCTTGCTTTCAAGCTGGAAGTTCAAAGGATGAGGCATACTTGTTGTTAATGTTTAACAGGAGCTGGAAAAGAAAGGAGATGAAGAAAATCAGATGAGGAGGGAAAACACAAAGAAAAGAACAAAGATGACGGCAAAGAAACAAAAGAGCCAGAGGAATATGATGAAAAAGAACATGAAGAGGCATTGTCTTTCTTACCTAACAGAACACTCTGGAGCAAGGATCAGCAGTGCCCTGAGGTCAGGGAAATGCACATGACCCCCAAATCTGAGAAGGCCATAGTTCCTCCTACTTTCCTCTGCCCCTCTTTTTTTTGTCTTAAGTTTACCAAAAAAGGCCCATTTGGCCCACCAGGAGATAGGGGGTACAATTTCACCAGCTTCCCATTTACATGTTTTAAGTCTCGGATTTCTTTTTCTTCCAAATCAAAGATGTCTTGTTTTCCACACTTTTAAATCAAAGGAAGTATTAATCAACATATATTTTGTTTTTCAAATCATCTGTCCTGAATTTTCAAAATTGCATTGACAATACTCGGAATGGAGATGCTGGAAGTTAAAACTGGTTTTGGTCATTTCTAATATTTTATGGCTGCAGTTTGAAAAGCACTGTATTTGCAAGTAAATTGCACTGAAATCAATACAATTTGATTGGCGAGTAATATATGATTAGAATGGATATATGTCTGTCAAATTTGACTGAAGAATGCTAGAACTGTGTTTTAATGCTGAAGAATCTTTCTTAGATCTCTTAGCATCTTCAAGATATTACTAGATATGAATAGTTTTTAATGGATTAATTGAGTCAGTAGAAGGAAATGATTTGCATTTGTAATTGGCTCACATCCCATCCTTAGGCAGGAAACATCTTTAAAAATTAAATATTCCTACTGATGTTGTCTGATGTTTTCCTTTTTATGTGCTTTCAAACTGGCTCAGTTTCTCAGAAGAACAAATGATGTCCTTTTAATGATGCCACTTTTCAAATGTAAAGTATTGTATTTGCTGCAGGTTAAGAAAAAAAAATCTAGTATTATGACATACTGAGAAAGTACAGAAGTAAAGGCGCAAAATCAGCATCTTTCCCTTTGCTGCATTAACTTTTCCTAGCTGGAAAGAAATATAGTAGTCATCTCTCCACTATGAACCAAGACCGACTTACAGTCTGTTACCCTGTTTACTGGGGGTCCCAAGAGGGACACCTAAATAACCAAACAACAACACACAATTTTGGGGAAAATTAGCTGGAGCACTCACTTAAGCTAGCGAGAGGCAGGGTAACTTAGCAGGATCTTGCAATCCAATGTCTATGGGGTCAGGTCAGCCAAGCAGCCACACCGATGTATAGTAATAAAAACAATGTTTTATTGCAGACAAACAAATATTAAAGACACCACAGTCATGCAGCTAACTAAGAGATTGGAGATTGAGTTTAGGATAGAGATTTTTGGGGGAAATGGGTGATACGACACCTGTCTCGTCATCCTGGACCTTGAGAAGAATACGGGGGTGTGGAGGAGAAACTCAGCTCGATTAGCTGAGGGGACCTCGCCAAATGATGCGGTAGCAAGGCGGGGTAGAACTCTGGAGCGGGCCAAGCGATCTGAGGAATGTCTCGGAATCGAGGGTTTTTATAGGGTGAATTGGGACTGCAGGCCGTGCCTCACTCGGGGACAACAATGTGTTTTGGGTGCGAGACAATGTCTTGGAAAGGTCACAACTTTGCATGATTGAGTCAAAGCCGAATTAACAATGGTGTAGCCAGTATGCAAATGTGCGGCGCTCACCAGTGGACAGCACAACCTTTGTCCCGTAGCCTGCTTGGGGCAGGAAGCCTTTGTTAGTATCACGCATATTTAATGAGGTGTTTGCCGGAGAGGTCCCTGAGGCGACGAACCGGCTATGTCTGGCCTGCCTAGGTAGAGAAAGGAATGTCCAGCAATTATCGGCCATGCCTGTTGGCGTGCTTGTTCGGTGGCCTCGCAATCACGCGGAGCGGGGTGGCAGGGGAAAGCCGAATGGTTTGATATCAAAAACGATATCGGGTGCTATCTCCAGTTAGGCCTAGGCTGCAGTAACATGTCTTTAGTTTGTGTCTAATTAGCAATTTCCAATCATGCCTTGGTTTCCTTAGCAGAAAAGGAAGGGCGTAGTCCTCTCCACTGCAGCCTGTCCATATATCATCAAAGATTGGGGAAATCCACTTATACAATACTGGATTTTACATCTTCTTAATCAACATATCAATGAAATATAAATTAATAATTAAATATAAGGCCAAATAGTTACAGAACTGACCTCTGCCTTTCATCTGAAAACTTTTAAGAGGACAGAGGATGTTTCCAGCACCTCATTTCTGAATATGGAAACAATATAATCAGTTGTCTATCAAGCACAGACTTTCATCCCTGATCTTTAATTGTGGAAAACAGGCTCTACTTCCATAGATGCAATATCAATCAGTGTGAGTCCCAACAGTCACTTCTTTAGGCTTTGATTTGGGGAAGTAGTTCTTCAGTAAGTTTTTCTTGAAGGAAGAAATGAATAATTTTTGCAATTTATTCTCATTGCCAGAAAGTCTGTTTTCAAAGCCTGCTCACAATTTGGGATTTATTCTGTGCAAAATTTCTATGTAGCTATTTTGTACGGAAAACAGAATTTGTCTGCCTAGAAAACAATACTTCTATGTTTTTAGGTATAGGAAAAGATGTTTTCTACACAGAAGGTGTTGTTTTCTATGCAAACCAACCACATACGAATTTTGCAGAGAATAAACCTCCAATTACGGCATTTTCTGTATAGAAAATAATACTTCTACGTACAATAGAAATGTTATTTTCTGCACACAAAATGCTGTTTCCATGCTTTACAGAAGGGTGGGCAACTGTTGACCAAAGTAGCCAATTGTGAGTGAAGGTGGGAGATGAAGTTGAAAAACATCTAGCCATCACAATGGTCCAACCTGCTTAAAGTGAGTACTTGCACTTGTTTTGATGTATGCATCTCAGAAAGCTCTGCCCAAATAATACAGACAAGCTAGATAAATAGGCAACGTTGTCTCCCCTTTCCAAAATTCCTCATAATTTCCATACACTTATGGAAATTTTAGAACCACTGTGCATAGTTACTAAAGAAATTCAATAGTAAAAAAAAACTTTTTGTAAAAAGAGTTGCTGCAGTGTGGAATAATAGGCTCGTGCCTAATCTTACATTATTTTTGTTCTATAAAAGATATTTCTGTCCTGTCCTCTATCATGAAATCTCTGGGTGACATAACACTAAAGCAATATAAACAACTTTTTAAAAATTCCAGATAGAAAATCATTATTTAAATAATATAAAAACAAATTATCAGATTGAAACACAGAGCAAGTAAGCACAACTAAAAACCTGTACTCTACTGAACTAAACTGTACTGTACTGAACTGAACTGTACTGTATAAAAATAGTAAGATTAAGCCCCAAAAGCTTTAATATAAAGCCAGGTTTTAACTTGGCACTTAAAAGATACCAACTTTAATGTCAATTTGGCCTCTAAGGGGAGGGCGTTCCATAAGTGTAGTGCCACAGAAGAGAATACCACTTCCCATGGCTCTATGTGACATATTGTTCTCACCAGGGGGACACAGAGCAAGACCCCAACAGCTCATCCCAGTTCTCAGACAGGTATATATAAGGAGATACATTCTTTTAAGTTTAAAGGTTGTAAGGTAGGTTTAACTGAGAATTACTCAGAATACTTGCGGTGCGAGACAAGACGTGGCTCTGAAACTAAAATCCATGGGAGCTATAAAAAATGAGAAATCCCAATACATCACTCACTGCAGATTTTCCTATCCATATCTGTAAAGACACTGTAATGCCATTCTATACTTTCCTTAATGGCTGAGGATTTGGGGACCAATGAGAAAGTGTGAGTGTATTACCAAACTCCCCATAATCTTGCATGAAAGAAGCATGGAGGATACAAATGAAAAGCCTGGTCCAGAAGCCCCCAAATGATCAGAGGATCTTGTATAAATTGCAAGTTTCATTTTCCTGCTTAAAAATGCCCATCATGAACACAAACAAAGTGAATACGGTGGGCTGCATATTAACAGGCCACATGCACATATAACCTTTCAATGACCTCAGCAAATAATGAGACTGATACTCCAGTTTTTATTAATTCAGTATAGTAGAATGTCAGGACTATCACTATATGTAGGAGAAGCTGCCTTCTGAGTTGTACTAGTAAATATTAACAAACATTCTTCTTTTTACCAGAAACTATAATCAACTATTGAACTATTGTGGAGAGATATGAGTGATTAATATCTTCTAATGAGAATCCAAAGAACCATCCAATTATTTCTATATGATCAAACTTGGGGGAGCTGTTGATCAAAAAAACATGTCATAATTCACTCCTGAAACTTAGGGAAGGGTTCAAAAGCCATTTAATGTCATTTAATGGCATTAGAACAAGCAAGTGGGTATATCCAAACTTTTTGTGTACTTCAGCTACCTCTTTAAATCACAGATGCTTTCAGAGAACACAAAACTTACAACATACAGAGCACACACCACTTTACCACTAACCATTCAAACTATTAATTCATCAGGCTAAACAGAATTACAAATATATATGTTTTATTTGTACATTTGTTTTTGAACTTTTAATTCAAAAAAAGATACTCAGGTCAATAGCATTTTATAAATTATGAAACTTATGAAAGGCTTCATTATCCAAAGGGCATTCATGGCAGTGTTCCTAAGAATAACCAATTAAGCTTTTTTTTATATATGACTCAACATATTAAATACAAATTGACCAATCAATTAAATAACATGATCCAGTATCTTGATTTCTCCCCCTCCGCCCCAAAGGTATCCTGATCTTAAGTATTTTCCTATTTATTTCACAAGAACTTGGTAAAACAAGACTGAAGTGCCACTGAAAGAAATGGGGCTTTTCTAGAAGTGGTTAAGACTGAACAGTTTCATGTGTCAAAATGGCATTAGCACCCAGTACAATTTTTCAATACGAAATCTAATATTCCAAATTTTACATAACTTTAGAGTAGCTTTTTGTACCATTTCCAAACCACAGATTTACCACATGATGAGAATATGCTCAAGTCTGCCACAAAATATTTTGGAAAAGAGCAATACAGACAGCAACAGAATACACCAAGGGACATCTGCTGTTGTTTTCTTAATGTCACAGCAAAATTTACATACATAAAATAGTCCAATAAGACAAACAGGTACTGAGAGTAATAAATCAGTAGAGACCTTTCATTTGATGAATACAATATTCATATTTTCACAAAATATAACAGGTTTGTTGTTAACTCATGAAAATAAGGCACAGCCTTGAGCTGCAATGCAATGCAGCTCAAGTTTGTATTTTTGGTACATAATACTATTCAGCCATTGTAATTATTTTGCTGTCTTGCATAAGTAGCATTTTCAAATACCACAGTTCTGCTATCACTATAAAAACAGAACTACATCTGTGACACACTAGCCACACCAATCCTGGTAACTCAAGGACATTCGTAGTATAGACCCGTAAGGAATTTTCTTGTACCCTGACCTGAAAGCTTGATCTGAAAGGCAGCATTCTGTTCATCACGCCAGCTGTACTACAAAATAGTGTTTAAATGTCTTCAAGTGGCATGTATACAGCATATTTTCCCAACTCTTTTACATTCCTTTATTCAATGTACATTTCTTTTCCTATAGGGTCAAGTAATGTAAATGTGATCACTGGAAGCCCTCCTCCACTTTTCAATATGTGATGGGAATGCACATCATCAAGCTCTTCTAGAGTATTACAATATGTCTATTTTAAAAGTATTATTGACTTTCAATTACAAGAGATCTCAACAGAGCTCTAAAAATGGAAAAACAGGGTCCACCTGATCCACAAACTGCTACTGCTGCAAACACTTCATTCTTATTTCATGCCTATACCTTAGATGTTGCTCTGAACATATATATTTGACTAGAAAGCAACTTCAAATAAGCTTTGAAATAACCATTCTATCAAAAGTAATATGTGCAGATGGCATAGGCAGAATACCATTCAACTATGTATCCAATTCAGGATCATTCTGGGATATTCTGGGAGTTTTAGTTCAAAGAAGTAACTTTTTCCAGGTCCCAGGATTCCAGTTTAATTCTCTTGAGCAGGGAGACTTACTGGTAATTATTATATCCAGCTTCCCAGGAAAGGAACAAAGAAGCCAAGACAAAAATGCCTTTTCAGAAGGGGATACATGCATACCTGCTGAGACCTACAGTTTCCTTTTTCTTCTTCCTTGTTTTTAAAGAAAAGCAGTACAGTTGACACCACTTTTGCCTGAAGAACAGAAGCATTTCAAGAGATGTTTCTAAGACATTTCAGTAAGAGTAAGGATGGTAGAGGGTTTAAATACGTCAGCACACAAAATAGATATAAACGCATTGCTTTTCTTTTGGTCTTTATATAGCTCTAGAAATGTAAGCTGGAATAACATTGTGAATAGCCATGTTGTTCTATGAACAAGACACAGTAAGACTGATCTCTCAAATCCAGAGATGGTTTGGAAGAAGCCTTAGCTTTATTACATTCGGTTGGTTTAAAAGATTCACACTAGTTATAAATAGTTCTGGATACTTCTCAAGGTTTTTCTGTGAAAAAAGAGTACTTTTCTGTTTCTTCCTACTCCTTGCTTTTCATAGCACCTAGCTGATCAACAGTTCTTAAGAACTCAAAGGCTTGCATAATCTTTCGTGACATTTTGGTCTGTAGATTTTGAATTTTCTTTACTCATGAATCAGTATGGCCATCTTTGTTTTCTTAGATATATATATAAACACAGATATTCTCCGCTTTTATTATTTCACTCATCTGCTGAACACTTCACTTTACCATCATGTACACCACGGCATTACATACCACGTAAAAACACTGATCTAGAAAGATACAAAACTAAAAGCATGCAAAAAAACATAAACTTGCACAAGATGAGAGTATACTGCTGCTCAGGAAAAATAAAAAGACAACAGATCTGTGTCTGCAGAAAGTGCATATTAGAATTACTATGTGAAAATATGCTTTACTGAAATCTGTAAAGAACTCCACCTATTTTGTATGCTAATTTGAGAATGCACCATCTCAGCTTCATCTTTTAGTAAGCACTTGCCCAAGAATAGCATAAACATATTCTTTTTGCTAAATTAAAACAATTTAGGAGACAATTATCTGACAACTGCTTCAGCTATCCATGAATATCAAGTGAAACTCAGCATAAAAGAGATGTGTGGATATTTGAGTGGACCAACTTAGTCTGAACTCTGAGTTTTTAAACTTAGTATCAGATTTTGTATGATTTTTAAGAATGCTGAAAAGATAGAGCTAAACTTATATTGTACGTGAGTCTATAAAGTAATAGATCATTACATTTTCCTGAACAGCTTTAGTTCCAGCATCTTAAAATCAAACAGATGTACCATTTCACTGTTCTTAAAGTAATAGAACTGTAGCATAACTTTTTTTAAAAAAACAGTTTCTCTACAGATCAGTAACATGCTGGAGGTTTAGGCCTAAATCCAATTGTGAGTGTCAAATAGAGAAGACTGTTGGAACCAACAGAACTTACATAGATTTTGACTTAGCAAATTCTCATTGGCTCATTGCATCTCTTCTAGTTCCAACTGACAATAATTCAGGTCCTAAAGGCTAAAGTTGCACTATGGTGCACCAGCACCAACATCAAGTCTCAAACAAACTCCTCTGGCTGTACTGGTGTGAGAATTATACATCTCTCCAGATGTTCCTGGACTGCAGCCCCCAGTATCCCTAAGCCCTGACTATACTGCTACTGATGCTGGGACCTGCTGTACAACAATTTCTGTAAAGCCATGCGATTCTTGCTCCTGCCCTCCACACTCCAAGTCAAGTTTCAGCTGAGATTTTATGGCTACAGATAGATCTTAACCACCTCTCTTTCTAAGGATCAACAACAGTCAGTTTTATCAACAAAGCACCTATTTAAAAGGCAGAACAGTTTTCATGGAAGAGAATTATTATGCTTTGGCAAAAATGTGTTCACCTAACAGATTAGCTATACAATTAACTACATGTGTACTGGAGTTCTGATGCCTTATTGTTTTTGAAAGAAAGGGGTAAGTGAGAAAGAGACTCTCTCCTCCCCCTGTTCCAAAATGCACAGGTATGCATGCTCTTACTATTTCACATAGATACACAAAGACACAGCTTTCACAACAATTACAGAAGTGGATGAGGGAAAACTTTGCAACAGAGAAGATACTGAGAAGGTTTAAAGATCCATTTCCCTTTCTCTTGTTTTCCTGATCCAAGCTACTCCCCTCTTAAAATTGTTTAAGAAGAAATAGGGTTTCAACACTGTTGCACATGCTCGCATGCCATGTCCACTTAGTCCCATGAGTCATTGGCCTCAAAGGAGACTATAAAGATCAGCAGTACAGAGCACTGCACATATTCAGCACATCTTGATAAGGCAAATTATTTCTAATCCCTGTACTGTTCTCATGATGGAAGAGAATGGGTTGTCCTCTTAAAATACAGGTTGCTTGAAAATTATCTTTACAATTGCAATTGTATTTACAATTACAATTGAAATCGTAAAGATAATTTTCAGACTCCCTGTACAGAAAGATTAAATACTGCCAATTTCTCAACTGAACATCTGTTTTTCAGCAAACATGATCAAAGGCTTTCTAAAGTTCACACTAAGTTAAGGTGTCTCCATTTAAATTAGTTTCATTCCTACTATCTTAAATCGGAGCATAACAGCTTAGCAGATTTAGACAATGTACATTTAATATCAATATAATGTATTTGTCAACACCACTTATACCAAAAGCTAGCTTCTTCCATACATAGAGCAAGACAGTAGAAGTGTCATCGTACTAAATACCATCACAAGATAGCTACTTCTGAACTGCACATATGGCCCATTATTCTTTTACTCTTCACAGAATACGCTGAACAGATGTTCATACCTTTAGCCTGTAAAAGAAAAACTTCAAATTTCATGAAATGTGCTGATTTATTCCATTTTCTAATGGTTTTGCTTGAGAAGGGGATGTAACTGAAGAATATTCCACTGTAGAGTGGTGACTGACATCCACTTTAACTAAAACCTCATAGTACAAAAGATAAAAAACAGGTGTTATTATGCCTACCACTACCATTATTACTACAGCTGTCCACCATCCTATTCCCCAATCTGCTCCATAATAGGGATCTTTCCGCTTACTGGCTTTACCATCTGGTTCAAAGTTTGATTGCTGGGTGGATAAGGCAGAAACAACTTCATTAAGATTCTCTCTCTTTGTTGCATTACATTTCACTATTTGTTCTATATCACGGTCTACTTCTTTCAAGAAGTTGCCAACAGTCTCAGTGGAGAACGACTCAGCAGGTAGTGATGCATCTGGGAATTCTGCAGAGTATGAAGTAGAAGCCAATCTTGAACCTTGTCTGCTTTTTGGAAAGCAGTGTGTCTCTGTCAAAACACTGAACTTCTTCACTGGAATTTTAATAGCTCTCAGTGCAAAGAAGTCCTGATCTGTAATAAGATTGTTCACCCTTTTGATATCTGCTACCTGAAACATAAAGCATGATGACATGAATTACTTTTTTGGAAAAAAACTAACATTCAATCTGAATTATAACTTTTGGTGATATAAATGTAAATATCTATACTGGCACAAAGTCTGGCTACATGTTACTGCTGTCAACTAGCCAAGTATTTTAGGAATTATAGAAAGGAAGACTTTGGGATGCCAGAAGAACAATCCCAATGCGGGAATTGAGGCAGGCTAGGAGTATTCCCTCATCCTTGACTGCCCGTTAATTTAGCAAGGAGAAACAGTGCTCAGTCAATCAAAGCAGTAAGGAATAACTACTTGCCTAAGGAAAAAAACTGTATTGTCTTACTGGTGACAAAGTTCTATTGTGGGTTTTTTGCTTACTGTGTTGGCCAGAAAAGGGGCAGCCTCAAACTGTAAAAGCTGGTCATTTGCCACATGGGCAGCCAGAATATGTTGTCAGACTCTTAAGAGCGCAAATGGAAACAAAATGTCACATGCATCCAGTCACATTTAAGTGTACTACTGCAAAAGTGTAATTGTGTGGCCTTCCAGGTATTGTAGGACTGCAACTTGCAGCACTCCTAGTTGGCATTGTGAATACAAAGAAATGTTGTGGGCTGCAGTCCAACAACATCTGAAGGGTGGCATGATTCCCACTCCTGCACTACTGGCATGCTAACACTATGCATGTACACAAATGGCCAGTGTACACAGTAAAGTGCACATGAATATGATCTGTAAGTGTTCCATGAACCCAAGTAAGCAATTCATCCATGGACTGTAGTGTAACTGACTTGGTTGTGAATACCTTCATTTCTTTGGACATTGACATTAGAAATAAAATAAAGAACAATAAAAAAATTAGAAAAAAATTAAAAAACTGAACATTACATCAAATACTTGTAAACCACTGCTTCTACTATTCTCTGTTTCTAAAATTTAGAAATCCAAAATAGTAGAAACAGTGGTTTGCAAATACTTTCTACAATTCATTACTCGTAAGAAGCATTTGACTGAGAACTAGCAAGGCACATCTAACAAAAGAAACGTGCACCGGGATCTTAAGAAGTGTATTAGCCGCATCATATGACCTGTTCTTCGAACAACATACAGGTTACCTCCCCAGCTGGTACACTGTGGGAGCACATCTTAACATAACAAGTGACTGCACTCTTGTCTGGAAATGTTGTTTCTGGAAATGTTTCTTTCTTACCTCCTCTTTCAAAGAAAGAGAAAACACTTCCAGGGGTGTAGCCATATTATTTCAATTTAAAGAGAAGTAAATCTTTCTCTCATGTAAATGAGTAAATTCTCTCATGTAAACAGGATGTTTGGGTTGTGTCAGTGTGCTCATGCATGAAACAGGGATAATGACCTTTGCTTGAAAAAACATGCTTGGAGTAGAGAAAAATAGACCTTACCCTTCTCTTTTCACCCAGAAAACAGGCAGCATCAAGGCAATATTGCTTTTTGGTTATCAAGCAATTTAATCATGTAAGGGGCAAGCAGGATTGGTCTTCCACATTGGTGAGTTAGGCAGGGGATCTGATTTTGTTCCATTTTCTAATTGCAGTAAAGTAGGACAAAATACATCAACCAACCAGTAATCAGTCTCTTAACCCCTATGTGCCAAACTTGTTCAAGTTGTCCCCAAGTTGTTCGCACTATTTACAATAAAAATAAATGAGTGCACCGAAGTAGCCAAAGGCTTCAAGATGCAACTTCACACATCCTCCCCTAAATCACTCATTGGCCTTGGGGTTAAAACAGGAGGTGTTCAGTTAGTCTTTTGCACCTGGAAACAAAGGAGTATTTGCTCTGACTGGGGGGAGGGGATGATGGTTGTTTCTTCCACCCTAGTTTGTAAGGATAACTGGTTGGCCCCAAGAGGCGTAGAAGAGGTTTGCCAGGCAGCGTGTCTGTTAGTCATTGTGAACTCAAGGTAGAAGAGGTAGCTACACCCTCACCACTCCAGAGTTGTCCTACTGGATCTCAGGCAAGGTCTGTAAGAATTTGGTTCTTGTGGTTCCTACGAATGAGTCAATTCATCCATACATAACTCCCAGAACATGGATGTATTTACACCAAGTTATTATTTGACCACACATAACAGAAATTACTTTTAATCCTTTCCGCCAATAGATCTTAGACTTTCTGTACCAGTATCATAAAATACGGCTCATTCAAAAGAGAGAAACAAACTAATATGAAAACCTGGGTAAGATCTTTGAAGCAGCTTTACTGTACACTCTCTATTTGGCACAGATTTATGAATTATATCCTAGTTTGGGTAACATATCTTAGTTTGTGTGAAGCAATCCTTCCAAGCTGTTTCTAATAGCACAAATCATTTAGTTGTGTGTGTGTGAGTGAATTTTAACACTGTCTATGTTTACATGTCCCTCCAAATAACCTTAACTGGACAGAATTGCATGCAGACTTACTGAACAACAGTACTGAAGAGCTATGGCATTTAATGTGTCTCCTTCTTGTATATCCTTTGTTAAAAATACAATATCATCCAGTCTCTCTCTTGATGTACTTCTTCGGACTTTCTCCCTTCCTCGGGGTCGCAATTCATATACCTCCGCTTCATCTTCCAGCACATCACTATCAGAACTGATACTATTCCCAAATGAATGCAAATGGCTCTCCACTGTAGGTTGTACCACAGCTGGAAGCTGGAAACTGAAATTTTGGCTCTTTGCTGTCATCCTATCAGGAGAACTCTAGTAAGAGAAATGAGAAGAAAAACAGGACAACCAGTCATAAAGGCATGATTTGAAGTTTAGAACTGATTTTCATACAATACACATGACTAGTAAGATGACAATTTAAGTATTCTTTCAGCTTCCTACTTTACACATATTCCTGTAAACAACTGTTTGACAAACACAAGCTTGTTAGATTTTAACAAGCAAAACAAAATAAATAACAATAATCATTTTAGAGTTACAGCACTTTTTCCTCAGATCCTGGAAACATTGTTTCAGATCACAACTTTCAGAATCCTCCATATAGCTGGAAGATTGAGGAGCTATAGGATTCTGGAAGCTGTAGGTCAAAAAAAGTAACATTTCCAAGCTCCCTCTGTTCTATGCTGTTTTGGAAGTTGGAGATTTCAGCAAAAATTCAAAAGATTTCTGATTAAAGGATTAATGAAGCCTCATAACATTTTCCCAAACCAGAGCCTATTAATGTAAATTAGACTCATATTCAGAGACCCCCTACAAGGATAAGCCACCAACACGTATGCCTGTTTGGTAATAAGCAATTGGCTTAAACTCTTCTAACTATGTAATCCCAGTAAGACTGACTAGGACTTGGACCAGTGACATTTGGGCTCTTGTCCAATTGTTGCCACAAGTTTTGGAGCTTCACCAACATCATGAAAGTGAAGAGAACAGCAAAAAAGACGATCAGCTTACTATTTGGCAAAGCTCCTTTACCTTTAAGAGGAAACTCAGCAGTGAAGCATTTTCTTATCATTGCAATTTGTGTGTGTATGTGTGCACAGCTGTTGAGTATGTTGAAGCTACATATCAAAGGCCAAGAAGATGAGCCTGAAAAAGATCGGGAAGATGTGGCATGCCCTCACCAACAGGTGATTGTTCTCATTTTGTTATTCAGGGAAGCACCAGAGTCTCCAGAGAGGCTACAGAAAAAACCAAGCATGGTAACAGTTTGCAGCTTCTTTTCTACCTTTTTCCTGAGCAATGCTTCTCACCACCAGTCCTCCTGTAATAATTGGGGCATCAAGAGGGCAAACAACAAGCAGATCCACAGGGCCATAACACACAAAAGTCTCCGCTAATTCACCCTCACTGGAGCAGGCACAACAACCCCATGGCATCCCCCAACTTTGACACTACTTGGTCTGAATTCTACCCGCAGTGCTGACCCGGGCAGATCTACTGAATCCACTGTTGCACAGTGATTCAACACACGTCTACCTCCCACTGATTCAATGAGTCTACTAACTTCCATAGTTCAACAGCATTCAAGGCTGAACCCTTCTGGGAGTTGTAACCAGAGCTGTCCTATGAAATCCACTGTTGAGTGATGAACAAAAACAAGCACCTGTGTAAATCCCACTGATCTATCTGGATGTGTAATGAGGAGCTGTGTCTACTCCAGTTGGTCCCTGCATCCTACTGGCAGTGCCACCCAGGGTAGTGAGTCAACACATGTGTAAACCTCACTAATTTTGCAGGTCAAATCCCGCCCGTAGTTCCAAGAGGACTCAAGCCCCTGCCTCCCTGGCCGAGCAGGAGCCTCCTTCTCTGGTTCGCTGAACGCAGCTCTTAATCCAGATTTGTTGGAAGGACAGTTTCCACATTAGACTGCTATAGTGCTATTATTCCACTTTTGGCATCTTATGGACTCCTGGGGTTCGCAGTTTAGGGAGGGGCATCTTTGACCTCAGTAAACTACAAACCTCAAGATTCCATGGGATGTTGAAAGTGGAATAATAGCACTATAACAGTCTAGTGCGGAAATGACCAGAGAAAGCACATAAGCGAGGCGTAAATAAAGAACGGCTGCTTCTCCCAGCCCAGAGCGCTCAGCCACCGCCACCCAAAACGGCCTGAGGCTTCCCGGCGAGCTCTACCTGTCTTTCTCCGGGGCGACGTCATGTCGGAAGGCCTCTTCCGAGAGCACCCTTCCGCCTCTCCCCGCGATGACAGGCCCAGGCCCCGGCCCCGGTTGGAGCGGCGGCGCGGCGCCGGCGCCACGTCT
Source organism: Iguana delicatissima (assembly GCA_948472985.1). Lineage (NCBI taxonomy): Eukaryota > Metazoa > Chordata > Lepidosauria > Squamata > Iguanidae > Iguana > Iguana delicatissima. The sequence goes on along the minus strand of CAOKZL010000495.1, from coordinate 205,167 downwards.
GCAAATTAGCCCCGCCCCCTTCCAGGGCCCTTAAAGGGCCAACGAGAGGCTGGGATGCTTTGCGCAAGCGCACAACGGTTGGCTGATACGAGGGGACGGAGAACGGGGAAGAGCCCCGCTCCTTGCACGGAAAGCGGAGCTCTTGTTGCGCATGCGCGTTGTTCTGTGTTAAGCGTCACGCTGAACTCCCCTTTCAAGGCTGGAGGAGCGGAGCCTGAATGGGTCTCAATGCCTTAATACAAGACGAGAGACTTTCGAGTCTCGTTGCTCTGCTTTCAGGGTTAAGAATAAGAGTAACGTCTCCAGATGCTGGTGGACTGCAACTCTCAGCATTCCTCACCAGTTGCTGCGCTGGCCAGGGCTGATGGCGGTTACAGTCCAACGTCTGGAGGGCCACAGTGGCCATTTCTGCACTACACTGTTCTAGTGCTATTACTCCACTTTCAACATCCTGTGGAAATCTGGGGTTTGCAGTTTACTGAGGCCTCTAAATGCCCCTCCCTGAGCTGCGAACTCCAGGATTCCACAGGATATTGAAAGTGGAATAATAGCACTATAACAGTGTAGTGCAGAAATGGCTAATGTCTATAGCCCTTTGCTGTAGGACACATAAGAACTTGTCTGGATGGTAATTGAGAGTGTAAGCTTAATTATACCTGCTTCTGCATTTTAAGTAGCAGTTTCCATCAGTAATATATTTCATAATGACATCATCAACATCTCCAAATGTGGATTCAGCTGACATCTCCTTTTGTGTCCACGGCTACTTTTGAAATTCATATTTCAAAATGTAAATGTACATACCTCCGAAAGATACCTTTTTAATGCTGTTTTGAAAAAGCACAGTGTCTATTGTTGATGCTATACATAACAAAAGTATAATATATTCAGGTAAGCCGGCGATTTTTGATTTAATATATGTGTGTCTATTGTGTAACATTTGTTCAGAAATTCTACTTTGTTTATAGAAATTTACAGTATCTACCTTTTACAATGAAAAGCATGTGGAAAAAAAAGAGGATTTCCATGTATTGATCCATGGAAGAAGAAGCATAGACTTTCCTTCCTATTAGCAAAAATGTAAACTATCAGGGTGAATTTTAAAATAAAAAAAAATAGACTTTTCCAATATCCACTGTATTTTTTAAATATCAGACTAGTATATGTAATGGAAAAGTTTCCAGTACAGGTATACAACATGTTGTGTGTTGCCTATGTGTATTTTCTAAAGATGGGGTCCGTAGCTTTTATCTTAGAGATTCTCAGAGATTCATGCCCCAAGAAAGACTCAGTACCACTGCTCTAATGGAACAGGTAGCTAGATTTTCTCAGGGTTTCTTCAATCTGCAGATGGCAGACAATCCTATGGGAAATTCTTTCCCTGAGTGTCACCAAGCTCATTTAGTAAGGCAATTCTGAAATAGTTTTTTAAAGAGTAAGCTTTTGAGACAGCAGTGAAAAAAATGGGGCTGTCAGTGGCTAGAAGACAGATGATTCAGCCCTCATTTTTGTTGCTGAAAGATCATTCTATAGCACAAATGAGCACTATGGGTGAATACTGGCAGAAGTGTGGGGACTGTCTCCAGCAATTCCTATTGACAAAGTCAGGTGTTTATCCTGCTGTAAAACATTACAGATGGATCTTTCACAGACCTTTTATTTTAAAATATTGGATAGTACAGCAAGAAAGTCAGGATGAGGGAATTCTAGCATTTTTTTTTCTTCTAGACAGATGCTATACACTATTGGGTCAAATAAGCATTGCTAGAGCAGCACACTTTCTCAAAGAAAATAAAGGAAGGGGGATTTGCAGTGACCCTGCTTCACTCGTTTCTGTAATCATTTGTACCTAGTGACATTTTCCCATCAATATACAAAAGGCTATATTTCCAACTTGATGAACAGGACAGTAGCTGCACAACCTATGAATACTAATAGGGATACAGCTTTTCTCCTTCCCTATGTAAATTACTTCACTTATAGTGCATATTAAATAAGTTAGCAAGGTCAGTATTAATCACTGCATGACACCTGTATGTGCAACTACAGGAATTTGTTTGGCTTACTTGCCCTCCATCATCATATATCTGCCTGGGCTTGAAAACAGGTTTAAAAAGCAAGAGACACATTAGACAATGCTAGTAGTATCTTCAAGGAAGAAAGAGTTAACTAATGGAAACTGAAGGAAAAGTTGCCTTATAACAGCAGTTTTAAGGGGAAATGCAGCTCAATCATGTAGGTTGCAAATTTAGACCTTAATTCAGCTGATAAAATATCTCAAAATAGTTTGGTCATCTTTATCTGTCTTACAAATTGTTTCTAAGAATTGTACTACACATCATCTAGCAATATGCCCTCTTGTTTCATAAGGAATTTGTTCATGAGGATCTGTATATACACAGTCTGAACAAGCATTTTTCATTTCAGAGTTTTAACACTGAAAACTTAGATTTCCATTCTGAGGGTGCATAGATTTACGCAACAAACTCCACTGATACAGTCCAGACTTTAATGAATGAAAACTGGATTTCCTACTTCAGCCTTATGTTATGCTCTTGGAAATGAATCTCAATTTTTTTTTTTTTGCCTTTAATTTTTATAGCTACAAGCCAGACACCATTACCTTCATTTTGGTTTCACCAGAATCAGTGAGATTTACCTCCTGTGCTTGATGGTGACCACTATGTTCAGGATCATTTGTTCACAGCTACCAGCAAATCTTAAATTACTATATCTCAGTCTCAATTTCTGACTTGTAAATGGTTACACACAAAGATGTCATCAAAGATAGCTGTGCACCTACCGTGCTTGAGTGCGTACCAAGAGCTCACTGGGGAAAAAGAAGCCTCCTGGACATGTTACTCCTCTTAATCTTTGCAATCTACTTGTCTGATAGTTTCTTACTCTGAACTAGGTAACAGTGGTGATGAGGACAAGGAGCAGTAGATGCCACTGCTTGCTTGCTGGAAAGGGGGCAGAGGAGATGGAGACAATAATGGCAGTGGGAATGCAGATCCAGCTGTGGTATGGGGTTCATGAAGAGTGGAACTCAGACTTTGCTATTGTGGGCCAAAATATATACTTGAGTATGAACTGGAAATACTATGATGATTTGGGTTTAGTACTGACTGTTAAAAAAGACTGTTAAAAAGCCCTATGTGTTTTGGGTCAAATTTACCTGCAGGATTGCCTCTTCCCATACAATCCACCCCATACACTCAGGTCCTCTGGGGGCCATTGACTTAAACCAGCCAGGACTAGACTGGCAACGGTCATCCAGAGGACTTTCTTGTCAGCCACCCCTAGGCTGTGGAATGACCTGCCAGAAGGGATTCAACAGCAAAATATGTTCACCAATTTTTAAAAAAAGTAGTAAAGACCTATATATTCCAGTAGGCCTACCCAGTCGCTTTTTAACTATGAATTTTAAACTGATGTATTTTAAATGGCTGTATGTGTTTTCAGTGTATTTTAATCTACACTGTGATTTTAATTGTATTTTAATTTATGTTGTGTCCTGCCTCAAGCCTTGGGGAGAGGTGGGTGAGAAATATTATTATTATTATTATTATTATTATTACTACTACTACTACTACTACTATTACTATTATTATTTAATTACTACCAGTGGTAGTGGCGGCAGCAGTATTTGCTACAATTATTTAGCATGGATTTTTGCAAAGTATTAGGTCATTTCAAAACAGATGTGTAAAGTGACATTTATATCAGCTATCAGTTTTGACTGATATTCATACTCATCTAATTTGTTCTAAGTACATTGTGGCAATTGTGGTAATACAGTGTTTTCCTAGAATTCATAATTATAAACATTTCTTGATAGAAGTCAGCATAGTGACATCTCATCATTTTTCATAGATTTGATTCATATGTTACCCTTATCTTAGGGATACAACTGCAAAGCAGCCACCTGAATGAATTATCCTACCAATGTGAATGTACAATATGATATTGTCATTAGCCCAGCTCATATGAACATTTCCCTCACCAGTAGCTCCTCTCCATTAAATAATTTATTTCCTTAAATAATTTTAAACCATGTATCCATCCATCTATCTACCTAGGGTATGTGTAAATGATAGATGCAAGGGGCTTCCAACACAAGTTTTAAAGGCCTTCCCCATGCATTTTAAAACAGATTTGCTCTGCCTCCATTCTTCTACCCTCTTTGTCTTTGTATTGGATTCATCCATTATACAAGACTGGCAGGAAGCTTCAGAAATCCTTAAGTTCTCTTTCACAGAATATCAGGAATGTTAATACCAATACCGTATGACTAGATTCTCCATAAAAGAGAAGCGGTGCTGTAGCTCATTCTATACCAGTAAAGTGTTTACAAGATATTAATATGCTTAACATGGCAAAATGGATTTAATGGGAAGAAGCAAGGAATTTGTTTCATTAGTTTTGTCTGTGCTCTCACATAATAAATCTTAAAAGCTTCAATATTGATTCAATCCAATGAATGGCTGAATCATTCTGGAGGGGCCCTAACAAGTGGACAAATGATACCATGGTTACCCTGTGCTATGCAGTGTGGTCACTGACCATTGTTAGTTTCCACCCTCTGCTATTGAAGAAAAATAACAAACCACAGGGAAGCGCCACACATGGCGCGCACAAACAGGGAACAACTTAAAAGATCAAGATCCAAATAGCCTTATGCAGATTTTAGAAAGTGTCATTTCTCCTGATTTTATTTAGTGTGTACAAAGAAAGAACACTGAGACGTATGTTGCTCTTGGCCAAATGGAAGCTTTTTATCATTTGCCTCACCTATCCTATCCAGATAGATAGACAAATAGACAGATAAGACCACTTCAAATATTCAGCTTTTGCTTTACCCCTCCCCCAAAATTCCAGTTATTGAAATAGCTGCTCTGTGTTAATACTTTCGTAACAGTCAATAAAGATGAATTAACAGAACTGACCAGGCAACAGAGAACAAAAATCAAGGTTGGACTGAGTTTCATTTCATGCACTCAGAATATGCATTCATCTCAATAAAAAGTCAATGAAATGCAATTGTATTGGTTGGTGGAATAGCGTATTCCATCTAGCAGTATAAGATAGATGTTAAGAAACCCATGCAGAGAAAAATGGGAAAACCCAGTATACTTGCAGTACCCTGTTCAGAGAAAGCATGTATCCAAATGCCATGTGTTGGCAACAAACATTACTCATGGACTATTGTTATCATGCCAACTTGTGAGTTTGCTGGAATCATCTGATTGCCCATTGGTAGCAAGAAGATATTAGATTAGAAGAACTTTTGGTCCAGTCCTTCAAGGCTAGTATGTTCCTAAGTCATAAAACCACGGGGGGGGGGGATTTACTATAATTAAATACAAATGATTAATAATAATTTTAAAAATGTTTTTGACTTTAAATATTTCAATATTAATCTACATGAGAATGAAAACATGACTAACAGAAACAGAAAAGGAGAAATATGGAAAGCTGCTTTTCATGGAGTCAGTCCCGTTATTCTGCGTTAACTGGTGATGGCTCTCCAGATTTTCCCAGTGTGTCCCAGTTGAACCTGGAACCTTTAGCTTGCAACAGGTGCTCTACCACTGCCTTATGGACAGCCCTTCCTCTATAGCAGAGCTTTCCAAACTGTATGTTGCAACATGTTAGTGTGTCAGCTGCAGTGTGTAGCTAGGTCACGCCAATGTAATGGGTGGAGGGGCTTCCCCTTCCACCGCCATGGTGGGCCAGGCCCAGGTGAAGGGGCTGCTTCTGCTGCCCCAAGCTGAGGAAGACCCCGGCAAGGGCAGCACAGGCCAGGCTTGGGTGGAGGGACTGCCTCCATTTACTGAATGACTGAATTGCTGTATCATGAAATGATGCATGGCTAAAAAGCATGTCATCCACATGAAACGTTTGGAAAGCTCTGCTTGATAGAGAATGAATGACAGGATGAAATGTAACAAAAGAATGCTTAGTTACGGTTGAAAACACAGGGTATAATATAATAACTACAAACAATACAAGAACATATCCACCATATAGATTTGTGTATAAGTAGATCTTATGTATAAGTCGAGGGCATGTTTGGGGGCCAAAATTATGGATTTTGATATGACCTACGGATAAACCGAGGGTCATTCCATGGAGAGGGGGAAGCACCAGAACTGCCCCAGGGGACTAGCTGCCTCCCACTTTTGCCATTTTCCTGCCTAGACATTCAAAAAGGCCTTTCACCAGTCTATTCGGAGAAGGGGGTTATTTTTATTTTGAGAGAAGTTAAGGTACAGTATTAGCTCTTATCAAAAAAGGAACTATCCTCTTCTCTGACTAGAATTGCAAAAGGTGAGAGCTTAGTCCGTCCTGGGAGAAAATAAAAGAAACACCAAACCCCTCTACTCTTTCAGCACTGCTTTGAGGGGAAGTGCCAAAGAGCTGCTGCTGTCGCTGCCATTTTCCCACTCAGGCATTCAAAAAGTCCAGAAGCAATGCTACAGCAGAGAGAACAGAGGGGCTCAGTGCTTCTTTTAGGTTCTCTCAGGTCAGACTAAGCTCCTGCCTTTCACCACTCTACTTAGAGAAGGGGATGGCTCCTTTTCTAAAATAAGAGTTAAAGTACAGTACTTACCTTGATCCATAGATAAGTTGAATCAGATTTTTGGGGTCTTTTTTTGACTAAAATTTCTAGACTCACACGAGTATATACAATATATACTTCTGTATGATATGCATGGTGGGGTTTACTCCCAAGTTAGTTTGTGGAGGGCTGCATTTAGTGTCTAAGGTCCTATGTGAATGAACCGGAACAATAGAAGCAGCAATGATAATTCCAGAGGCCACTTCAACCGGAGGTGGTGGAGCCATCGCTCGGTGAGGAAAATTGCAAAGAACTTCTTGGATACTTTGTTATGGCTCATGTAGAAAATATAACTGCTGGTATCACCCAGAGTTTCATCAGCATAATGTGCCAATAGGATTTTAGCCTTGGCAGCTTTTTATTGCTTACATGCTCTCAGAAGTCTGGTAAACAGTAATTGTTATAAAATTGGGCCATTACTAATTTATTATGAAAGAATGGTTGTGGCTGGTAGCTCTGTCCATTTGTTGCACATTGTTATGGCAGTTGCCTTCTGAAAAGCTTGTAGATAACATGTACTTTCCACCTAAACATTAGGGAATTTTTTCAAAAGTGCTAGAAAAACGATGAGTTTTGTTTATATAATATAGGGTCCTTTTGCCCTATAGGCATATCTTGCTTTAAGGCACTTCACTTTAAAGCGCTTTGCTAATGTGGTGCTTTTCAATTATACAGTACAGTGCCATTCCGTTTACTGCATTTGTGCACTTTATTTTCTCAGAGATCTGTTCTGGTAATTTTTATTTATTATTTTTACATTTGCATCTTTTTTTTTAGGCCTAGAGCTATTGCACGCTTAAAAAATAACAGTGTAAATATGTTTTCAGGCTTTTATATGTATTGGAACCTCACCGGCCATATTAAAGAGGTATGCCTGTACACAAATATAGCACTGAGATTAAATTTTAAGTGCCACAGCTCCATCTTATTGAATTCTGGGATTTGTAGTCTGCTGAGGCACTATTGCTCTCTGAGAATTCTAAATATCCCTTCCTCAGTTGCAAATCACAAGATTCCATAAGAGGGAACCATGGCAGTCAAAGTGGAATCATAATGCTTTATCTGCATAGTGTGAAATTCTTTTTCTACAATATCCAGTGTGAATACACTTTGAGATGTGTTGTCCTATAGTGAAATCTATGAAGAGATTCAAGTGATTCCAGATAGGGCTTTTATTGTACAACTGTTCTGCCTCAAACAAAATTTATACCAGGGGGCTAGGGCTCATGATAAAGATATATTCCATTTGCAATCCTCCTGTATTCCCTATAGCTTCCTCTGTCTTTTTTCTTTTCATACCACAGAAAAACTGTTAAAAGAGAAATGATGAACATCTATACAATGCTTTTTGACTGGTAGCACTTGGAGCAGTCTGTCTGCAAGATCCTTTGAAATGAGAATCCTTACATAGAAATTTACATGGGAAGTTGATGTAAAGCTAACTGCTCCAGAGAATCCTTTTACAAAAGACATGTCTAATTTAACGGATCTGATTGGGCCAATTCAGTAAACTGGTTGCTCTATACATTCAGGTCTCTCAAAGCCTTTTCTATATAAGCAGTCGTGTAGTGACAGGGGGGGTGATTTGCCCCTGGCGGCAAAGTTTTTGGGGTGCCAGGCTTGTGGCCATGCCCCTGCAAGCTGTGGCCAGGCCCCCACACACTATAGCCATGCTCCTGTGCACCATGGCCATGCCCCCTCCCACCCCCCTTCGCACACTCCAAGCTCCGCCGCTGTAGGTAAGTGAAGAATTTTAGCCTTGCAGGTATTTTAGCCTACAGCTCCCACTGGACTGACCCTGAATGCCAATGGTTAGGAGTTTCAGGAATCGTAATCCAAAGCAGTTAAACAGTCTAAGGTTCCCCATCCTTTACAGAGAGGAAAATCTCTTACTTCCTATCAGAATAACTCCCCAAATATAGCATTTTTGACAGTGGAATTTGTTATTTGCCCATCTTAATCTAATAACTACATCTTTTTCTTCCATTTTCAGTGCGATATCACCAGCTTTGTTAGGAAACTGATGTAGAACCTCAGGGACTGTGGCCAGCCCTGGGTCCCTTAGGATCCCAATGTTGCCCTTGGCCTGTCCTCAAATACCCAGGACCTCTCCCCATGATAGAATCATCTGGTAATTTCTTAGCTTTTGTATCAGGTTCTTCCTTTTTAAAAAGGTTAAAATTATTATCTAGAGGCTTGGTTATTAGGTTTAAACTAAATTATGGTACTTTGGGTGTCACCCTTTTGTTGTTGATCCTGTTCACCACTGGAATGGGGCTCCAAGAATCTCTGGGAAATTGAATTCAGCTCTTGGACTGAAAGAGGTCTCATACTCCTGCTGTAGGAGTCATGGCTCTTTCATCATGGCTTTGCAAGGTCAGTTGCAAATTTCTGATACTTTTTATCCTTTTAACTTTTCTACATATAGAAAGCCTACACACAAAGCTATTTATTCCTATCTTTCCCCTATATATTATTAATACCAACATACAGCTTTATTGATATATAGTATTTCTATATTGGTGTTAATGTACTTAGGAGACTGCTCAGGATGCAACTGAATGGCATCTTTCTTCTGGACCACCAACACTCTGCTTCAAGGATCTTACACCACCTCTTTGGTCTGATGCCATGGCTTGTGAAGTGTGGGAAGAGAGCCTGCTGCACAGAACACTGTAGTCTTTTTTATTACTACTATGTTTATTAGCACAGAACTTATTAGGATCAAACAGTCAGTCACTTGTTCCTTCTTTAAGCTTCTTTCCTTGGTCTATATTATTCTTTAAAGTCCCTCCTTCCCTTCTGTCTCCATTCAAGCCATCTCAGTAAAAGGGGAAAAAGCAAAGCTTGAAAACAAACAAACAAACTGGGGGCTGTTACTGGTATTTACCTTCAGTTCTGTTTTGTCCTTCCCTGATGCATTTTACAAAACAAGCACCAGGGAAATTGGGACCTAGGCTTATCTCTTTTATAGTGATGTTTTTAAGGCAGGTGGTGGTGGTAATCAAAACCAAGGGGAAGGAAGTTTTGTTTTATGAGGAATCAGATAATCTCTGTTTCAATTCTTAGATCTGGGGAGGTCTGAACATTCATGTGAGCAAAAATGTTGAGATTCCAAGAGTGGCTTTGGAATGTTTTTTGGAGTGGAAAAGGAGGGGTCAAATGATAAAAGTAGTGCCCAACTGCTGTTGTCTAGACAGTGGTCAGCATAAAGCAGGTGCCACATAAGTCCTAGAAAACTGTTTAAGAAATTATTCTATATGTACTGAAGTGGAATAACCAACCATTCCTTATTCTGCTGCAGGGAAAATAGTATGGCATTGATATACCTTTTCTATTTACTGCTAGTACTATTGCATTAATCTTATATTATCTTACGATGTCTTAAACAGCTGTGGGATTTTGTGCAAGTGAGTAGTGGCATAGAATGTTTCTAATAATACAATGAAGATGACAAAACAACTATCAGTACCATCTGAATACTATGTGAGAGGAACTTGGAAGAAGAGCAAAAATTAGCACAAAGAGACTTGCTAATTCCAGTTTGCCATTAAACCAGTTACAGTTCTAAATATGCTAATCTGGAATGTTTTACTCAATATGAAAGAAAAGTAATTGTCAGAGTTATGCTTGTTTTTCTGTTTTCTTTCTTTCTCAGATTGATAGGACCTTTTCAGTAAAGCCACAAGTAGGTATAGAAGTAAAAATTACAACACTAATGTGAATCAGTTTGAAGCAGGTATTCTCAAACCACTGCATCTTGCATGAAAATTACACCGAAGGACTTTGGGGTTGAATCACATTTTCTCAAGAATAAAACAATGTTTGTTGGGGGGAAAAATTGTAGTGTTGGAGGATTCTCACAAATAAAGTTCAATGCTGAGGGAACTTATTTGATCCTCTATAACAGGGTATCGCTCTCCAGATTTATTCATTTATCTATTTATTTAATACCCTGCTCTGCTCCCAGTGTGGGATCCAAGGAAGATGCTTGACTGCAGTTCCTAGCGTCCCTCGCTGCTGACACTCTGCTGGCTGTGGCTAATGAAAGTTGCAGCTGAACCTATCTGAAATGCCATAAATCCCCCACCTTTGCTTGAAAGCAGCCAAAAATAAGAGCATCACATTAATGTTGGTCTTAGGAGAGCATTTGCTCACTTGAGGAGGGTCCAGAGGCACTCTGTACATGGTTGGCCATTTGGCTATTATTCCACTTTCAACATTCTTCGGAATCCTGGGGTTTGCCGGTTAGGGAGGGGGGAGGGGCCCTCCCTAAACGGCAAACCCCAGGATCTACAGGATGTTGGAAGCGGAATAATAGCACAATAACAGGCTAGTGCGGAAATGGCCACTCTCTCCTTTCCTAAGCTGGCTGTGCTTACGCCAGGGCTCAAGGATATATTTAGAAAGGTTACCCGGCCCTCGAGCCCCGGTCAGCAGCAGGCAGGTAGGGCTGGAGGAGTGGCGGGCTCTTCCCCGGAGCGCCCTCCTCCCTCACGCCTTCGGCTTTCATTGCTTTGAAATGAAGCCAGCCCCTTCGGGCCATTAAGTGGCTCAGCCCCCCTCAGGAAGGGACGGTCGGCTGCCTGGCTGGCTGGCTGGCTGGCTGCCTGGGTGGCCCCTCGTCCCCCCCAGCCGGCGCGGAGCAAGCCCACACCGCGGAAACCGAGAAGGCGGCGAGTCGCGCAGGTTGCCGCGCAGCCGGTCGCCGGGGGCGCGCCGGCCATGGGGGAATGCGTCACGCAGGAGTGAGTGACCGGGAGCGAGCCGGCGGCAGGCGGGTTGGCGGGCGCGCCAGCCGGCTAGCGAGTCAGTCTACGGGACGCCGATGTCCACGTCCGCCGGTCCAGGTAGGTGCCTCGCGGGCCCCTGAGGCGGCGGGAAGGGGAGAGCGCCGCTTCCCTGCGGGTCTGAGAAGTTTGCTTGCCCCCTCGTCTCTTTTCCTTTGCTTTCGTTCGTTCGTTCCTTCTTTCCGACGGCACCTGTGGCTGCCGGGCGACCCTCGAGGCTCTTCTGGGGCAGGCTTCTCCAAGGCGGAGCGGCAGGAGAAAGGCTTTTGCTACGCCTCCGCTAAGCCCCCTCGGGGTGGGAAGGGCAGAGGGAGAAGCCCCAGCGGGCGCAGGTGGGAGCCGCCTCGAGGGACGCGCGCACCGGGTGGCTTCGCCTTCCCAAAGCAGCGGAAAAGGCTCACGGACCGCGGCTGTGCGTGACCGCTTCTGTTGTTGTTGTTGTGTGCCCTTAAGTCATTGCTGCACTAGACTGCTCTAGCGCTATTATTCCACTTTCAACATCCTATGGAATCCTGGGGTTGGCAGTTTCGGGAGGGGCCACGTGGCCCCTCCGAAACTGCCAACCCAGGTCCATAGGATGTTGAAAGTGGAATAATAGCGCTAGAACATCCAGTGCGGAAGTGTAAGGCGACCCTGTCGTGGGCTTTTCTTGGCAGAATTTGTGCAGAGGAGGTTTGCCCTTGCTTTCCTCTGAGGCTGAGAGAGCGCTACTTGCCCAAGGTCACCCAGTCGGCTTCCATGGCCCAGCGGGATTCGAACCCTGGGCTCCCAGAGGCCTACTCCAACACTCAAAGCGCTAAAAGCACGCTGCCCTCTCTCGCCACCATGGTTGTGTAGGCGACCCTAATCCTTTGCTGTGCATATTTTGCCCTTTGGCTGGTTTGGCTCATTCGGCTAGATACAGAAACATTAGAAGGAGGAAAACTGCTGTTATTTTTACCTTCCTGTCTTTGAAGACAAAATTTAAAAATAACACACACACACCGGTCAAATTTCTGTATGGTAAAACAGTATTTTGGGGATACAGATTTAAAAAACGACAAGAATCATTTGAATGTTTTTACTGAAACCTACCTTTACATTGAAGTACCTGTAAACTAAGCAAATTAAACAACATCTAAGTAAACAGAAGCCTCTTTTGTTTATAAGAGTGGTTTCCTTGGCTTTTAAAAATAGTACAGTGGTGTTTCTCATGTTGTTTTTTATGTACTGTATTATGTTTTGATCATATCTCAGAAGCCAGACTTGAGCCTAGTTGTTGGAATATCCACTCTATGGGATATATAAAGAAGAAAAGGAAGGGAGGAAAACCTTTAAGACTAACAAATTTGTTTTAGGAGGGCTCCTATGGCATATAAATACCCTAATATCCCCCCCTCCCTACTTATATTGTGTTGAGGATCTTCAGTAGAAACACAAAGGCACTTGATAAATGGAAATAAATGAATACTAAAAAAAAAAAAAAAAATAGAACAGAGACTATTCATGCACAGGGGCCATTCAGGGCATCCTTTCTATACTCCAAACCACGCTTCAGTTTTCTATCTTCTGTATTACAAGTTGGGACAAAGTGTTAAAAGTGGCAATGCTAAGAGATAAATAACTTACAGAGCATGATAATTTTAGACCCTGCCTGGACTCACTGGTTTTACTATCCACCCCTTTCAATTGCCATGTGTATTACTTCAGTTTTCTGAAGCATGCAACTAACATGGCGGGGGCGGAGGGAGGAATGAAGGAAAAACTTCATTCTTTTGCTTGGACTAAAGCAACATTTTATTATAGGAAAGAATAATTTTTAAATGAAATTTTTAGAAAAGAGGAACTGTAAAGGTGTACATGTTCAGCTGGCCCACCCCTACCTGTAACACATTTTTCAAAAAAATGAAAGAAGGAAGCAAGCAGACCAGACCTGATAGGTTCCAATGCACCCAAACCAGCACAGATTCTGACCGGCCACTGCCCCATCACTTGGATGTCACAAGATCCAACCCTAGTTCTCTTTGCTTAGATGAGTGATGTTAAGGGCATGGCATGAAACACGTGAAAGTCTTCTGGAGTTCAGTGGAAATTCAAGCATGTAGTTTTTTTCTTAAATTAGCGGGATTAGTTATTTCCTGCTTCCCCAACCTGAGGATCCATACAATTAAAAACATAAAAAGCGAATAATTAGAATAGAATTAAATTACTTACAGCATTAAAACAATTCACAACAGGATTAGGTTACCTCTGTCCTATATATGTTTGCTTGGAAGTAAATACCACCTGATTCAGTGAGTTTATAAATGTGCATAAGGTTGCAGACTTAATAATACTTAATTGTGGCTGAGTCGTAAGCAAGTATGGCTAGAATGCCATTCAAACTTTTTCCTACAGGTCAGTCCCACTAAGAACTATCAAAAAGACATGCACAGGACTGGGCTGCTTTATTAAAACTGCATGCAAGGGTTGCTGCTATTGTTAACATTTTTACTAGATCATGAATTAAATTGAAACAAATTTTAAATTTGTTGCTAAAGACTGAACAAGAGGAGGAGATAGTTTAATATTTCACTTTGAATGTGATATTAATCTGTTGTTTAATAGTCGCTTCAGGTTTGAACTAGCATGACAACAGCCTCTTCACTTTTATGATAAGCACAGCATTAAACCTTCCATTGACCTATAAAACCATGTACATGGAAAAGTTTTAATGCTAGCACCATTTCTTGTTTTCAGGAGTGCAGCTTTGTTAGGAATTTGCAAATAATACTAAATTTACATGGGAATCTCTAAAAAATTTGATTGAAATTGGAATGAGCCCAGTAAAATATAAATCTTGATGAATATTTTGTGCATTTTTTGATCAAATTGGTGACAGATTTGGCACAATGTCTTCATTGTGATTTTAAGTCCAGTTAAAATCAAAACAGCAAAAAATCAATAAACATGTATTTAGCTTGACTGCTAAAAGAAATGGGACTTTAGAATGTTTAACATAGCCTGGATTGTGTCCAGCATTGCCATACAGACCATATTTCCGTCAGATGAACATGGACAGTGTTACTTGGGTGAAAATGTTGAGATCATATGTTATTTAAATAACTTGTAGATTGTCAAAGTCCTCAGATTATTTAGAAATTTTAATGTGTGGTATTTTTCAAGCACGTGCCAACTGCATTTTTCTTATATGCATATCCCATTATGTAGTTAAAAGTGGCTACTTTGGTTAGTAGTGTTAGGAATGTAGGAATGTATTCACATTATGTTTGTGGAATTATTCATCTCAAGTTTTTGATGAAAAACAAGATTTTGCTGTATTTTGAACTATTTAATTAGTATTAATTTGGAAAATATATTTGAAAATCCTCTTAATCAGCATGGGTGATATTATACAAACTATGAGTCAGTACATGATATAAGATCTATAGGAAAAATAATGTTCTTTTACATAAAACTTATATTGTTCACAGTCCAGCTACAAATTACTGAACACACAATCAGGTTTATATGTGTGTGAGCAGGTGTTACTTATTTCTGAACTACTGTTTTGGAACTGATATATATATATATATATATATAGTGCAATCCCATGCATGTCTGACCTAGAATTAAATCCTGTTGGGTTCAACAGGACTTATACCCAAGTAGGTTGGTACAGGACTGCATCCTTAGGTTTTATGTATTTATTTTTACTAGGATCAGGCTAGACAGAAACTTTCATATATCACACTTGTTCTGAGAGTATTGTCTCCTTATGTCAAGAGATTATATAAAAGAAAAGAGTTTCGGTTTTAAACATTTATTTATGTATTTCTACTCTAATTTTCTTTGAAATTGGCTTTGAGGTATAATGAGAAAAATGGCTTTTTACTGAAAGACTGATGTAACTTCCATAAGGCAGAAAGACCATCAAATCTGAATGATTGTGAAAGGTCATTCTGCCACTGTAGTACAAAGGATGACATATAACATAATCCAATATTGTGTTAAGAAAACTAGACATAACTAATCCTGTGTCAGAAGCCCTCATGTAAGCCATTTAGTATAGAAATGAGTGTTATGTTGGGGGGAGAGGGGATTGAAGATAAAGGATTCAGGATAATGGGCCTTGAATGAGTCAGATCTCATACATTAAATAAAACAAACAGATGGATTTTAGATGGGTTATAGCACTACAGTTGATATAGGAAAAAAAGAATAGTAACAACATAGTTTGATGGTTCATATCTAACACTGGCAAAACTAGTGTGTGTTTCAGTACATCAGTCATTTCTATATGTTAAATTAATTTGTTTTTCTTCAGCATGATCCAAAAAACTCTTAAGAAATGGAAATGTTGAATCTGTATGGCAATTACCAAATAGGATGATAGACTGAAAGCAAACAACATCTTGGTGTAATGTGAGTTTTGAATGTATGTTATTGGGATTGGTTTCCTATCAATTGATACAATAAAAGTATTCTGAGTTAAAGTATTGCAGGTTTTTTTTTTTTTTTTTGATGAAGACATGCTCTGTCAGCTTCAATTGCATTGCTATTTATTTATTTGTGACAGGTGTCTCCTTTGATCCAAGAAACTGTCTCTCTTTTTCTCAGTTATTACCTCTATGTTAGTCTAGTGTACTTGGACTGTTGCAAGCTTTAGTGGGGATTTAACATGGCCTTAATTCAGCCATCTGTTATACATTTGGCAGACTGAGGCAATCTGAAATATTGGCCATAGCTTTAGGAATTTCTCACATATTTGAAAGTTAGGACAAGAGTGACCTCTCTGAATGCATTCTGAATCATTCTCCACAAGACAATGGTACAGAAGTGGAGGGGGGGACTGTAATTCCCATGTAATTCCCATGAAGCCCAAGTTGCACTGTCTGCCTTGAGCGTTTCTGAAAGGCAATTAGCATTTCAACCAGCCAGCTTGGTTACATGCAATGAAGTACTTGGGGTTTGTAATTTGCTTTCCTCAGCTTGGTGCTGTTGAGAACTAGCCCTTGTGTAATCCTCTCAAAGTACCTTTCTCTCCAGCACAGTTATTGTTACTGGTCTTAAATAACTAATCAACAAAGAGGTTTCCTTGTCTTGAACTCCAGGGGTGCCATGGGGCAGGGAAAGCAAAATGCTCAGCTAATAAGGGAATGATTATGGTTACATAGTGATTATTAAATTGTGGGCCCCATTACAAGCTTTTTTTTAAAAAAATGCTGGTTCTAAAGGAAAGATGCAATGGGAAATGCCTTACATTTCATATTTTTCAAGGCTGCATTTCCTTCAAGGAGACAATAAGCTGAATTTTTGTTGACTGAAAATTACAGTGGACAAATGTAAGAGCTGAAGTCATGTAGTAAACTAGAGAAGAGATCTGACAGCTTCATCAAAAGAATGGAAATGTGTATTTTCTTCTGCAGAATCAAACAAAATAATATTCTATTGCCAGTGTAAGAGCCTGATCCTGTGCTGTGTTCTTAGCAGTGCTGGATCATTGCTTATAGAGACCTGAAAATATGGGAGGGAAGCGTTGCTTTTCCTTTGTGAACCATACTAAGGCAGAATTTTTAAGTAGCTAGAAATTTTAGCAACAGAAAGGGTGCCCCCCTCCATTTTCTCAGCATGCTGGAAGAGTTGTTGCTCCTTACACCGAATTTGGCAGTAGTCTCTGCTTCCCCAGGAACTCTTTCAGGGGACTTGAAATGCCTCAAAGGCAAGGTGTGTATGTGTGTGTGAATGAGTATGTATATATTTTGAGGTCATTAAATACATTTAAATATGTCTGGGCTAGGTTTGAAATCATATGCTTTCATCTGTTTCACATATTGCTAACCATCTTAAAAAAATGTTTTTCTGGAAATTTCATTTTAGAAACTACTCTAGATTAAAACATGCCTCTAAATGAGACAGAAATACACTGAAATTATGACAGAAAAGAAATTGATCAACTGCACTAAACTTCAGACTTGCTGTAATCCCTGGGAGAAGTCTGATTTCAGGGATTTTTTTCTTTTTTATTAGCTAACTGGAAAGTCATGGACAATCTACTGGAAAGGTTTTCTTAATTTTTGATAATCCGATCAACAGTGACAGTCATTAAAATGTTGTACCACAGACATAATCAGTTATGTTTCGAATGTTAACAAATTACCTGACTGTTTGTGACTCATCACACCTGTTACATGTCTTCCTCCAGTGTAAAGTCCATAATTTTGTAGCTCATAGTTGAAAGCAGAGCAGAGTTTGGATAGCTGCTTTTAAAAAAGTAATTAATTTCTGATACTGTTACAGTGATCTCAAAAGTAAACTGTTGCTGTTACTCATTGCAGAAAAAATTAACTGGTTACATTGCTGATTGCTTTGCTATTATTTTCCCTAGAGGAGAAAAAAAAACCCTCATAGGATTCATAACAAAATTGCACAAAAGCTGAAAAAGTTCCACCAAAATCTGAAAATGCCTGTTAAAACTTATGTTTGAAAGTAATTACAAGTAGACTTCTCAGCCCTGACCTAAGGTAACTGGGGAGAGGATTGCTTGCTTCTGCCTCCCAGTAGTGGGCTGCTTTTGCTTCCATTGTAAAAAGTACTTTACTTCATAGGTTGTTGTGGGTTTTCTGGGCTTTGAGGCCATGTTCTATTAGTATTTTCTTCTGACGTTTCACCTGAAGATGCCAGCCACAGATGCAGGCAAAACATCAGGAGAAAATACTAATAGAACACGGCCTCAGGGCCTGGAAAACCCACAACAACCTATGGATTCTGGCCGTGAAAGCTTTCAACTATACTTTACTTCATTTTCCTTTCCTCCATTAGAACTCAATTACTGAAGGTAAAATCAAGAAGTATGTAGTCAAGAATACCATTGGGTCCAGGGCTAAATTTCTTCCCTCCTCCTTGTGTTCCCTACCCACTTTCAGTTTGTACTACAGTGCCCATCATCCCTGGGGGCACTGGAAAGGGATGTTGGAAGTCACTATTCAATATATCTGAAAAATGAGGAAAGCTGCTTTAGAACAAGATGGAATAATTAAATAATGATAGATGAGTATATACAACAGTGTACATGACACGGATATGGAGTACATAGAGTATTCCCTGCGCAGCCAAGAAAACTCACTGGGTGATCTTGGATGCGTCGCACACGCTCAGCCCCAGCAAATCTGTGATAGGGTTGCCTTAGGGTTGCCATAACTAGGAAATGTCTACAATAGTAACTACAGTACCATCTCAGACCCGTATATTCAGGTTAAGTGGTTTTGTGGTGAAATGAGTTCATCATATTGTTTCAAAGCAGAATAGAAAGAACTGAAACTTAGAAATCTGGTATTCTTCTTTCTCAAACAATGCTTTTCTAGTTTTGCCCTTTAGATAACACTTGGGGGAAAAATTAATGAGAAGATCCTTTCCTTTGACTACAGAAAAAAAAAGTGAGTCATTTAAATGTATCACTTGAATCAAAAAATCCACACTGACTGTTATTAAAAATGGAGTTGGCACTGTACTTTTTTTTGCGGGGGACAACTTCTGTTGAAATCAAATTGAAAATCTATGTATGTTATCTCTAAATCAAAGCTTAATCTGAACTAGAAAACCTATTTTTACAGGGAGAACTTATTTTCACAGAGAGAGTTTAGCTCTGGAGTAAGATGCTGTGATGGTGGGATAATAAAAATGAAACTCTCTTTCTGTTTCTTGCCAAAGGAGGCATAAAATATTCAAAGAAATATATTTTATGCCCCAGACCTAGTGTAAGACCTGTGAAGGGATTCATTTACAAACTTAGAAGGATTATTTTACATTCTCCTTGAGAAGAGTTGTTGTAAGACAGTAATTTATTTCAAAATATGTTTTCTTATTTTATTTGAAGGAAAACAATGCATACACAAAAAGGAGATAATTTCAAAGAAGACCCTGGGGCATATGAAGTATGGGAAATAATTTGTATGTACGCAAAACCATTTGATGATGTTGTGTGGCACTTGAAAGACATTCTGCTGTTTGTCCTGATTATATTTTTAAAACACTGTCGCTTGCTGAATTGGTTTGAGAGGAAATAATTTGATATGTTTTTTGCAGTTTTTGTAAAAACTAATTATTGTACAAATAAAAGGTAATACGAAAGAATTCATGCTAACTGAATAATTGATGATATGATTATTAGACTTCTCTTGTTCCACAGGAGTAACTTTATCGTTTTAGAATGCCCCTTAGCAAAGGTAATAGAATTCAGGTAATTCTAAACGCTGTTAACCTGCTCCATAAGGATCATATTTTCAGGATTATTTACTAGGAGCACCACCCCGTGGGAAGATGCTTGGTCAGTCTATGACAAGGTAACAGCTGAAGCTAAAGGTCAACAGCAGCCTTAACCCACCGTAGATCATGCCTGTATTTGCAGACAGACAGATTGTTTCAGAGTTTACAAAAGACTGCATAGTTTACAGTGTAAACTTTATGTCTAAGTTGCAGTTTTACCCTCAAGGTGGTATTTGTATACTGTCTCAGAAACCATTGGAACCACTTGGTAAATTAGAAAGAATCTATTTTTACTGATGATCTTTAATACGATGTACAAAGAAAATTACTTTTTTCATTTATTTTTTTCCCCACTTTTTAGAGTAATTTTACTTCCCTTCCCCTTCAAATACAGCATTCTCAAATTCTTAGATAGTAATTTGTAACATTATTAATGTGGGTCAGCTTCCTGTGGAGTCATAGGAACAGGAATAAGAGATTACTCACTTGATGTAGTCAGTTGATGTAGCATTGTGTTTCAGACTGTGCCACCTACCAGTGCTGCACAGACAGGGACTGGAAACCCATGGGGAAAATGTTACTGGGTTCCAGTTCTATGACCCCATCCCAGCCCTCTTCTTTGTGTTGAAACTTGTGAGTTTATATTGGTCCTGGCTCATTTGAATATACTGTGTGCTGTGCCATGTGTTCATTTGAGGAAACAAAGCGCTATTCATACACCTCCTCCTCCATGATGTACAGTTGCATATGGGGATGAACAAAGATGCATTTACTAGCACTGCCATCACAATTGTGCCTACTTCAGTGGCTCCACACCCCTGCCATCTATGCATTGGAGGCCTATCCAAAGGAGTTTTTAGTCATAGAAATGTAAAAGTAATATTGTTCATTTTTGAATGGATCTTATGCAATATTTAATTTGCTATGGCTAAGTTTCAGTATTTATCTTCTCTTTTCAGGGATGCCCTCTGTCTGTTTAGTAGCTACACTCCTTTTAGCATTATCTATCAGTTTTAGCTCGGGAGAAACAGAAGTAAAGTTCACTGGACAAACAGAATTTGTAGTTAATGAAACTAGTACTACAGTTATACGCCTCATTATTGAAAGGACAGGAGAACCAGTGAATGTCACAGCTATTGTAGCGGTAAGAACTGTTTTTAATCTATTTTCTGTTTATATCCACATTCTGCTTTAATTGTGACCTTTTTACCTGTGAAAGCAAGATTTGGAGGAGTGGGCAGGCCCATCTAATCTTGACAGATTGAGAAGGGAAATATCACTTCTTCACAAGACCTACACAAAACAAAACCTCCATGCAATATGAACACATGAAGTGTACTCTTGAAATGGTGGAGATGTTTGTTTTAATAATGGCACAGGATGTAGCAGAATGAGCAGAAGGAATGCTTACATATGTATGTATTGCAGATTCATGGTGAAAATACAGGTGACTTTTTCGACACATATGCAGCAGCATATATATCTGAAGCAGAGACAAATCGAACTGTGTACATTTCTGTGTGTGATGATGATCTTCCAGAGGCTGATGAAACATTTGTGTTTTATTTGACACTACAGGTGAGAACTTTTTTTTAAGTAAGATGAACTGCATGAGTCCTTAGTGGAGGGAAAATGAGTCTTTCCTGTATTTGTGTTGTTGGTTCAAACAAGATGTGGGTTTGGGGCTGCATGCAAGAGTATCAGCTGAGCCCCCAGTTCTCCCCAAAAGCCAATGTGTGAACTCCCCAGCACTCTGGTGGCCTTTCCCAGATTTCTTAAAAATACATAGTACTGCCGTGGGAGCGTAGTAGGCACATTTGCCACCCTCTCCAATGCTAACCTGTCTTAAGCCTGTGGGAGGCTTTGTCAGAAACAATTTCCAGTCACTTCCAGTTTTTTTTTTAAAAAAACACTCCCCTGGACCTAAAACATCTTGGGGTTGGATGTGCCAGAATTGCCTCGGGGCTGCCTAGAGGATATGAACGATCTTCTTAAGTAAACGACTGTTGGTGGTTGGTGTGGTTATCTCTTAGTATGTATGGCTTCCATTTCTCTGGTATGCATATGTCATAATTTGGGGTATGGTGATGCTCTTAAAAAGTTTGTTTAGTTTTAAAATGGAGGAAAGAAGGAAATATATTCATAGTGATATGGAGGTAAGCAGAGTGAGGAAGTTGGTGAGCCTCATAATATCGCATCTCTTGCTTACAGAATAAATAGTATGATAAGAAACTGAAACTCAACGGAAGGAATATGTGTAGGAAAAAGTTTAGAAGGTGACACTTTCCCTACCATTTATTTCAACCTTTGTCGGTTGTTGCTCCTCAGATGTTGTTGGGCTATAATTGCGATTGCTCCAGGATGATAAGATGTCTTGTCCTTCTTGCCAGGAAATGCCACACAATGTCAGATTGTTGTTAAAGGAAGCAACAAAGGGGTCAAACAGACCCAATTAACAAATTATTTGTCTTTAGGCTTCCAGTTTCTTTGGTTAGGTTTCTTACTTTAACAATTCAAGAAGAATAACATTGTACCTTAAAGAAGATTAAAATATTTAAAAATGGTTTGATTCATAATTGTGGTTGTACCTAAAATAAATGTGACTTAAATTAGACTTGATTATCTTATCTCAGTGGATCTACCCGAATAATTGAATTAGGAAAGAGTGCCACCTAGAAAAGAGTCCACTGCAGTCATGGTCACTGCACCACAACCAGGACCCTCTTCCCCTGGCCACCTATTTAACTTCATTTTTTGATGAACATCAAAAGGCTGCCCCCTCCTATGTCATTTGCCCCTTGGCAGCCAATCTGAGTCATCCAGGAGATGTTCTGTAGCTGTTCTCAGAGCAGAGAAATTGGCAAAGAGGAGAGGTGTTGCCCATGCCACGGAAGTGGAGGCACAGCTGTTGCTGCTTTTTCTCCTCAGCATCTGAGGTCACAATGGACTGATTGTTTCCGGGTCTCTATTTCTAGCCACAGACACCATCATTGGAAGTCTTGCATTTTACATGGGGTTTTCTGCCCCTCATTCCCTAATAGTACTACTGCATCCTATATTCTCCTGCAGTTTCCTTTCCCAGACTTGGGGCCCAAGTCTTGCTTTCTCTAGAAAGTTAGACAGGCCAGCTAAATATTTCTTCAGTATTCTGTAAAACAGAAGTTTATGTTGTTGTCGTGTGCCTTCAAATTGTTTCTGACTCATGGTGACCCTAAGATGAACTTATCACAGGATTTTCTGGGGGCTGAGAGTATGTGATGTGCCCAAGGTCACATAGAGGGTTTCCATGTTCAAGCGGGGTATCAAATGCTGTTCTCCAGGGTCCTAGTCCATTAACATTATGCCATGGTTTTATACCATAGCTATTTTCTTTGAAATTGATCAATTTTGCAATGGATGTTAAAAGCAATCAAGAAACACTGATACTAGTGAGAAAGACAAAAGAATGCACAACACAGTCAGGTCCAGAGTTCCTTCTGCATTTCTGGAACCTAGTAATTTGTACTGGCCTCCTTTTCTTGTTGGCCATGTCAGAAACCAACTCATCATATACTCTTTCTGAAGCTGACTTAGGTAAAACATAGGTAACTCAAACATGACATTGGTAAATAGATTATTTACTAGTAAGTTTTAAACACAGAAATAATCCTTAGTATTTTCTTATTTTTTGTCACTACCTCTCTCTATTATAGCCCTGTAATATAGTACGGAAGAAACATATTATACGTATATTTTTTTCTGTTTTTATTCTGTCTGTGCTCTTTTTTCCTTGATCATTTTAACTGTGATAGTCCTTGAAAATGATTTCAGTAATGTTCATCTGAATAAATGGGGAATGTGTGGCCCTCCTTATGTTGTTAGTGTGCAACTCCTATCATCCCTCATCATTACCTATATTATGCTAGATCTGGTGGGGGTTGCAATCAATCCACATATTGAGGGCCACATGTTTCCAGCTCCTGCTGTAGATAATATCAAAAGATCTTCAGATCGTTAGAGGTGGGCAGAGATACTCACTTGTCATCTATCTCCTTATTGCTATGATACCATTAATATTGTCAGGCTATGATTAATGATTTCCAAAGTTTGTGTTATGCGCATCATTGTTTACACAGATTTGGTCTATAGAATTTGCGTTCCATTAAAAGCTTTGGGAACTTTCTATTGACAAATACCTTTTTCTGGAATTTGTCATTATGAAAGATTCACTTCGATTAAAAAAATATTACTCAATTAATGAATTTTCCTATTTGTTGACCTTTTCATTTGCAATGTATCCTTCCAAATTTCTATACTGTGTGTCTTGTTTATTTTAGAAGCCACTTCCAGGAGTAATACTTGGATTTCCCAGAGCTGTAACTGTGACGATTTTGTCAAATGACAATGCCTTTGGAATTATTTCTTTTGATATGGTATGTTTTCTTTTTTATAAACCTCTATTCTTTAAATTAGAATTGCCTCTCAAATGAACAATTTAGCAGGTAACCAGGCATCTTTTTTGGTATAGTATTTGAAGGTATGGGTCCCAAGTTCCACTCTCATCTTAGCTATGAAATAGCATAGATTACTATAGTAAATTTTTATCTTTCTGCTTCAATCCATCAGTTTAATCATTTAAGGCTAGTCATCACCACTGTTCTATGAAAGCACCATGTGATATGTTTAGATATGTTACTTCTGTTTAATTTTACACCATTGTCCATGGAATATAGAACAGAAGGTTTCCCCATGGATCCGAAGTAGCCAGTGGTTTCTTGTGCTGAGATCACTTGACCACACGTATTGTTTCATGCAGATTAGCAAATGACAAACCCAAGAGTGCAACACTTAACAGGACACCAGAAAGGTTGATATGCAACCCAAATGCACTGAAACAGTTGATCAGGTTGCATTAGTTGATCAAGATCAAGGGGATGGAGGAGATAGCACCATTTTTTCAGAGGCTGTATATATCTTCACAAAGCGTAAATGTGTGAACTACTTCTTTGTTGAAGAATTCTGTGTGAGCATCCACTTAGTGAAATAATTGTGAATAATTCCTTTGCGTGATCAAGGGTGGCGACCTCAAAGAAGCACAGAGTCATACTTGGAGAAGGAAAGGCCACAACTTTTATTGGCTACAAGGCATATAGGGTTGGTGTAGGCATGGGTATGGATCCGAGCATCGATCAACCCGCCTGTTGACTGATGATCCCAAATGACCAGCCCTGGACCAGCTGGCCAGCTGCTGGACGAGGCCCTCCTGCCACCAGGGGGTGCATGTTGCTTGCCCTCCCAAGCTGGTTAAGCTCCGCACTCACTGCACCCCCTGACCCCACCAGGGAATCTGACTGTTCCCTTGTATGTGGCAAAAGGCTCCCTTTGTCCCGGATCCAAGGCCATGCGACTGCCACAAAGGCAGGCTGGTGACCAACCTGCCTACCACCAATACCATACCCGCAGCCAACAAAAAGAAAAAAGAAAAAACAGTCCAGTCCTCCAGTGGATCAACCAATGAACGTGATGATGTCCATGAAAAGACAGGCCCCACATGCCTGTCAGTTGGCACTTCTTCCAGCCCCAAGCCAGGGACCCCTTTGACCGACGCTGCAGTTAGAACTTGGAGAGCCCAAGATCCAGCCTAACGTAACCTGCATAAGCTTTGGATCTTCATCTCCCGATTCTCTTGATGTCGCCGGCTGGCAGACCACATGCTGCAGCCTCCGTCGCTGCCCCAGTGCGGAAAGAGTGGCTCCCAAATTCTGCAGCTGGGAGCCCCAAACTCCTCAGGGTGCCTGCAGGATGGCAACGAACTGGAACTTGGTAAGAGGAGATTTGTTTTTAAGAGATAGCAAGGGACCCATGTCCGGCGGCCTATGTTTTAGGAACCTACGCATCCTCCTAACTGGGCATAACTCCTCCCCCTGAAGAGGATGGAGGCGAATAATGACACCTTTTCCCTTATGATCACACTTGGAATGCCACACTCTAACGGCTATGGCCTATCCTTGAAAGGAGATGCCATCAACCTGGAGTGCCTGATCAGACCTGTCCTTAATGGAT
This sequence comes from Iguana delicatissima, assembly GCA_948472985.1. Classification (NCBI taxonomy): domain Eukaryota; kingdom Metazoa; phylum Chordata; class Lepidosauria; order Squamata; family Iguanidae; genus Iguana; species Iguana delicatissima. The sequence continues at coordinate 179,487 of CAOKZL010000495.1, read as the reverse complement.
CCGGCCACCAACTCCCTAATGCGAAAAGCTCCAAAGAAGGCAATCACGAAGGCGGTGCTGAAGAGTCTGGTCTTGAACAAGGAATTGCAGATGGCAGGAAGCTGTCAAACAATCTTCTTCAGCAACTAAAAGTAAATGGGCCTCCTAATATCCTTTTCCCTTGGCTGGAGCCTCCTCCAGCCCTCAACTGCCTTCTTAACCAGGAAGCCAGGTCCGGGAGCCCCTTGACCTTGCTGAAAAATGAAATTCTGGCCAAAAGGACAGCCATGGACCGTGGAGCCAACCTAAGGTCTCTGAGGTGAGCCAGGAATCGAAGGATTTGGGTCTCTGGGACTGACCAAACAGGTTTGAGTCCATACTCCACAAGAAAGGTCTTAAACTTGCCAACAGCCCTGGAGTATGCCCTAAAGTTGGATGGGGCAATAGAATGGAAGACACGCTGCATTATAGAATGCTCCCAAGCTGTCAAAGGTCTTCCGGGAATGGCAGGGGGTCGGTCTCTGGTGCCAGCGAGCAAAACCTGCCCTCCTTGGAAGCAAGACAAAGAATCCACAATCCTGTTATCAAGCCTTGGGACATAGTGAGCTGTGAAAGAGATATTGGCAGACAAGCACTCCAGAACAAAATGCCTGACAAGTACCATGACCCGGCTAGACTTGGAGGACTGGCGATTGATGACAGCCACCACCGCCTTGTTGTCGCACCAGAAACAGACCCTCCTGTTGCGAAGAGGGTCTGGCCAGATAATAACTGCCGCCAAAATCGGAAAAACTCAAGGAATGTGATATCCCGGAGTAACCCATCCTGAGCCCAGGAAGGTGGCCACTTGGCCACAAGCCAATGCCCTTCGAAGTACACCCCCAAACCCAAGCTTACTACAGCATCGGAATGCACCTATAAGCCAACGCCAGGCTTATATGTGTCCTGCCAAACTGAAATGCTGTCAAATTTGTCCAAAAAACTAAGCCACACCCTAAGATCCTCCCGGGTGCCCTTAGTAATATGAATGTGATGATGAGGCCCGGATACCAGCTGTGACCCTAGCAAGGCATGCACAGAAGGCCTGGCCCAGAGACACAACCTTGCAAGCAAAGTTGAGGAGGCCTAAAAGAGACTGAACCTCCCTGAGTGTGGCCTTCTTGCACCTCTTCATCCAACCCAGCTGGTTCTTGAGTTCCCCCAGCTTGTCTGGGGGCAGACAGGACATCCCTCTCACAGAGTCAAGCAAAATGCCCAGATAGACCAAAGAAGTGGTGGGCCCTTCCGTCTTTTCTTGTGCAAGGGGAATGCCCAACTCAAGAGCCAGTTCCTTAAAATGCCCTAACAGCCTAGCGCAGTCCTCCCGGTTCGCCCTGCCTATGAACAGAAAATTATCCAAGCAGTGCGTGATGAAAGAAGACCCTGCCCTGTTGGATGTAGCCCATTCAAAGAATGTGCTGAAAGTTTCAAAGGCTGCACAGCTGACAGAGCATCCCATAGGCATTGCTTTGTCATAGTACCATGCCCCATTGAACTTAAACCCCAGCAGACAGTGGTTCTCAGGGTGAACCGGGAGGAGACAGAAGGCAGATTGAATATCACACTTGGCCAAAAGAGCCCCACGACCACAGGCTATGACTAACCTAACTACGTGATCAAAAGAGGCATACATACGGAGGCTAACTCCCACGGGATGGCGTCATTGACAGATGACCCTCTGGGGAAGGACAAGTTGTGAATGGGCTGGTATTCGCCTAGGGTCTTCTTAGGCTGTACCCCCAAGGGGGAGACTCTAAGGTTAGGAAAATAGGGGAAAGGGAAGGGGCCCACCACCCTCCCTGACAAGCACTCCTTCTCAATCTTGGCAGCTTCAGGATCAGTGGTCTTCAGGAAGCTTTCGCACAGACCTGAGGTTCCCCGACTCGTAAGACACCAGAGCTCCCTCGGCAGGGATCCTGAAGCCCTCAGAAAAACCCAGCCAGATGAAATTGGCAGCCCGCTTATTGGGATATGCCTCCAAGATAGGAACGAGTGCTGCAAGCTGGACGGGTGTGCAGGCTAACGACCCCCTACTGCTGGTGGACACCAGCCCTGCCTGAGGCTCCCCCTTCCCACTTGCCCCCTGCTGAGGTGGAAGCCCATCCAGCACAGATGCTTGGCTGACCTCCACCTGGCCGGGGCAAGAAGCCTTGGGGTGCAGACCAAGGCAGGATTTGCAAGGATGCTCAAACCTGCAGTGTGGCCTCTGGCACCTCCCTTGATTGTACTCCCAGCATGTCAAGGTCAGAGACCTGGGCGGCAAGCCAGCCCAGAGAAGGGAGTGTGAGAGCCAGCAAAGTCCAGCCAGGAGGAGACAAGCAAGCACTTTACACAAGGGAGTTCATTTACCAGAGCATAAAGCGAAAGCTGTAGTCAGAATTCCAAAAGCCAAGGGTCAAGAGATCAATTCAAGGTAGCAGGAACCAGGTGCTGGGAGCAACAAACAGGCAAGAGGAGGGCTTAAAAGAAGTTTGCCCCAAGCAAAGGAAGGCTTCCAGGCAGGCACTTATATAGCCCAAGACACAGGTGTGGCTAGTCACTGCTTCTTGAACTTAATCAAGGAAGCCTCCCTTTGCTTAGCTCTCTTGAGTCTCCGCCTTGTTTGTGGGCTGATTGGCACAGGCTCCAGACCATCTTCAGAATTGGATCCCTGTTGCCCTAAAGGAGCAGGCAGAGGGACGTCTGCGTCTGCTTGGTCCATGGCAGCAGGGGGAGCTCTTGAGCTGCAGGACTCATCTCCAGCCAGAGCCACAGGGACCAACAGCTGCTGCTCGTCATCTCCACCCTGAGCAACAGGGACCAACAGCTGCTGCTCATCATCAGTGGCTCTGACAGGGGCTTCAGTTATCACACAGCACACAAGCTTTCTGGCATCCTTCTTACCTGCCCAACGAAATGGCCGAGCACCATCTGGAGCGCCATTGTTATGAGGTCCCGCCAATACCAGCCAAAACTTAGTGTTGATAAGATCCCAGCGAGCATGCTCGCTCTGAGATGCCCTCTTCCTAAAGGCCCTATCGTATTCTATGGCGACAGCATCCCCAGCCAGGGATCTAGCTTTTAATACGTTTCCCAAGTGGTTGGTGAGGTGCCAACCTCTTTCACGGTAGGCTGCCTGAACTACCCCAAAAACACTGTGTATCCCACCAGCCAGTTCTCGAAGGAGCATTCCACGTAGGCTGCCTTGTGCTCCCTCCTGTGTTTCTGAGAAGATCTAGGGACGTGCCCCTCATCACCCTCAGGTTTAAGGAGGGAGAAAATGTCAACGAAGTAACCGTCAAGGATGCGCTTCCTGGTCTTTCTGTCTAGATGGATACCCAGGGGGTCCTCGTGGTCACCGAAGGTGGCCTGGGCCAGGTATTCCCCTGACTGCCCGCAGCCCTCTCATGTGCCGCCTGGTGCTGTGGTACCCATTTCCTTCCCATTACGCCTCCTGATGGTCCAACTAAGAAGCCCTGGTACATGAACCGCAACTTTCCAATAATCCCTGTCCTTATCCCCGTCAGTACCCAACTCACTAGAGGATCCCACGCTGTCTGAATCCTCCCCACTCCATCTCTTACACCTTTCCCTCTTGCCTTTTGTGCTCTTGCTCCGCCTACTAGAGCTAGCTGTGTCCTCCTCTGCCCTGGACGCGCTGCTCAAACTGCTGCTGGATGAGGAGGAGGACCTCCACCTATACCTGGCACTGCTAGCTGCCCTCCGCTGTGGGGCCTCAACAGCCTCAGGTGCCCCTGCAGAGGTGGACCTGGACTCCAAGGACTCCATCTTCTCAGCAAGCTTCTCCAAAGAGAGTGCAATGCCCTCCAGAATCATGGTGTTGGGATCTGCAGGAGGTGCTGAGGCAGCACCACAGACCTCATCCTTTTTCTTACATTGACTCACTGATGGCCCGAGTTCAGCCCATGTTTTTTTCGGGCCTGTCCCGCCTGGCTCCTGGTTCTTGGCAATGGGGCTGCAGCTACTGCTGCCCCCGTTTCTTTTGTGGCATGATGTCCTGGAAGGAGAGAAAGAACCGCTCCTAAAGTGTGGTGCAGGGCAAGCAGGGGGCCGTCTGGCCCTGCCAAGGCAGAACCAGCGGGCTCACGCCACTAGGAAATCCGCAGTGGGCAGGAGCACAAGCCCCCCAATGTGCCCAGCCCGAACTGGCCAAGCTAACGAGGGCCAGCTACTCGCAGCATGCTCACGTCACAATGCAGCTCCTAGCCCTGAAAAGGGCTCTTGTTTTTTAAATCCAAACGGCTCGAGTGCAATGGATGCAGCCACCAATGATGCTGATGCCCCGCAGTTGCATGCTGCTGCTGCCTGGCTGCTGCCGATGCCGCACTCGCCCAGCTGCCACACTGCTGCACTATTCTGTCATTGCTCTCTCGCTCTGAGATCTGTCCTCTAGTGCTGCCGAGAAGAGACTGCCTCCTTTAGTCTTGGTGAGTGGACCTGAGTGAAAACCATCAGGCCTTCATTCGGGCGCGCTCCTTCAGCCAATGAGCTCAAAGGCGGCTGCATTGAGTCCACTGGCTGTTGGCCGGACACACACGGGGAGACCTGCGCATGCTCTGACGCAAACCCAAGATGGCTGCTGCCAGCCTGAAACCCAGAAGCCTCCGGATAAAGTGGCCGTGCCCCAAGCTACAAACGCGCTGAGCGGTAAGTCACTCAGCGCCCTTGTAGCCCCAAATGTTCCTTTGCAACAGTTTGGTAGTTTTCCACAGGTGTGATCTCTTTGGACGATAAAAGAGGCAAATAGTAAACCAGAGGAATTGGAAGAGACAGGCAAAGGGTATGAAGACACACTTTGCCCTGTGGACAAGTCTCAAGCTAGGTGGACAGTATAATAATAATGACTTACATTGCAGGACAAGATGAAATACCATGTCATTTTGGCTGATTACTTACCTGTATAATAAAATTTAGATAATAATAATAACAAAATAATAATAAATAGGTGTCATATTTTATTGCCACTCATTTAGGGCTATTGTTTTCAAAAAATTGCCTTGGCTTTCAGTGAACCTTGATTTAAGAACAATACCTTAAAGACTAACTAATTTTAGTTGGCAAAGTCTTTCATGGATTGCAGCCCACTTCTACAGGGACTTGGTGTGTAGGCTAGGTAATTAGAGACACACATATGCATGCATACACAGCTACAAGTACACAAAGAGAAAAAGAGAGACCAGGGAGGGAGGGAGATACCACAGATATCAATCAGTATGATGATCAAGTCTTTAAAGGATGTCAAGAATTCTTTGTTGTTTTTCCTACAATAGATTGGCACAGCTATCTCTTTTTAATTTAAAAGTAACGATCTAGCAGGAGAAATTCATGGGGTCACCTTAAGTCAACAGGATTGCCCAGGATTTTATTTTCTCATAGGTAATACTTGTTAGAAAGATTTGAGATCCTGCATCTCTAGTTCCCCAAACTGTCTTGTCTAGTATCTGTAACTTTCCCCCATATTCCCCAATCCAATCTGTATTCAGAATTATTAACATACAGAGGTTGGGTTCCTGAGGGAATACACTGCCCTCTTCCTTGCTACTAGGCCTCATTTCCGTAGCAACCAGCCTATTCAAGATTTAGGGCCTTTTTGCACGCAGTTTCTTTTGCGAGAGGGCCCCTTGAGCGTCGCGTAAATGGGAGTGGTGGTCCGTACGACACACTCCCATTTACGCAATGCTCACGAGCCTAACACGAACCACGCACGCACCTTTTCATTTTTGGCTTCAAGCTGAAAATGGTGCGTGGTCGCGCAAGGCTCCCGGGGCCCACGCGCACTTACCTGCGCTGCGGTATGTTGTCCCAGGCGTGCCACTCGTGCTTCCTCCCCCAGCGCAGCCTATAGCTCCCAGGCTGCATTGCGGAAGGAAGGAAGGGGTGGTCGCGCGACCAGAAAGCCAGCTGCGGGACGAAGGAGCAGCGAAGAGAGCGCCTCGCACAAGAACCTGCTTGCGCGAACGGCACCCCCCCACCTCCGCGATAAGGTAATGTGCAGAAAAGTCCTCAGACTGAGGCCCAAGAGCTCTTTGGGTGAGAATTCTAAAGGCCCCTCCCTAAACTGCAAACCTCAGAGTTCTATAGAATCTCTTTAGGTAGGCAGCAATCATATGAAGTCTTCGCCTGACAGACAGACAAACTTTGGCTTTTATATATTAGATAAAGAAACACCTTTGATTTGTTTCTAATAGCCATAATTTTTAGATTGAAAAAATAATTTTCAGTAATTTTCAAATATTTATATCTGCTGTCTTTCATGATTTGATTAGCCAGGCTGACCGATTGCAGAGAAGTGGAATACTATCAGTAAACTTGTTCACATATTGGATGAACTTGTCTCTGGGAATTTGTATTTCTATGGTAACAGCTCTCTGTATACTCTGTTCTTTTTTAAACATTTCATTGGAAACTGATTGCCTGTTGCTTCTCTTTTTTTACCCACCACCTGTGTTTTAGCCTGCCGTAATCACACTGACTGAACCCAGAGGTGAGAATCAATCTTTGCCTCTCACTCTTGTTAGGGAGAAGGGAACCTATGGGACTGTGACCGTGATTTATGAGGTAAGTATGCAGAAATAACATAGCCCTTCAAGGCATTCTTTTAAGTAAAGCTAAAAAGCTAGAGTGCTAGAATCCTAGTTTAAGAATCAGCATGGCAGTTCTGGAATGACAAGTGTTCCTATTAACACTGAGACAATTGGTTTATTATTCAGATTGTGGTTTAAATCTATAATGAGACTTCCTGTTTAACTTATGGGAAGAAGGTGACTCATAATCAGTCATAATCAAAATCTGCCAGCTGTCTGTTCCAAGACAGGAGAACACTCTTTTCCTAGTTCTCAACTGTCGTAACAAGATTTGCGCTTGCCGTGAAATCTGTGCAGAGATGATTTTCTGCTTTAATATATATATATGTGGGCATACTGGAGGGAGAAACATTTTCCAAGAATTCCAATATAGCATTGGAAGAAGTTGAAAGCTCAGGAGTCTGCTTGTGAATGTATCCTCATTCTTGCTGTGAATATTTTGAATGTTTCAGTTTCCTTCTTACTCCAGTAATTAAGAAATGAAATGTTCTGTTTTTAACCCTGCAACCAGTTTTCTTAGCTTTCATTTTACCACTGTGCAGCTGCTAATTTTCTTGTGGGAAATGGACACTCCCTATAATTGTTTAAGTAATTTTTAATGAAGTTCATTGATTTCATCATTCTTTCAACTTTAATACTAAAAATTTTCCAGTCATAATGGAATATTCCTTGCTTTTTGAAAGTTGTTGTTGATTATTGATAGCGTTCTACATGTTTACTGAAGGAACACACTATTTCCTCATAGGTAGAAGGTGGTCCCAATTCTCCTGAAGAAGACCTGAGCCCAGTGAGGGGAAATATCAGTTTTCCTCCGGGCACTGCTATATTGATTTATAACTTATTTGTTCTAGATGACCAGGTGAGATGACATAGCATTCTTTTTTTATGGCTCTGATGTATATCTTAAGATGCTGAAATAATGAAGGCAAGATACTGCTGTCTTTAGCTAGTGCTGGACTTACTTACTTTAGATATGTAAACATAAATTTACAGAACCAGAAGGATCAACAAAGAGGAGGAATTAGAAATGCTGTCTTTCCAGTGTGCCATGTTATAAACTCCTCTCTGCTAGCCTTCTACTTGAAAGTGAGAACCTGTGTGTGTTTGTGTGTGTGTATGTTGTGTATAGAAATGACTTAGATCTCCCGAGCTGATCTGGCTTCTTGGTTCTGGTTTCTGATTTTAGCTGGTTACTACGTTTGTCTACTTCTTTTTAAAATACACTTATTTCTTACTAGTTTATTAGGATTTTGTTAAAACAGTTTTATTATAATGGTAGATTTTTGGCCAAAATCCAACCAATAATCTCCCCCCAAAAAACAGACTGATTTACTCAGTGTGAATTTCACCCCATAAACCACTTACATAAAGTAGATTGATCCAGTAGGATCCAGTGGATGTACTCTGATTGGGATTAACTTGTGTTAATCCCAATCAGAGTACATCCAAAGCTGCCTTGGATCCCATTTGGAGGAAAGGTGGTATATAAATTCAATCAATCAATCAATCAATCAATCAGTGATGTAGGCTTTTGTTGTTAACTTCATTGTACATTTGGGGCAGAACAGTCCTGTTCAGTATTTAGAAATGTAATAAATTGTGTATGTTGTTGTGTGCCTTCAAGTCATTTCTTACTTATGTCAGCCCTACGGCTAACGTATCATAAGGTTTTTCTTTGAGAAGATTTGTTCAGAGAGGATTTGGCTTTGCCTTCCTCTGAAGCTGAGAAAGTGTGACTTGCCCAAGGTCACCCAATGGTTTCCATGGCTGAGAGAGGATTCAAATCCTGGTCTCCAGAGTCATAGTCCAGCACTTACACCACTACACCACACTGGCTCTCGTCTTTACCACACCTAAATTTTTGTATTCATGACATCATAAAATTTGGAATTTATGGTCATTGCATAATTTCAGTGACCAAAAGCACCCCCAAAATCTACATGTCGGAAGGTGCGTTGCTTCCAGGAGAAGGCTGAATGCTTCTTTACTCACCAAACCATTTGTCAGCTCCTCTGAAATTGCCTTCGTTGGTGGGGTTGCCTGGCCTTTAACTTAGGTTTTTGAGTTTCTTCAGGAATGTTGCTACAATAACAGAGCTCTGCCATTGTAGCTGTGTATCCTGTTACAGGATCTTGGACTACATTTACTTAAATAAACAAATAAATATCAGATCAAAGTTGTTTCCTTCCAAACTGTCTCTTTACATTCAGGTTTGAGTTAGAGTAAGAGAGCTTTGGTTTGGACTACAGAATTTTTGTTGTGTGCATATTTAGAGTAAACATACTTTCGGCAAACAGTTTATAAACATGTGCCATTGTATTTATTCAAGACAGTTACAATGAATGTGAGTTTGTATTGGTATATAAACTATTATAAATGATCAAGTTCATGCATTAGACTGTGCATTAATAAAATTCATAATGCTAGAAAGTGAGTCTTGGAATTTGTGTTGGCTAAACTGAATACAGCAGTATAATTCAATGCCTGTTAAGGAAATACAAGCATCAGACAATTTGTAAAATTGTCCACAGCTACAAAAAATGTTGAATGGCCAAAACTTAATGCAATTCTAGAAAAGAATTTGAAGATAGCTAATTAGCAAGAGATTATGAAAGAGATTATGAAGATTTGGAACCTTCCTTAAATGCTCAAGACAATGGCATTGCTTCAATATAGTTGCAAGTTGACTTTTTGACTGTCAGTAGTTAGCCCATCTATTGAATATTGTACTATATTAAAAAAACTAATGAATGACAACTTTTGGCCAACAGAATCAGGGAACAGATCTTCAGTTTATCAAAGCAATTTTAGTTTGGTTTCAGTTTAGTTTCAGTTGATCAACCAAATACTCAGAAGTGCTGAGTATTTGATTCATCTCCTAAAATTCTAAAGGCAAGAACGTAGTAAGAAATGTAAACAGTACTATCATATGCTTACTATGATCATGGAATGGACTTATCTTGTTAAGGGTGCTCTTGTACATGGAAATGATACATAATAGTGGTTATTCTTCTCCTTCCTCTGCCCTAATTGTTTCCTGATACTGGCACATTAGAAAGAAAAAAATTAAAAAGAACCAAAAAAAATAGAATGGGCACACACTAAGGATTGAGGGCTATTTTTAGATCCCTTAACCCTTGGTAGGCTGCACTAGTGTATTTGGCTTCACTAAGAAATCCCAGCAACCAGAAGTCATTTCTGATTTCCTTGAGGCATGCTTCTTCTTGTTGTTGTTGTTTTGGGGTGGTGGGTGGTAGAAAAGATGAATTTTCTCCCTGGAGGTTATTTTTGGTCAAAAATTTCTTTCTTTCTTTCTTTCTTTCTTTCTTTCTTTCTTTCTTTCTTTCTTTCTTTCCCTTCCCCCTTCCTTCCTTCCTTCCTTTTTTGGCTGTGTTCTTTTTTAAATGGTGGTTTGTATGGTGCAGAGGGCCAAGGATAGCTTAAGGACTCACTGAAGGAACATATACAGACTGTGGGCTGTACATTTTCCACTTCTGTTTTAAAAGTTGTAAACACTTTTATTGTCAATTTTTTACTCTTTTTATCACCTATATTGCATAAACATACGATATCAAAGGTGTAGTGTAACATGAATTTTAAATAACAGTAGCTTAGATTATTTATAAGAGGCACATCAAGTATATCCAGTATGTATGTTTGCATGTGAAGTGTTCTGTGCTGTAAATTGTAATCTTCACAGTTTTCAATGTTTTGTGAAAATAAAACTTTCTGATAAATCTTCATCATAAATAAATTTCATAGTTAATTTGGCTTCATCTGTAATATGCCAGATCTTCAAAATATTTCAGAAATATCCTGAAATGATAATATATATAACACTACCAGTGCTTATCAAATGATTGTAATGGAATGAAACTTACATAACAAACCCAAACTACGCACCTTCACATTCTAAAAGAAATGTGATCCAGGCCAAATCTTTTAGGGTATCTATGCATCAGTGATCATTTATGGCAAGGTTTTTGGGGGATAATATATGTGATAGGAAAGATTTATTCATCTGTTCAGAAGTCAATGGATCAATAATTTCCTGATTTCTATGAATTTTTCTTTGAGTTTAATGATTATTATTAATTAATATTATTTTTCTAGATTCCAGAAAATGATGAACTATTTATTCTTCATTTGAGAAGTGTTGAAGGAGGAGCTGAAATCAATGCATCAAGAAATTCTGTGGAAATTATTATTAAGAAAAATGATAGCCCAGTGCAATTTACTCAAAGTATATATATGGTGCATGAGGAGGATGACATATTAACAATCCCAGTGGTTCGAGGTAAAGATGATGGCGGAAACTTAATTGGACCTGATGAAAATGAAGTCTCAATGCGCTACAGCATTGAAACTGGGAATTCAACTGCACATGCCCAGCTTAACTTAGACTTTCTAGATCTACAGACAAATACAACTATTGTTTTCCCACCTCAAGTGCACGAATCCTATATTAGATTCAAAATCCTTGATGATACCATTCCAGAAATTGCTGAGACATTTCATATCATGCTACTCAAGGATACTTTACAAGGAGATGCTATTTTAACAAATCCATCCATTGTGCAAGTCACCATTAAACCGAATGATAAACCTTATGGAGTATTGTCAATCAATAGCATTTTGTTTACTCAGACAGTGATTATTGATGAAGACCAGATGCTAAGGTACCATATCTTTTCTGTTTATTAATAATGGAAAATTGGATTCATGAGACTAATTTCAATTTACTTGAGCAAACAAGTTTTGATTGGAAGAATCCTCATTTTATCTGGCGAGCAATTTTTGTGAACTTTAAAAAATGGACTTGAATTGTGTTTCTTTTGCTTTCATGTTAATGACTTTGTATCAGACTTAGTTCTGTGGTTGGAATTCCTATGGGACCGTCAGAAGTTTTGAAGAACAACTCTAGGCAAATACACAGTTTTGCCAAAACTGGGGGTTGAAACAAATGTAATGTTTACAACTGTGTTTAAACTTACAATAATTCTTTAATAATACCTTCATTTCAGATATTTATAGTTTAAAAAGAGAAGTCAGTTGATCTTCAGTTTTATTGTTTCCTCTTAGTTGTGAATTTTACAGTTAAATTAATCTATTGATATTCATGGGACTTGGATGTAGTGCAGTTTCCCTAGATTGGTTTGTTAGATGTTAACACATGTTATATTTGCATACTTATCCATCAGATTGGAGTATAAATTGAACAGCTGAAGTGGAAGAATCTGTACTTTCATCTGTTTGAAACAGATTTAGATTTTAGATTTTATATTAGTGGTAAATTCATTGTGAGAGTTTCTGACAATGTATGAACTTCATATTGGTAAATTTTAGGTCATCTTGCAACTGGTCTAGTAGCTCATGGGGGAATTTAAATAAAGATATACCATTGGTAGGGACCAAGTGGTTGGCTCCTCACAGAAGTAATACTCTTTGCAGTTTGATGCTAATTTATTGGGAATGGCCTATGGAACAATTAATTTATTTAAATGTTCTTCCAGTACACTGCTCAGAGATAAATAACTGCTATGCAGCAGGAAGAACAAATAAGCAGAATATATAAGAGTAGAACTATTTCAAATCAGTGTTAGATTACCATACAATAAGCTTCTCTAGAAGGCTAATTTTCAGTTAAATGCTTTAGCTAAAGGAGTACATTTATACAGAGACAAAAGAAAATGTATTCTGCTTAAGAAGCATATTGTATGTATGTGTGTGGCACAGAATGTTATGTATATCTTTTCTCCATATTTTTTAACCTATGTGCTAAGTGTGTCATATGCAAAGCTGCATTAGACTCTGAGGAAGTAGGTGTGAAAATTGGAGGAAGGGACATAAAAAATTTAAGACAGTGGTTCTCAACCTGTGGGTCCCCAGATGTTTTTGGACTCAGCTCCCAGAAGCCCTGAGCATTGACCATAGTGGCTGGGGCTTCTGGGAGCTGAAGTCCACAAACATCTGGCGACCCACAGGTTGAGAACCACTGATTTAAGATATGAAGATGAGATCATACTACCAGCAGAAAACAGCCAAGTCTTGGAAGGATTACTGAAGAGAGTCAAGGCAGAAAGTGCAAAGGCAGGTTTACAGTTGAACATCAAGTAAACAAAAATAATGATCACAGATGATTTACATAGCTTTAAAGAAGACAATGAAGACATTGAGATAATGAAAGATTTCCTGTACCTTTGCCCAGTCATTCATCAAAATGAGGACTGCAATCAAGAAATCAGAAGACTAGGGCTTGCAAGGGAAGTATGAAGGAGCTGGTCAAGATCCAGAAGTAAAAAGATACATCATTAAATACCAAAGTCTGGATTGTCTATGCCATGGTATTTCAATTTTCTGGATTGTCTATGCCATGGTATTTCAATTTTCAATTTTCTGTTTCAATGGTTTTGAGAGCTGAACAGTGAAGAAAAATGATAGGAGGAGAATCTTTTCATTTGAAAAGTACTGGAGAAGAGTTCTGCGGATATCTTGGGCTGCCAAAAAGACTAATAAATAGGTCCTATAGCAAATCAATCCTGAATTTTCTGTAGAAGCCAAGACGGCTAGACTGAGACTGTTGCAGTTTGGACATATCATGAAACAACATTATTCACTAGAAAAGATAATAACGCTTGGTAAGGTAGAAGACAATTGATAATAATACTTGGTAAGGTAGAAGACAAAAAATAGGAAGACCCTATTACATGTGTATAGAGTCAATCAAGGAAGATATGGCCTTGGGTTTGCAAGACCTGAGCAATGCTGTTGGTGACAGGGTGACTTAGCGATCTCATTCACATGGTCATCATAAGTCAAAGTCAACTTGACAGCAGTTAACAAGAGGAGGAAAATGTGCGTATATAACATATGGCTGAAGATGCATGTGTGTTTGTTGTACTTGAAGTAGTATGCACATACATTCTCTCCATTGAAAACAGATGGCTCAGTATGTATGTGGGTTCAACTCATTAAGAATATTTGTTTGATATTCTGAGTGTTTTGAAGAAAGCAGGGCATTTCAAGACAGTTATGGGTGTGTACAAACAAATTAGCACAGGGGAAAAGAAGAACCTGGCATCAATGCAGTTGTAGGTACAGTTACTGGACTTCCTTGGGGCCCCATTTGCTGGCGGGGGGGGGGTTAAAGGCAGGCAATGCATGGCTTGAAAAGGCTACCACTTTCTTCCTAGAAGCCTCCACATCCATTGTGGAGTTCCTGCATGATTCCTGCACTAGCCAGCTAGTCAGGAGCTGAATTGCCTTGCTGGTGTGTGGAACTCACTGGGCAGACCTGGAGATGTAAGTCTCCGCTCAAGTCCATATAACAATAGTGTGCAGTTGCACTGTTGGTCAGTCTTCAAGCACTGGCTGAAAAATTCAGTCCCTGGCACTGATGAAGTGAATAACCATTGAATGCATACATATAATCATGAAGGACAATAGCATAGAAATTAGATACTGTTGAATTTATTTCTGCCTTAACTTTTTCCTCCAAGTTATTCTCAATAGTTTGGTTTCTCATACTACTTGTTAAAGTCTGCAGAACTTCCATTTTAATCCTGCTAAGTACAAGGACATTTGTTAGCTCATGCTCTGGTGATGTCCTGTAGTAACATGTACTTCCATTTGTGAGCTAAATTTAAACTATAGTGTTTCTTTGTAGAAAGTATGTGTTATACCCCCACTTTGTGTTAGGGGAGATGTCAAAAACATTTCTGTTCTACTGTGCCTTCAGTATGTGTTAACCTGTGGTTTTGGCAATGCGCTTTTAAACTGGCCTAGTTGTTTTATGACTAACTGTGGGACTGTTTTAATGATTTAATTCAGGGATGGGCAATTTTTATGGGTCCGAGGGCCTAACTTCCTGTTGGAGCCCACTGTGGAGCATTCCTTAGCTTCACCTACTGATTTTGAAGAAGCAGTGCCAAAGACTAAACTTTAGAGGGCAAAACTAGCACCTTGAATTAGGCCTGGCAGCAAATAGACAATGCAGAAAACTCAGCTTCAGTGTAATGTAATTCTGCACTAACTGAAACTTGTAGGTCTTCAAGAGCAGCCCTAGATTACAATAAACTGATTAGGAGGTTACCAGAGCATTGAACTCCATAGCTGTGGTATCAGTTCAGGAATGTTCTTAGCTGGAATCCATTCAAAGTGGGTAAAAGATTTACATTGACAAATACTATTAAAACTTGTTGCAAATCTACATTTGGCAAACTACCTGTATTAAATTTTGTTTGCTAGGTATGAAGGCATCACTGTTGTAAGGAATGGTGGAACACACGGAAATGTTTCAGTTTCCTGGATTATAACCCGCAACAGCAGTGACCCTTTGCCAGTGAATGCAGATATCACTCCAGACTCGGGAGTATTATACTTTTCTCAAGGGCAGCTGTTGGCATCACTTCCCCTGAGCATCATTAATGATGACTTCCCTGAAGAAGCAGAACCCTATTTGCTTAGGATTCTAGCTCCTACCACACAAGGAGGTGCAGAAGTGAGTGAACCAGCTGAGGTAAGCATTCAGACAAAACAAGGTTTTTAAGATAAAGTAATATTTGTTGTAAAGGGGATGGAAAATAAGAGTGACAGTAGCATAGAATTTCAGCAGGGGTAGCTATATTATTTTTAACTTTAGAGCGCATTCACAGTGCAATCCTGTGTACGCTTGCTAAGTAGTAGGATTTCAGTGGGACTTCAGAAAAATGGTTTAGGACATGCAGCTCTAAGGACCGGAAATTAAATTCTGTGTTCATTTTATTCCTCTTACAGTTAGAGAGATGAAGTTTCCAAAGGCCCATATTCAGTAAATGACATGTAAAAAATATTACCAGCTATAGGCATTTATGGTAAAAAAAAAGATACAAATACAAATACAATAACTAAATAACTTCAAGCTTTGTCCAGACAACGATCAAGTGGAGCTGATTTTGCCAAAAACTTCTAGTGCATTATAGTATGAGTAGTTGACTTCATGATTGTACTTGCGGAGCTAGAACAGTCTCTTGTGTTTGTTGGTTGTAGCACAGAGAAGGACTTGAAACATCTTCACCTTTCTCTAATAATACACAAAGGCCATTTCTGGCAGCCCCGCTATGGTGACAGGATGGCAATAGTCCGCAGGTCATGCTTTCGCATGATGTCATCATGGTCCCTCTGCCATCCTGTCCCCATGTGTTGTGATAGCAGGATATTTGTCTAACAGTGGAATATGCTGCCTCGGAGTGTGGTGGAGTTTCCTTCTTTGGTGATTTTTAAGCAGAGGCTGGATGACCATCTTTTGAGAGTGCTTTGAAGTGGGTTCCTGCATGGCAGGGGGTTGTACTGGATGGCCCCTGTGGTCTCTTCCAACCCTATGATTCTGTGATTCTAACAGATTAAATCTGTTAAGTGCCCATGATTGCACAATGCTCCTGTACTTACTTGCCATGCAGAAAGGCAGGAAGCACAATGGAGGTGCTTCCTTCCTCAGCGCAACATGGGAAAGAGCCCAGCTGCACTGTGGAAGGCAGATGCATGTCCATGCTCCCTTCTGCAGGGGACTGGTCGGGTGTGGAGGGTAACATTCCTGTCATGCTCTCTTCCCAGCAAAGGCGCTGTTGGCATTGCAATGGGACAATGCAGGAGAGCGTCCTTGTGCGGTACTAGTGAAAGAGTACATAGCTGTTGGTGACAGGCATACTGGCTGCAATAATTTTAAGTAACATATACATCCTTCAAGTTCTTTGGCTTTTGAGTATTAAGGTTAGGGTTACAGCAAGCAGTATCCCATTTTTCTGGTTACTGATTCTTTCTTTCTCCTGGATTAATCCTATATTCTCTGGTGATCAACTGAAAATGTTATTCATTACAAGTATGTTTGGGTATCGCCATTATGGTGCAAAGGAGTCAATTTATGGAGCAGAGTTCCCTTATTTCAAACAGAATAGGTCAAACTGTTTCCAGAATTCAGAGACTGTTGAGGTAGAGGATAAGATTGTTACTATACAAATTTAGTGGCTTAAAGATCTAAAGATAACAAAAAAAGCAAAAATAGCAAATAGCTTTGGCTTATATGTAGTTAAGGATAGATTTTTGGCCTCAGTTTCTAACACAGGCTTATTAACCTGTGAAAAATATATTAAGGTAGACATTTGTTGTTTTTTCAATGTTGATTGTAAGGATTGACCCTCTTTAAGAATGTCTGCCTTTGGACCTTTTTAAGCAGCTCCTACCCTGTTCAGCAGTATCTGTTGAATCTGTTTTTATCAGGATTTGTGCTTATTCTTTCTAGAACATTCCTGAACATAGAGAATTTATGGTTTTGGGCTACAACTTGTGGAATTATGCAGATAGTGTGAATATTGAGTGTGCTGTGTATGAGATTTCGGGAGTTATTAGTCCAAAGAAATAACTTTTACAGGCTCTGGACTATTCTTGATACGATGCAGTTCTAACATAGTTGCCATTACAGTTGGCTGTCCACATTTGCTAGATTTAGGGGTACAGCCCCTACAAAACTGGAAGAACTGCAGATATCAAATTGTCTGTGCTTATCTTGGGAAGAGGGCTGAGTCATGGTGGGGAGAGTAGCCACCCAGGCTCCAAACAAGGTCAGAGAGTGGGTCAGCATGGTTGCCTTAAACTTCCTCTCTTTTGCCTGTCTTCTTCCTTGGGTGTGTGGGGCATTGGGCAAGGGTTTGTGGTGCTGAGAAATTGATTAGTGATCTATCCTTCGCTGGGCAGACAGTGACTAGTGGAGGAGGAAGATGACTAGAGGCAGGTTTTTAAAGGGTTGGGAAGCCTGATTGAAGCCACCAAGAGGGAAGGTTCCCCTGAAAAAGAAGCACTTGAGGTGGGGGGCAGGGCTTTGAAAAACTTGCAAATAATCAAATCTGTGAAAGTGAAACCCACAAATGTGGGGGACTGACTGTACTTACAAAGCATGAACTCTATGGTTAGCCTGCTCAGGTATCAAACAAACAAACAGTGATCTCCATAAGCCTTCTTAAAATACCCCACCTGGTCATGATAGCTATCTGAACATACTTGTGGTGAGTTGCTACTATAAGCAGTTTAATTTCAGACATTTGTCTATGATAACCTTCAGATACACAAGTAATTGCTGTTCACGCATCCATTTTCATATAACAGAGACAACTCACTGTCAGTATGGGTAAGTTCCTGCCAAAATAAAAGGACTGTAAAAATCCCAGAATTTTAATGGAAAGGGAAAAAAGATCTAGTAGTGCAATCAAAGTCATAAACAATTACAGGATAATACAATGTGGACTTTTAATGGCAATTTCTTTTAAATGAGAATGTTTTGTTGTTATTTTTGTAGCTTTTATTTTACATTCAAGACAGTGATGATGTCTATGGTGTGGTGAAATTCTACCCTTTGGAGAATCAGAGGATAGAAAGCAGCCCAGATGGACGGTTTTTGTCTCTTAGCTTTGCAAGGCAAAAGGGAACAGTGGGAGATGTGAAGCTATCGTATACAATCGTGTATATCCCTGCTGGTCCTGTGGATCCTGAGCGTGCCAAAGAAGGTGTTCTAAACATTTCTGGAAGAAGCATCCTCTACATACCAGAAGGAAAAACTGAAGACGTTGTAAAAGTACCAATAAGAAATGATGCATTTCTTCAAAATGGAGCACATTTCTTAGTACAGGTATATATTATTGTTGTTATGTGCTTTCAGCTCTAGTTTATGGAAGTGCTGTCATAGCGTTTTCTTTGGAAGAGTTATTCAAAGGAAGTTTACTATTGCCTTTTTTTTTAGGCTGAAACTGGGATTTCCATGTTTGAGTGAGAATTCAAACTCTGGTCTCTAAGAGTCCAACACTCAAACTGCAGCACCTTGCTGGCTGTTTTATAGCATCCATTTGTCATAACTTATTTGTCACACATATTTTTGGTGTGATTGTTCCATTTTAAAAAAAAATTATTTGTGTGTGTGTGTGTGTGAGAGAGAGAGAGAGAATGAAAGAGAGAGAGTGAAATCATAGAATCACGGAGTTGGAAGAGACCACAGGGGCCATCCAGTGCAACCCCCTGCCATGCAGGAACACATATCAAAGCACTCCCAACAGATGGCCATCCAGCCTCTGCTTAAAAATTTCCAAAGAAGGAAACTTCACCACATTCTGAGCCAGCACATTCCACTGCTGGACAGCTCTGACTGTCAGAAGTTCTTCCCGAAGTTCAGGTGGAATCTCCTTTCCTGCAACTTGAATCCATTGCTCCTTGTCCTAGTCTCTGCGGCAGCAGAAAACAAGCCCACTCTCTCCCTGACATGACATCCTTTCAGATATTTAAATATGGGTGTCATATCCCCTCTTAACCTTCTCTTCTACAGACTAAACATACCCAGCTCCCTAAGCCGCTCCTCATAGGGCATGGCTTCCAGACCCTTCACCATTTTGGTCGCCCTCCTCTGGACATGCTCCAGCTTTTCGATATCCTTCTTGAATTGAAGTACCCAGAACTGGACCCAGTATTCCAAATGAGGTCTAACCAATGCAGAATAGAGTGGTACCATTACCTCCCTTGATCTAGACACCATACTCCTATTGATGAACCAAGAATCGTGTTGGCTTTCTTGATTGCTGCATCGTACTGCTGACTCATGTTCAGCTTGTGATCTACCAAGACTCCTAGATCCCTTTCACATGTACTGGTATCCAGGCACGTGTCCCCCTTCCTACATTTGTGCATTCCATTTTTTCCACCTAAGTTAGGACCTTACATTTGTCTGTGTTGAAATTCATTTTGTTAGCTTTGGTCCAGTTCTCCAATTTGTCAAGGTCATTTTGAATTTTGATCTTGTCTTCTGGCGTATTAGCAGCCCGTCCCAATTTGGTGTACTAGTACTAGCAATGCTACTATTTGTCACTAAGCCAGTCTCTAATGTTCCTAAGTTTTACTCATTGTGAACAGTTTGAATCTGCTCTCTCCTTACTCCTTTTCTGTTTACAAATTTACTGTGCTGTATAGCCGATGTCCTTAAACATAATCATATTTGTATAAATAACTAAAATCACCACTGTGGCCAGGATTTGTAATCACTGTTTGTAATGGGCTTGGAATCTGGTTAAGAAGGAATTTAGTTAGCTTCTGCGTCTGTGGGGCTGAAATAGTGTTAACCCTAAAGCTTTTAGCAGTACTATGGGGAAAACCTGCAAGAATGTTTTTCACGGAGCAGGTGAGGTGTAGCAGGTGATTGCTTGGGCCTACTCCTAAGATTATAGCTAGAGAGATGAATCTACAGTGGGGGTAAGAGAAGACTATAATCTCAAGAAATGTATAAAGCAAGTTATATTTCTGTGAGAACAGCATGGAAATTTTTTAGAAAGTGTAAATAGAGTGAGTGTAAATGGAATGGAACTTGAAGCATTATTCAAAAGAGAAGATTAATAAACTGAACATTCTTCAGTGATATAAACAACTGAATAAGATGTTTCAGGCTGATTGAAGAATTACCCTCTTAGGCCATTAATTTAATCAGTGATTTGGATGCAGATATGGAAGTGTGATCTTATTTTTTCTTCACGTTGTTGTATGTTCTATTGTGGCAAAAAGGTGCTCAAAGTGTATATTGATGTGTTCCCAGAATGACTGAAAAGGTAGAAGTTGATTCCTTCCTGTAATGGGAATTCAGTATATTAATTTCAATAGGATTCTCCCTTGTTCAGATACTTGCACATTAAAAATAAATAAGTAATAACTAGGAGGATTTTTCATTGTCCAACAAATAATTGGTGTGTGTGCACAAAATCATAGTTATTGTTGTGTGCCTTCAAGTAATTTCTGACTTGATGGCAACCCTAAAGCAAACCTATCACTGGGTTTTCTTGGCAAGATTTGTTCAGAAAGGGTTTGCCCCTGCCTTCCTGAGGCTAAGAGAGTATGGCCATTTCCCCACTAGACTGTTATAGCGCTATTATTCCACCTTCCACCTGACCCCTCCTGAAACTGCAAACCCCAGGATTCCGTAGGATGTTGCAAATGGAATAATAGCACTATAACAGTCTAGTGCGGAAATGGCCTACGCCTTGCCCAAGGCTACCCAGCAGGCTTCCATGACTGAGTGGGAGATTTGGACCCCGGTCTCCAGAGTTATAGTCCAACACTCAAGCCACTATACCACATTGGTTCTCACTGTGTTATAACATCTTGATTTATCTTATTGCAGCTGAAAAAAGTTGAACTGCTGAATATTATTCCTCTGATTCCACCTGTAAGTCCTAGATTAGGTGAAATCCAAAATATCTCCTTGAAAATCACACCTGACATTGCAAATGGAGAAATTGGTTTTATAAGCAACCTTCCAATAATTGTACATGAGCCAGAAGATTCAGCTTTTACAGTAGTAAGTAAATATTCCCATACATTTTTTCCTCCAAGTTGCTTTAGAGCAGGATTGGGTAATTTGGAGGGTATGGGGAGGATTCCACTCTACAGGCACATGGTTATTTCTGGTGCAATGAGAAGTGACATGACATCACTTCTAGTGCCCAGAATTGTCCCAGATAACAGCCATTTCTTATGGCTAGGAGGTGTGGGTAGTGAGGGACAACAGGAGCCAAACCCCCACATTTTTTGGTGACCTGGGCATTTGTGTGTGTTTATGTGTGTGTTTTGCCCAAGAAATAGTTTGGGAAGTCTGTGGGCTCTAGGATGCTTAAGTGGGCACAAAATGAAGCCCAAGGGGCCGTATGCAGTCCATGGGCAGCACTATCCCTGCTCTTGCTGTAGAGAAAACACTGACTATATGTACAGCATGTAATGTGTTACACTATGTTGCTATTGTATGCCCTCAAGTCATTTTTGACTTATGGTGACTCCAAGGTGAAACTATCATGGGGTTTTCTAGGGCTGAGAGTGTGTGTTGCACCCAAGGTCACCCTGTGGGTTTCCATGGCCAAGTGGGGAATTGAACCTTGGTCTCCAGACCATTACTCAAACCATGACACCATGCTAGCTCTCATATGTTTGTTAAAATATTTCTCATTTCATTATACTTCTATAATAGGAACAGTTAAATCAAAACGCATCATTAGTTCTTTATGATTTGTGGAAAAATCAGCTCAAAATAAAGCTATAATGTTCACAGAATTATAATTAAAATAGCTGCTGTTGTTGATAAGTGCATTTGAGACACCTGTACTGATGGCAAGAGTTTTCTTGACAGGACTGATTCAGAGAGGATTCTCTATTACCTTCCTCTAAGGCTGAGGAGAGTGTGACATGCCAAAGGTCAACCAGTGGGTTTCCATGGAAGAGATTTCAACCCTGGTCTCCATGAGACCCAGTCCAACATTCAAACTACTGTATCACTCTGGCTCTCTCTGTGTGATTAAAATTATGCCTTCTTCATTCCAAATAAAATCAAGATCAGAAGCAGTATATGTCTCAGTACAAGTTGCTGGGAAACACAGTCTGGATGGCATTTAAGATGCTTGCTTTCTGATGCAAACTTTCCATGGACATCTAGTTGGCCACTGAAAACTGGGCTACAGAGTTCTTTGGTCTGACCTAATATGTCTGTTACGTTTCTAAGGTATTAAATACTATATAGCTCTCAGAAGTGGTCAGTGCTTTTCATATGCAGAGAATGCTGTGGAGGATTTTTTTGTTTTTGTTCTGGGTGGGGAACCTATTCATACTTCTTGTTCATACTTTCGGAAATGTGTTGTCAGAATTTAAGAATGGCTGTAATCCGGTGACCAGAGATATATGTGTATGCTTTCAGAAAGTACAAAACTCACCAAACTTGGTATATTTTCCAGAGCGTCATTCCCTTGCATCGAGATGGGACTGATGGACAAGCCACTGTGTTTTGGAGCTTGATACCTTCTGGCCCCAACCTAAAAGCAGTAACTATTAATGATATAAAACCTTTCTCTGGATACGTTGTTTTCCTATCTGGACAAAGTGACACGGCAATCAACATTACTGTCCAAGCTGATGACATCCCTGAAATGAATGAGACTCTAATATTGTCATTAGACAGGTACTGTGACAGAATAATACATTGAAAACAAATAAACATTTCCCCATTTTCCCCTCAAAGACTAACTAAGACATAATTAAATGATGTGCATATAACTGGGAGTAGTTCCCATTAAACATAGTTGGTTGTATTCAAATGTAAGTGTTGCCAAATAGGCTTTTAAAACCAGAGTGTTCAACCTCCAACACCTGCTCCTCTACAGTAGACCTTATAGCTAGCCAGAAATCTTAGGTTGGGGGATCCTGACGAACCTGCTAAGTTGTGTGCAGTAAGACGGGTGGATGGTATCTTATGTGAGCAGTTCGGCAGGTTCCCCCAATTTTTGTGAAGCAGAGTTGGAGGACTGTGTCCAGTTGTGTGTGTCTAAATATGGATCCAACCCATAATGTGTACTTCCATGCTATGCTAAGTGACGTGTGAGTTTGTTGTCTTAGTAATTATTTGTTCTGCAGATGAACAAACAAGCCACAGTTTTTTCTCCATTTTGCTAGCGCTTGTTTTCTCCAGGCAGCTTGTCATTATTTAGACTTTCCTTTCTGGTGACACATTCACAGGGAGATACAAAGGAGGTCTGTGTGCCTGTTTATTGTTTACATCCATCACAGTGGCAACTTTCTTAAATATTTCTTAAGTGTCAGTTGAACTGGTGTGTCTCCAGGGCATGAGCTCGTGGCAGATGCCATCAGTTGAACTGTGGTAACGTCAGAGGCCACTGATAGGCTGCTTGCTTTGATTTGCTTGAAAGTTTACAGCAGCCCAGTGAGTATCTTGGCAAAACAGCGAATGAGGACATATTATGAGTCTTTCTA
Source organism: Iguana delicatissima (assembly GCA_948472985.1). Lineage (NCBI taxonomy): Eukaryota > Metazoa > Chordata > Lepidosauria > Squamata > Iguanidae > Iguana > Iguana delicatissima. Next base: position 156,076 of record CAOKZL010000495.1, on the reverse strand, counting down.
GACTTTATTCTGAATAACACAAAGAGCTGTGTTTTTGCAGGACGAAGGTGTTCACTCACAGATTTAGAACCAAATTAGTGTAGAAAAAAGCTCTTCTCTGTCACATAAAGTTCTGCATCGAAGGTATGTCTAGATCATAGCCTCCTGTATATGGGTTGAAGGTATATCTGGAATATAACCTTGTGTATATGCGTTGAAGGTGTATCTAGATAAGAGCTGTATCACTTAAAAACAATTTCCCTGTTGCTCTGTTCCCTGTTGGCAACCAGATCTGTGGATGACTTAGTGAGCATTGACTCCATGCTAGACTTCAGCCTAAGGATGGACAGAATGGGCTGAATGGATCAGAATATGGGGCCTGATTGGAATACAGAGCCTGCAAGGACTGAAATAGCATGTCTAGAAACTGTGGCTGAGGGTTGGCATAGGAGATGTAGCTACAATAGTGTAGCTATGATCTGTCTCCCAGTCTGACCGCCTGTAACCTATCTGAAAAGCCAGGCAGCTGTTTGTACTGAACACGTTCTGTGGCACTAGTGAGGAGGGCACTGAATGATGACATGTCCAGCTCCCTCCCACCAAAGAGTCAGGGTGAGATCAGTAGCTCCAACAGGACCCCACAGGGGTCACTTGGCTTTTAAGACAGGTTTTGAGGGATGTTTATTATCGTGGCAAATAGTGCCATATTGAAAATGTGAATAGGAAATCTACAAGCTCACAATAGCAAAACCTACAGGCTCACAAGCTTATAATATCATGAGTACTGAATTAGGAGCAGCATGGCACTTAAATATGTGCTCATCTGAAACCAATACTTCTTATTTATTTTTAATGTGATCTGCAAGTATCTGTTTAAGAATGGAAATAATATTTGAAAATAGTTGAAAAATAGTTGAAAAGCATGTTTTTCAAGTGTTCAGGAATCCTGAGAAGAAGAAACTGAACTACCAGAATATTCACAGTTCAAGAAAATTGAACTGTGGAAAATTCATTCATGGTTGTTTTGTGCAGAAAACTATATTTTCTGCAAAGGAAAAAAAAATTTCTACATGGAAAATAAAATTTCATTGCAGAAATATTAATTCCTGCAAAGAAAATGTTGTTTTCTGCGCATGAAATGCTGTAATTGAGAGGTATAAAGTTTGCACATGGTGATTTGCATAGAAAATAGCGTTTTCTCCATAGAAAACCACATTTTCTGAACAGGAATGAATATTTCTGCATTGTAGTATTATTTTTCACACAGAAAATGCTGTTTCCTGGGAAGAATATGCAGTTTTCTGTTGAAAACAACAAATTCTGTGCAGAATAATCTCTGAACTGTGAATAGCCTTTGAAAACTCTGTGATTTTCAAAGACATTTTCAAAGCCAGAAGAAAACTGTTGAAATTACTCATTGCTACTTTTGAGAAGAAACAGGCCCATTCTGCATGATGATGGCATACTGGCATGGGGACAAAGAGAAGCGGGACCACAACAACACTTCTGCATGATATAGTTATGGTCCCGCCCTTCTTGCGTTGCCAGCTGGTGCAATCGCGGGCTATATCATTGACGGAGAAACTCCATCAATGGCCCCTGATTGTGTGAACCTTGCAGCCAGCCATGAAGAAGAGCTGGAATGTAATCTATGCACTTCCTCCTCTACTGCAGCATGAGAAGAAGGTCAGCTGCATCTGGAAGGACTCCTAATTGCCAAGGCAATTGAGCTTATACAGGAAAATGTGCTGCTGAAAATGTTTTCAAAGTAAATTGCAGAAGAATGTTTTTTATACGTATGATTTGAGATTCCAGACACTTCCATACAGTTCTAACCATTCAGGCTTGCTTAATCATGAAACAAAGAGCAATAGCGATGGAATTCCTCACTATGGCTTATTCTGCATGACGACACTCTCCTGTCACATGGGGTCGTGTTCCCAATGCTCCTCTCTGCATGCAGCCAACCGCCTGCGGAACGGACTGCGAGGGACAGCTCTGTCCTTCCAGACTGCAGCTGACCTTCTTCTCATGCTGCAGTAGAGGAGGAAGTGCATAGATTACATTCCAGCTCTTCTTCATGGCTGGCTGCAAGGTTCACACAATCAGGGTCATTGACTCCAGTTTCTCCGTCAATGATATAGCCGCGATTGCACCAGCTGGCAACGCAAGAAAAGGGCGGGACCATAACTATATCATGCAGAAGTGTTGTTGTGGTCCCGCTTCTCTTTTGTCCCCATGCCAGTATGCCTCATCATCATGCAGAATGGGCCTGTTTCTTCTCAAAAGTAGCAATGAGTAATTTCAACAGTTTCTTCCTTGGCTTTGAAAATGTCTTTGAAAATCACAGAGTTTTCAAAGGCTATTCACAGTTCAGAGATTATTCTGCACACAATTTTGTTGTTTTCAACAGAAAACTGCATTTTTCCCCAGGAAACAGCATTTTCTGTGTGAAAAATAATACTACAATGCAGAAATATTCATTCCTGTTCAAAATGTGGTTTTCTATGGAGAAAACGCTATTTTCTATGCAAATCACCATGTGCAAACTTTATACCTCTCAATTACAGCATTTCATGCGCAGAAAACAACATTTTCTTTGCAGGAATTAATATTTCTGCAATGAAATTTTATTTTCCATGTAGAAATTTTTTTTTTCCTTTGCAGAAATAATAACTTTCTGCACAAAACAACCATGAATCAGATTTTCCACAGTTCAATTTTCTTAACTGTGAATATTCTGGTAGTTCAGTTTCTTCTTCTCAGGATTCCTGAACACTTGAAAAACATGCTTTTCAACTATTTTTCAACTATTTTCAAATATTATTTCCATTCTTAAACAGATACTTGCAGATCACATTAAAAATAAATAAGAAGTATTGGTTTCAGATGAGCACATATTTAAGTGCCATGCTGCTCCTAATTCAGTACTCATGATATTATAAGCTTGTGAGCCTGTAGGTTTTGCTATTGTGAACCTATAGATTTCCTATTGACATTTACATGGCATGATTTGCCACGATAATAAACATCCCTCAAAACCTGTCTTAAAAGCCAAGTGACCCCTGTGGGGTCCTGTTGGAGCTACTGATCTCACCCTGACTCTTTGGTGGGAGGGAGCTGGACATGTCATCATTCAGTGCCCTCCTCACTAGTGCCACAGAACGTGTTCAGTACAAACAGCTGCCTGGCTTTTCAGATAGGTTACAGGCGGTCAGACTGGGAGACAGATCATAGCTACACTATTGTAGCTACATCTCCTATGCCAACCCTCAGCCACAGTTTCTAGAATATGCCATTTCAGTCCTTGCAGGCTCTGTATTCCAAATTCCAGGCCCCATATTCTGATCCATTCAGCCCATTCTGTCCATCCTTAGGCTGAAGTCTAGCATGGGAGTCAATGCTCACTAAGTCATCCACAGATCTGGTTGCCAACAGGGAACAGAGCAACAGGGAAATTGTTTTTAAGTGATACAGCTCTTATCTAGATACACCTTCAACGCATATACACAAGGTTATATTCCAGATATACCTTCAACCCATATACAGGAGGCTATGATCTAGACATACCTTCGATGCAGAACTTTATGTGACAGAGAAAGAGCTTTTTTACAACACTAATTTGGTTTCTCAAATCTGTGAGTGAACACCTTCGTCCTGCAAAAACACAGCTCTTTGTGTTATTCAGAATAAAGTCTAGAAAGACTCATAATATGTCCTCATTCGCTGTTTTGCCAAAAGACTCACTGGGCTGCTGTAAACTTTCAAGCAAATCAAAGCAAGCAGCCTATCAGTGACTTTTCACGTTACCACAGTTCAACTGATGGCATCTGCCACGAGCTCATGCCCTGGAGACACACCAGTTCAACTGACACTTAAGAAATATTTAAGAAAGTTGCCACTGTGATGGATGTAAACAATAAACAGGCACACAGACCTCCTTTGTATTCCCCTGCAAAATGTCGCACCAGAAAGGAAAGTCTAAATAATGACAAGCTGCCTGGAGAAAACAAGCGCTAGCAAAATGGAGAAAAAACTGTGGCTTGTTTGTTCATCTGCAGAACAAATAATTACTAAGACAACAAACTCACACGTCACTTAGCATAGCATGGAAAAACACATTATGGGTTGGATCGTATTTAGACACACACAACTGGACACAGTCCTCCAACTCTGCTTCACAAAAATTGGGCCTGCCGAACTGCTCACATAAGATACCATCCACCCGTCTTACTGCACACAACTTAGCAGGTTCGTGACATCCCCCCAACCTAAGATTTCTGGCTAGCTATAAGGTCTACTGTAGAGGAGCAGGTGTTGGAGGTTGAACACTCTGGTTTTAAAAGCCTATTTGGCAACACTTACATTTGAATACAACCAACTATGTTTAATGGGAACTACTCCCAGTTATATGCACATCATTTAATTATGTCTTAGTTAGTCTTTGAGGGGAAAATGGGGAAATGTTTATTTGTTTTCAATGTATTATTCTGTCACAGTACCTGTCTAATGACAATATTAGAGTCTCATTCATTTCAGGGATGTCATAGCAATACGTAACTGAACCAAGTAACAGGCAAATAACATGCCCAAATTGCCTTACATCCCTGAAATGAATGAGACTCTAATATTGTCATTAGACAGGTACTGTGACAGAATAATACATTGAAAACAAATAAACATTTCCCCATTTTCCCCTCAAAGACTAACTAAGACATAATTAAATGATGTGCATATAACTGGGAGTAGTTCCCATTAAACATAGTTGGTTGTATTCAAATGTAAGTGTTGCCAAATAGGCTTTTAAAACCAGAATGTTCAACCTCCAACACCTGCTCCTTACAGTAGACCTTATAGCTAGCCAGAAATCTTAGGTTGGGGATCCTGACGAACCTGCTAAGTTGTGTGCAGTAAGACGGGTGGATGGTATCTTATGTGAGCAGTTCTGAGGTCCCCAATTTTTGTGAAGCAGAGTTGGAGGACTGTGTCCAGTTGTGTGTGTCTAAATATGGATCCAACCCATAATGTGTACTTCCATGCTATGCTAAGTGACGTGTGAGTTTGTTGTCTTAGTAATTATTTGTTCTGCAGCTTACAAACAAGCCACAGTTTTTTCTCCATTTTGCTAGCGCTTGTTTTCTCAGGCAGCTTGTCATTATTTAGACTTTCCTTTCTGGTGACACATTCACAGGGAGATACAAAGGAGGTCTGTGTGCCTGTTTATTGTTTACATCCATCACAGTGGCAACTTTCTTAAATATTTCTTAAGTGTCAGTTGAACTGGTGTGTCTCCAGGGCATGAGCTCGTGGCAGATGCCATCAGTTGAACTGTGGTAACGTCAGAGGCCACTGATAGGCTGCTTGCTTTGATTTGCTTGAAAGTTTACAGCAGCCCAGTGAGTATCTTGGCAAAACAGCGAATGAGGACATATTATGAGTCTTTCTAGACTTTATTCTGAATAACACAAAGAGCTGGGTTGCAGGACGAAGGTGTTCACTGACAGATTTAGAACCAAATTAGTGTAGAAAAAAGCTCTTCTCTGTCACATAAAGTTCTGCATCGAAGGTATGTCTAGATCATAGCCTCCTGTATATGGGTTGAAGGTATATCTGGAATATAACCTTGTGGATACACCTTCAACGCATATACACAAGGTTATATTCCAGATATACCTTCAACCCATATTATGAGTCTTTCTAGACTTTATATCTGATAATACAAAAAGAGCTGTGTTTTTGCAGGACGAAGGTGTTCACTGGCAGATTTAGAACCAAATTAGTGTAGAAAAAAGCTCTTCTCTGTCACATAAAGTTCTGCATCAAGGTATGTTGAGATCATAGCCTCCTGTATATGGGTTGAAGGTATATCTGGAATATAACCTTGTGTATATGCGTTGAAGGTGTATCTAGATAAGAGCTGTATCACTTAAAAACAATTTCCCTGTTGCTCTGTTCCCTGTTGGCAACCAGATCTGTGGATGACTTAGTGAGCATTGACTCCATGCTAGACTTCAGCCTAAGGATGGGACAGAATGGGCTGAGTGGATTCAGAATATGGGCCCTATTGGAATACAGAGCCTGCAAGGACTGAAATAGCATGTCTAGAAACTGTGGCTGAGGGTTGGCATAGGAGATGTAGCTACAATAGTGTAGCTATGATCTGTCTCCCAGTCTGACCGCCTGTAACCTATCTGAAAAGCCAGGCAGCTGTTTGTACTGAACACGTTCTGTGGCACTAGTGAGGAGGGCACTGAATGATGACATGTCCAGCTCCCTCCCACCAAAGAGTCAGGGTGAGATCAGTAGCTCCAACAGGACCCCACAAGGGTCACTTGGCTTTTAAGACAGGTTTTGAGGGATGTTTATTATCGTGGCAAATAGTGCCATATTGAAAATGTGAATAGGAAATCTACAAGCTCACAATAGCAAAACCTACAGGCTCACAAGCTTATAATATCATGAGTACTGAATTAGGAGCAGCATGGCACTTAAATATGTGCTCATCTGAAACCAATACTTCTTATTTATTTTTAATGTGATCTGCAAGTATCTGTTTAAGAATGGAAATAATATTTGAAAATAGTTGAAAAATAGTTGAAAAGCATGTTTTTCAAGTGTTCAGGAATCCTGAGAAAGAAGAAACTGAACTACCAGGTACATTCACAGTTCAAGAAAATTGAACTGTGGAAAATTCATTCATGGTTGTTTTGTGCAGAAAACTATATTTTCTGCAAAGGAAAAAAAAATTTCTACATGGAAAATAAAATTTCATTGCAGAAATATTAATTCCTGCAAAGAAAATGTTGTTTTCTGCGCATGAAATGCTGTAATTGAGAGGTATAAAGTTTGCACATGGTGATTTGCATAGCAGGGCTCGCTTTTTCTCATAGAAAACCACATTTTCTGAACAGGAATGAATATTTCTGCATTGTAGTATTATTTTTCACACAGAAAATGCTGTTTCCTGGTAATAATATGCAGTTTTCTGTTGAAAACAACAAATTCTGTGCACAAAAATACCTCTTAACTGTGAATAGCCTTTGAAAACTCTGTGATTTTCAAAGACATTTTCAAAGCCAGAAGAAAACTGTTGAAATTACTCATTGCTACTTTTGAGAAGAAACAGGCCCATTCTGCATGATGATGGCATACTGGCATGGGGACAAGAGAAGCGGGACCACAACAACACTTCTGCATGATATAGTTATGGCTCCGCTCTTTCTGCGTTGCCAGCTGGTGCAATCGCGGGCTATATCATTGACGGAGAAACTCCATCAATGGCCCCTGATTGTGTGAACCTTGCAGCCAGCCATGAAGAAGAGCTGGAATGTAATCTATGCACTTCCTCCTCTACTGCAGCATGAGAAGAAGGTCAGCTGCAGTCTGGAAGGACAGAGCTGTCCCTCGCAGTCCGTTCCGCAGGCGGTTGGCTGCATGCAGAGAGGAGCATTGGGAACACGCTCCCATGTGACAGGAGAGTGTCGTCATGCAGAATAAGCCATAGTGAGGAATTCCATCGCTATTGCTCTTTGTTTCATGATTAAGCAAGCCTGAATGGTTAGAACTGTATGGAAGTGTCTGGAATCTCAAATCATACGTATAAAAACATCTCTCTGCAATTTACTTTGAAAACATTTTCAGCAGCACATTTTCCTGTATAAGCTCAATTGCCTTGGCAATTAGGAGTTTTAGTCAATGTTTTATAGCATAAATACCATTGGCAGCAGCTTCCTAGTATGATACAGTTGCATGTTTGTGAAACCATTGTATTTAAATTTCCTGCAAGGAAAACTTACATTCCGAAGAGGGTTTAAAATAAAACTGAATTGGACTTCAGAATTTTGAACACTTTCTCTTTATGATCAGTATAATAACATTTGCTAATCAGAAGGAAGAGCATTGGTATACAGTCTTATGAATATTTATAACCACTTTATTTTTAAAAGAGAGATCCATGTATCATGACTGTCATTAATACAAACAGGCCATTTTGGATCAAGAATAAAGTAACTAATTGGTCTCCTATTATCTTTTCCACTCCTGTTGTGTTAAATTGACCCTTCTGTGTTGGCTACATTATCCATTTCTCTGTGTCTTTCATTTCCATTTTTATCATCTTCATATTATTGACCTTTAAATTTAAGACTGTTCCCTGGGAGTCACTCTTATATGCTCTTTATGTTTCTCCAAAGCTCATCTATTACTCATTTTCATAATACTTTACTGCCATTTTGCTGTGTATTTCATTGTTCTGTATACCATCCCTTCTGTTCTTTTAAATCTAATTTTTTTATATGATGTTTCATGAGCAGTCATAGTGAATAAAGTGGATAAATGAATAAACCGTCCACTTTAGTGAGGGCTCAAGGTGCAGGGCTCTCATGAAAGAGGAAATACTGTGAATATCTCTCCCCTTCCTTTCCCACACTCTCCCTTTCCATCCTCTTGTCATTTGCTCCTGCATTGGGTAGGAAGGCATGTGCACACCTTCCTTCCCTGTGGCCCCCTCTCCCATTCCTTTGTCGTTTGCCCAAACCACTAGGGGATGTATACATGCACCTTGCGAATAATCAAATTCATTACAGTCAAACCCACAGGTGTGGAGGGAGGACTATAAACAAATGAGTAACATATTATAAAGTTGGCTTACACTGGATAAAATCATTGGTCTGTCTAGCACGGTCCAATCTGAAAGGCAGCATTTCTCACATATTGTGAATAGATGGCTTACCCAGTTGTACTGGAGGCTACAGTCTGAACTTACACATAGAATCAGATGGTGCTATAATGAACCATCATCCCTCTACTTGTTGCTGCAGCCAAGAACAGGCAGAAAGTGCAGCCTAAACAAAGTTGGTGAAAACCAACTGTTAGCTAAAAGCAAAGTTTTTTTCAGTGACAGGGAATGTGGGGTGCTTCAGATCAAATTGTATTGCAACTCCCATCAGCCCTAACCAACATAAAGCCCTGGTTAGAGGTAATGGGAGTTATATTCCAAATCTGCAAGGCTATAAGTTCCCTATTCCTTTTTTATTGTGTGACTTCAAGATTGTGAACCTTTCAAGAAAGGATGATGTCATCTTTACAGCTAACACTTAGCAATGTTTTAGTGCTAAATAAAATGTTAAAACTACTAGTAAAATGTGTGTTTTTCTTCTGCTATACAGTATTTTAATTAGGTTTTAGATTTGCTGTGCATAGTCCTTCTGTGGAACCATTAATGTCTGTAGGAATTTATCCAGTTTCCAGAGAAACATGCCCAGCTTATGCACTTTTATCCAACAATGAACTGTACACAATGAGCAATAAAAATGTAGATAGCACTTCATAATGAATCAGAGTAATTGGCATCTATAAAATGCAAGGTTTAGTGTCAGAGACACTCATTCCTTTCCAGTTTCATCTTCTGACAAATACTTGTGCATCAGCACTAAGCATCCATTTAATGCTGCAGTAATTCAAGACTTAGGGAAAAATGTTTACATCCTTCTTACCATTTGTGATTTACTGGAAAAAGGAGTCACACATAAGGCTTTATGCTGTTTTAATGCCTCCTTAAAGAGGACTTTCAAATATGTCCCCATTACAAAATTTAAACAATAGTAACCCCCTGCCCTTCTTTATGTTGCTTAGATGATTATTTGGGCAGCTTAGTGGAATGGCAAGTCCAGCAGGCTTGTACATCTATGAATGAAATGGACTGCTTTTGTTTATTTAAAAGCACTGAGTAATTACAAATGGCCCTGAATAAAATTTACTCAGCTGCTATGGCTTGTACGCCTGCACTGCGCTTGGCAGTTAGCAGCTAGTTCTTGGAGCGGTGGTGGTAAGGAAGGCCGTGAATAGTCCTTGACATCCCAATTGGTCATGGGGTCATCCTGAATTACTGAGCCTCTTGCTAGCAGTAGTCAAACAACTGAGTGCCAGGAAGTAGGATTCCCATAAAGTGAACATTAGCAGTTAGAAAGGTACTGTTTTTTAATCTCTCCCCCCACTTTTTGTTCTCCCCTCTAAAGAACTCTCTTACAAAGAAATTGGCAAATGGTGGTTTTTATTCCTACCCTCCATTTCTTTCTCTCTGTATTGACAGGGTACAGACAGAAAGGTTTGTCGTGTACTTTGGGTAAGTGCAGCAAGCTGTGTCTTTGTCTTCTGTGAATCAGCACTTTGTTTTGGAAGTGGTTGGTCTGGACAAGCCTCTATCTCTTTTAATATTTCTTTCCTTCTGAAGCACCATGCTTCACAGACCTCCTTGGGCAATGCATGCTTCCTATTGCCATTTTGTTTGGGAGCATGGGGATAGCTGACTGAAAATGTTTCATTATGTAGGTCCTATGAATAATAAGTACAAAAAAAAGTTATGAATGCATGGCTCGGTGTTTGATGTTTGAGGACAGTAGAGAACAGTACACCAGTTATTCTGATTTTTTTTAACCATTGGAAAATTTGCTCCCCCTGCAAACATGGTGGAACTAAATTGTAGAATTAGAGTAATAAAAAAAATAAAATAAAACAAACATTTTTAAGAAAAGATTTTCCCCCTGCAGATATTCTTAAACTGCCTTTTCTCTGCAGTGTATACATAATATAGTGTATAGCCCTAAGTATGTTTACTTAGAAGTTCTGCTGTGTTCAGTGAGGCTTATTTGATAATTTAAAAATATATACAAATTTTCTATGAACATTGCAAGTTTTAGACAGAATGACATATAATCAGAAGCCTGGAGCATTACTTAACAAATGTTGAACATTGCTTCAAGAACATAGGATTTAGTTGAAATTGACATTTCGAACAAGTACAGAAAAATGTTGTAATAATGCAGTTTTAAAAGCTTTTTATGGAGAGTGAAAGTCCTTTAATTCCTCTTTGTTTGCCATACATTTCTATGAAACAGGATGTAATTGGATTTGGAACATCTTGGGACTAATTCTGTCTCAAATGAACTTGCAAACAAAAGATTTGAGTTAACTGACATTTTTCTGTCAAATGAAGTTGAAAAGTTAAGCCAAGGAGTCTGCTCAGCATTAGGAAAACACAGCAAAATTTTATCTTCAGAACTTCTTAATTCAACTGTACCTTTAGAAGTTAAGTTTGCCATTCAGTACTTGCATAAATCACTGTATTTCATGGTCTTTTTCTGTGTGATATGTGCATGTTTTTTAAAAAAATTCAGCCAATATACCAAAACATAGTTGAGTAAAATGAGGCCTATGAAAGAAGTGTTTGTTTCATTATATACTTGTAACATTTGTATGCAACTTCTCAATATGCATTCTCAACAAGGCTTTACATCAGTGTTAGAATCATGTAGCCCTCCAGATGTTTTTGGATGACTTTGCACATCATGGGCTACGTTGGTTAAGGTTTCTTGGGAGTTGGAACCCAACAACATTTGGAGGGAGACATGATTTCCACCCTTGCTTTATAATACAATGTATGAATTCAAGAGACAAAGATTAAAACTAATACAATAAAATAAACTGTAATCTCATATGGTCTGCTTCCAAAAGGAAGCCAGTGATGCAATGAAGCTTATGTTGATTGAGAAGAAGTAGTTGAAGGTCTTGAATATGGTTGAGAAGCTCTGTTGTCTTATTTCGTCTTTTATTACTGTAGACATTGGCACTTTTAACATGAAACTTATTACATTTTGAAAATACTTTCTAATTCCTTTCCTCAGGGTGAATGTAGAAAATCAAATCCTGAAATCTGAGTATACTAGCCGTGAACTAATCATTCTGGAAAATGATGATCCTGGGGGGGTGTTTGAATTTGCTTCCTCTTCTAGAGGACCCTTTAAAATAAAGGTGAGTGGACAGATGTTGATTGCTTCTACGGAGAATCATACCATACAAGACCATTGATTTCTAGGGCTTTGTTTTTGTTTTGAAGGAAGGAGAATCTGTTGAACTCCAGATTGTCCGGTCCAGGGGAGCCCTTGTTAAGCAGTTTCTACATTATACAGTAGAACCAAGAGACAGCAACGAGTTTTATGGAAACACGGGAGTTCTGGAATTTAAACCTGGAGAAAGAGAAATTAAAATTACTCTGTTAACAAGGATGGATGGGATTCCAGAGGTAGAGAGAAAGAAAAATGTGTCATGCTCATCTTAGAATAATAAATACTATTCTTCTATTTCTACTATTTTTATGAGATTTTTGTTAGTTTTTAAAATACTATGTTCACTTACTAGGGTTGAAATTTCTCTACTCACCGATGAAATGAAATGTCATAGCCACTTTGTGGGTTTAGGAATTGGAATGTGTGTGTGCATGTGTATTTGTTTGTCATATTGAGCTTTCTAACTCCTTTTGCTACTGATTGGAGTGCCAGGGCAGGAACACTCAAAGATTTCTGAGGTGGCTGTGTGACTCGTTTAACCTTCTGTATTCCCTAATATAAAGCAGAAAACTGGTCTTACTTGGTCTTGGCATTTGTTTCACAGGAGGAGGATGTCACTGTATCTGAAATTCTTGCTGAAATTTCTTTTACACTCAAGTATAGTAGTGTGATATTTTAAAACAACAAAACAAAGCATGAAATCCTATTTATATTAATCTAGCATGGAATAATATAGTCAGAAGTAAATCTCAGGCATTTCCTCAGTGAATGCATAGTCTTGCAACCAGGTTATAGTTAAGTTACTTGATTAGTATGTTACAACATTATTTGGAGGTTTTTTTTATGGTAGTTTTGTTGCCGGGATATCATCACCATCACCACTGCTGTTGTTGACGTTGTCCTGCATCAGGTATTAGTGAAGTAATAAAAGGTATCTCATTTCCATAGTATATTTTGTTGTGTCACAGAATGGTTAATGGTATTGTTTATGACTGTCAGTCCTAAATTGAACTGTTAGTACCAAATAGAAATGTTCCACTGAGTTAGTGGAACTTCCATAAGTGTTAACATACTAAGGCCATTTCCGCATTAGACTGTTATAGTGCTATTATTCCACTTTCAACATCCTTTGAGGCCCCTCTCTAAACTGCAAACCCCAGGATTCCATAGGATGTCAAAAATGGAATAATAGCACTATAACAGTCCAGTGTGGAAATGGCCTAAGTTCCCCTTGATTCATTGGATTACTTTAGATAGGACAACAGCTGGATTTGCACCAGAGTGTGCAGTTTTGTTGTGTCTACTACCACAACATTTCTTCATAGGATTCTGTTACAGAAATCGTGATGTGGTGGTGTTCTGCTGGCAATAGAAGCAAATAGAGTATTAACTGGTTTGAACTGGAAGATTTTTGGAAAAAAAATTAAAATTCATCTCTTGGTCCACAGTGGCAAGTTATTTGTAGACCAAGCATTCAACTTTTATTAAAGTTTTAATATGTTGAAATATGGCAATTTTGTAGGATGAACTTTGGTAGATTGTTTAATTTTGAAAATATCAGAATGTCATCCTTTTGGAAATCAGTGGTAGAAATATATGGTTAATTATTTTTAATTTGATTTCCCTGATCAATATATTATGGATTAATCTCTTTGTTGTTGTGAGTTTTGCCAGTTCTCTCCATGTTGTTCTGATGTAGTTTCCCTGTTCTAGCTGGATGAATTTTACTCAGTGGTACTCAGTAGCCACGGTGACCTGCCAAGTAAGCTGGGAAATGCCACAAGAGTCAACATAACCATTCTGAAGAATGATGATCCACATGGAATAATTCAGTTTATGGAGGAAGGACTGGTAGTAACAATAAATGAAAGTAAAGGGGGAGACTTCTATGCTGGTAATTCCTTATTGTTCTATTGTTGTTTAACTTGCATTGAAACTTTTACTGTTTCATAGTCAATTGAATTGCATTGACTGTAAATGTTCCTTCATGTGATACCCGTATAGCACGGGGACCACAGCAGCACAATTCCTTCCTGTACCATGAATGTAAGTCAGGAAGCCCAGGTAACAGCAAGATCTGACACTGTAGCCTTCTACAGGTAATTAGGGTAAAATAAACACGGGAGCAGAGTGAAAAGAAAAACCTCTGCTATATGGGCAGCCTCTCTGTGTGATCAGAAACCCTGCTTTTTCAAGGATCTGGGTAAAATGAAGAGCCTGTATGTGCAGTAGAGGATCTTTTTGTCTGAGTATCTCTTTTTACAACTGACAGTGAAAACAGAGGGGAGTAGAGCTAGCCTGCTCAGGTTAGCCCTATCCTGGATGCTTGAAATGGGGTTGTAGCTTTTTTCCTTATGAAAGCTGGCCCAGTTTTCAGAAGGACCAATGTTGATTCTGATGTTACCTTCACAGTATAGGAAAAAGTGGTGCTACAGCAGATCCCATACCACAGTTCTTTGCTAAAAATGTATGCTGCTTATTAAGTCTGTAACAAATGACATGCCTTTGGTTGAATATAAATCAGTTAAAATGTTCAAAAACTGATACATTGACAAAGCAATCACCTACACACACTAGTTTTTATTACCAATGTCTCCACTGACATTCAGTGGCCTAGCCCTAGGTGTTCTATGGTGTCAGAGCAGCTAAACCAGCAGTACCCAACCAGCATATTCGTGCTATAAATTTTCACTGGAAAATTACAAGTGGTCAGTCTATGTGAAACATTTGCCTGGAATATAAGTTCCCCAATCATGTGATAACAACACAGTGTCATGCAGGATCAGTATGCAAAGTTTTCATTCCTAACAGTAAATGTACCCCTCAAAGTCATATCCTGGCTGAAAAATTATTGGGATGAACTATGTTTAAGGTATATATCATTGGTCTCAAGTGTTTTTTGTTTTGTATTTTCCATACACAGTTATAATAATATTTTGCAATCTTAAATTCTTTTCAAGTATATTAATAACATTCATGTCTTTTAAAATAATTTTCTTTAGAGGTTTCTGTAATCTATCTTTGATATTAACCTCATCAAGATGCACATCTACCCATCCATATCTTATGTTTCAAAGCTGTGTTCCCAGTTGTAAGAAACCAAGGAACCTTTGGGGATGTGAATGTGTCTTGGACAACTTACCCAGTTTCTACAAAAGATATCTTCCCTGAACAAGGGACGGTTTACTTTGGGAATAAGGAATATTCCAGAAATATCACAATTTATTCAGTTCCTGATGAGGTAAGCATTTTCACACAAAATAATGATTTATATTTGTTTTGTTTTGTTTTGGATGAGAGGCACATCTAAATAGAGCACAAGATACTGGGCTCACTGAAGAATTCCATCCTACGTATTAAAATAAATTATTCTCATACATATTGGTCAGTGGGAGTCAACAAGAACATCAGCAGAAAATCTTTACAATATTATTTATAGCTGCAGTGAAATCTTCCTTTTTTATATATATGTCATGTTTTTCCTCCAGTGAACTCAATAATCAGGAAACTTGTAGGGCTTTTTCATTTTGCATTAAACTAAATGAAAGACTATTGAATTCTTCTTACTTTTTGACAATGGCCTCCCTTTACTCTTAATGTAACTTTTTCCCATTCTTTTTGGAAATTGTCATGCTGGGTATCCCTTCAACAAATTGATGGTTGTCCACTTTTCCCCCAGTGAAATTCATGCAATGAACTGGTTCACTCATGCATGTTCAACATTCCTTGAAATGCAGGCTCACAAATGGATGATCAGTGATGCAAACTCCCACTACAGCATCTGTTCATAGATTTAGCAGTGAGTTGGTAGTGGCTGGGTTATCAGCTGATGAACATGAATGTGTGAAGCAGGCCTATGGGGCTAGTATATGTGTAATGAATAAAGCAGCAAAAATGAATTTTAGCTTCACACAAAAGAGAAGTAAGAACACAGAGGTCTGATTGCCTAGATTCCAAGATCATTTCTACGGTATTGTCAATCTTGGAATCAATGTCAGGCATGTAGTTACAGGTATTGACAACTAACTTACAAACTTTGACAGTTTGAAGACAATTATCTTCCTTATAATGTTCATTATTAGTTTATCAGGGTAGATAAAAATAACATTTTCATGTTTTTTCTAAAAAACAGACTGCAATTATTGTTAGATTGCATTCATAAGAGGTTGATGTATGTAGCTTGGCCAGTTGAACCAGTAGAGATAAATGTAAAGTTAAACTCAGAAGAGTTATATGGACTTTTAAAAGGAGACGTTGATGTGTAGATGTTTGAAGCAGCTCTATATTTGTAACAGTTGGATGCATTTTTAAGAACTCTTGCAACACTGAGGGGCTCAGCTTCATACTGTAAGCTGCAGGAAAATAATCAAAGGCTGGAATCCTATTGATGTACTACACAGGCATGTCAGACCTGTAGGCAAGAGGAGAAAGGCTATGGGTGTAGAAGCTATGAGGGAGGTAAGGCGTTAAAGAAAAAAGGTGCTCAGAAGCAGCAGATTTTATCTGCCTTCCCTCGCCATTGTTGCAGAACCCTGCAAAAAGTGTAAATTCTAGCACAGTACATCAACAGGATGCTGGCTGAAGTAAGGGAACCTCAGTACTTTTACATCCAGTTGATTTACATGGGAAAGTATTCAGCTGTATGCTGACTGTGACTATAAGTATATCATAAAACTATGACAGTGGTTCTTAATCTTTTCTTTACTGGGGACTCCCGCAAATATACTTTTTTACTGGGGACCCTAAAGACTTAATTCAAGATTTAAATATTTAAATTTAGGTGTAAATATTCAAATATTCATTTACATTTTCAAAACATTTATTTATTAAAAGCTTATGGAGACTAGGATTGAAATCCCCACCCAGACACTGGGTGACCTTGGGCAAGTCCCATTCTCTCGGCCTCAGAGGAAGGCAAAGGTAACCCTCCCCGAACAAATCTTGCCACCCCCATGATACGTTAACTTTTGGGTCACCATAACTTGAAGGCGTACGACAACAAAGTACTATTGACAGGGGAGGTTTTTTCTAGCCATCATGTCTCTCTCTTATGAAAACCGACTTATGGAGACGTTAAGGCAAATCTATTATGAGGGTTTTCTTGGCAAGATTTGTTGCCTTTGCCTTTCTCTGAGGCTGAGAGAATGTGACTTCCCTGAGCTCACCCAGTGGGTTTCCATGGTCGAGTGTGGATTCAAACCCTGATCTCCAGTCATAGTTTGGGTGTGTGCACATGCCTACTGGCATGTCCCTTTTCTCAGAGACCCAGCAGCATGGGTATGTGTGTGCACCCCCAAACTTCTCCCTTGTTTGCAAATGAGGGAGCGGTTTCAGCAGCTGCAACCCCCTCGCTGCCACATCTCTATTGCTACTGCTGCTGTTGGCGTCCAGCAGCAGGGCTTTGCAGACCCTCTGTGAGGGCACTGTGGACCCCTAAGGGTCCCTGGATCCCAGGTTAAGAACCACTGTTCTGGGGAGCTAAAAAGTAATATGGGTAACTTATATTCTATTACTGTGTAAGCCTTTATGCTTACCTTAAAAGCCTCATTATTTTAGAACTGTGCATCATAATTTGTTAGCTTGAGTCGCTGGCAACTCTTTTTTTAAAAATCTATAATCATGAACAATATAATTATTTTTAGATACCTGAAGAAATGGAGTTGTTTATCATTAGTCTTTTCAATAATACAGGAGATGCTAGAATGGGAAATATAACTACTGCAGCCTTACAGATTACCAAAAATGATGACCCAATTTATTTTGCAGGTAAGAGAGAACCTTTCTGTAGCTTACATTTAAATACCAGAAAAATGAGCTATTTTTGTCTGGTTTTGAAATCCCTTAGCTGTTACTATTGCCAATTTTTCCTTGTAGCCTTTCTCATTCTTAAAAAACGATGATTCCTACCCATGTTCAAGTATCTAGATTTTTTAGTCTTGTGTTTATGCTGAACACACACACACTTTTATTAGTATAGGATTTTTTTAACTATTGAAAAAGAGCCAGAGTTATCTAAAATGAGAGAAAAATGAAGCTTTGGTGTTATCATTTTTCATGATCTCTTATATTCTCATTAAATATTATCTGAATCCAGATGTCCTATGAAACCATGGTGTGTAAAAAAACAAATCATGTTATTATCATGTTTTAATGGGAATACCAATCTTATTAGCAGCATAATGGGAATATCAAATTAGGATATGAAAGCACAGTTTGACATTAGTTTATTACTTACTAACATCCATGGTTTGCTCTAATATCTGATGCTGCAGACCATGAATTAACAACATCTATGACCACTGCTCCAGTTCCAGAGAATATTGCACTGTGAAAACAGCAGTGATTGAATCTGTCTGTGAGCAAATAGATAATGAAAGTAACCAAGCGGCTCTAATCCATGTTTTTTCATTGGACATATGGAATCTCTAATTATGTATGAGTTCTTAACTGTGGTTGGAGCATGCCGTAGTTTGGTGTAAAGTCCAAACACAGCCAATATTGTTTGTATGATCATTCTTTTATTGTAACCTTCTTTAACCATTTTGGTATTTTGCTTTTTTTCCTTTTTGCTTGTGTTTTTGTTTTGCAAAGCAGGGCATAAATATGGTGGTGGTAATGATGTAGTAAATTTTTGCTAGTGACTTGCTAGCGATTTACATCTTTCCCTTTATGTGTGAGAGAGGAAGGAAATGGATATATTCAGTAACATAAAGCATGCACTTCATCTGGTAGTAAATTTCTTTTTCTGTATTGAAGACAATATCTGAAGGCAGTGTTAAAGTCTTAATGCTCTTGTTTATCTGTATTTCAGATCCTATCATTGTGAAGGTTCATGAAGGTGGCATTGCTAATTTTGTGGTCATAAGGAATGGTTCTGATGCTGATGTTATTTCAGTTTTGTATGCTACTGTTAATGGAGGAGCCAGTGCGGAAGAGGGAGACTTCATTTCTAGTGAAAACAGTGGAGTGCTTCTCTTTGATGTTGGAATAAAACAGCAGAACATAACTGTATTTATCAAAGATGATAATATTCCAGAGTCAGATGAGACGTTTTATATAATTCTCTTCAACTCTACAGGTTCAAATAATTATTTGATCTATGTAAACTATGCAGCTGTTGCTTTTCTGATGTTGTTTTGCTCACATCGTGATTGATATTTTGGAGAGCTGGTGTTCATTAGAGTATTCCTGTTGCTATGGCTCTTCACATCAAAGCATCTTTTTATACCCTTGTGAAACATGCAGTATTTCTGAATCCAAGTAGTTCTGTCTGGTTGCAATATTGCTTGCTTAGAAACAAGCAGAAACACCCAGCTTATTTGTGCCCTGAATTATTTCTATAGAGTGCCTGCTCATCTTTCATTCTCTGTGTTAGATTAAAGAAGTGAAAAAGTGAGCAGAAACAATTAGAAATGCAAGCTTATCAGGAATTAAAACAATTTTTGGAAACAGCCTTTGGAATACCAATGCAGTTATATTATTTGCAATTTGATGTATGAAATGTTTCATGACAGCATATAACAATACTCAGAGGAAGAAATGGGCAAAACCACCTCTGAGTATTCTTTGCTGGAGAAAATCCTATGAAATTCATGGGGTCGCCATAAGTTGACAGGCAGCTTTAAAACATATACATAATATTAGTGGTTTCTCTTATCTGTTTTATTGTGAATTCAGGCTGAGTGCTGGATCACAGCTTTACTGGTTCTGTTGTTGCTTATAAAACAAAAAATCAGTCTGCTGGTTATGAGGACAATTCTTGCCAAATTCCGACATTGGGAGCCTGTTTGTACCAAGTCTTCTCGATAGCACTTAAGAATGAATCTGTTAGACATTATGGTGTCTTGTCCTGGTTCCAAAAGCTACCTTAGGATATGTTTTAAGACATGTTCCCTATGTGCAGTAGAGGGACAAGACTATGCCTATCAGGTGCCCCTGTTCTCCTTCTGAATACTCTGGAAGATCTGTATGTGAACATAACTCTTGCATAAAATCTATATTTTGCAGCCCAGCACACAGAGAGCTAAATTTGACCTCTCACGTACAGAACCTCCAGTAAATAACATCTCAGTGTGCTGAATTTTATGCAAGTAGCTGCTATGCAAACATAGTGCCCATATAGATAACTAGAAAGTGAAAAGTTAAGATAGGTACACCAGACTTGGCTGGTATTTGGGGAGCATTTTCTCTCTTCTGCAGTAATACAAAAGGAAGAGATTATCTAAACCAGTCCTTAGATTAGAAATGGGAATTTAGTGGTCCTCCATATGTTCTTTTCTGGTCCCTTACAGCAAGTCCCAGAAGCTTTCGTTAACATAGCCAGAAGTGGAAAATGCTGAGTTTTAGTCCAACAACATTTGGAGAGCCACATGATTCTCATTCCACTTTAGAGATTTAAAATCTTGGGTGTTGAGAGAACTTATGCTACAGAGATGGAGTGAAGTGTTGTTCCCCCAACCTGATATGATTGTTTTTGACTTTTATCTTTATAATTTAAAAAAATGTTTCTTAGGAGACACAGTAGTCTATGGATCTGGAATGGCAACAATAATCATTGAAGCTAATGATGATCCAAATGGTATTTTCTCATTGGAACCTATCACCAAAGTAGTAGAAGAAGGCAAAACCAACTATTTTTTGTAAGTAACACTCAAGCAAATATACCTTCTCAGTTGCAGATTTCATGAAATCTTTTCAGCCTACATGCTCTTTACAGGATAGTTTTAAACAAGTATGAATATTTCACCATGTACTTCCATGTCAATGAGGACACAATAAAAGATTATTAAACTAGTTCCATACTGTGAAAACACTTTGATTTGCAGCTAGATTCTTCATAAATATGGACTTTTCCTAAAATTTGAGACACATTCTGTTCCAGCCTATTCTCTTCATCTTTTAAATAACAGAATCAACATTCTGGCTGTACACTGACTTAAAGTATAGGGAAAAAATGTTTATCTGAGATTTTCATTTGGAGAGTTATAAAGGAGATCAGGTATAAGAACCTGAGCTGTTTTACGGAACAGAAAAATATAAGAAGATATTATGTGTGAAAAATTGCTTATGTATATAAAAGTGACAGAATGGAAATGTGAAATGGCAAGCTGAATTGGTGTATGAAGTCAAGGTGAAGCTGTTAAAAATTAAGAGTATGATATATAACTAGGAAATGAACATATGGTAACTATGAAATGCACATGTAAAATAAAATACAATGTTAGGAGGGGATAATACTCTAAAAAAAGGTTACTTATTGAGATATGCATGTTGAGAGGAAAAGACCTGCCAGCATGCATATTGCTTTGAAATTTATCTCATGATATTTTTGTTCAAGAAAATTTTTTATGTTTGTTTTTTTCTTTGAATATTTTGGATAATTGTAGATGATTTTCTTTTTGAAGTTTAAAGGCCAAGGAGCTTTCAGAACTTTCTGTAGCTTTTAGGTTTAAAATGTGTTGTTGGTGCTTGTTCATGGATGTATCCAGGAGCAGTAGGATTTTAAAAATTATTTTTGCTTGGTTGATGACCCTTCTTATAATGTCAGTTAACTCAGCAGGAGGGGTTTAATCCATGGATGCTCTCTAACAAGTGGATTGATTTGTCCATAGAGATAGTTTAGTGAATCTCTAGTAATGTCACTGGTCTAAATAGCTGAGAAGAGGATCTTCCCTGCCACTGTTATTATTGCCGCTGCTGCTATTTCTCTCCTTTTCCACACTTTATTTAGAATGTGTCTGAAGGTCTTTGAATGACATAGCTGCATCAAGAGGTCTTTTCTTGGGTTTGTACGTTACTATAATCTTGAAATTCTCAAAGACTAAAACTCAAGAAAACACAAGCTTTAAAAAAAAACTAAACTGTATGGCAGCATACCCATGTACTCAGAGTTTTAGTCTTTGAGAATTCCAAGATGTCAGTAACATGCAAATCCGAGAAAGGTGTGATGTCACACATCCTACTCTAAGGCAAAATAGCTTATAGCAAAATATATTATGGTAGCTTCCTGTTGTTTTTTTAAAGTTTCCAGAAAAGAAATTCCCTGGTATACTTTTTAATACTGAACTGTTTTGATAAGAAGGTTTTTCTCAAATGTCCAACTTCAATCAAACCAGATTTCATTTTTCTTTTTAGTGAGCTAGTGGGGCATATGATTCTCAGATTAATTTACTATTAATACCTTCTTATTTATTGATGTCACAGACAGCTCTGCCTACACAGGTCTTTGGGAACCACTTTGTGCATGCATCCATACTGTGTAGGCAGAGCTAGCAGTGATATTACTGTTAATAACAAAGCCTTTGCTTGCCAGAAGCTCCGTGTTAGGGACCTAAATCCTTGTTTGTCTCAAAATCGAGAAATCACATGTTTTTTCTCCTCACTTGTAAGATGAAAAGATATTTCATGCTCTTTTTCAGTGAGAGTTCTCGTATTTGTGAGGATTATTTTTATGCTAATTGCACAGCTGTGAAGAGCTATGGTAGTAGATTGTGCAAGACTGCTGTCTTTTTCAAGTCCAGCCTTTTTTAAGACCAGTTTTCCAATCAGCTCACCTTTCTGTGCTTGCTGGTTATTGGGCTTTGCTTCACAAAGGGGAAAAGACAGCAACTTTACAGAGAGACATTACAGAAAACACTGCTTGTCTCCTTCTTGTGCAGGTAGTGGGAACTCTTGCTGATGCTGGTTATTCCTTTTCAGACTGTCTTGACCTGTCAAAACAGTGTCTCCCATCCAGAATAAGACATTTCATGAACATTCCTCACATCCCTACTTAATATATGCCTCGGGTTTCACACAATGCTCCATATTGCTATAAATTAACTTTTATAGATCAGTCCTGTTTTTCTCAAAGAGATAACCAGGTTGATCTGTTTCAGTAAAGAAAGAGAAGGAAAATAAAATTCTTCTGGCACCTTTAAGATTAGCCTGTTTGTTTCAGCACACACTTTCATGTTGTACTGCCTGGTTCTTGAGATGCAAATGCAACTACACTCGTTAAGACACAGATTTAGCTTATATCCAAAGCATTCATAATGTATTAGTATCACATGTAGGGATGTATGCATAGAGAAGCCCCCAAACTGAAGTAAACGAAAGTCCTGTTAAGAAATGTGAGAAATAGTAATGTAATCTGATATATAAAAATCCAAGTTTGTTTGTCTGTGTCAGGCAAAGACTTCATATGATTGGCTGTGTCAGGAAAAGACCTCATATGATTGGCTGCCTAAGAAGATTTGATGGAATCCTGGGATTTGCCGTGTAGGGAAGGGCCTTTAGAATTCTCAGCCACCGAGCTCTTGGGCCTCAGTCGGCTGTGTCTGTCTTGAATAGGCTGGATGCTATGGATGCTAGCAGCAAGGAGACTTGGCCTAGCAGCAAGGAGGAGGGCGGTGTATTCCCTCAGGAACCCAACCTCTCTATGTTAATAACTCCAAATACAGATTGGATTAGGGAATATGGGGAAAAGTTACAGGTAATGGACAAGACAGTTTGGGGAGTTAGAGACACAGGATCTCAAATCTTTCTAGCCAGTATTACCTATGAGAAAATAAAATCACAGGCAACGCCGGGTATATATGCTAGTGTATATTAAAACTGGCAAGCAGAAAGTGAGTTGCAACCTGTCTCCAGCAGTCCTTCCACGTGGTCTAGCAGAGGAATAATAAATAAGCTTAATCTTCTTTGGTAAAAATTATACAGGGAGTAGGTTTCCTTACAAATACAAAACGCATTTAGTATTGCCTTTAGTATTACATCTCACAGTGAGAGAGATTCTATAAGCATGTGGTCTTCAACCATGGGGGATACAGGGGGAATAACTGCGCAGATAAAATGCTGGCAGAACAAGCAGACTAACTTCAGACTAACAGAGATGGAGGAAGACAGAGGGTAGGGCTAAACCAACAGGAAGATTAGTAAGCATGCTGTGCCTAAACTTGGAGAGTGACATGTAAAGTAACAGCTTGTGGGTAAGCAAAGCCTGCTTACTCTAAGAAGTCCTTGCTTGCATGGGAGATCTTCCCAAACTTTGACATTCTCACAATATTTAGCACATTCTAGTATCTTGTCAACTAGTGGTGGCTGGTGGCTTCCATGTCAGTGGAATGGTGAGTCCACTCTGTATTTTAGTCTGAAATTTAAATGAAGTATCCAAGGTGCTGAGCTCTTTGCCCCAAATAAATTCAGCACATCCGATAACACCTTTAAAGTTCAGACTAAAATACAGACCAGTTTCACTGCATCATTGACCACCAGCCACCACTGCTTGGATTGGTTGTTGTGTGCCTTACTAAACTGAAATGAATTAAACTTTTATTATCTTTGTCATAACAGAATTTACTGATATTGCATTGCTATCTGATTTTTCAAACAGTTATTGTCATTTGATTGTATCTTGCAAGGCAACCAACAAATGGTGTAGCAAATGTTATCTGCTATCAATTAGTTTGGGGTGCAGTAATCCTCTACCCAGAGCCACATTAAGGTTTTCAAAGGCTCTAGGCACTCTTGTATTTGGCTCCCCACCTTGCCCTGACATACCAATAGGGATGTTCTTGTACACCCTAACATTCTATTCTCGCAGGCCCTAAAATTTTTGTAGGCCCTAGGCACCCTGCCTAAAGTGCTTAATGGATAAGGTGGCCCTGCCTGTATCCTGCACAAACAGAGCAAAACGCAGACCAGGCTTTCTTACAGTACTACTAGAACCCCCTTCTTCATTAGGGTGTTTGGGTGTGCAACAGTTGTACTGAGAACAATTAATTAATGCAGTCCCATCCTTATTACTAAGTCCTTCTATACCATGTTAGCACATCCAAAGCCTGCTCTGTCCTCAGGTCCTTGATGGGTAACCACTATTTGCAGAGATAGAAACAGAAGCAGAATAACTGACAAAAACCCTAATGGCTTGCTGGCTGACCTTGCTTGCTGGGGAATTCTGATAGTTGTGGCAAAAAAAATAACTTATCGAAGCTCTGCCTGGATGTATAGAGTGAACCAGAAAATATTCATTGTGCAGAGTTGTGGATATCAGCTGAGAGCTTATTTTGTTGACAGTGTATCTTTTGAGGTAAACAGTAGGTCAGTGGTTCTTAACCTGTGGGTCCCCAGATGTTCGTGGACTTCAGCTCCCAGAAGCCCCAGCCACTATGGTCAATGCTCAGGGCTTCTGGGAGCTGAAGTTCACAAACATCTGGGGACCCACAGGTTGAGAACCACTGCATTAGGTTCTTACAAAGTCCTTTCATGGCTTACATTGTGAATGTAATGAAAATTACCTTCCTTCCTTCCTTCATATCTTTGTGCATGTCTTCAATTTTATATAATAGTTCTGTATTAACATTCCTGACAGTGGAAGTCCATTTAGCTAGTAGTTCTGAGCACCTAGGAGTGCTGTGGGTTGCAAAATTTATGACATGGTATACATGAAAAGCCTGTGCTCAAGGAAGCATTTTCTAAAAACTGTCCACTGGGTGAGCAGAAACTCCTCTTGGGCACACCTAAAGTAACTCTCTGGATCTTGGCCAGGGTTTTGATGATAATGCTTTACTTAATTAAGCACAAACGCAGCATCTCTGTAATAACTAAAAGGAGAGGAAAGAATACCTCCTCGTTCTCCGTTGCATTACACTGAGGAATTCCTTTAGGACTGGGCTACAAACGCAGACAAAAGCTCAAGGCATTCTTTGCTTCTTGCCTGACATGGTATTGAAAAAGCATTATGTGGAGAATAGTAACGTGTATTTGTATTGTGTCTGCTTTTTGGTCTTGCTCTTGCTGATGGGGGACTAAGAAAAACTCTCTTTGCATGTCAACTCTCCTGTACAGGGTTCTGAGGTACAGAGGCCACTTTGGCAATGTGTCTTTGGCCTGGCAGCTATTTGAGAACAATTCAGCTTTGGATCCAGGACAAGAATTCTTTGAAGTCTCCGGGATTGTACAGTTCAGAGATGGTGAATGGTCACAGCCCATAACTCTTCATGCTATTCCTGATAAAATTCCTGAATTCAATGAATTTTACACTCTAAAATTGGTGAATGCTTCAGGTATAGTGTGATTCCCTTGTTCAGATATGAGATAAAAATACAAATGATACCAGGGGGGAAAGAAAGATAGCCAGGAGGTGATAAACTGAAATTCATTTCTTTACAGCATGGACTTAACTAAGGATATTGTAAAAGAGGCTAATGTTCAGAATTTTCAAAAGATATGCATACATGGTCAGAACACAAGTTGCATATCTAGTCAAATATTAAGACAGAACCTTTGGATTTGAAAAGATAATCTCTCACTCTATGCATCTCCAGGCTATATCATAACATATGTGCTTATTTCAGAAATATCTATTGCTTTCTCAGAAGATTTCTCCCTCACAGACCTTTCTAAATGAACGTTTTTCATTTTAAAAACCATATAGAAACCAGTTGCCTATGAAAGTTCATGCCATGCTAAACCAATTAGGTCCAGCTTAGTGAGCTAAAACTGTGATCTTTGTTTTTGCGGACTATACAATTTCAGGTGGAAGTATTTGAGCATGTGTGTATTTTGTTAGAGCTGGAGGAGGGAAAGTGGTAGGTTTCATATACATAGAAATTGTATATTTTCAATGATGCATAGCATGTTGAAGTGGGGAAGACAGTCTAAGCTTCTTTGTCCCATGTTTTTTTCTTTGTGTGGGGATGTCTTTTCATGAGGGAACATTCAAACCTGCAATTTGAAGTGGTACATTACCCCTAAGCTATAGGAATGGATCATAGCTTAATGGTACAGCATGTGCTTTGTATACCTCATACTGTTTGTGACATCCACACTGGGGGTGAAAAGTGTTTCCATCTGAAATTCTGGAGAGTCACTTGCAGTCAGGATAGATAGTACTAAGGTAGATGAATCAGTGGTCATACACTCAGCGTAAGAAAAATACTTACGTTCCAATAGCCCAGGAGAAATCCTGTTCTTTGATCCTATTATTGTATAAATTGGCCCTATTAGTTGTCACAGTCTTTTTCCTCGCTTTTTCAAAGTATAGCACTATTAACAGTTGTCTGAGAATTATTCTGATGTAATAGCGGTTAGAGTTACAAAGAAAGATTAAAGAGGTCTGAGGCCCTAACTGGATGACATTGGGAGAGTTGTAGTCTCTCAGCCTTGCTCGCTTCAAAGAATTATTGCCGAGATAAAATGAGGAAAGGGAGTAGACCATGTATGGTATTCTGAGCTTCTTTGTGGAAGACTAGGGTTTTAAAATGCAAATAATAATGAGGTTCATGAGTAGTCAATTCTATAAAGAACTTGCTTAACCTTTTGTTTTGGTTTGTATTTCAGGTGGTTCCCCAGGTCCTGGTGGCCAATTGGCTGAAACTAACCTTTCTGTGAGTGTGATGATCCCATTTAATGATGACCCCTTTGGAGTCTTTATCTTGGATCCTGAAAGCCAGGACAAGGAGATAGCAGAAGATGTTCTGTATGAAAATGATATGTCCAACATTGCCAGCTTTATGGTGTGGAGGCAACAGGGAACCTTTGGAGATGTCCGTCTTGGCTGGGAAGTATTATCAAATACATGGAAAGAAGGCTTACCTATGATGATTGACTGTTTGTTGCTTGGGAAGTTTTCAAATTCAGTGCAGTCACAACCTCACATGCGACGTCATCACACTGGAACAGATGCTTTGTATTTCAGTGGAGAAAAGGATGCGTATGGGATTGTTGATCCTGAGTTCCATGTCAGTAAGAACAGAACACTTGCCAACTTTACCTTTTCAGCCTGGCTGATTCCTAGTATCAATAGTGAAGGATTTATAATGGAAAAGGACAATGGCAATGGAACAATGTATTATGGAGTGAAAATCCGTCCAAATGAATCCCATGTCTCCATAAGGCTTTATTATACACCACTGCAGTCTAACGTGACATACATGGCTAAGATCATAGTTGTTAAATACTTAGATGAAAATAGCTGGCTTCATCTTCTTATTACATTGGATGATGGCATAATTGAGTTTTTCATTGATGGAAGTCCTGTGCCTGGAGGCATTAAGAGCCTTAAAGGAGAAGCAATTTCTGATGGTAAGTGACATGCCTTTAGTAGGTCATTTTCTTTTGCTGACATCTAAAATTTGGTAGCTGCAGTCTCCATTCATGAACAACAGATCACAGTACTAGGTCTCTACATTATTAAATATCTAACAGTGTCCATTTATATTTGCAGAAAACAAACATATAAATAAATAATTAGTTTTTGTAGGCCTGTAGGCCAATAACAAGCTGCAGCTGACTCTGTAGTTACAGTGTTTCATCACTTTTTGAAAAATGAATTTCAAAACTATCTTTGAAAGTCAGCAGGAAATGCAGTTTCTCCCCTCCTCTCCTCCCACTGGCATCAAGGCTAGGGATATTTGCCCTCCTTCCTCTCCTAAAATGGGTGGGATAAAGACAATTGGTCTGTTTTGCCATGCATGGAAAACTGATGGATTGGAAGTTGTATGTCTGTTGAGACACCTCTCTCTTGTTGATCTTGCTTCTGGTTATCTTTGGCAGCTAGAAGGAACTACCTCCTGCTGCTTTCTGTTTTCTGTCTTTTTGGCCTTCTCCAAAGAATTCCTTCCTTCAGGTTTGTTCCTCTTTGTTGACTGCAGTTGCAGCTATGATTTCAGTTGGTAACTAGTTGTCATGCTTCATTTTCCAAACTTTTCTGCTCTTCAGTAGGCAATCTTGCTGGTGTGCCCAGATTGCCTCCTCTCTTTCAATCCTCATTGGGAAGTACTACTCATGTGTAGCACTGCTTTTTAGCCAAGATTGCTCATGCTTAAATGTATGTGCATCCTTCAGGGCTTTCAAACTAACACAAAGGATTTACATGCTGGACCTGGGAGCATTTCCCATTGATCACCTGGAACTGAGTATATCCAGACTGATCTGCAGCGCAGAGTCATAGCAGACTGATATAGCCTTCTCTGCAGTAGCTTCTTGGGTTTGTTGTTTATTGATGTACTTGGAATTCTCTGCTAGAGTTTTAGTGCTGTCATTCAGAAGAAGAGATGAGCACCTTCTCTAGGTAGTAAGTCCAGCTACCTTACCAAACTACAAATCCCACAATTCCAAAAGATGGAGTCATGAGAGTTAAAATGATACTAAACAGCTTTAATTGTGTAGCCTAGAACTGTGAGAGTCAGCACAATGGAGAAGAAACCTACTGTAGTGTCATAGTTTGAGAGTTGCACTAGGCTGTGGGAGACTAGGGCAGAGCTTTCCAAACTTTTTATGTTGGTGGCACACTTTTTTGACGTGTATCATTTCGCGACACAGTAATGTCACCTTCTACGCCCTTAAGAAGGACAGCTTTTTTGAGAAACAGGCAAATGACCAGACGTTTCTTGGTTCAGAGGCTAGAGGCCAGATTTATTGAGTACAAAAGTATAAAAGTATACAAAACAGATGCAGCTGGGTGCCGGAGTTTTGGGACAAAGGGCAGAGACTTGGCAAAGCCTTTTTATCCAGGTAAACAGCATACACACCCACTGCAGCATTTTTCCACCAATCACAGACCACCCGCCCCATATTAGATAATGTCCAGAAATTTCCACCCATATAAGGAAATGTCCAGAGGGGCAGGTAATATGAGGTTTCTTCCAATCACAAACTGCCTTCCAAATAAGGCAATGTCAAGAGAGAGATGCTACAGGTGAGGTAGAAGTCATGAGTTAGCAGATGGGAGAGGTAGAACTCCTGTGTATGTGACTACCTCCTACTAGCTTGTAATGGAGGTTGTCTTTTCTTTACTCACAGTAATTTGGTTTTACTAGCAAACCGGAGGTTAAAGTAACCCCTTATAAGAGACACAGACACATACCTAAATTGTGATAACAAAATGTATGGGGGCACAACATATCTTATGAAAACCTTTCATACATTTTTAAAAATATATGATTTATAAATAATAACGTACATTTCCAAGATTGTAGGCAACACACCTACACACTTCAGGTGGCACACTATTGTGTCATGGCACACCTTTTTGAAAGCCCTGGACTAGGGTTTGAATCCCTGTTCAGTCATGGAAACATAGTGAGGTGACATTCAGAATTAAGGCAGCCTCAGAATTAAGGCAATGACAGACCTCCTCCAAATTAGAGATGTGTCCATTAAATTTGTTTCTGCAATGGAAAACAAATAATTTAATCAGTTTTATCCTTCTGTCAAATGTCTTTGAAAACTATTTTCAAAGATGCTCAGAAGGATAAGGAAGTTTCAACAGCAAGGAAAAGAAAAGCTAGACAAGGATCAGGGAGGCTATAGCTTTCCAGGATCTTCTCCTGGCTCTGCACCAAATGGTATCAGGTCAGTGTACAAGAGAAGCTAAGGAAGGATCAGGGAGGCTATAACCTCACCACCTGTGTTCTGATAGCTGGTTCACAACGGTGCAGATGTCATTGTGCACTAGCCTTTGGAGTATAGCTGGTAGCAACAGTCCTTCTTGCAGGTCTGCCCCATTGCTTTCCTGGCTTGGAAGGATAGGAATAGGTGAGTCTTGGGTGGAGGAGTAGTCCTCAAGTCTATTTAAGGATTGGAAAAACTAAAGCTTGAGGTGATTCTCCTTGTCTGGGTTTTGGACACTTGGAAATCACTTTTCTCATTTTTTTTAAAAGAAGTATTTGAGTGTTCTTTCTATTCCTGTTCTGAATAAATCTTGCCAAGAAAACCCTTCGATAGGGTCACTGTAATTAAGAGTTGACTTGAAGGCACTTACTATATTTGCTGGCATATAAGACACACTTTTTTCCCCTAAAAAATACCCTCTGAAAATGAGGTACGTCTTATACACCAGCAAATATGGCAATGCTAAAAATCTAGGGAAGGGAAGAGGAGTGAAAGGAGCTTTCCCTGCCCAGGCAAAACAGGAAGCAAGGGAGAGTGGAAGCCTTGATCTATAGGAACATAGATAGATGTTTCTACAGTTTCTCCTTACTTTCCCCTCCTCTCCTGTGCATTTTGACTCTGCTGGGAGTTTCTGCCCAAGTAAAACAGGCAGTGGTGCAGCACTCTTTTCATTCCCCTCCTTTCCTGGTGCAGCATCCTTTTCATTCCCCTCCTATCCTGGTGCAACTTCCCTTCCCTTCCCTTCCTGTGTATTTTACTCACCAAGAACTAAATTTTTTTTCCCTGAAAAATACCCCTTGAAAAGGGGTGTGTCTTATATGCCAGTGTTTTTAATACGCTGGCAAATATGGTAGATACACTATAACTAGGACACAGAGAGAGCAGGGACCCCACCATGGTCAAACACTTACTGGAACAATGCTATGGAGACAGAAGCTGGTTATGTACTAGAAAAAATTATGACACTTGGAAATGAATAAGCTGAGAAACACTGCTTTCTTCTTCTCCTGGCTGCATAATGGAATGTGAAGTTTCTGACGACAAGGATGAGGGTGGAGAGGAACAAGAAGGCAGTGGGAACTTCAAAAGGTGGGAGGAGGTGGCAAAAGGGAGAGAACAGAACAAGAGGAAAAAGAAGTAACACTGAGCCATTCCACTGGAACGAATGTCCCAGAAGAGGAAGCCCTGGGAAAAAGTTCCCCAGGCCCAAGGTGAAGGCATCAATTCTTATTCTTATATTTTGCTGTGAAATTAAAATAGGCTGCAATTATTAGGGCAATAATTCATGGATAAACCGTATTTATTTTGCCATCTCAAACATTTCATTAGAGAACTTTAGCTTACTCTTATTATTTGTGCTAAGAACACTCAGAACGTTCTACCCTGAACAGCTGCTGGTAGAACATTGCATTTGCCCTTACTGCGACCACTTAACAGGTTGCCTAACTGTTTTTGCTCATGGTTTCCCATCTGAATGAGCCTTCATGAATCTTGGCTTTAAGCTCTTCTTTTTCTTCCTTCTCTGTGTGCACAAGGAATAGAGCAAAAGCTTCCACTTTTGTTATTAATCAAGCAACAATTCTTCATCATCTCTGAATCTGGCCAGTTCTGCCTTGTTTGAAGTCTAGTTGAATAAGCTAGACAAATGTAAAGAATCATAATAGTAAAGAATAGTATTTCAGGTGTTAAAAGCAATATGCCCTTGTGTTTCTCTTCTAGGGCCAGGAATAATGAGAGTGGGTGCTGGAATGAATGGCAACAACAGGTACAAAGGGTTTATGCAAGATGTGAGACTGTATGAGCGTAAACTGACTAAGGAAGAAATCTATGAACTTCATGCCACTCCAGCAAGAGCTGACTTACACCCCATCTCCGGGTACTTAGAATATCGGCAGGGAGAAACCAATAAGTCATTCATTATTTCTGCTAGAGATGATAGAGAAGAAGAAGGAGAGGAGATGTTCATCCTGAAGCTTGTTTCTGTTCATGGAGGAGCACGAATCTCTCAAGAAAACACAAGTGTAACATTAAGAATCCAGAAGAGTGATAACGCCAATGGTCTGTTTGGTTTCACAGGAGCGTGTATTCCAGAGGTAGGAGATGTACTGTAAAGCCAGTGAATCCTAGAATACCTGGCAATTGGTGCTATATGGTATCTAAAAGTGTGAGCCAACAAGTCCTTCATTCACAGCCCATTTTAATCATAAACTCTCGATGGCCTTCCACTTCTCTTAACCTAAGCCCATCTTCAACATTTCAGGGATAATGATAACATGATGTAGCTTACACATTTGTAATAAGAATGACTGGTATGATACGTGTAAAATTATTTGAACACTCTGAAGTAGTATAAAATGTTATGTGTTACCATCATCGTCACCACTGCCACCACCACCGAGGGCCAGCAATGAAGACAGTCAGACCTCACATAATGGCTAACCAGGGGCCCTATCACACTACACTAATGCTTATTCCACTTTAACTGCCATGGCAACTCCACCAGTGGCATCCTGGGATGTGTAGTTTAGGGAGGAGCATTTAGAATTCTCATCCAAAGAGCTCTTGGGACTAATTAAACTACAAACCCCATAATTCCAAGGGATGTTGCCATGGCAGTTAAAGTGGAATAATAGCGCTGTAACAGTATAGTGTGATAGGGCCCCAAATAACTCACAAGCCAATACCCATACCATTATTATATAAGCAGGATGGTCTCAGTGACTTAAATACCCTAAAGGCACCAGATCCCCTCTGATCTTGGAAGTTAACCGGGGTTAGCTTTGATTAGTACTTGGATGGGATACCTCCAATGAATACCAGGTACAGTAGGTTTTATTTCCAAATAAAGGAACTGGCAAAACCACCTCTAAGTATTCCTTGCCTAAGAAAGACCTATAAAATTCAGGGGCTCATCGTAAGTTGACATGTGACACGCACGCACACACACAATTTTAAAGTGGCAGAAGCTCCATGTGGCTGCCAAAACGTATGGAGGTACTCATCAAGTGGCTTGATTTGTCATGTTGTCTGAGCATTATTCATGCCAGTAACATGCCATCTTAGGAAACTATTGGTGCTGGCACAGATATGTTCTACATGTTATATACAGCTTATGTGTGTAATGAATTACTGTCACATATAATGGAAGCTACATAGAACTCCTTCCACATGGATGTGTGTGTGTGTCTCTGTGTGTGGCAGTTGCAAACAAATTGTCCACCCAGTGTGTGAAGCAGGGCTTTGGTAAGATGGATTTTATAATGAACATCAATGAAAGGGATGTTAAGGAATTGATGACAGGTAACAGGCTTCATAAAATGAAGGCGCGATAGTCTTCAGAGGCTTGCAGAAGGTGGTACTAAGAATAGCATGGCAAGAAAAACAAATGTAGGAGTAGGAGATGATGAATGGTAAAAATTTTGTTGGAACCAGTTGATCAGGCAGTAGAGGGAAATCGGCAATTTTATGAGAGAGACCAGCTAAGAGACTAGTTCCTTTTGTCTGTTTGTTTTCCATTCCAGAAAGTCACGTATCCTTGTAACCTGCAGAACTGGTGCCCAGATTTGCTGTTTCTCTCCTTCTTCCTCCTCCTTTTATAATTTTGTATTGCATCTTTTCAATTATAAGCCTGTTGATAGGAATTGCTTTTCATTGAAATATGCAGTGCCTTGGCATTTTGACCAAAGATTGGGTTAAAATTGTTAAAATAAATGTAGTATATTTTAAAGGGTGCTTTTCTGGATTGGATGATTAGGATTACTACATATTATTTTGAACAAGGTATGTTACCTTTTCATTGAAGTGTCCCCACCCTTAAATTTCACTAAAAAACTTGTTGTGAGATGTGCTATTTGCTTACAGGTCTCTGATGAAGGTTCTACTGTATCTTGTGTAATAGAACGTACCAGAGGAGCCCTGGAATATGTCTTTGTCTATTACAGCATATCTCAGATTTATTCTGGTGGCATTAATTACTCTGTTGCTGATTTTGCTAATACAAGTGGAATGATCACATTCCTTCCTTTCCAAAGATCAGAGGTAAATCCAATCGATTCATTAAAGTTCATGATTCCTTGTTTCTTTGAAATCTGGAAAGTACTTGTCTCTACATACCTTAATGACTATTGTATCTTGTACTTAGAAATTATGTTTTTTGATGTATTGCTGGGACAGAGAATGGCCTAAATCCTGTTGTTAGTCCTGTCTAGACTAGACCCGTCGGTTTAGTATTGTTTATCAGTGCTTTGACTCACCATTCTACAATTGATTGAATGGGTCTATTCTAGTTGTACACCTTCCGGTTGTTTCTGACTTAGGGAGACCCTAAGATGAACCTATTATAGTTTTTTTTTTTTGTGGGGGGTAGGGGAGATTTGTTCAGAGGGTTTACCTCTGAGGCTGACAGAGTGTGGCTGAATGGGGATTTGAACTCTGGTCTCCAGAGTCCGAGTCCAATGCTCAAACCAATATCCTATGCTGGGTCTTGACCCATCTAGTTAGGACGAATCAACAGGAACTTGGCCAATACATGTTGAGACCTGTTTCACCACTGATAAAATGCAAGTCTGTGTTCAGCCTGGAAGACAGATCACACTAGTCTCAAACTCACATTGTTGAGAAATACTCATTTATACTGGTGGCAGATAGATAATTGGGACTGAAAAAACAGAAATTCTTCCCACCCAATATCAATAGATCTGTGTTCTAGGAATTCTAGGCTTCTCTTCCAATCTGGGGTTTCCTCTTCCTTGGCTAGGCTTTGTCCTTTTTCACTCACTACTCGCTGGTCTTGGAATTGCACACTGCTTCTTTCCTCATAATCTCAATTAATAACTTCCTTGTTTCCCAAAGCTTTTGGAATTTTAGTTTAATATTGTTTGAAAATCTTATATATTTTGATTACATGTATTTGTCAGTTTACTTTATATTCTATTGTATTTTTCTAATTTTATCTGGATAATTTGTTTTAAGTTTGCATTGTATAGTTTCATATTTCATTATTCCTTTCTTCCCTGTGTACATGTCTGTATACACGTATATGTTAGACTGTATGCTTTTGGCAGGACCCATTTTTTTTATTTTTTACTTATAAAGTGCTATGTATATAGAACGTCCTATTTAAGTAAATGATGATATGGTAATCATCATTGTCATCGTCGTCATCATCATCTACATCTACCTAGGGGGTAGAGGAGAGGGTGAGGTCATTGCTTCCACTCCCAAGAATTCTGCCCACCCGTTAAATTTTCCTTTAATTTCTAGCACTTCAAACTGTGAGACATTGAAAAATGGAACGGAAGGAAAATTTCATTGAGGGCACAGAATTCTTATGGCGGGGGCAGTGCCCTCTTTCTGCTCCCCTTTCTATAGCCACACTCCTGTGAGCACTGTACTTGGTGCACTAAACTGTTGCTGAACACTTTTAATGTCTGTATCTTCCCATACCAGAGCCAGGAAATATTACTTTTTGTACTACAGTTCTTAGAATCTCCCAGACAGCTACCTCCCATGCCATCTGGAAAATTCTGGGAGTTGAAAGTGATAAACAGAAACAAGCTGCCCTGCACATACTTATCTGGATCTTGACACCTTTGTCTGAAACTTTCTCTGAATGCCCCTACTAAGTGAGAAATAGTGGTCAGCTATGAATCATAGGTCATTTTCATTAGGTGCCCCCAACTTCAGAACACCCTTGTCAAATAAGTTATCCTGACTACTACTCTAATGTCTTTTGAGTGCCTAGGAAATAATTCTTTATTTTCAAAGGACTTTAACAACATACTGCAGCTTTTAATCCTGTTTTTACATTTATTATGCGTTCTATAGTTTCTTGGTTTGTTTCTGATCTTGACTGATTTTTTAATTTTGCAATTTCTATTGTGCTGTTTTTATTTTGAAACTGTTATTTTTAAATGATTTAAAAAGCTTTCAAACTTAGTTTTCATGTGCTGTTGTATAAATAATGTGAATGAAGAGCATAGCTGCAATAGCTATCAAAGGCTGAAAAAAATTACATCAGCTTTTATCCTTAGAATGTATCTTCAACTTTTGTGTGTATTTTATTATGGATACATGTGTAGCAGAGGGTATCTGAATGTATTTTGCCTCAAAAATAGATAGTAAATATATGCTGGACTGCTAGATGGGCTACATAATTACAGAGGCATAATTAAGTGATGTCTTCTGGTCATCCCCACTAGTTCACCGTAAGTGCCAGTGGCTGGATCAGACAAGGAAGTCCATTCAGTTGGTGATTGTCGCAAAGAGAATGACATTTTCACACTCTCCTGCCAGCTAATGAGGCTGCGACAAGGACTCGCAATAGAGATCCTGCTTCTGATGTTTGCAGCCTCACTGGATGGTAGAAGGAGGATCGAAATGACATCCTTTTTGCACCTGATTGCCAGCTAAATTAACTTCTTTAACCAGATCCAGCTGCTGGTGCTGAAGGAGGACAAATGTGGCATTTGCATAGGTTTCCAGTACATCCGTGTGGTGTCATTGAATATAAACCAGTTAGCGATCCATAACTCTAGGTTACACGTCTGTAACTGCAATATTGAATACCAGCCAATACTTCTAAGGCTGAAATTGAAATGCCAAAGACGATTAATCAAAAATTTCTGAAATTAATTTTCACATCTTTTTGGCTATGTCCTTCCTAATGTGGGTATTTCAATTTGTTTTGTTTTTCTCCTTAGGTTTTGAATTTGTTGGTGCTTGATGATGATATTCCCGAACTAAATGAATATTTTCAGGTAACTTTAGTGTCTGCTGTTTCTGGAGATGGAAAAATAGGTTCAACGCCAACTAGTGGAGCAAGCATAGATCCAGAGAAGGAAACTACCTACATCACCATCAAAGCCAGTGACCATCCTTATGGTAATAGTGATAGATCTTATTTTGGATTTTGCATGTGGACACGTTCATATACCATCATTTATGCATATCCTACCCCATTTACTTAAAATAATCAATTTTCATTTTATTACTTTTTGTAAAGCTGGTGACTGTCTGTTAATGAGCTATTTAATTCTGTTTCACCTTGTGAAGGCTTCTGTGAGGATAGAGGTGGGAATCAGGCAGCATTCCAGATGTTGTTGGATAACATATCTCAGAATTCCTCACTATAGTGTATGCTTATTAGGGCTGCTGGGAGTTGCAGTCCAATGACATCTAGAAGGCTGTGTGATTGCCACTGCTGCATTAACAGACAGGGAGATAGGTGCTGCTTGGCCTCCTGATGTTCCTTTCACAATGTTCTGGAGGATTCCCCAAACCTGTTCAACACATATTGGAAGAGGTGGGCAGTATGTGTGTGTGTACACAGTGGGAGAAGGGATTAGCAATAAATAGCCTATATCCCCTTTTTCCTGATAGAAGCTTCCACTTGATAGTCATCTGTCAGTGGAGAGACATCACTTTCATACAATATTATACCATGTGTGCATGGAGAGGTATAAAGACATTACCATTGCTGTAAATGATCAGTGGACATTTTATTTTATGGTTTTGATGACTAGTGAATTATAGTGTAATCCTGTACATGACTACTCAGAAATTAGTCCTGTGAAATTCAGTGGAATGGACTACCAGGTAAGTAAACACAGTATTACATTCTTAATCGGTTTCACTAAATGATTTAAATTATTTTGATGAAATGATTTGATGCTTCTGATTACACACAAGATGTATTCATATACATCTCTATAGATATGTATATACAGATAGCCCTCCACATTTGCGGGTTTCACTTTTGCAAATTTGATTATTCACGGATTATTTGCTGTCACCTGTGCTGCTTCCCTATAACATTTTTAATAGGGACTGCAAGCCTCATGAGACTGAGAAATTGTGAGTAAGACTTGTAAGTCCCTATTAAAAATGGTGGGGGGCAGCAGTGGAGATGGCAGGAAGCCCCACCAGCCACCCACTTTGGCCTTGTGAAGGAACCCTGATGCCTCAAAGGAATCCTCAGTGGATTGAATATGGTGATCATACTCTTCTTGTGTGTTAAATATGGCTTAGGAGCTCCTAGAATTATTCACAATTTTTCCACTTTCACTGTGTCCCTAACCCTAACACGGTGCCACTTCTACTTTTCAACCCTAGTAAGTGTGGAGGGATGACTGTATAAAATATATGTACATACCTAGAAAGTACTTTTGAAAAGGTGGAGGGCAAGTGCTCTCTTAGAAGAGGCATTTCTTCTCATGTGCAACAGGAAGGAAGAGCTCTAAATGATGCCTGCTATGATGCATGCATCTTTTAGATACGTTTTCGTCTTTGGAACTATTATTTCTGCTCATATACAAATATACGTAGATTTAACTGAGTATGTAATCAGTAAATTAACTAAAACTCATGCAGTTAATCACCTAAGGTTTTTTTTAATCAGGTGAAGAAGAAGAATCCCTATTTAAACTATGGCTTTTCGGTCCTTTTTCTCCTACATGAATTTCATTATTTGAACTATAGGTAAAATGGTGGTTGCATTATCAGTGGAGTAAAAAAAAAA
The DNA here is from genome assembly GCA_948472985.1 of Iguana delicatissima. Taxonomy (NCBI): domain Eukaryota; kingdom Metazoa; phylum Chordata; class Lepidosauria; order Squamata; family Iguanidae; genus Iguana; species Iguana delicatissima. Next base: position 117,361 of record CAOKZL010000495.1, on the reverse strand, counting down.
CTTATAAAACTCATGAGATCACCACAAGTCGACAGGTGTCTTGAAGGCACATATGCACACATAGTGAATACATTCCAGGTGCAGCATCTTGAATAGCAATTTTTACACTCAGACTAAAACCTAGAGTGGATTCTCCATCAGCCACCAGTTTTGTGAACACTGGTGTTACTGAATGAAAGATTAATTCCTAGGATGGTATTGTGAATTCATGTCTCATGAAGAAATTGAGGCAATGTTAATTGGAAATTGCCTTCAGTGACCAAAATCCTATAGCTTATCTCACTTTTCCTTTACCAAATGCTGGTACATTTGAAAATGTAACCATTTCCGAATATACATGTACATTTATGTTTTAAGTTGGTCTTCAAGAGATGAAGTAAAGTGTTATAAGTGAATACCTTGTTTTCACTTCAAGTAAATTAATAGACTTGTTTCATGTCTTTGCTAGGTTTGTTACAGTTCTCAGTGGAGCAGCCTCCAGGAGACAGTGACGAAATCATTCTACCAGCAACTAGTGCACCCCACATCACTGTGAAAGAAGAAGTGGGGCATGTCAAGTTGCTTGTTGTCAGAGCACAAGGCCTACTTGGAATGGTTCTGGTACAATACAGAACCATTTCACTAACAGCATTCAGTCCTCAAGATTATCAGGTACACAGACTAAAGTGGCCAGGAGCAGATAGATGTGTTTATTGTTGGAATTGAACCATATACGCTCATCAGTTAGTGGCTTTAAAAAATAATTCTGTGCTGCTTTTGATTAATTGATGATGCTGAAATATCCTCAGTTTTACACAAACTACAGTACCAACATAGGCAAGCACCAATTTTGTGGTTTCAGTGATGCTTTGATCCTGCCACTATATGCCTTTACAAGTAGAATTTATAGAATTGTAGAGTTGGAAGGTACCCCAAGGGTCATCTGTTCCAGTTCCAAGTATGGGAATCCACAGCTGAAATATTCTAGAGGAGTTCCACCTGACTGCTGTTTAGAAATCTCCAACACAGGAGAACCTACTATCTTCTGAGGTAGTCTATTCCATTGTTAAGCATCTCTTGAGGTCAGGAAGTTCCTCATAATGTTTAATCCCCCTCGCTTATTCTAAAGCATGGACTACAATGCTTGTGATGCAGTTTGATAGACTGCATTTCTAGTGAAGACTGGGAGGCTCTTTTCTGCACCTGGAGCTTGTTTGCTGATGTGTAAGAAGGGATGTCCTGCTTGAAGCAGGTATGGTTCAGGTGTAGCAGTACTAGTAATGCAAAAAAGGGGTAGGTTCTGGCTTGGGCATTTTTCAAAGGCAATATCTGAAGAAGATCCAAGGATCAGCACCCATAAAATCCAAAGGTAAACTGGAAAGGAAGGTGTTGCTTAACAGAATCATAGTACTGGCAGGCATTCCCTGCCAGTGTGGGATCCACAGTTAAATCATCCCTGAGAAGCAGTTATTCAAACTCTGTTTCAAGAGCTTGAATGAAAGAGTCAAGAAATTCTGTTTCACTGCTGATGCTTTTATCATCAACGAGCTCTTCCTAATATTTACTCAGAATCTCCTGTCTTGTAGTCTGAATTTCTTTGTTCAGATCAGAACCTCTAGGGGTAGGAGAAAGTAAGGTCTCTACATCTTCAATATGATAGCCCTTTAGATATTTAAAGATGGCTATCAGATTACATTTTGGTCTTCTCTTCTGCAAATTAAACATACTCAGCACTCTCAAACAGTTCTCATAGAACTGCTTTTCTAGACCCTTTACCTTCTTATTCAAACTTTTGTGGACACATTTCAGTTTAAAATCCTTCTTAAACTATGGTGACCAGAACTGGACAGAGTGCTCCAGGTCAGGGAGCTGAAGAGCAAACATTGTTTCAGCAGCTATCTGCCCGTAATGGAGTACTTTTAGGCCTAAATCCATTAGCTAGCCCCAAGTTAAGTAGATCCATTGAATCAACAGCTGAGTCAACACTTACATAAATCCTATTGATTGAACAGGTTTATTGTGGCTGGAGTAGTAATTGGATTTAGGTCTCAAAATTGACCTCTTAGAGCCCCACCCAGATCTCAGCAGCAAGTGATCAGAGATCCCTTGGAAATTTCTTACTTATGAAAATTTTCCCCATGAAAAACACTTTATTTTTAAGGAATTCTGACTCTGAAATGAAGACCTTTCCTGGCAGAAAAATGAACCTGTATCCTTACACGTTCCATATACTAGGTGGTGGCTCAGCTTTCATCTCTAAATCAGTGAGAGGGCTGTCTGTATCCTGAAGAGAAGTGTCTACTAATGTCATTTCTAAAGGCATAGGATCCTGCTGAAAGAGCAAATGCAAGACATTTTGCAGTTGGAGAGAGAACTGCAAATGTTAGTCTTGCCCAGTCTAGGTACATGATATCCAAAATATTTTTTTTCTACCTGAGACAGAAGATCTTGTCCACCTCTTGATGACCCTGAAATGGCCACCTCACTTGGCCTATCACATGACCACACCTGGAGTTTCTTGAAGCAGTGGGCTTCTCTGGAGTGTTCAGCTCAGGGTGCACCAAATTATCTTCTAACAAAGATCCATCCAAGTGGAAGTGTGACAGGAGAGTGGGTGTCTGACCTATCACTGCATGACACAGTCAGAAAATTGTGCAGTCACCACTGTGCTTCAGTAGGAGATAGGGAGATTATTATAACTCACCATCATTGACCGCCTGTAGTCTGAGGAACGGGAGCGTTACACCGTATCCCAGCATTTCAGGATGAAGTGCCTATCCAGTTAGAGCCACAGGGTACTGGTACCACCACTAATGCCATGGTTTCCCATAATCTTTCTGATAGTTATCTTTCAAATGTGCTAGGATGGGACCATTATGCCTGCCATTACAAATCAGGGCAAACTTGTATATTTATTCTTTGTACAGAATTATGCCTTATTTCTGATCCTATCTTTTGCCTGAGTAAACTTATGCTGGTATCATGACAAGTTTTGGACAAAATATAAATAGCTTTTTTACTACAGGATATCAAAGGCGCCTTGGAATTTCTGCCGGGAGAAAGATACAAGTATATTATCATTAACATTACAGATAATTCTATCCCTGAGCTGGAAAAAGCTTTTAAAGTGGAATTGTTCAATTCAGATGGAGCAGGTAAAGATTCATTGATTTCCTTTCCTTGATATTTTATTTTGGAAAACTTGGTGTTGCAAAAACTGATATTGTGTCTCCCACAATTTATTTAAATTTAAATTGTGTCTCCCACAATTTAATACAGAATATTAGCTCTCTGATTTTCTTTTAAAGATCTCCATCACCTGTCTTCATGGTTGCTGAGTTCAGCCATGTTTCTATTAAAGTAAGTATGGTTGAATCTTGACAGATCATTCCAAAAACAAGGCTTTTGCTACATTTCCCATTTTCTGCTGTGGCAAATATCAATAATCCAATGTCAGAGGCTCATGTTAGGCTTTTCCCAGAAAGACACAACTCACAACAGATTGGCTTGTCCCTCTGCCAACTTGTACAAGATTCCCTTCTTTTCCAAATAATGAGAGGGAATTCAGTTAGAACAGGCTTGGAGCAAGTCTGAATTCTTCTCAATATTGAGTTTGGAAAGGATTGTAGATCCAGTTCTCCTTTTCCCTGCCTACTACAACTCCCTTGACTAGAACTGGGAAGAGTTACTTCTGGGAGAGTTAAAGTTCCCACTATCTTCCAGGAAACATGGACACTAGTGATGCTGGTTGGGAGATCATGGTAGTTATTGCCCCCAAAATCTGCTTTTCCAAGCTTCGTTTTGATATATCTCATCTTCCTAAGGGTTTCCCAAGTTCTGACTTATGAGCAGTGTAGAGTCAGGGGTGAAACCTCAATGGAAGCTGAAACAGGGATGAAGAATCTGAGATCTGCTTTTCCTTCTCCAAATCAGAGCTTCACCTAAGATCTCAGAAGGAGAGTTTGCTTCCCTCTTCCTCTGAGTTTCAGGATAAAAGGATTGTAGCCTTAATGGTTCATCTTGGTTCAGTATTTTTAAAGAACAGAAGGTGTTAAGTCACAATACAAAGTCAGATTCACTCTGGGTGTCGTGTTCATTTTTGCATCATCACAGAAGTGATAATTTGTTTTAAAATTCAGCATATCTCTGCCATTATCCCTACCAATGTGCTGGAAGCATCAAGAACTTCACAATTTTACATTCTCCTTTCGAATCTATATGATAATAGTTTAACATTCATTTCTGCTAGTGCCATATACAAACCTACCACTCACCCTTTCAGGAACACCCTCCAACCCTTTGTGTTTTTTTTTTAATTAAGAAGCGATCTTAAGAAGAAGAAGAAGAAATCTTTTGAATGCACTAATTGATTAAATCCTTCTTCCTACTTCTGTTTATCCTAGCATTTCCAGCAATCTTTTTTTATTTATAGGTTCTGTCCTGTAAAATTTCTTTGCTCTTCTACTTGTAAAACATCAAATATCTGTCACTTGATGTTTTACCAAATGACTATACACTCTTTTTAATAGCTACAGTTAGATAACATAAATCAGTAGGACTTGCCTCCTTGACTATCAATATTCTGTAAGCTTTAAAAGCCATTTTTCCCAAGAATATACTCTTTGCTTGCTTTTTCCTGAAACATATTATGAAGTACTTTCTGTCATCTGCATTATATATGTGTTTTTGTGTATTGTGTATCTTTGTGTGTCTTCATGAAGTTGCTGAACTCTTTAATGATGGCAGTGGTAGTGGTGATGGGGATTTGGACTTCTTCCTGCCTGCTGTCCATCAACAGGGTAAGCTGTTTGTTCTGCAATTTTCCTCTTAATTGAGTAGTGAATTACTCCAAATGCTTTGTCACAACTGGCATGCTTGCTGTTGTTTAGCGTTTTGCTGTATATGGATTACAGTACCTATTACAGCCATGTAAGGCCATATAGAATGGCCCACCTTGGTGTTTCATCTCAAAGACAAGTTGTTTTTTTAATACTAATAATTTCATTTAATTTTTTTAAAAAACAGGAAATAGTCTTCTAACCCTATATATGTTTTAGTTGGAATTTCCCCACTGTGTTTAATGGAACTTATGTCTAAAATATGCATCAGTTTTGGCTGCATTTGAGCTTTTATAGATTCTTTTTATTAGACTATATTTCAGTAACTGTCACATTTCAAAGTAAAAAATAGTTTTAAATTAATGATAGTCACTCGGCAGTAGTTGAACGTCTGTCTTCATATACAACTTACCTGATTTTTTGTATTTTTCTTTTGCTTTGTTCCCTTCCAATCTGAGAGCTGCAGATGGGTTTATTTTTTACTAAAACTGATCACAGACATTTTATAGTACTTTGATCATGATGACTTCCTGTTTTAAACTTTTGTGCTTTCCCAGTTATGTCAAGAGGCAGATGTGGTGCAAGGGTAAAATAAGTGAACTTGTTCAGTCTTTGCCAAGAATCTTTTCAAAAGATGTTCCCATGAAATCCACTTTCAGGACAATGTTGCCAGTTCCCCTTAAGGATATATTTTCTTTAGGGGTTTTAAGATTGAACATGAAGTGGACCAATCTCTTGCGTTTAAACTGTAATGAAAGTACTAAAGGTGCTTTTGGAAGGATACTCTGTATCTCTCCCAAGGAAGGGGAACTGGGAAGCTATTCTGTCTTTTCCTCATGAATAGACTTGCTGTCTTTACAAGAAGATTGAAAAAGCAAATGGAAAATGTTCTTGTCTGCACACCAAAAATTTCATTAATGAGACACAGTGATTACCCAGTAGGGATGTAAATAAAATCCTCATATTTTCTTGTCCTTGGTGAGAAATAGATGTTTTGACACACTGAGCTACTCCATCAAAAATATCAAGCGCTAGATTTTTTGCATTTATTTTTATAAAAATGTTGCAAAATGTTTTTGCATTGAAACATTGTATTTTCTGTCAAAACATCTTGTGTCTTTTCTTTTTTTTTGCCATTTTGCATAAAACAATTGTTTTTGTGCCTTATTTTTTGTTCAAAAAAGTTCTAAAATGTACCAAAAGATGAAAAATACGAAAAACACCCCATGATTTCATGCACCAGGAATGAAACTTTCTACGTTTTTCATTTCTGCGTGTGAGAACAAAATATGAAATATAAATATACAATAAAAGATTTCTGTGGAAGTATCCCTAGTTTAGACTGTCTTTTCTCGTGCCGTTGTGGTATCTTCAGTGATATTTCACCTTTCTTCTATTTTAATTATAGGTTTTGTACAGTACTATTTTCCAAATTTTTCTCTCTCATTCGTTACATGGTCTTACCATTTTATGTGTTTGTGTGTGTTTGAAGGTGATATTTACTTTATTTACTTTATTCAGGCTGAATGTGCATCATCTTTACTGATGGTGCACATTCTGCCTGAATAAATGTTCAATATTTGATATTTTGAAATCTTATTTTATTTAGAAACTCTTTTAAAATATTACCCTGAAAACAATGAAAGCACAATGTTGTTATATAACAAATATGACTGACCCTGTTGGGGACCTATGAGCCATAATTTTGAAATTGCATCCTAGCAGTCTTCTATAATGACTGTGCCTTAATTCATTGCAAGTAAAATGGTAAGACTTCTAGCATATAAAAATTGATGTCAGGTGCTGGGAGATGCTGTAATTAATACAATGGTAGTTGTAGCTCCATCCAGTCTTATTCACTCCATTAAAAACATTGGTTGACCTCCTGTGTGTATAGTGGAAGGGGAAATCCTTGAAAATGGGCAGAATGCCATGAATAATACTGAGAATCTTATGAGGGAAGGTGTCTCTACCTGATTCTGTTGGACCCCCTCCTTCTTCTCAGCCCCCATATAACAGTCTACCTCATTTGTCAAGGTGATCCATTCTTTCAGCAGAGTATTTTCTGGGGAGCCGTGTGAGCTAGCAGCTACCAGAGAGAGAACGGAACAGGAGAGCCTGCTTCTGTCCTCCACTTTCAGTGGATTTTTCTCTTGAAGCAACTGAAAGTGTGAATAAGATGGTAGCATAAACTTTGTTGTGTAAGCCATCCTCCTCCCATCTCTGTCTCTCTCCTTCTTTCTGTTGTTTTTAATTGCCGTCAAGTTGTCAGTTGCTGTTAATGGTTCTAGTTGTCTTCTTGACTGCAGTCTCCATTCAGATTAATGGCTGAGCCGAAGAATGGAAAATCTTCCACTGATTCAGTGTCTTGGTCATCTACTTTAACATTAGACATTTCCACACTACGCTGTTACAGTGCTATTATTCCACTTTCAACATCCTATGGAATCCTGGGGTTTGCGTTTTAGGGAGAGGCATTTAGAATTCCCAGCCAGAGAGCTCTTTGGCCTCAGGAAACTACAAAGCCCAGAATTCCACAGGAGGTTGAAAGTGGAATAATAGCACTATAACAGTGAGTGTGGAACTGGCCATTGTGTAAATCCTTTGTACTCATTATTTTTGTTTTCTTAATGTTCAACTGTAAACTTGCCTTTGCACTTTCTTCCTTGACTGTCTTCAGTAATCATTCTAAGTCTGCTATTTTTTGATAGTAGTATTATGTTATCTGCATATCTTAAATTGTGGATGTTCCTTCCTCCAGTTTTTGCATCTCCTTCCTCTGAATCTAATCCTGCTTTTTGTATATGTTCAGCATCCGGTTTAAACTGATAGGGTGATAAAGTGCAGCCTTGCCTGACCCCCATGCCAATTGGAAACTATTCTGTTTCTCTGTCTTCTGTCCTGATGGTAGTTTCTTGTTTGATTTTTTTTTCATTTTTGGAAGTCCATGCCGCCCCAGATAGTCCCAGGGTGAGAAACTGGCCCCCAGACCTGCCATTGTTCTCTACCTCATATGTAGATTCTTTCAAGAGTTTGCTATTGACAGATATTCAGCTCCAGTTATTGTGTAAATCACCTTTTTTTCCTTGGTATCAACAGCTAGCTTGGGTATAGCCTCTCACATCATAGTGACTATTGAAGCCTCAGATGATGCTCACGGGGTCTTTGAGTTCAGTCCTGAATCCCTTGCTGTCAATGGAACTGAACCTGAGGATGGAGGTGGAACAGTCATGCTTGAGGTCAGCAAGTCTGAGTTTATAGATATGGCATTACATTTAAACATATTTCTTCTAGAATTTTCACAATGCATTTGTCATAGTCATGATTTATTTCTGCAGAATTTGTTAAAGCCATTTGGTCTGGGAAGTGGAGCAAGGGAAAGAATAAGTGGAGTCAGGGAAAATGGGAGAAAAAAAATGTACATCTGATTTTTCGTTCCTTCTTACTGCTTAAATATGTCTGATAATTAGATTTACTCTTGTCTGCTAGAGACCCAATAATCCTCCAAGCTTCTGTGCAAGAAATCTGTATTTATGCGTGCCATACTTGTGCATGCTGACATAGCAGAGAATTGTGATATTATGCAGTAAAGGATTATATACATTCAAAAGCCTGCCTGCATTCTGTACATTGGATGATTGCAATCTCTTGGGTGCTTCTAAATGCAGTACTGTAATGTGAAGGTCTGTATCATTTATGCACATAGACATTATATGTCTACATAGATATGAAAGGTAGAGGAGGAGTCCCTGACTGTGTAATCAGTATATTGTCCTCTAGTATCACAAATTTTCTGCCTCTGATATAAAAGTAAGTGTGATTAGCTTTATAGGTTAGCCATAGTGAAGGAATTCTTACATTAAAGAAATGATGCACAATGGTGACTCTAAATGTTTATGCCATTTCATAGGAAACAGCGATGAAAAGAATTTTGCAAACATTTGAATCCTAAAGGGCATTTCTTGTGTGTCAAGGAGATTCCTGGATGGATAAGAATCTTTGCAGTTCAGAAGTTATTCTGCATGAAAAATATATATGGGGGTTTTACACAGAAAAATAGCTTCTTTTGCAGAGAAAGCATAATTTTCTGCACCAAAAGCACACTTTATACTTCTTAATGTTGAAAGAACTCTCACTTGCTGTAGTGTGACAGAAGTAACCTGCTGCATCATCCATTGTCCTGTGTTGTTTTTGTTTTGTTTTTTTTTGGTAGGGAAGATGACATTTTAGGACTCATAGGGCAACAGTAGAACATTGGAAACATTCCTATCAAATATCTCCAGATATACCTAAACATTACTGTAAGAGTAATTTTAAGCAGAAAACATTACTAATTACACCAATGAGTTCATAATGCAAAAATAATAATTTACTGTTTTTTTCTTCAGGTTGTAAGAAATCATGGTGCTTTGTCCCAGGTAACTCTGCATTGGTTCCTTGTACCTGATGATAATAAGGATTTGGTGACTACTTCTGGCAACATAACTTTTGATATAGAACAAAGGAAAGCAAATTTAACAGTGCAGATTATGCCTGATGAAATCCCAGAACTAGACAAGATGTTTTCAGTTTGGATTATCAATGTTTCCTGTGGACGTCTTGGAGTTCACACCAATGCTACATTAATAATTCTTGCCAATGATGACCCTTATGGGCTTATGATTTTCTCTGAGGAAAACAAACCAATCAAAGTTGAGGAAGAAACCAAGAATGTCACTCTTACGGTCATTCGGTTAAAAGGTCTTTTGGGAGTAGTCAGGGTTGCTTATCAAACCTTGTCTGATGAAGACAACTCACCTTTTCTGCCATCAAATGTTGGCAGGGCAACCTCTGGACAAGACTATTTGCCCATTTCAGGATTTGTAATCCTCTCAAGCAATGAAAGTGAGGCTACTATAGAGCTTCCTATTCTGGACGATAATGAACCAGAGAAATCTGAATCTGTGTTTGTGGAGCTGCTTGATGTTACTCTGATAAAAGGAGTCCAGTATAGGCCAAGTAAGAATGCCTCTATATTTTCAAATTTGTCAGTCTTACTGAAATGACATTGAGAAGAACATTGATGTTTTAACTGTCCTGCTAACCCAAATTATATTTTTTCTTGGCAAAATAATCCGATGTTACGGTACATAGAATACCATTGTTTGCTTGCTTGAGTTTGCTTGTTTTTCCTTCTTCTGCACATAACAAGCAGAATTGCAGAGTCTCCAGGTTAATATCAGAGGAGTGGTTAATTGTGAACTTAGGTTTGCTAGGAACAGAAGACATAGTAATAGCAACTCCAGCAAGCCTATTTAGTTGGCTTGGTTTCTATCTAATAGATGACCTTTTCAAATCTTTCTGTTGTAGGAGGCATTATTTCTATTAAATAAATAAATGACAGTATCAGTAATAGTATTTGCTGAAAGGGTGCTTGGATGTGACTGTAATGTCCTCCTAGATTCGTTTAACAAGCCACCGAGGTGGCCTCTGTTGATGCTCCAGTTCTTCCTTTCTATAAAACAGTTTGTCACATTATTTCTGAATTTCATATATTGTCCCATTAATTATAATTTGAATTTAGTGTGTTGTCCAAATGTACTTTTTGCATTTCTGTTCTCTTATGCCTTCTGTTTTTAAAAGTTAAACACAGTTGTCTGTTTAACAAATACCAGAAAACAGAAATTGTTTGGTCCTGTAATTTATAGATCTTACCAAGCATTGTATGCTATGGTTCTCAAGAGCACTCTTTATGAGGGGTAGCTGATACCTTCATACAAATCCTGGAGATTTGTACTATGATAGAATGAAATTCTGTTTCTCTTAATCTCAGGAGAAATGGGCAGGCCAAAAGTCCATCTACAGTGCAGTTCTAACGGTGTTGTAGTAGTGTGAAGTGGTAGACAGATTATCACTTTCACAGCCTTGTCAGTGTATACCAGCCAGAGCAGTTGGACAGGGTGGTATGTGGTGTGGAGGGGACCTCTGGGTTTTTTTTTGGGGGGGACACACTGTTTTCTCTCTCTCTCTCTCTCTTCACTCCCCCCGTCTTCTCCTTATTGCTTATAAGTGGGATAAAGTATGCCCATCTAGACAGAGATAAATGGGAGACACAATCTTTGGCTGAAGAAGATGCTCCTGGTCCAGTGGATTCTAGATCATCTTCCATCCTCTTCCTTCACTCCCCCCGCCCCACCAATGCCCTCTTTGGGATCCCTCTATTGGTTTCTCCTAGTAGGAACAGTACCATCAGTAGATTTATAGCTGCAGAACCCTTCATGATTAGCTTCTGCAATGGACACCTTCCTTCCCAAGTAAAGCATTGCTTTCTCAGCAGAGCAGGACCCACAGTTCCTCTTAAGGGTTCAAGATTGCTTTCTCTATCAATACTGCTCTCAAAGCAGATACTGCTGAGATGTCCACAAGCAGGCTGTGATTCCAAAAGTCTTCCCAGGTAGCCCTTGGGCATTTAGAGGTGCTCTGTCTCTGAACACAGAGTTTAGTTTTTGTAGCTAATACAACTCATGCATTGGCACTGCCTTACATGATTAGAAGCTTTAATGATAATGATTAGAAAATGATTACTTGATTAGAAGCTTTAATGAGAATTGATAATTGAAGAATTGACAAGAATAAAACAAGAAAATTGGATATCCACTATATTCCTCTCAACAGCTTGAAAATACACTTGTGTACCTCTTACAGTTCTCTTGTATTTCAGTTCCAGATTCTCCTCGCCTTGGGCCTAAAGGTGATACAATTGCTCATGTGATTATCAAAGCCAGTGATGATGCTTTTGGAACACTACAGCTCTCAACACCAGCTGTGCGAGTAGCTGAAAATTACATTGGACCGATCATCAATGTCACAAGAACAGGAGGAATTTTTGCAGATGTTTCAGTAAAATTTAAAGCTGTGCCAATAACAGCAACAGCTGGTAAGAAAGTGGGGAGGGGGATACAGTTGTCATAAGATAGGAAGGTCTGGAATAATATAGATTACTTCTAACAAATGACAATAATAATGAGAAAAGGCTTTCTAATGTTATGTCACTGTGTGGTCCTCCAGAGGAGCTGACAATTGGCTCTGGAAGATCTCCGCTTCTGGTTTAACCAGTGTGAAAAATGAATTCAGAGCAGACTGGACTAGTCTGGCAGCACTTTTGTATGCAGTCAAATACCTGTACTGTGACAGTCTATGTAGGTTACCTTTGATTCTTTCCAGGGTAAGGCTGCTAGAATGAAAACAAGAGAGGGGTCCAGTACATGTAATGGTTGTGTAGAAGAGGAAGATTCGGTAGGAGTTGTTTGTCACTTTGCTGTGTGGCAAGCAACACCTGCTGAAAATCTCGCTTCTGCATAGCGATTAATGGTGTAAGAGTCTTCTCCAGTGTTCAGGCTGGCAGCTCTATTCCAAAGGCTCTTATTCACTGCTTGGTTAGTCCTAACCTTCAGCAGTTTAAAAAGCAACCTTCTTAAGAGACATTAGTACAGAATACCTTCTTCAAGGCATAACATCAGTTGTTTGAAGCACCTCAGATGTTGCTACAAATTCATTCATATCAAACTCTTAAATTTCCTTTGGAAAAGTTGCCTTTTCAGACTACAGCTCCCAGAATATCTCTGATGGATTCTGAGACTTGTAGCTTTTTTTCTTTTCCAAGCTGTTTTTCTCAGCAATGTAAAGCAGTGACATTGATATGATTTTGAACTTGCATTTGTTTCCTTTTGGACATTTGTTTCCAATATTGGGATTTGTTTCTGATATTCCTTATGCATCTTTCTCATGTTTATACACACAGGTGAAGACTACAGTATAGCCTCATCAGATGTTGTCTTACTAGAAGGAGAGACCAGCAAAGCTGTGCCAATATATATAATAAATGATATTAACCCTGAGGTTGAAGAATCCTTTCTTGTGCAATTGCTGAATCAGACAACAGGGGGAGCATTGCTTGGAAGCTTAACTCAGGCTGTTATAACCATAGAGCCCTCTGATGATCCATTTGGATCTTTTGGTGAGATGGACCTTTGAAATATATTTTTCCAGTCTTGTCACAGTAGTTGTTTGCTGATCTGAGTCCAGCTTTCCATCACAAATATTTTATCTTATGAATAGTGAGTGTTGTTTGTTCCTTAATGGCCATAGTGCAGGCTGCTTCACCAATATCCAGCCTCAAGCTATAATTTGAAAATTTGGGTGTGTGGTCATTGAGTACACACACACATACCCAGGAACAGCAGCTAGGTTGTCCTAGTGAAAGATGGTAAAACAATACCAGAGTTTAAAAAAGATTTTGGAGCACTATTCCTCCGTTTTGGGAATAATAGGTTTCTCTGTAAGTTTTCTAGTTCTGTAGGATTAATAATCAGTCTAGAAGGTGAAAAAACAAAGAGGATGCCTAGTTGGTTGTCATTGTCTCTATCAGCCTAATCTACCTTTTAGGGTTGTTGTGAAGACAAGATGAAATGACTGGGATTAGTATAGTAAACTCCTTTGAGGAAGAGTAGAACATGAATATTGTAAGTAAACAAATAATCTGATATGGCTTCTAAACCCACTATTTATTAACAGTCTGTTTCATAAGAACCAAACATAAGTTTAAATGATTAAAAAAAAAAAGTCCTGCCACAAGGTGTTTTATACCAAAGAAGGACTAAGTTCTCCATTTTTTCAGTCTTCCAGATCACTGAAATCACTGTTGAAGAACCTGAGACTAATACACTGAGAATTGATCTTCCAGTTATTCGCAATGCTGGAACACTGGGCAATGTGACTGTTAAATGGATTGCCACCATTAATGGGCAGAATGCTGAAACTGACTTGCAAGTCTCCTTGGGTGACATTCAGTTTTCACCTGGGGAGACAACAAAGAACTTGACCTTAGAAATTGTGGCTGATGATGTTCCAGAAATTAAAGAGGTGAGTTCAGCGATCTGACAAAATGTGAAAAACAACAGCATTTATACATCTATTATTTCTGATTTTTAACAATTATCTCATAGTTGGTTTAAAATAAATCATAAATTGGATTTATGAAAATATTGTGCAGGGGAAAAAGAATGTAAATTATTATTATTTGTTATTATTATTATTATCTTTATTTTTATCCCGCTTTTCTCCCCGAGGGGACTCAAAGTGGTTTACAGCCATTAAAAGAAACATAATTAAAAACTGTCACATACAAAAGTTAAAACAAAGATTAAACTACAATAATAATTAAAACATGTTAAAATACATATAAAAACAGCATTAAAATATCAATTAAATAACAATTAAAACGACCAGCACCGATAGAAATTACATATAAAATGCCTGCTGGAAAAGGAATGTTTTTATCTGTTTCCTGAAGGTGGGCAGGGAGGGTGCCAGTCTAACCTCTTTGGGCAGGGAGTTCCAGAGCCTGGGAGCAGCCGCTGAGAAGGCCGTCTCCCATGTTCCCACCAAATGCACTTGTGAGGGTGGCGGGACCGAGAGAAAGGCCTGTCCCGCAGATCTCAACACCCGGGCCAGTCCGTTCATATCCTGATACAGTCCTTCAAATAACCTGGACCTGAGCCATGTAGAACTTTAAAGGTCATCACCAGCACTTTGAATTGTGCCTGGAAACAGATCAGCAACCAGTGGATTTGTTGCAGAACGGGTGTTGTATGCTCCCTGTAACCAGCTCCAGTTAACAACCTGGCTGCAGCTTTTTGGACCAGCTGAAGTTTCCGAGCACTCTTCAAAGGCTGCCCCACATAGAGCACATTACAGTAATCCAAGCGGGATGTAACCAAGGCATGTGTCACTATGGCCAGGTCTGACATCTCAAGGAACGGGCGCAGCTTAATTGTGCAAATGCGCTCTTGGCTACTGCTGCAACCTGGGCCTTCAGGCTTAGAGTTGAATCCAGGAGCACTCCCAAGCTGTGAACCTTCAGAGGGAGTGTGACCCCATCTAACACAGGATGCATCCATATTCCCTGATCTGCCTTTGTACTGACCAGGAGCACCTCTGTCTTGTCTGGATTAAGTTTCAGTTTGTTTGCCCTCATCCAGTCCATTACTGATGTCAAGCACTGGTTTAGGACCAAGACAGCTTCCTTGGCTTGTAGTGGAAAGGAGACGTGGAAGGGAATGGGAGCAAGGGGAGTTATTTGCAGTTTTTCCACTTTCATGAGGGTTCTGTCCCCCAAAATCTCATGAAAGTGGAAGAGCCACTATATTTACTCCTAATGCGATATCCCAGTGGATAAGAAAATAAGGAATACAGGTTTTCCCTGTGGGAAGCAGCTTCTTATAATTCCTCCATTTGTGAAGTTCCTCCATTTCTTCCATTTTCAGAGCTGAAGAGGCAGAGGAAGAATTTGCTACAAACTGCCCCTGCAAAGAAGGAGATTCTTTGTCCAACTTTATAGGGTTACTTTAAATTGAGATTGGAACTTTCTAGCCCTCCAGATGTTGGCTACAGCTCCCAGTAGCTCTAACCAACATCATAAATAGTGAAGAATGGCAGGTGTTCAGTTTAGCAACATCTGGAGGGTCACACAATTTTTATATTTGCTCTATTAAAACAAAGAGTGGGACTGCATGTGGTCCCACAAGACTGCAGTTTTTGCCTGCAGGGTCCATCAGAGATAAAAAAAAAATGGGATTTTATTTTATTTTTATTTATTGCTCCCAGATGCCTTCTGGAGCATGCAAATGGCATTTCCATCATGTATGGAGGCTCCTGTGCCCCCTGGGGGGTCAATTTAGCTCCTGTGTCCCACAGGGGAGGTGTGGGGAAGCATTTCTGTGACATGGGGGCTGGGCCAGTTTAGGTCAAGGAGAGGCCTTTTTTGAAACAAGAAGTGAACAGGAAAATGCCCCCAATGTACCTGTGGGTGCAAGATTGTGTGCACTAGAGGAATGAAGCCTTCCAGTGTCTCCTGAGAGGTTGATGTCCTCTACCTTTCCACAGTTGCCCACCCTGATATAAAACCATTCCTTGCAACCACTCATTAACAGAATCCTGAATAGGTGCTTCTACTTAATTCGCAGCTATGATGAGAAATTCTGTAGTCTAAAATAATCATACTTTTGCAATAGATTTGCTGATAGTTGTTCACAGTCTGGCTGAAATTTGTCAGTCCTTTTCACAACCAAACTGTATCACAGACAATGTAACTTTTTTTATAGGTAATCCAAGTGAAATTAACTCAGGCCTCTAATGGAGGTACTATTGGACCAGATAGAGTGGCAAATATTATAATTCCTGCCAATGATAAGCCATATGGTATCATTTCCTTTCACCAACTCTTCTACCGAGTTCAAGAACCACTGGAAAGAAGTTCACTTGCAAATATAACGGTGAAGAGAAGGTCTGTTTTGAACCATGATTTTTTTAAAAAAAGTATTGCTTTAAGCTTATTCCATTTCTTCTATGATTTTATTGTTATGTCACTTGCAAGAAATTGTTTATAAAAGCAAACTAGCTGAGCAGCTTTGTAACAGCAGAACATATGGACAACTGCAGTCAGTGATGTTTTTACTTTTGTTTGAATGAAATCTGAACCGTTCTGTTAGTAGCTGTAGTGGGTAGCAAGTCAGAAGTTAATGGAAAACCCAGATAATATTTAAGTTACACCTTCAGACAAAGACATGACAGTCTTGCAGTTCAGTTCTATACATACCAGCCCTTAAGTACTGAGTTAAAGTTAAGTGAGTATGGGATTGCAGGCTTATTATATCTCCCAGTACGAGAGAGGAAGGGTGGCTTGTAGACATCCAGATGAGTTGAATTAAGAAATGTAGACATTAAGAGGTACTCTTGGTTGAAAAAGGTCATAAGAGGAAGACTGTAGTCTCAACAAGAATAAAAAACAGATTTACCTATCCCAATATCTGATTACAATTCAGTTAAGTTTAGTATAGAAAACTGGTTGTGCCTTGAGGAATGATAGCGATAAGGTCTGTGAGCCTACTCCTTCTCCTCATCTTCACCCTTTCTACTTTGCTTTGACTACCCTTGTTCCTGCATCTGCCCCTGTTTTTCATTTCAAAATTTCCCCAGAATTTTCAGAGTTGATATTGCAAGAAAATCAAGTTGTAAAGTACCTTGTAATACTGAATTGTTTTAAAAGTTCTATTGGTCATAATGCTTGCAAAATTGTCTTTCTCAAATGTAAATATTGGTCCAATAGTAGAGTCTAATTAACATGAACCTCTTGCTTATCACCATTTATAGTGGTGGAAGATTTGGGCAGCTGCAGATTTTCTACAGCACTTCTGAAATTGACATTGTAACTCTCGCGGCAGAGCAAGGCCTGGATCTCTTGTCCTACTATGAAGCACCAGTGCCAGGAATTCCAGACCAGTCTGAGATGAGTAGAATGAATGTTTCTTTAGTATATGATTCACTCTACAGTTGTGCAGTGTTGTGCCTGAAAGAGCAAGCATGTTCAGCCTTTTCAGCTTCCAGTGCCTTTGGAGTTCCATCATGCTTTTGGGTGGCATCTTGGGATGGCCCTGTAACCAACAACTCAGCTTTCTGGACCTACAGGAAAAATCTTACCACTGTATCTTCTCTTTTGAGTACACAAGCAATTGCTAATGCTGACTATGAGACTGTTACAAAGCAACGGGTGACAATGGCAGAAGGAGAAGAGTTTGCAAACCTTACAGTAACTATACTTCCTGATGATTTTCCAGAATTGGATGAAAAGTTTGGCATATCTCTGTTAAAAGTAGTGCTAATGAACATCTCTGCTAGTCTTGAAAATCAGCCAATCATAGGACAACCCAACATTTCTACAGTTATTATTTCAATGAATGGAGATGCCTTTGGTGTGTTTGTGATCTACAGCATTAGTCCCAATACAACTGAGAACGGTCTCTATGTAGAAGTTCAAGAATGGCCTCAGAACACTGTGCAGTTAATGATACATAGAACAGAAGGAAGTTTAGGGCAGGTGATGGTAGAATGGAACATAGCTGGTGGCACAGCTACTCCAAATCTGGATTTCATTGGTGATGGGGAAATCCTGTTTTTTGCAGAAGGTAAGGAATTTTAGAGGATAATTAATAGTGGCACAAAGTACAACTTTATATTCAGTTACTGTTCTTGTGCTAGCCTTCAGCATGACCAAAATGGTGAGGGGCCTGAAAGCCATGCCCTATGAGGATAGACTTAGAGAGCTGGATATGTTTAGTCTGCAGAAGAGAAGGTTAGGAGGGGACATGATAGCCATGTTTAAATATCTGAAGGGATGCCATATAGAGGAGGGAGAGGGCTTGTTTGCCTCTGCTCCAGAGACCAGGACAAGGAGCAATGGATTCAAGCTGCAGAAAAGGAGATTCCACCTGAACCTCAGGAAGAACTTCCTGACGGTCAGAGCTGTCCGGAAGTGGAATCTGCTGCCTCGGAGTGTGGTGGAATCTCCTTCTTTGGAGGTTTTTAAGCAGAGGCTGGATGGCCATCTGTCAGGAGTGCTTTGAGGGTGTTCCTGCATGGCAGGGGGTTGGACTGGATGGCCCGTGTGGTGTCTTCCAACTCTACATTTCTATGATTCTATGACAGTACCCAAGGTTGTTTTGAAAGTAAGAAGAAATATGTGATGTGTACCTATTTAGTTAAAGATTGTCAACCATGGACATGCAACACGTGCAAATTCATTGAATGAGGACCTACCATCTGCCATTAATCTCAGGATGAATTAACATTGTTATTTGTTCCAGGGGATGTAAAGCATTGCCCTAAATCAAATTTCTAGCCTCAGTTATATTAGACCAATAAAACAATTGCTGAATAGTAAGGCAGCACTTACCTGATTCCTACTGTAATATTGGTTCTTAGAGATGGAGAAGTGAAGAATTTAGTTTTCCACCAGCTAGGTAATATTATAAGATTATTTTTGTACTTTCTTGAAAATGTTTTTACATATCATGGATTTTGCAAAACAAAACAAAAGTTTGTACAAAAACCTTGCTTTTTGCACTAAACCTTTCCCCCACCACAAAACTTAAGTTTTTGGTGCAGAAAACAGTATCTTCTGTGCAAAAGATACTGTTTTTTTCTTTGTATAAAAACACAGATTTTTTGGGGGGGGGAATGTCCCCACACATGAAAAGCTTGTCTCAGTTGATCATTTTTTCAGTGGGATGTCTGAATGAGTCAAGATACTGTTTTTCCTCAAGAATGGGGATTTTCCAAGTATTCTTTACATATTTATTGAGTATAGTCTAGTTAGGACTAGCACTTGCATTGCAGCTTTCATCCTATAATCAAGATGTGTACTCTTAAATCAAGGGAAACGCATTTTGTTGGATGTTGCATATGTTTATGCCTGTTTGATGGCCACCATTATCATAACTCCAGGGAAACAATGCATATAACTTACAAAAAAAGAAAAATAAAGGAAAAGGAAAAATAAATAACACCATTAACTGCACTGTGTACATGTTTTTTTCTGCAATGCTAACTTGTTAGCTTAGGTTGTTGTGGGTTTTCTGGGCTTTGAGGCTGCGTTCTATTAGTATTTTCTCCTGACGTTTCACCTGCATCTGTGGCTGGCATCTTCAGAGGATCTCTGAAGATGCCAGCCACAGGTGTAGGCGAAATGTCAGG
This sequence comes from Iguana delicatissima, assembly GCA_948472985.1. NCBI lineage: Eukaryota > Metazoa > Chordata > Lepidosauria > Squamata > Iguanidae > Iguana > Iguana delicatissima. The sequence continues at coordinate 97,976 of CAOKZL010000495.1, read as the reverse complement.
AAAAAATACTAATAGAACATGGCCTCAAAGCTCAGAAAACCCACAACAACCTATGGATTCTGGCCGTGAAAGCCTTTGACTTTACTAGTTAGCTTGTTTAGCTGAGATGCGTAGTCTGTTAAACACTTTAAACTACTATCCAATAACTGTTTTAGAGAGAATGAGGGCAAACAAGTTCACTGGTATGTGCTTTGGCCACCAGCAAAGCCACTTGGGTCTGTGATTATAAGGCAGAAGGCTTTGTCTGTAGTGACCCCACATCTGTGGAATCACCTGCCATCAGGGTTCATTAGGCTTCTTCTTTGCTGGCCTCCAACTTTCTCTTGGACTGCTGGATTTACTTTAATCAGTTATTATTGTATTGCGCTTACTATCTTTTTTTATCCCTCCCACTCTTGGGAGTAGACATGTCAGACTGAAAACTGGAGGGCTCCTGTATCTTTTATGGCCATGTAGAAGGAATTTCAGTAGGCTTTACTGGCTGCATGACAAGTGAATCAAATTCTTCTTCATGGTTTCTGTGACTCACACATATGGGATTCTCTGTGCTTGTGCAGACCATCTTTGGAAACTTCTAGAGCTAGATTTCTTCAGCTGAAGTTCCACCCCCCTCCATACCACACATGCTCAGTATGCGTCCTGCTCAAACCCTGGCAGTTCTCTTCCATCTGCCATCGTGACCACATCATAGAGAACTTTGCTGTGTTAGCTACTCTTCTTCAGCATATTTTCTCTATTTTTCTCCTGGTTTCTGGCATCTACAGCATTCTTCAAGAGATATGTCTACTGTGATAAGAAGATCTCTCAGACAGATGGCCATTCTAAGTACTCCTAGCTTGCGGGAGACCAACGTTGTGTATAAGTGCTCCCATTGTGGAGCCTTTTCCCACAAATCCTGTCAGAACAGGAATTCATGTCTTGAAACTCTTCTTTGGGAGTTAGCTATCTGTATTATTGATCTTGCTGACCAAAACAGACTTCTTTTTACAGTCTTTACAAGGCCTTGCCTCTCTCACTTTGGTACCATAAACTTCATCTTCCAACATACCAATAAATCACATTGGTTCTGATTAGACTTCAACGTGTACTGTTTACTTTGGATTTGATCACGCTTTTCATGAGGCCTTTGGTGCCACACAAATCCGAACAGGCTTTGTATGACGTCTCTGAGAAGAGAAAGAAGTGTTCAGATGATTCTGTGTCTCATAAGAAGTCTAAAATCTGCTGGTGTTTTTTTTGAGATCCTTAGTCTCATCAAGAGAAATCCAAGCCAGCCGAAGTACATTTGGTTCATATGAAGAGATCAGACACATTAATAGCAGCTGCTCCCATAGACTTGACCATAGCATCTGTTCTGGTTCGTCTAGTTATGGTCGGTCCTGACAATTCATACTTGGCCTCATTGATTCCTGGATCACCTGCTTTGATTCTGGAAAGTTTGGAAGAGGAGCTTTTTAAAACAGAATTGAACCTGGCAGAATTGAACCTCACTAGTACAAACGGAAGTCTTTGTGTGTTTGTCATTCTGTTTTTCTTCTGCCCAATGCTCTTTTTCACCTTTGAAGCAGCTGTCTCAAGGTTCTAAATATGCCCGGTCCTTTGGCAAGTACTTTTCTTCTTCCAAAAAGAAGCAATCAGATATAAAGCATCATCTTTGACTGTCTTCATTTTTCCTTTGACATCATTACTCTTGTTGATGTGTGTTTGTCTAGTTTCTTTATGGGTCTTTGATAATGTTGTCCATGGATGTTGTCATGCCCCTGTCCCAGGACTGAGACAGGACCCTTCCCAACAGCCACACCCTAGAGACATGAGAGTAATAGTACTTATGGCAGCCAGTGCAAGTGGAAAAGAGCAAGCCCAGGATTCTGGCAGCATTTATATAAGAAGGACTTGTTAATTAGGCCACAGCTGGGTAGGAGGCTGAGCCTATGTAACAAGAGGCTAGAATGGGAGAAAGATGTTGGAACCATCAGTGGTAGCAGCCCAGATGACTCTTGTATTCCTTGCTCGTGTCCCTCGAACCTTTGACTTTTGCCTGGACTACAGATTTTGCCCTTGGGCACCTTCTTTTTGGACTCATGGCAAATTTGGACTCAGTTTCTCTAAACCTGCTAAGAATTCAGACTAAGCTAAGCCCTGCCTGCTAGCTCCTTCTAACAGGCTGATTATACAGCTGGAGGCCTTGGGCTGCCAACAGAGGACAGCTGGGTCATTGAGTTCCATATTCTCCCACACCCTGGTGTTTATCACATCATGCACTGGTTCCATGCTTTGTCTGAAGAGATCAACCCTCTTTTCTACAAGGGTGCCATCAAGATGGTACATCTGTCCCACCTTCATTGATGTTTCCTCTTGAGATACTTTATGGTCCCAAAGAGGGATGGCAGACTGTACCACATGCTAGACCTTAGACATGTCAACTCCTATATCACTACCAAGAAGTTCAGGATGGTAATGCTCTCTGCCATCCTGCTCTATGGAGATTAGTTTACCAGAATCACTTTCCAGGATGTGTATTTCCGTATTTTGATCCTTCCCACTCCTTGTCGTTTCCTGTGTTTCACACTTCAGTAACATTGCTTCTATTTCCATGTGTTCCATTTTGGTCTCTCAGCGACACTACAGGTTTTCACCAAATGTATAGCAGTTATGGCAGTCTTTGTTCTTCCTTTACATAGATGACTGGCTCTTGGTCTTCAGCTCCTACACCAAACTTTATTGGAATCTCCATATTACTATGTCTCCTGGTCTCCTGATGAATCTCAAGCAGTTGTAGCACATCAGGGTTGTGCTGGACTCTCACTTGAAAGTGCCCACCTGCTTCTTGATACAGCTCGTTGGCTTCTGGAGGTTGCTCTTTGCTTGTTCTGTGTTCATCTAGAGTTGATGGATTCGACAATGACAACAACTCCCTTTTCTTGGCTTTGAATGTGACCTCTGAAAGCCTGGGTTTCTCTCTGTGTTCATCCAAGAATTGGATGATCCTTTCCTGACTCAGTTTTCCTTGATAGTTCATCAGTCCCTATTCTGGTGGATGTCTCTGTCAAATCTGTTTGTAAGTGTTCCATTCTCAATTCTAAAGCCCACAAGAATTGTAACAATGGATGTATCCACCCCTAGCTGGGAAGCCCACATGGGAACGCTCTCCATTAAAGGCTCTTGGTCTTCTCAAAAGAAAAGGTATCACATAAGTTTTTTCAAACTACTTGCAGTAGTGAAATTCTTCAGAGCCTTCAGGTCTCTCCTTGCCAAACACCATGTTAAGGTCACAACACACAACATGACACCTTTTATTTGAACAAGCAACATGGCATCTTTTATTCGAACTCTTCTTGATCTCACCATTAAGTTCTTTGATTGGTGTATCCTGTGAGATGTCACTGCTATTGCAGTTTACCTTCCAGAGAAGGAAAATGTCCAGGGCAATGTCCTCAAGAGGTTGCAGACTCTGTTCTATGAAAATAATAATCTTCATTTAGGTCACGTACACATCAGCAAGCCAAAGTTCATGTTGCATGGCTCCCTTGAGTCTTCCATGAAAAATTTGACTGTTGGGGCCATACAGAAGTGGACCTGTTTGCCAGAGTGGACACGCATCAGTGCCCTCACTACTGTGTCCAAGTACCTTCTTTGGCAGGCATGCTAGGTGAAGATTTCTTTTCAGCTGGGACAGTACTCTCCTTTTCACCTTCCTTCCCGTTCACTCATGACCAAAGGTTGTGGTAAAGTTCAAGGGTGACAATGCAAAGTTTCTCCTTGGTGGCTTCATCAGCTACAGTTGCCGTGCTCCTGTACCTTTCCCTTCATTGCTTTCACAAACATTCATTGGCACAGGATCTCCTCACCCAAGCTGAAGGTTGAATTCAACACCCAGATCTTCTACCTAACCCTTTGCCTTATGGTTGGAGGATATCTCCCTGGATGAATTAAGTATCATTTGCTCTTCACATGGATAGTCAACTAGGAAGTCACAATGCTATAACTGGAGGCACTTTCTATCTTTTCTCCATAACATTCATGTAAACTGGTACTAGATTTCCATTAACCACATTTCATGAACACTTTTCTTTCTAGAACTCACATTGCTCTGGTTTGTGATCAATGTTTGGTTGATGAGACATTCTCTTGAACTCTTGGCCTCGTGTGACTTTCATCTCCTCACATGGAATACTATGTTCTTTGTGGCCATCACCTCTGCCAGGAGGACTAGTGAACTAGTCAGTTTGTGGGTAGGCCTGCTGTTCCTCCAGTTTCACAAAGACAAAGTCCTGTTTCCAGATGTCACTTTCCACTTGAAAGTGGCTTCACCTTTTCATTTATTTCGGCAACTCTTGCTTCCAGCTTTCTTCCTGAACCCACCAACTGACAACAATTGGGCTTGGAATGTGCTAGATATTAGATATTCCCTCACCTTAGGTGTTGATCAGGCAAATCATTTCAAGAAATCTCCTAGACTCTTTGTTGTCAAGCTTCCCCACAGCACATTTCCAATGAGATGACTAATGAGATGGCTTCTACCAGGAAGCCAGTGCCTTTCTCTGTCCATTTTCATTCCGTGAGAGCTGTTTCCACATCTTCTGCATTCTTGGCTAGTGTACCCATTCATACTATCCGTCAAGCAGCTACTTGGTCTCAGCTACTCTGCTTTGGAAAGCATTAAAGACTTAATGTTTGGGCCAGAGACTCTACTTCTTTTGTCTTGTCCATGCTTCAGTCATCGCAGTCATAATCACCTTTCATCCAGGTGTGTCTAGCTTGCCAATCTGCCGTATGTGTGAATCACAGAGACCACAAAGAAGAAAAGCAGATTGCTTGTCTGTAATTGTGGTTCTTCAAGTGGTCATCTGTGAATAAACACAACTCTCCCACTTCCTCTTTCTTACAATCTCCTAGATTGCTGGCCACTCTGGTGGACATGGAACTGAAGGGCTTTGGGTGGGAACCATACTGAACATTTGTGGTGTTATGGCAGGGGGGCAGGCTTCCAGCTGATGAGATCTAGAAGTTTTTGAAGATGATCTGTGCAGGCACAGAACATCCAATCTGTATGAGTTCACAGTTGATCACTTGAAGAATGACAGTTACAGGTAAGCAACTTATTTTTCACTCTACTACATAAAAACAGTACAAGAATCTTGTCCAGTTTTCAATTTCGCAACCCTACTTGGAAGATTTAACCCTTAAAAAAGCCAAAAATAATTTCAAATAAATACACTGGAAAGTTTTCAATGAAATACAGTAGTCTTTACTTTCTTTTTCAGGTGAAACAAAAAAGTTGATAACACTGACAATTCTAGATGACTTGGAACCTGAGGATGATGAAAGCATTGTAATTAGTTTGACCCAGACTGAAGGTGGCAGTCGTATTCTACCCAGCTCAAACACTGTTACTGTGGTTATTCTAGCCAATGACAATGTGGCAGGAATCATTAGCTTTCAGACAGCCTCAAGATCTGTTATTGGTCATGAAGGTGGGTTTCTCTCCATCCTTACTACCCTTACTCTGTGTGCTATCAATCCTTTTATTTATGCTTTCTCTCAGTAATGGCTTGCCTTAATTTACCACATAGATTGAAAATATGAAGAGAAAACCATCAAGACCATCCCTAGCTGTTGTTATTTAAACAATTGTTGAATTGGAATAGTGGATTTAAAATCAAGCAAATTAAAATTAGATTAGAATAGTGGATTTTAAAACATGCAAATAATAAATGCCAGTAAAACTAATGGAGAGAGAGAGAAAGGAAACTTTTACTAACCAGAATTTGGATTTTTTTTTTAAAAAAAAATGAATTAGGTAGAACTTATTACTTGGTGAGTAACATATTATTAGCAGTGTGCTATCAAGATATTATATTTTTGTTACTTCAGCGTTATTATTGAAAACAAAAACTGAAAAAAATGGCCAATCCAGTGTTTGTTGCTGTTGCATACCTCCAAGTTGACTCCAACTTATGGCAACTCTATCATGGGGATTTCTTGGCAAGGTATATTCAGATATTTGCCACTGCCTTCTTCTGAGGCTAAGAGTGTGACTTGCCCAAGGTCACTCATTTTTCTGTGTTTTTCCATGGATGAATAGGAAATTGATCTGTGGTCTCTCAGAATCCTAGTCCAGCACTCAAAACCACTGCACCACACTGGCTCTTATCTCCAATAACCCCTCAGTAGTGTTTTACAAGTAATATAAGTGTCACAGTAGGTCCTCCACATTTGTGGGTTTCACTTTCACAGATTTGATTATTTGTGAGCTTCTCCAACCGCTGCCCCCCGCCAGGCCCTTCCTATCTGGGGCAACCTTCCATCAGTGTCTCTGATCAGACAGTGCAGCCCTTTAAAAACCCACATCTGATCCTCCTCCTCCTCCTGCTTCTCCACCAAGCCACTGCCTAGCCAGCTAAAGACAGATTGCAGCCAGCCCAATTTTTAAGCAGTACAAAGCCTTTCCTGATGCTCCCTGCACCCGAGGAGGGAGATAGGCAAGAGAAGAAGTCTAGGGCCACCATGCCAACCACCCTCCCTCTCCCTTCCCTGACCTAGTTTGGGCCCTGGCTGACTGTTCTCCCCACCGTGCCTTGACCCTTTCCCCACAGATGCTACCACACACATTTTGATAGTTGTGATTTTTCCACTTTTGCATGTGAATGTGAAGGGCTGATTATACTTGTTACAAAGAAAAAAGCAAAAATGTTGCCACTCATTATGCTGATCTGCAGACTAACATCATTATGTTTGTAGTGCCCTCCCAAAATAACATGTTACAAGGAATGTCACGATGTCACTATTTGTAATATTTTACTTCCAAGGTCTGCAGGAACAACTGTTTCATAGAGATTTGAGGCCAAACTAGACCTCATGTTGATTTGCATATATGTTAAATCTTTTAGTTTTTATGTTTGTAAAATGCAAATAGAAATCCCTGGTGTAATTACTAGAACTGCAGTAGGTGGGAAGGGCTCATTAAACCTTTCTTCAGTCATTTATTATGATGGACATCATGCCCTCCTGCCTGGAACTATACACATTGGAAAGAAAGTGAAATCTCCCATTGGTGCCAATGGAAAATGTCCTCTCAGTGCAAAAGTCACCTTCGAAGGATGGATTTTCCTTTGTACTTTAGAAAGGGATTGTACTCTGATCATGACAGTTATAAGCCCAACTATATCTACATCTATATATGCGCATTAAATGCAAAGATTCAATTAATGTCACATTTACTTGGGGCTTCAGTTTTGCTGCCTGTGGTTCTCATGAAAACACCTGTTTAAAGCCTCATTTTACAATTTCTCCTTCCTTTCATTCAGAGCTATTTCTAAACATTTATCTGTATCTGCTTTGTGTGGGCCAAGCCAGTACTTTTATTGGGCAGGGTGATATCTTTGTGGATCTGGATTGTGCGCTGCCTTCTCCAGCTGGAGGGTCACATGCTGTCAGGCAGGCCCGGTCCTTTTTTTGTGTGTGTTCTGGAAAGCAATGCAGTCTGCTTTCATAGCGTGACAAATTTGTTGTGTGTCTTTGACTCATTTCTGATTTATGGTGACCCTAAGGCAAACATATCACAGGGTTTTCCTGGCAAGATTTGTTCAGAGGGGGTTTGCCATTGTCCTCCTCTCAGGATGAGAGACAGTGACTTCGCCACGGTCAGCTGGGGAATTTCCATAGCTAGGCGGGGATTGAAACCCTGATCCCCCAGAGTCCTGTGCCATGCTGACTCTCAGTATGATAGATACTGAAACAGAAAAACAGTAGACATGGCCAGAATGATGACACATTTTGTGGATTCCTTAGAATGAAGCACTGGATAGGTGGTTCAGAGAGCCCACCGGGGCTAAATCCTTACCTATAAGGAGTTCTTTCTTGGAGTGATGTATTGTGGATAACATGATCTTGGAGATCACTTGTGTCACAGCATCACAATAGTGACTTTGTCTGCAGTGCCCCACTCTGAGAAAACAATATGCAGAGTGAGGTTTTGGGGGGGCAGGAAGAAGGCTGTGATGGCATGTAGCTGCCCTCTCCAGCAGAGGGACATCTTGTGCTACCCCACAGTCAACCTGTTTGTCATCAAGAATGCCCATGACTCTATAGTATTTAGCCATTTGTATGGGCCCAGTAAGACTTAGTAAGTTCTGAGATTTTTCCACATCTTTCCTAAACACCTTTGCTTCTAGGAAGCTTCTACATAATACAAGAAATTTGTTTATATCAGGTGTGTCTATAACTGGAAGCATCTTTCCTTTATTGAAAGAATTCAGGATTAAGGTCTAAATAGATAATATAATATAAATAAGGTATTTCAGTTGATACCAAGATTTCTCTTTAGAATTGTCTCTGACACTTAGGCATCAACACTGCTTAATCTTATCATAACTAGGCAGTATAGGGAATGTAAGTGCTTTGTAATGTAGAATGCTGTAGGAAAAGAGGGAGATTACATTACAGAAAGACTGACTCATGCAAGAAAGCCATAGCCCTGAGTTTAGAAGACCTGAGCAGTGTTGTTAATAACAGTGTCTCTTAGACGTTTCACACACATAGGGTCACTGGAAGTTGAAACTGATTTGATAGAACATAACAACAATAAGAATAGCAATGCTAACATGTCTCCCACATTAGTTTTACACTGTGACAGAAGTGATTTGATACAATTAGTGGTAAGCAAAAGCAGCGCAAGTCCAAATAAAGTTGTCAGCTGTTGTGCTATCCCCAGAAGTTACAAAGCTGTTCTAGTAATCTCTACACAAGGGTCAGTTTAGTGTCCATAAGTCTGCATGCTAACTATTGTAGTGATACTGGCAACCAGTACCTTAATTATTTTCAGTGGTATGGCAATAGTTTTGATCTGTCACTTGTTAGATGATTTATTCTTTAGGATTATATGAATGAAAAATAGTATTGTTAAAGATGGAAATAAATCATCTATATTAAGTGAGGGAACAAGCAAATTAATGTCAGATTAACATTCTTCATCTTCCTCATTGCTGAAATTGGATAACATCTTATGCGAATATTTAAAATGGGAAATCTTTGAAGATTTTGGTGCATTTATGGATGTTGTCTTGCTTCTTTGGACTTTTAAGTGAGCTAAAATCTGACAGTTAAGGCAATTCAAATAGCTAGTCCTCCCCCTCCTCCCAAATACTTTGTGGCTAGAAATACTGTTGGTGCCATTACAGCAGCAATTTTTCTAGGTTTATATTTTGGTGGCAGGGCAAAATCTCCTGGTGTGAGCAGCCTGTTTCTCCAGTGCCTTTACTTCCTTCATGGCCACAGTGCTCATTGCCTTTTTCTTCCCCTACCAGTCTATGCTGGTGTAGTCATACAGATGTATCACACCAACAGGATTTAGGCCAATGCATGTATTTTATGTATAGGTTTTGACTATTCTATTTATATCAACTTTTTAATCTATGTATATAATTCCTGTGCATGCATGAAAGGATATCGTATCACTCTGGAACTTTTCACATAGTTCATCATTGTTGATTCTGTGCTTCTTTATGCATAAACTTTCACCCCTTTCTCTTCTACATTAATGGTTCTGATGAGCATATCAAAGTAGCTATAACCTGATGAGAGCCATCAATGAGTAGGAGGCAATAACACAGACTCCATAGTGATCATCATGAGCTCTTTGAGCTCTTTGCTCTTTGTTCTATTTAGGCACACACACAGCCTGTATGCTGTGGAACTGAAAAGCTCTTTCTGTTAAAGAAGTTGGAGGCTATAGTGGGCAATGAGCCTTATGTTTCGAAAGTCTAAGAGAATGTTGGCTTTATCCACGTACCCTAATTTGAAAAGATGTTCAAAGAGTACATAATGGGTAAATGTTTCTTGTAGTGTAAATTTTTTATTAATCTTCAGGCAATTGCTATAGCCCTGTTCAGCAATCTTAGCAACTAGTGTATTTTTATCCAACCAATGTGCCTTTTCAATTGCAGATATATATTTTCCCTGCTTCTTAAAAAAAATCCCCATCTTAAAGCACATGCCTTTCCACTCCTACCAGCACCAACATGTTGCATATGTTGGTAAGGGAAGGAAGGGAAGCATTTCCTCAGGTTTCTCATGAAATGGTAATTTGATCCCCAGATTGCTTATCCTGAAATAGTTTTACTGAAGTAAATAGAAATACTGGTTTTAAGGACTGCACCCCAGCGCTTCACTTCAGAATTATGGAGGTGGAAGCCTTTTTTTTTTTAAGTCCCTTCCCTTCTCTTCCTTCACTATGGAAGACATTTCTTTAAAAAAAACACCTGTGTAGTCCTTAATCCCTTAGTAAGGACCATTTCTGGCATTACATTTTTTAAGCTCACTTTTTAAAACACACACAAATAGAAAATCTCCCCAAACATTCACGCTTGAAACGTCTGAATGTTTGTAATGTCAGAATAGCCAAATACAGATGTGGAATCTGGCCTTGTCTCCATCTTTGTAGGCTCCTCCTAGCCAATTTGCACAGCTACATGCTGTATCAAAATGCATTTTATTCTGAATGATATAAAATGATTGTATAATAGTGTGTTGAAGCATACTGTCATATTTGTCCAATTTGCTTTTGCTGTTTTATTATTACTGGTTTGCTTTGTGATAACAGTACAAAATTCTCAAATAGGATAGGATGTAGTCTGGTGCTGTATTATGTAATCCGATGTTCTTTGAAGTATTATGATTTTTCTGTACTTTCTTTAGAATTGCATGAACTTTAGGAAGGGAAGCAAAGTTTCAGCAATTAAAATAAGATAAGGCCATTGTAAACATTGTGTTTAGGATATTCAGATTAATGTAACATTTTTTCTGTATGAAATGATTTCTACAGATCACTCCTAGAATCACTTCTGTGGGTTCTTAAATATTAATTAATCATTTACCCAGTACTAATCTCATGATAAACAAGGGAAAATGTGGGAAATGATCAATAACGTGGATGTTTCTGTGAAATAGTGGTTCTTCTTTGTGGTCGCTGTGAATCACACAATGGGAGTATTTTGTGCCTGTGCAATGTAGCATTTGGAAACTTCTGGAAGCCTAACATCAGGCATTTTGGCAGTTGGCCCCCACATCCCCACGGCCCCCACATCCCCAGGGTATATAAGGCTCCTCCCCAAGTAACGATCAGTTCCTTTTCTTCCGCCATGGTAGCTGCAAGTAAGGGACCTTTCTCAGCCTGACTGATAGACTTAATGGTTTTTCGATCTTGGACTGGTTTTGGTTTCTGATTATCTCTTGGCAGTTTGTTTGGTGGTTGGTCTGACATAGTGCACATTTTTGAACTATGAGTGTGTTTCTGCGATTTGGACTTTACTTTTGTATAGCAACTTTTAAACGTTGCAAAACCTGTGGAGGGAAAATACCCAACAAAGACTGTCATTCTGGGTGTCTCCTTTGTCTGGGTCAAGGCCATAACGTGGCATATTGTGAACATTACCAGTTATTTACTTCTCAGACGAGAAGGAATAGAGTGGCTGTTTGAAGGCACTTTTGTGGGAGCAGGTTTTGTCAGCCTCTGAACCCACAACTTCAGGAAAATCTGTTTAGCCTTCTAAAATGGCTCAAACATTGCCTGTACCCTCCACAGATTGACACCACTCAGGAGAGTCTCAGGATTGAGAGCTACCTGTCCAGCCCTCGGTGTCGACAAAGGAAAAAGGTGATCCCAAAAGCATGTCTCCACCTCACCGTTGAAGAAAACGGTCCGAGGTGAGAAAGACAAAATGAAGAAGAGAAAATTGAAGTATTTGTCATGAGAAGAGCCTTCAAAAAAAAGTCTAAAAGGATTGAGCAGCCCAGTCTGCCTGCTCCAATCCAATCTCTGTTTCCGACGGTACCAGGCACCTCCATTGATAAAACAACGGAGGATATACATCATGTGATTGCTCACGATGTGTATAGAGGTACTGTACCATCTAGTGAGATTGAACAGGTTTGTGTTCCCTCTGAAGGGGAGATCGTGGAGTCATCTCCGATCCTTTCGGTGGGGTCTGTATCATGTTGCCAAGAGTCAAGATCTCCTGCTGGTGGACACTCGAGATCAAGACAACGTGATCTTGTTGAGCTAACGTCTCCACTGAGGCTTCGACGTAGAACTCCACTGTCGCCTCCGAGATCACCTTCTAGGCAATCACGTTCATGTACGAGATCACCTCATCAGTACTGTTATGTGAGGGAGACACCTCCGTACCGTTATTGACGGTATCCTGAAGAGGAGTTTTCCATTGACTCCAGGGATGTCTCTCCTTGCACGGATGATGTTCATTGGGTGTGCAGACATTCTTGATACTGAGAGGAAGACTCACTGACTTGCCATCGGTATGAGAGGAGATTGGTCAAAGACCTTGTGTTCCGAGGTCTTCCACCAAGTCTCCAACTCCGTCCTGTTGCAGAGTGTTGCCTGCAGTGTCTGGAGCTAGACATGAAAAGAAAACAGAGAGAGTCCAGCAACATTCATTTCGTAGTCGAGTCTCTCCTGGACGACGGTCTACGTCAAGGTACCATTCTCCTCAGTACCGCACGGTGAGATCTCCTTCTGTGTTGGAGTCTGAGGGATCTCACATGTCCTGTGTGCCTGAGTGGTCTAAATTGAATTTTGTGTGGACAGCAGAATGTATTTCACCTACTGATGATGAACGTTCTTTCTCTGATCTTGTTCTGCGAATGTCCAGATCATTAAATCTTCAAGTGGAGACTGATAAAGAGGATCTCCAAGATCCTATTTTCCAGGAACTGCATGATAGAGTGCCTGTACTGTCTGTCATTGTGCCGTTGCCTTATTTGTTAAAGACTCTTAAAAAATCATGGGATCCCTGTCTTCTAGTCCTTTGACATCGAAGAAAGTAGAAGCATAGTATTGTCTAATTGAGAGTGATCAAGAGTGGCTGACTCAGCATCCAAAGCCAAACTCAATAATTGTTGATGCTGCTCAATCTAGACCAGTGGTTCTCAACCTGTGGGTCCCCAGATGTTCGTGGACTTCAGCTCCCAGAAGCCCTGAGCATTGACCATAGTGGCTGGGGCTTCTGGGAGCTGAAGTCCACGAACATCTGGGGACCCACAGGTTGAGAACCACTGATCTAGACAATCCCAGAAGCTTCATGTGTGCTCCTACTGATAGAGAGGGAAGGAAGTTAGACAATTTGGGGAAGAAGGCATATTTGAATGCTGCCTTGCTGTTTAAAATCTCAAACTATGCAGCGTGTATGGGTGCCTATCAGCAATTCTGGTGGACTAGGATGAAAAGGTTCATAAATATGCTACCTGAAGATGAGAAAAAGACTGCTGCTTCTCTGTATGGTGAGGCCTATCGTTTGTCTTCCCAACAAGTCACAACTTCGAAACATGTTACTGATTGTAGTGGGAAGGCAATCGCTGGAGCGACAGCCTTGAGGAGACATGCTTGGTTGAGATCTTCGGGTCTGTCTTGACAAGCAAAGAGTGTGATTGAAGACCTCCCTTTTGACTCCGTAGGTCTTTTCAATGAAGGTGCAGATACCAAACTAGAACACATGCAAAAAATGTGCACTACTGCTAAAAAGTGTGGGTTTCCAGTTCCATCGTCATCATACTTCAGGGATTGATATTGCTATAACCAACCTTACATGGGGAGAACAAGAAGTCTGACTCCCACACAACAACAACGTCAAACATCAGGACAGCAACAACTTTCAAGGAAATTTCTGATGTCCAAATTCAGACAACCTCAATATAAAAAGAAACAACAAGACCAACAGAAACAGTGTGTTTGAAAATCAATTGAACGATACCTTGCTCATGCAGTGTCAACATCTTTCTGTCATTTCTACTGTTGAAGACCCAAATCTCTTTGCTCAAACCCCAAATGTCGGTAGCGCTGTCGATACCATCTGTTCCGCTGGTATCGACGGCATGGTGATGTTAGATACTGTCACATCTACCATCATCACTGCCGACATTGGTACCGACAGAGCTGTTGGAAGCTGTGGTACAGAGAAAAAGCCCTTTGGAAAAAGACTGTCAAATTTCATCCACACATGGATTTTGATAACAACAGACTCATGGGTGTTGGATGTAGTGAGATTGGGCTATATGATACAATTCCATCGACTACCACCGGTAGGACGAATTCATATCACATCTTCATCCCCAGAGCTGGAAGAGAAGATTGCAACTTTGTTGGAGAAAGGGGCAATTGAAAAGATCTCATATGCCCAATTAACAAGGAGTTTCTCTTCCAAATACTTCCTGGTACCAAAAAGAAATGGGGGTCTTCGACCCATTCTAGATCTAAGAGGTGTCAACTATTATATAACAACAAAACGGTTTCGAATGGTAACTCTGGTGTCGATAATGCCATTGCTGAAGAAGGGGGACTGGTTTGTGATAATGGATCTAAAAGGTGCTTACTTCCACGTATTGATAAGGATAGAACATAGGAGGTACCTAGCTTCCGTGTTGGGGAAACAAGCTTATTGATTCAGAGTACTCCCATTCGGCATAAGCACAGCGCCAAGGCTGTTCACGAAGTGTATGTCCATGGTGGTGGCATGTCTGCGACAGAGAGGTATTGTTCTGTTTCCATACATAGACTGGCTTATAGCTGCTCTGATAAAAGAGGAGGTTTTGCAACACCTGACAACTACAGTGAACCTACTGAATGCACTAGGACTGATGATAAATTTCAAGAAGTCTCACCTTGTACCACAAACAACAGTGAAATTCATTGGAGCTGTACTGGACTCAACCAAAGAGCTGACTTTCCTGCCAGATGACAGGTGGCAGAAAATGTGACACGCTCTAAGGCAGTTATTGATAACATGACACGTAAGGGCCAGAGCCATACAAGTGGCCCTAGGGCTGATGGCCTCGACTACTGTGGTGACTCCAAACACAAGATTGAGAATGAGACCTCTGCAACACTGGTTCATAAGAAATTTCAATCCACTTCTGCATCATCAAAACAAGTACATGACAATTCTGAAGCGGGGTGCACTTGTCTCTCCTCTGGTGATTGTGGGCAGAAAATGTCCTAAGGGGCATGTCGTTTCTACCAGATCCACCCGTGGTCTCCATCACCACAGATGCTTCCATGGACTGTTGGGGAGTCCATATAAAGAATGTATCCATAAAAGGACACTGGACATTGTTGGAAAAATGTCAGCACATAAATATTCTGGAGTTTCTTGCTGTCGTCAAGACATTCAGAGCTTTTCAAGTGCACCTACGCGGTCTCACAGTGCAAATGAGGACAGAGAATACAACTGTAATGTGTTATATCAACAAACAAGGAGGGACTCACTCCACAGTGCTTCTGAAATTAACAATCAAGCTCTGGAACTGGTGCCTTTCCAGAGGGATAATGCCATCAGTGATACATGTGCCAGGAGCAGACAATACATGGGTGGATGCCCTAAGTTGAGCCCCAATGTCCTGTCATGAGTGGGAGCTGGATGACGCTGTAACTGACAGCTTGTCCAATCTATGGGCAGTACCGTCAATAGGCTTGTTTGCATCCAAGGACAACAAGAAATGGAAGATATGCTGCTCCTGTCGAAAGACAGACCAAACGAATCTGGGGGATGCTTTCCTGTACAGATGGACAGGACTGCTCCCTCTATGGATTTCCACTGTTCTCTCTCAACAAAGGTGATCTTGAAGATAAGACAGGACTATGCGAGGGTCATATTGTGATAACTGAAGCCCCTGTCAGAGCTGCTGATGACGAGCAGCAGCTGTTGGTCCCTGTTGCTCAGGGTGGAGATAACGGGCAGCAGCTGTTGGTCCCTGTGGCTCTGGCTGGAGATGAGTCCTGCAGCTCAAGAGCTCCCCCTGCTGCCATGGACCAAGCAGGCTCGGACGTTCCTCTGCCTGCTCCTTTAGGGCAACAGAGATCCAGCTGTGATCCGGGGGAGGCCCTGGAGCCTGCGTCAATCAGCCCACAAACAAGGCAGAGACTCAAGAGAGCTGAGCAAAGGGAGGCTTCCTTGATTAAGTTCAAGAAGCAGTTACCGGCCGCATCTGTGGCTGGGCTATATAACTGCCTGCCTGGAAGCTTTCCTTTGCTTGAGGCAAACTTTTTACAAGCCCTCTCCTTGGCTGTTCCTTGCTTCCAGCACCTGGCTCCTGATACCTTGGATTGATTTCTTGGCTCCTGACTCCTGGATTTTGGACTCTGACTATGACTTTCGCTTGTTGCTCAGGGTTAGGTAATTGCCTATGAGTAATTGTTTGCTTTGATTCCTCCTGGCGAGACTCTGCTATCTCTCCCTCTGCTATCTCTCCTGCGTCTCTGACCTTGACACATATTGATAACACCATGGTGGCTGAGACAGCCATGTTTCTTGCCCTTTTCACTTTGTTGAAACATCGGTACCAGAGATTACCGTTGATACTGAACTTGTTGACGACGCACAATGGTACCGTGTTTCACTGAGATGTGCAGAAACTTTAGTTGACTGCTTGGAAGATATTGTAGATTCTGTTTTCCTGGAGGAAGCTAGCCACATATTAAAAGCGGCTCACAAACCATTGACCATTTAGTCATATGGCTACAAATGGGACAAATTTTGCAGGTACCAGAGGGATTGCAGTACCCAACCTCGGAACTGAGGTACCACAGACATACTTTCTTTTTTGACACACCTCAGTACCGAGGGACTGTCATTGTCGTCAGTTAAATGTTATGCGGCAGCCATTTCTTGGTACCTACAGAGTAAGGGAAGACCTTACTGCGTCTCTAGTCCAACTGTTAAGAGATTTTTATGGGGCTGTAAATATGTGTTCCTTTGAACCCAATCTCTGGTACTGGGCTGGGATTTACATTTTGTGTTGTTGCAACTCACACGTAGGCCATTTGAACTGATGGCAACCTGTGATATGAGGCTGTTATCTTGGAAAACATTGTTCCTGGTAGCCATAACTTCTGCAAGAAGGGCAAGTGAGTTGGCAGCCTTAAGAGTAGATGCACCCGTTTTGAGATTTCATAAAGGGAAGGTAGTACTAAGACTAGATATCACCTTCTTACCAAAGATGGTATCATTCTTTCATCTGAACCAGGATATTGTTTTGCCAGCTTACATGCAGAATCCAGAAACTGATCTGGAGAAAAAGTTGCATTGCCTTGATGTCAGAAGGGCATTAGCTTTCTATGTTCAATGCACTGTGACTATAAGGAAAACTAAACAGTTATTTGTCTGTTATTCGAGTCAGAACTAGAGGAGCCTGTTTCTTCCCAAAGGATATCTAAATGAGTTGTTTCCACAATAAAGTTGTGTTATGAGATTGCTAAAAGAAAGCTGCCAGTAAATGTAAGGGCACACTCCACGAGATCAATGTCAACTTCGGCTGCTTTTATGCATGGTGTATAATTGGAGGAAATATGCAAGGCCGCTACGTGGTGGCAGCTATTAACCTTTATTTCCCACAATAGAGTAGATCAAAAGGAAAAGAGAAATGCATCTTTTGGTAGGGCTGTTTTGTTTTCTGCAGTTGCAAGGGAAAAAAAAAAGGAAAAAAAACTTTTCTGACTGAATTCAAGAAACACAACATGATTGGTTGTAAATTAAATATTTATTTATTTATACTTATTTTTCTAATAATATTTATGATATTTATGATGTTTATTGTATTGCAATATTTATTACTTTTTTTAAAAAAAGAGGAAAATCTGATGTTGTTTTGTTATTACTGGTATCTATTGACAATTTGACATCTCCCACCTCCATCTTTGACAGCTCGCTAATTTCCCCATTGTGTGATTCACAGAGACCATGAAGAGGAAGAACAGGTTGCTTAGCTGTAACTGTGGTTCTTCGAGTGGTCTTCTGTGAAGTCACACAAACCCACCCATCCTCCCGACTTGATTTCTTTTTTATTCGTTCCTATAGCTGCTACCATGGTGGTAACGGAACTGACCGTTACTCGGGGAGGGCCTTATATACCCTGGGGATGTGGGGAATGGGCCAACTGCCAAAACACCTGATTTTAGGCTTCCAGAAGGTTCTGAATGCTGTATCACACAGGCACAAAATACCCCGATTGTGTAACTTCACAGAGGACCACTTGAAGAACCACAGTTACAGCTAAGCAACCTGTTCTTTTGAATTTTTTAAACATATAGCATTTTATATTTGTGGTTAATGCAATAAAAGAGATTTATATTTACATTCTACCCATATTAAAATAAAAACCATTTCAGATTAATGTAATGTGATGACTTAAGACTACAGACAAGAGTCCTGTACCACTTCAAACACTGAAACGTAAAATTTTATGGTCATTTCAAATTCCCAGTTACAGCTGAGCTCTTTCTACTCTGTCTGCCTGTAGACAAATAACATTCAGTGCTGGGAAAAGTAGACTTGTGCCCACACCTTGAGCTAGTTTGTACATATTTGTGTAATGGAGAGCACAGTCTTAACTAAATGATGTGTAAATGGCTAGGCTTAGGTGCAAGTGTCTTTCTATCAGGCAAAATATCTTCTGCCAACTGACAGAGAAGAGTGGCTGATACAGCAGTCTGCTGGTAGAACATGATCTACTAGCTAAGAGCTGCCAGCAAAGAACCAAAAAATGGGCAGAGGAGGGATGGAATTAGAAAGGAGTTTTGTTATGCCAGATACAAATGTCCTTTAGCCTAGGAACGCAAGAACAGGAGAAACTGAAGCTGCAATCATGGGTAATCCTAATTAATTTCTAACATTTCTAGACTGGGAGAGGTTTGAATTCAGTATAGTTTCAGCCAACCTACTATCAGCTCAGCTGTGTAACAGCTCCACTGGCCCTTGGCCATTTTAGCAAGTTAAGATGACATTCTTGCTCTGCTTTTCTGGGAAAAATAGACAGTGAATCCCAGTCCGTGACCCTTGGACATCTAAGCTAGTGTTCTGCCCTGCTCAGCTTTGAAATTTCACAGGCTTTGTTCTTTGTTTAGGCTTAGAGAACAGAACCTTTAAAGGAAAAAAAAACTTTCAATGCAGTTAATGGTTCGTTGTACACACATAGCCTTGCTAAAATTGTGAGCTATACTTACGTAAATGGAAAACATTAATGTTTTCCCCATCCTTATTTTCAATGAAGTAAGAATTTTGAAAACATAAACTTCAAATAGATATGCATTTTAAAGACTTTTGAGACTTGACTCTTCCATAATTTTAAAGTAAATGATTCTTCACTATTTGCATCTTCTTTCCTTTGACCCATGCAATACGATACGTACTGCAATACTGTATGTACTGGCAAAAATGAAATACTGTGCATCTAAAAATGCGGTTATACATAGGCAGCCAGGGGCATTGGTTTTCTGCAAGTCAAAACTACAGAAATTTCCTTTCTTTGTTTACTTTTTAATGGGGAAAGACAAATTCTACAAGTTCAGTTTCTGTGAATATATTTACACATTACAAAATATATAGCTCTTAGTTTATTTTATCATGTCAGCCAATCATGCTTACCCGATTTTTTTGAACATGGATGCTAGCTCATTACTGTATCAGAAATCAGTTTCTTGTAAACAGTATTGTCCTAACTGCAAAATCATGCTCCTTTATAAATCATAACCATGCAGAAAACTAGTGTTCCCAACTTACATTTCATTTTGTTATAATATATAAGTATTGTAGCTCTATGTATTCACATACCAAAGTATGAACAATATCTATGCGTATAGTATGTTAAAACACAGATAACTATTAACTTTTTGTGAATTCTTTCCTTTGAAATAAAAGAAAATTATAACATTGATGCTATCATGTAAGCGTTAACTGATAAAAATGGAATCCACAGGTAATTACAAGCATTTTTCTGCATGTATTGTGTAACATTCCACAAGAGTGCAATGTTATACTATATGTATATTTCTTGTAATTGAACTGCTTTAAGAATTAACACAAGGTGAGGCAGCTAGTACATACAGAATTTACTGTTTCTTTTAACCTATAGGATTTTGGTTTTGTCTCTTGCTGTTTTTGCATGCTCTGGTGATTTTTAGCTTCATATTGTGTTTATATTTCAAGTCTCAGCATGCATTTTATTCATTTTCCTATACTTTCTAACAAGGAACTTAAGTTTAGTTTTTAAGATTAAGCATCCAAACAGTTTGGGTTTTTTTTTATTATACTAAAATCTTTCAGTGAAGGAGATATATATAGTAAGATTTTATATAAACATAGAACTTGCTTTTTAATACCGTTACAACTGTCATTTTGATGGTTTGCATGTATAAGATCCTTCTAATGGGAATGAAATAAAATTAATGGAAACAGCCCACCAGAAACTTCATTTACCCTCAAAATAACGTGCAGAAGATTGGTAAACATTAAAAACTTCCGTTTGTGGTCATTGGGATAACAGAGAAGTTCTGGTGTGCTATGAACAAATAATGTTTACTTTGTCCCTATCATTTCTTTGACGTTATGTGTTGTTTAATTTTTAGGAGAACTATTGCAGTTTCATGTGCTAAGAAGTGCACCAGGAGCTGGAAATGTTACTGTTGAGTGGAAAATTGTTGGGCACAGTGTAGATCAAAACTTTGAAAATATTTTTGGCATGGTCTCTTTTTTGGAGGTAACTGCAACCATTTGTTTGTCTTTCATGTATTTGAGTTGGGAACAGCTGGACAGAGCAGATTGTTTTGTTTACATACAGTGGAATCCTTTATGTGTCTTTTAAGGAGTAAGTCCCATGGAGTTCAGTGGGAATTAATCCCACATCAGTGTATATAATTTAAATTGTTTCTTGGTGTCTTGAAAATATAGAGCTTTAACAGTTGAAAAGAAACATAGTATGGATGCTTCTCTGTTTTGTACAAAATATCTCTGAACTTCTAATGTTATAGTCACCTTGTGCAGGGTAGGAAATGTAATAATGCAGTTTTCCTTAGGTCCAGAGATGAGATGATACATTTATACTTGGATTGCAGAGGATGGCCATGAATTGTTGCAGAGTTGGCTACAGAGGGCAACAAACTATGGTTTTATGTAACTGAACTGAAAATGTTCTACTGTTTGTAGAAAATATTCTTTTGTTGGTGGTAGTTCACTAATACCTCTCTTTAAATAATAGGGATCATTAAATACAACCTTTTACATTCACCTGCTGGATGACCATATTCCTGAAGAAAAGGAGGAATATCAAATATTTCTGCATAACATTAGAACTGAAGGTAACATATTCATACTGGAAGAGCATATCAAATTAGGAGAGGTCCACATATGCAGCACTTTCTGTTTTATGGATTATCCAGCACTGTCTGCTTTATGGATGGACAAGACCAAAGGAAGAAATGTAGAGGATAAAAACAAAATCCTCTTTCCTTAATGGTCAACTGTATACGTATGGGATCCTCAGAAGCACAACTGCAGTTGTTGTTCCCCAGTAAACACAGTCAGAGGCAAAATGCCTCTGATCCTAAAGTACAAACATAGATGATTAACTACTCACTGGTAGCCATAATCTTCAAGAATGTAGGTAACTTTTTTTAAAGACATCTCAGTTAGTAGCTGTCATCTCATTTTGTTGTAACAAATTCCCCAGTTAAACTATGTGATCTATAAATATATTATTTCTTTTGTCTGTTCTGAACCTTCTGTTGTTCCACATAATTGGATGAACTTCAGGTTATGGTATTATGGGGGAGTAAAAGTTGTAACATTGTATATATGTATATGTTATATGTATATAATTGTAACATTGTATATTATAAAATTATAACTTTATATGCATGTTGTCCTGAGCTTTCAGGATTTAGGAATGTCTACCATGTCCTCTAATGGGCTTGTTTCTAATCTAAAAAAAGCTCCAAATGTTGTAACCTTTTTTGTGTAACTGAGCTGCTCCAGCAACCCTTTATTATTTTAGTTGTCCTTTCTATGCCATTTCCAGCTCCACAGTATCTTTTTTGAGATAAAGCAGACATAACAATATAGTGGTCCAGTGAGATCACACTACAAATTTGTGTAAAAGTGACAATACTGGTAGTGACAATACTGGTAGTTTTATTTTCAGTCTCTTTCCTTATGATCCCTATCATAGAATTCCCTGTTTTTGTCAAAGCTGTCAAACACTTGGGAAGATTTTCACTGAATGCTCCACACAAGTCCAAATATCTCTTTTCTGTAGGTCATTGTTTATCAGAACATCCTTGGGCTGCATGTGGTCCACAAGGATATTTCAAAGACTCCACTGGCACCCACCTTCAATGTATGTTATGTTTAGTACTTTTAGTTCTAGAAATAGAAAAAAATGTAAAATAATTTTAAAACCCAAAACTGAGGTGAAGAATATGGTGGCGTGTGTGTGTGTATGGACTCCTGAGATTCTGTGCAGCTCTCAGCCCCTGACAATTATACACCTCTTCTAGTCTACTTATACAGAATGAGGTCTACCAGGTATCTTGCTTCATTCTTCATGTGTGGATCAAGTGCCACAGTGGCACTATCTACCCACAAGAGAGTGGTATTGCAAAGTTTGGGGAGTCTCTTGTTTGATCGAAATACAATTTTAAAGGAAAAAAATAGCCCTTCCCTCCAGAAAAACAGTTCAGCACATGCTGAGGTGGCAAGATGTGGGAGAATATGACTGACTGAGCATCTAACTGGTGCACCTGAAGAGGAATACTGCAAGCTGTGACATTTAGTTGCACCCTCACTGATTTTAAATACAGTAAACATAATCCCATCTAGTATCATTCATTGTTCTGCTTAAATTATAGATCTTACAGCATATTGTGGAATGAATCAAATTGATATTCTGACTACTTTAAACAGGACATACCTTAAGGAGGTAACCATCCTCCTTAACAGAGTCCGTTGCTTTGTTTTTCAGGAGTCGCTTCTACTGGAGCTGCTGTGCTGGACAACCAAGGTTTTGAAGCGGTTTTGACTGTGGAGGCTAGTGATGAACCACATGGAGTTTTGAATTTTGCATCTTCATCTAGGATTGTTTTGGTCCAAGAAGGAAACACCATGATTCAGCTTTTCATTAATAGAGAATTTGGATCTCTAGGTTTGTGTGTGGTAGAACTTGGATTCTATAAGTTTTGTGTGATATAATACTATATTATAAATTATAATATAATGGTAAATGTAAATGCACACACACACACACATATGTACTTGCCTTTCTGCCACTAGACACTGAGATACTTTAGAATAAATCAGAGAATCAATGTAATGCCTAAATCCAAGCATGCTTAAACCCACTGAATCAATGGGCTTAAGCATCTCTAATTCTGCATTGGATTTAGGGTTAGAACATTATTGAAAGAAACTTGAAAAATACTTCAGTATCATGCAGGCAGAAAAGCAGAATAAAAGCATGTCAGCATCCAGACACCTTGAGATAATGAAAAACAGAAGGAAGAAAATTACTGAGATCCTAAAACTGGAGGTGAGAAAGTATCCCCACAAGGTCCACTTTTATAACCTCTGGAGCCTTCTGCAACAGCACGAAAGCCCCCAGAGAACCTCCACTTTTTTCTGGATGATTTTTGGTCTCAAAATGCATCTAAACTACCTACAAGCAATGATGTATTAAAATCTTTTACTCCAAGTCTCAAGTCAAGTCTTAAGTCTCTACCTTCAAGTCAAGTCTCACATCTGGGAGCTCACTTTATACTCCAACTTATATTTCAGAATTTTTGGACAGAGTTGAATAAAACCAGCTTTAACAATTTAAACAGAGTTTGCCTTCCGCATTTGCAATTTTGCCATCTGCAGCTTCGGACGTAGGGAACAGATTGTTCTTACTTCCCATTTCGGAAGCTGGAAGATTTTTCACAAGTGGGGAATAGGATCACTGAAATGATAAGTCCAACTTGAGTCTGAGTCAGTTGACACGAGTCTACATCACTGCTGACAAATGTGGCAGTTTACCTCCTTTCCTCCATCACATCCCCCAGTGCCCACAAACCAGGCAAAGTTGGAACTGGAAGTGATATCAGCACCTCCTGCAAAACAATGCACAAGAAGAAAAATTGCCCATGCTCTCAGTTTAGTTCAGTACACTCTTTGGCACGGAGCTGCACAGAAACAACAACAGCAAAAAACATACTCTAAAGCCGTGGTTCTCAGGTCTCTGGAGCCCCAGCCAGCTTGTCCACTGGTGAGGAATTTGAGGACCTGAAGTCCAAAAACCCAGAGGACCAAAGTTTGGGAAGCACTGCTCTAAAGTGACATAGGCAGGAGAACTCTCCTGTGGAGGGAGTGTCATAACTAATGTACCACTGTAGGAACTGTCCTTTTGCAAACAAGGGAGAAGATCCTCATTTGCCAGTGTCAACAGATTCGAGGGAATGGGGGAAAGTTTCCTATATGTGTTCTTTAAGACATGGTAAGGCCAGTCTGTTTACAGTGTTGTGACTGAAGATCTATTACCTTAGTCAGATTAACAGAGAACAAGTGCAAATGAACAAGGATTCAAGTAACCTGAAGGTATGTCTACTCCTTATTAAAAGAAAGCCTGCTACAGTTTCTATTTTGCAACAGCTTCAGTCTTCAAACCACAAAATGAATTGTACTGATTTTTCACTGAGACTCAGTTATAAAGTCTTCATGTTTTTCATAGCAGAATGTGTCTTTGCCAATTACCTTTCAAAGGTTGCTCTCCCTCCATTCTCTGAATAGCACCTCTTATAGTTACTGCTAGCAAAAGAGATTGATTGAAAGAGCCAGTCCAGTTCAAACCTCTCCCTCCCTCTGAACAGGGAGATTGGCCCTTTCCTTACCCCTTGAGCAGCTCCTCCAAAAGGGCAACCCTTCTCCACCTCCATCAGCCAGCTTTAATCGCTTGCAGGAAAAGGACACATACTACTAACTGGCATACTCAGTGCCTGAGGGGGCTGGTTCTGAAAGGAGTGAAGTCTCGGCCAGCATCCACAGGGGAGAGGAGTTGGCTGTAGGCATGTTTGCTGCAGGAGCAATCAGGCAGGCAGGCAGGCAACAGCAAGACCTTTCCTCCTCTTTGAGAAGGTGTTATTTTTCCCTGAACTACTAATTCCCCATATGAGGGAGACATCAGCAAGTTTGGAGAATCAAAAAAAGAATCACAGAAGTATAAAAGATTAGAGTGGAGTGGAGCAAGAGAGCAGCAGCATCAGTAACAAGAAATCTATAATAAAGGCTGAACATGCTTCTTGGACAGAATGTGCAGTGTCTGTAGTGGGGAAGACCTCCCTGATGTGGAGGAGAAGGAATAGACATGAGTTTCATGAGAAATGTATGGGTGCAGTCCTGATCAGAGGAGCATTTCCCACTGGAATGTGTCACTGCATTTCTCTCACATCACACATAAAGCATCATAGATCTCCAATGCTAAGAAAGTCCTATAAGGGATCTCACTTTCCAAATGGAATAAATGTTTTGTTTAGTTTATATGATGTCTTTTCCCCAAAACTGAGACTCAAGGAAGTTTTATTAGAATTGACAGCATTCTTTTAAAAAATTATTTATCAAAGGGTTTTTTAAAAATTCATTTAGTATTTTTATTTCTTTTCCTCTTAATTGTAATTATATATGAATCATTCTTCTCTTCTTCCTTTTTTGTAAAAAAAAACCCCTTTTTATTATCTGTTCACTAGGTGTGATCAATGTAACCTATGCAACAGTTTCGGGATTTCTTGACTTAAAGAATCAGAGTGAAGGGATACTGGCTGAACCAGGTGTTGATTACATACCCCTATCAGGATCATTACTTTTAGGTGAAGGTGAAACAGCAGCAGCAATAAATGTTACTATTTTAGAGGTAAATTGCAATTCCATTCAGGATTGGGGGGAAAATAACTTGATTTTGATTGCTGCAGAATCTGGATCATAATTTCTAGAATACAAGGGAATGTTTTTTTCTCTGACAATTGATGCTAAAGCTAAGAGGATAGTTTATCAAAAAGACAGTTTGCAGATTTGTACAGGGGGGATAAATCTGTCTCATTTGGCCCCATTCCTTACTGCTATGGCCTGTTTGATAGCTTTCAAAGTGCATAATGGATTTTTTCATATCTTTCTCTCTCCCTCTTCCCAATTTCCATCTCTCAGTTATAATGCTTGTAACCATGAAGTATATCCTCTTGTTGCAAAATAGCTGTCATCAGTGTCATGCTACTTTAAAATATATAATACTTCATCAACATCTGTGCTATGAACATCCACATGGGGCCCACAAATTGGCTTTCTGGGAGATGACTAAAATTAAACCCTGGAGTATATCTGAAATTCCACATGGGGAATTTTCAGAACATTCAGTGACCTTCCACACTATTCAAAAACTGGATCCAATAGATTTCATAGCCATCTAGAATCCGTTTTCAGGGGGTACCAGATGCAATAGGAAAAAGAATTGTCACCCTTCTGGTTCCTTTAGATCAGTGGTTCTCAACCTGTGGGTGCCCAGATATTTTAGGACTTCAGCTCCCAGAAGCCCTGAGCATTGACCATAGTGGCTGGGGCTTCTGGGAGCTGAAGTCCACAAACATCTGGGACCTACAGGTTGAGAACCACTGCTTTAGATTCTGCCATTCCTTCAGCAGAAGTCAACTGCTGGATCTTCCCCACATGGTTTAAGTTTCAGTGTGCTCAGTGAACTTTTGTTTTTGCATTATTTTCTGAAGAACAGAAAAGAGAACAGTTCTACTTCTGTTTTGCAGGACAATGTTCCGGAGATACAAGAATTCTTCCTCGTTAATCTCACATCTGTGGAACTTATCATGCATCCTTCAACATCTTTCCCACCCAGACTTGGTATAAATTTCATATATTTGCAAATTGTATGAAGAAGTGACATACGTAATGCATGTTTTCAATCAATTTCTCAATTTTGTAAAAATAGGAATATGTTTTAAAGCTATAATGCAGATTTTCAAAAGACCTTCTTTATCAGAAATCTAATGCTGTAAATTTCATTGGCCAGTTCATCAAGAATTATAAGCTAGAATACAAGAGAATCCTAGCTTTCTCTGAATAAGAAGCAGATTGGATATACAAAATGTGTTCACCCTGTCACCACGTTATGGGAAAGGTGTAATAGTTTGGAACTGGCTCATGTAAACACAGGGAGAAAATTGGCATAGTAGGCAGTGAGCTGGACTAGAATTTGTCTCCCTGCTATACTGTGAAGAATTTACATTGCACTTTACAGATCAAGTCACTCAGATCTGTTCTGACTTGAGTGCTATAGTTGATACAGTGCCAGAAGATGTAACCTTGGCCCCTACTTGCTAAATAATAATGGATAATTTTCAGTTTGTACAGCCTGAGGATGTGGACAGGATCCTTGGAAAGATGAGACCCGGCACATCTTTGTTTTGCTGATCCTTGATGTTCTGGCTCATTAAAAAGGACAAAGGGTGACTCACCAAGTGGGTGAAGGGAGTTGTCAACCTCTCCTTACAAAGGAGGCAGTTGTGAGGCCTTAGCTGAAAAAACCTTCCCTGGAATGCTCTGTAATGGATAACTGCTGGACAGTGTCCAGTATTCCATTGTTGGCCATGGTAGTAGAACATGTGGTTGCCACCCAGCTTCAGAGATTTTTGGATAAAGTAGATTATCCCAATCTATTTCACTCTGGCTTCAGGCCTGGTTGTGGGACCAAGACAGCCTTGGTTGCATTGACCTACACTGGGAATTAGATAGAGGTAGTGTGTCCCTGTGTGCTGGATCTCTCAGCAACTTTTGTTACCGTCAGCCATGGTATCCTTCTGAGCCACCTTGCTGGGATCAGACATGAAAGCACTATTTTACAGTGGCTTCATTTCTTTGTGGAGAGGGAAACCTAGAAGGTGGTGCTGGGAGACTCTTGTTATACTCCTTGACTGTTGGTTTGTGGGGTTCCTCAGTGCTCATTTCTGTCCCCCATGCCGTTCAACATCTACGTGAAACCAGCGGGAGAGGTTTTCCAGAGATTTAAAATTCAGTGCCATCAACATGCTGGTTATGCACATCTCTCTTTCTCCTTTTCATCTAACTTCAAGGAAGCTGTTTGTGTTCTAAATTTATGTCTGGCATACAGCAATAGATTAGATCAGTGGTTCTCAACCTGTGGGTCCCCAGATGTTTTTGGACTTCAACTCCCAGAAGCCCTGAGCATTGACCATAGTGGCTGGGGCTTCTGGGAGCTGAAGTCCACAAACATCTGGGGACCCACAGGTTGAGAACCACTGGATTAGATGAAAGCAAACAAATTGAAACTTAATCCAGACAAGACACAGGTGCTCTTGGTCAGTCAAAAGAGAGATCAGGGAATACTGATCAGAGAAGTTGTTTTTTTGTAGTCATGTGAAACAGCTTGTAGGGAAATGTCTCACATGAAGTTGCAAAAAGGACTTGCCACTATACTGTAAGCCTGGAAAGATAAATGTTTGCAATCTATCATTGAATGGTCAGAAGGCTTTACTATTTTAGCATATATGAATGTGTATTTTATAGATGCCAAATTTCAGAAAAAGTCTTCTTGGAAATGTGATCGGATTATATTACTGTATATGCCTATCTAATGTTCATACCAATACTTATTTTTCCTCTTCTTCCCCCACTTTTCTTTATAGTCATAGTTTAAAAAGCCAAATTTGTTAAAGCTGCTCCAAATAGCAAAATCAGAGGTCAGAATTTGAGCTCTTTAAGGTTTATTTTATTTTGATATATTATTTGACATTTCAAGTAATCAGTGATGACCAATAAAGTTGTTTCTGGTGGGTCATGGAGATCTCCTAATTCTATATATGTCTGCTCAAACATATGTCCTGTTGCTTTCAGTAGGACTTCAGACATGTGTACGTATGATTGTAGACTTATAGTGAAATTCTAAGGAGAAGGTAATGTCAGACTGTTCTAACATCAGCACCTCCATCTGTCTAAAGCCCTGCTAGGATCCTGCAGGAAGGGTGGAAATAATAAGCCAGTTATAGCCCATACAAGAGGGTTTTCTTAAACTTGAAAAACAAGATCCCTTCCCATTGCAAGCTTTAGAGCTTATCTAACTTCCGCACTAAGCTAGTTGGGAGCTGGGGGAACTGTGGATGCAGAGAGATGATGGCCTTCCCTCCCCATCCACCACTACTGTATGTCTTAACACACTTCCCTTTCTCCTTCCACAAGGAATTCTACCTTTGTATCAGGAGCCACTTTTTAAATATTTATGTATCTGGATCTCTCTGGGTGGGAGATGCCAGGATAGGACTCTTAAGATAAAATTTCTTCCATTGACATCACCACTTAGAGTGAAGATTCCGATCAATTCTATCCTATACATTTCTGGACCGTTGGATTGTAAACCAAGAGTGGATATATACTACACAGGGACAGCGTTTACTGTAACTGCCATGGCTCTATTCTACAAAATCGTCAGATTTGTAGTTTGTGAGATACTTGAAATTCTCTTGTAGAGAGTTTCAGTGCCCTCCTCTGAACTGAGCACTGAGCTCTGTAGCAGATAATTCATTTGGCATGTCTGCGTTGTTTTCGGCTAGCTTGGCTTTGCTAAATACATTCTGGGAAGCTAATGTTTCATAATGTTTCCTAGCCTTAAGAAAATTTCTTACTGTAAGCTACTAATGTTTTCAATTTGACCTCCTTTGTTTGCCTGCCTATAGATTTGACTGGGTTAATTCATTACAAATTGAAAGGTAAATGAATATATATGTGTGTGAATATATATGTATGTATATATGTATATGTGTGCGTGTATGTACAGACACATACATACACATACATATATATATATATGTGTGTGTGTGTGTTTGTGTTTGAGGCTTGTGTTGTAGAGGTAGCATAGAGAAAATTTAGGTTTATATTATAGTTAAATGTCTCTGCCTTTCTCTCCATTCAGTGGGGCTAGTATTTCTGCATTTAAAATCAACCCACATGCTTCATGAATTTTCTTAAATATATGTATAGGTTCAGCATCTCTAATCTATAAATCCAAAAACTTCCTTGTTCATCTCTCAGATCCTCAGTTTCTCTCAGCCTCATATCTCATACACAACACAAGTGAAGGTGACACAAGGCTGCAGAGAGACACAAAGACCTGTGGAAGGGTGGAAATCTAAGAGTAGTCATTCACATGAGTCCACCCCTCCTGCCATTTCAGAGATCTTTGTGTCTCTCTCCAGCCTCTCCAGCTTTGTGTATCATTTGTTCACTTCTTGTGTTGTGTATGACTTCTGAGGCTGGAGAGAGACTGAGGATCTGAAAGACAGAGGATATAAAGGATCTGATATCTGTATTTGAAAGAAAAAAAGAAGAAGAAGAAGAACATACAGTACTATGCAAGAGATCGCAAGGGAGCTTGCCAGCTGCCAGCTTCCATGTTCAAGGTGGTTGCTGCAGCACTCCTGCTCATTTGTTCTCAGGCTCCCCAGAGATCTCCTAGACATTACAGGATTTTAAATATGCAAATACAGGTATTCCAAAATCTGAAAAAATCCAAAATATATGTCTTTTGGTCACCTTTAAAAATATAAATAAAATAAGTTTTTGTTGTTTCAATATCCAGAATTCTGGAGACATATGTACTGTGCCCTAGATATTTCTAAAGTATTTGTTGAAGTGTTGCACAATTTTAAAACCTGTTTTATGTTTAGATGTAGATGGTTTGGCAGCACAGATTATTATTGATGCAAATGATGGAGCAAGAGGAGTAATTGGCTGGCAAAACAGAAGGTAAGTCTTAGCCCTGAGAGTTAAGTTATTCCATTGTTTTCTGTTGCTTTGAGCACTCCAATATTTCTTCAGATGGTACAGACAGCATGCAGAACTTTTTTGTAGTCACCATTTAGATAATTTCTAAATGACCACTATGCTCCAGAAAAGGACACCAGTGTTTTTAGATTGCTCTGACCTCTGACCTTGTCCCTTCGAAATCTGTTTTCCCCAATTCGTATTTCCAAAGTGCTATTTAAAGTCCCATGACTTGAGATAGTAATTTGAAAAGATGACTCTATATTCCCTTTGTAGAAGTGTTTTTTTTTCTGGGGAGGTCCTGTGTAATTTAGGGATAGAGTAGACACTTTGTGATTGTAGATGCTAACCACTTATACAACATGGCTGCCTTATGAATGCAAAGTCTAGTTCTAGCTGTACACTGAACACTCCAGGATAAGAATAAGAATATGATCATCTCAGAATAGGAATATCTGAATATTTTCTATTATTCTTTCTACCCTCCTCAGAAGAAGGACGTTGTAGCTGTGCGGAACTTAATCTGGGGAGATCTGTATTAATATTTTCATTGAAAAATCAAACTTATTGGTAATCGTTGCGCCATCCACTCTTGCTTTCAAACTGATTTACCTAAAAGAGTTGCTTTGAAAACAAAAGCATGAATCCTTTGGAGAAAAATGTAGGATGAAATGCAATAAAAGCGTCTCTTATTCAGCATCTCTGAAACTTAGAAAACCAGTGCATTCAGAGTAGAGAACAACAGATTATGAGCATCCAAGTATAGGCAATTTGTTGTTTTCAAACACTGTATTTAATTTCCTGTACTTGTTTGCAGTAAGCAGCTATCCACAACTGAAACTTCTGCACTACACTCTTGCTCTGATATTGATTTTCCACACAAAACAGTTCATTCTGTGAAGCATATGAATATTCCTAATGAAGTCATATACTGGATGCCAGTGAATATAATGGGGGACATTTCTTCTTTCCCCCCTCAGTTTTGAAATAAATGAACTGGATAGAAGCTTGACATTAGTGGTATTCCGGGACGAGGTTCTTATGGTGATGTGTCCTTATTCTTGTATGCTCAGAATCTGGAAGCACAACAGGGACTGGACTTTAATGTATCCTCAAGGGTAAGAACTGGCCACAATGCAATATTATTTGTCATAACATCCAGGTAGCTATCTTATTCCAGAGATACAGTATCATGAGATATAACGCAATATGCTTATTCAGAAATCCCAAATTCTTGGTTAGAAAGAGAATTACCAAGTACTGAATTGTCCACAAGCATATGACAAGAGCAAGTGGAAACCCTTTGATAAAATCAAAATCTATTGCATTTTGATTTCTTGTCAAATGCAAATCCAAAGAGAATGAATGCATATCCATATAATTGTAACCCAGATTTCAACCCCAACCTCTGTACATTGACCTAAAGGTTGAAAATAACTTGCACACTTATAATTTCCGTGCACGTAAGCTCTCTGTGTATATGAAACACAGGGAGAAAATCTGTAGGATCAAAAAAGTATACTTCTGATCTGTGCAAATTTTGCATTTGTTCTTTCATTTGTTCTGTCACATATTACATAATTTTTGGGAAGAAATTCACATGAACATTTGAATGTACATACATATTTAAATATGTTTCTAAATACACATTTGAATATATATTTCACATATATTTTCTCTCACAATACTAATTTCTGAATGGATTTTATGTATGTGCATGGATTTATAAACCTATTAGATCATACAGTACGTATTTCAAGATACGTTTTTGTTTATTTTCTGATGAGCTGCATTGCAAAATTTAGTCATATTCATGATTTGAAAGATAGTTGCATTTCTGTGTACACATTAGTGTGGGTAGTTTGGGTCAAATCTGTTTCCACTAGAATTCACAAAGATAAAATGTTTCAAGCATTCCTACCTGTAAGTTTAGAAGTTTCTGATCATATCAATAATTGGAAATATGGAGAAGATGCAAGCAGGCACTTCAACTGCAAAAGTACGCATATATCTGTTGTAAGTATGTTTGGCATCCAAAAAGGGCATATATTACTTCTGATTGCTACCAGGTTACATCTTGTTTTATTTTTTTTAATGTTGAATTTTAAAACTTCATTTGCTAAAGTGTTGTACCCGATATGTTTTGTTGTTAGACTCTTTCTCTTGGTGATGGAGAAAGGTATAAATCTGTTGATGTTATCATTCTTGATGATGATATTCCTGAAGGAGATGAAAGATTCCAGATAATTTTAGCAAACCCATCCCTTGGACTAGAGTTGGGAGAAAACACAACAGGTAATAAATTACTTACAATGTAACTATTTCTTTATATTGTGATTGCTGAATTATATTCTACAAATCATCATTGGTAGCAATGGGTAATTATGTATTTTTCTTCAAGATCATAACGTTGAAGAATTGAATATTTGTGTGTTTGGAAGACATACAATTGCAGGCAGTCTATTGTACAGTTTTATGATTAGCTGTATTGTGGATGTGAATAGTAATATATGTGCATTCCTGCATATATATTACATATATATACTGCATTCCTGCTTCAGAGGCTCCTTGGTAATAATAACCTCAGAATGATTATGAGGCTATTTACATAGAATATTTCTGAATATAACAGGAACACATAATGCAAATTTTGTGTAATATTTTGTTCCTTTACAAAGCATACTACAATAAATGACATATTTATGCCAGGAACAAATTTTGTACATTTGCTGATAATGCACGTCACATCAGTGCCTCCAGGAATGGGTGGTCGTAACCCTCTCCCCACAGCCTTCACATGTCCTGGATCTATTGATGAAGATTCTGTTATCAGTGGAGATAAACAACTGGACTTTGACTGTTTCACATTGCTATACTTGTTTCAAGTGCCAATAGCTGTATCCGTAGGATAAAATAAAAGCATTAGTTTGGTGACTCTGACATACTTACCTCCAGCTTTTAGGCGTTTTTGACACCTCTTGAAATCACTTTGACTTGATTTCATAAAAGTGTAGTTGGTACTGTCTATACCTCTGACCAATTTTATTAGATATTTTGTGCCTGTGTTTTTGGAGTCAGTATTTTTAACTGCTTAATTACATTAAAATGCTTTATTTTAGCTTAACTATGTTTAAAGTATTTATAAATAAGTATGTTTTATCATACTTAAATCTTACTTGTACCTCTCTGAGGTTAAAAAGGCACTTATTGATTTCAAATTTTAAATCAATAAGGGAAGAATTAAATACAGTGGTTCCACTGAGGGATCTCCTTTCTCTATATACCTTCCTCACATCTCTGAAGGGCTAGAAAATCCATAGAGACAATTTTGGAGTAGCATGGAGGCCTATGAGAGGGGAAGGAATGTTAGTTCTATCTATCTTGTCATGGGTTGTAAGCTCCATTGAATTCAGTAGGACTTCAGAGTAGATATATGTGGGATTGTACCTTTTATGTAGTCCAAAAGAAAACACTTCCTTTAAACGTCTTTAATATGAGAATGGTTATTAATTTTGGATTAGATGACAAGGTAATGTGTTCATTCCTGCTACCTACCTCACATGTTGATGAGATTATCTTATGTGTGTTGTAATCATTACATTCATGTTCTGCCCAAAGCTACAGTTACCATCCTTGCAAATGATGATGGCCATGGAGTTTTATCCTTCAACAATAGTGAACATTTCTTTCTAAGGGAGCAGACAGCTCTCAATTTGATGGAAAACATTGCAACACTGACCATTGTCAGAGAACCTCCACAAGGAATATTTGGCACTGTGACTGTCCAGTATCTTGTACAAGAGATAAATTCTTCTGAAGCATCTGTAGATTTGACTCCATCACAAGGCTATATTGTTCTCGAAGAGGGAGTCAGATTCAAGGTAATATGTTGGTAGTTATTTATAAAATAGAAGAAAAATTATATTGTGTACTATTAATATATATCTTGTTTCTGTAGAGATTTTTTTTTTTTAAAAAAAATAAGGCTGCAATCCTGTATCCATTTACCTGGTAGTAGACCCTACTGAATTCAACTTGACTTCTGAGTGGACATGTATAGCACTTCAACCTAAAATATACAATTGTTTTTTAAAGAAAAGTGAACAAGAAAAAATTATTGCACAGCAGTGTTTAAGAGCCAGTTGAAATATGAAACAGAATTAGGCACAAGATCAAGAGAGAATTCTGGATTGTACCACTTCAGCCTGCAGTGGGGAGAGGATATTTTCAAAACAAAGCTAAACTAAACTAAAATCCAAAGACTAAAATTCTACACATGTCTGGAACTACTAAATACAGTACAACTTACTTTTGAGTGAGCAGCAGTTTTGAACTATATATTTGTGGTGCATTGTTAGCACAACACAGAGGTATATACTATTGTCTCTCCCAGTGCGCTAGCTGATTACACACAGTGATTTTAAAAAAACACACATGGTGGAACATTTCAAAATAATATAGATAGCCCCACTGTCTAAAGTGCTATGGTCAGAGTTCTACCATCTAATTTTACCATCTAATTTTCAAAGTTCGGAGGAATATCTTATTTTGTTGGCCATGACCACAAAATCCCCTTACTTTGTAGTGTAATGGAATGAGAGGTCCCACCATTCTTTTGTATTATTTTCTGGCTTTCTCCAGAACTGAATGTACATGTCTTCTGTAGAAAGCCAGTAGTAACATTCCCAGAAATAATGCTGTCATTTCTGGGAGTGTGCTTTTTATTAATACACCTCTGTGGTACAATGGTGCTCTACCACTCCAGGAACTGTAGGTAGCATTTTGAAGAGTGCTAGGATTGACCTTTTGGAGAAGCAGTAAAGGCTGTGTGCCTTCAATTGTAAACAGTTTGAACAAAGTTTAAACCTCTTTGGCACCTGGCCTTCATAGGAACAATATATGATATTACTAGTATATACTGGCAATACAATTAGTAATACAATAAAGTCAAGGTGGTACTCATTTGCTTCTTTTTAAAAATTATAAAGCTTATAAACCTCCTCTGCAGTGTGTCGAGAGTCTGAAATTATTCCATATGGATAGTTCTATCAGGATGCTTACATTGTAACAAAGGGAGAGTTCCTAACCTATTCATTAAACAATTCTGTGGCCAGTGAAGTTCTACAGCTGCTGTTGTAAAACTTTAGCAGTTATTGTTGTTGTTGTTAATTGCCATCAACTTCTGACAGGTTTTTGTTAGAATGTGTTTGGATTCCATCTGTAACTTGAAACAGCTCCATTTGTATGCCATCTGTCCCTGCTGATTTATTCTTCCCAGGTGCTTTGAAAGCAGCTTCCACTTTACTTTCTAAAATTGTGGGTTCATTGTGAAATAGTTCTTCTGGGTATCTGTTTTATACAGTTTTTTAGTGTGTTGCTGCTATCAGTTTTTGTTTTGTCTTGATTGAATGTTACGTTAACCTCTTGGTCATATTGCATAGCAATGCTTGGTTTAAATTTTCATTTGATTTCTTGGTTCTTGTTGAAGAATTCTGTTGTGTCAAGATATACTACTTCACTTGTCTTCTTGAAGGAAACTATGACTAATTTTAGCAATTTTCTTCCTACTGTGAGAAAGCCTTGGAAAATTATGCTGTTTTGAAGTCTATTCACAAGTCAGAACATATTCCTATGCACAAGTTGCTGAACAGTTCCATTCAAGATCCTTATTTCTGTTGCCTTTTACTTTTGCTTCTCACCTGTTCTTAACTGTTGGAAGTGTTTTGTCTATCATCCGATGAGACTTTTCTTTCCATTAGGCTGCAGATAGTGTCTTTTTTTTTGCATTCTTTCCTAGTAACATCCCTCATTTTGGTTCTTCTGACTCATGGTCGGTTAGCTTCAGTGGTGCATATCTATGTTTCACATTTCTTTAAAATTCTATTGGGATATTATTTAGATTGCATTTTGGCACAGTGATTGATTTAGTGTATTGTCTTGGCTTTACTCTAATTTTGAAATTAGCAGTCTGTGCCACAGTATGCCCATGGTCTTGATTTGCACAGAGAATAGAGCTTCTTCATTGCCTGCTTCCAATTATATTGTCTATTTGAATTCTGTATTAGTCATCTGGTGGTGTCTACTTCTACAGTTGTCTAATCAGGTGCCTGGAAACCATGTTTGCAATGAACAAACTGTTCACCTCCTGCTTCATTTCTTGGTTCTGGACCAAAATCTCCAATAACGTTTGGTTCTCTTCTGTTCCTTACTTTTGCATGTCCTGTTTTGGAGGGTGATCAGTGTCTTCCTGGATGCCAGTACATAGTCTTTCAGTTTCTTCCTCTTCTTCTTCTGTAGTTGAGGCATAAACTTGGATTGTTGTTATATTGATAGGTTTTTGCTGAAATCTTATTAATCTTATTTGGTCAGACATTGCTGCTTTTATTGTATCTCACACACTATTAATGCATTTTATTTCTTAGATCTTCATTGATCAAGTAAAACTCTGGTTGGAACACTGATTGAAATGTACCATACTTGGCTACTTTAGCTCATTCACCCCAAGTATTACAATGTTTATATGTTACAATTCTTGATTGATTGATTGATTATATTTGTATGCTGCCTTTCTCTCAGAGTGGGACCCAAAACAGCTTCCAACAATAAATAAACACATTAAAAACAATTACAATGTTTAGCTTCCCGAGTTCAATTATATGCATTGTGCAGCTTCAGACTTGACTGCATCTCAGTATGTCAGCAGTTGAACATCCTATAGGCTTGAATCCTGTAGGTCTTAGACATGGCACTATATGTACTTGCCCTCTGTTCTTTCTCAGTGGCTGGTTGTATGTCTTTCAACTGGGAGTCTTTTGGCACTATCTCTTGGTTCATTTTGACTTGTCTCATCATAGGATTTCCATGGTAAAAGGCATTCTGAAGTCCAGTATGTCCTTCTGTGTAGTACTGTGCAGTGCTAACAAAAGCACAACTAGCCACTGAGAAAGAGCAGAGGACAAGTACATATAGTGCTTTGTCTAAGTCCTATAGACTCAAGCCTATAGGCTTGAGTACCATTGCTACAGTACTGCTAATGCTGTCTCTAAGAGATCGTCCACCAGTATCATCACTCAATGCTGTTGCAGCCAATAGCTGTTTGGCACATTTAGTCTGGTTCCTTAGCAAAGTCCTGTCTGACTTAGGAGGCCCTATCGTTAGAAGTGTTATCAGCAGTATAACCTTTTGCCTCATGGGAGAAACAATTCCATGGCTAGGAAAAAGTAGTGTAATCATTAGTTCGTATTTATTCATACCTATATCACTGAAGGCTGCAGCCCTAAAGCTTCTTACTGAAAGTCAAGCTCCATTGGACTCAATGGAACTGATTTCGAAGTATATATACATGATCACAGTATTAATATTTCATTTTCGATTGTAGTGGATCCAAGAATTTTCTGTAAATACGTTTTTTCTCTTACAGACATTGCCTATTACTGCCATACTAGATGCTGAACCAGAAATGGATGAACATTTCGTTGTTACTCTGTTCAGTCCAACTGGCGGAGCCAGACTAGGCACAAGAACAGAAGTTTTTATCACAGTGCTGCAAAATCAGGCCCCATTGGGACTTTTCAGTATCTATCCAGTTTCAAATAGGTATATTATGCTTCTTTCTCAGTAAATTTAATCTATTATTTGTTTGTACATAGGTTTTTCTTCATTTTATGTATTGATTTATCATAAAACACAGACACAGATAAATACAGATCTTGGTGTGTGTAAACCAACTGGTTGCAACCTAGCAAAGATATAAATACGTTTTTTAAAAAAAATTGGAGATAAATGCCCTTATCATGTCAATGGAATAGATTGCCTTTGGGGTGATAGACTCCCACTTCTTTGGAGGTGTTTCACAGAAGTTGGATTGGCCATCTTTCAAGAGTGCTTTAGCTGCACATTCCTGCATGGGTTGGACTAGGTGCCCCCTTTAGGGATGTTAAGGTTCCACTTTTTTATTCTTAGAAGGGCAGGGGGAACACACAGTTTTCATGGTTTCTTTCCTGCTGGAGAGAAAATGAATATATCTGCACAGTTCTTGACCTTTGTTCACATATATTGAATGTTTTGCAAAATTATTCAGTGCAAAAACATGCATGGTTTTCTATGTGTGGATTGTGGGGTTTCTAGGCAGCTATCTTTGTTTTTTTGTGTGCAAAATTGCCATTTTATATGCAAAAAAAAAGAAAGAAAGAAAAATGCACTCTTGCATTATAAGAATCTGTTATGAAAACTGAAATCTTGCACAGCAAAACCATATGTCTATGTTTTGTGCAAGATTGTTGTTTTTTGCACAAGATATTTCTCTGGTTCCCCACTACTCTCACCAGGCATGGAATGCCTAAGTGGAGGAAAGGGACTGCAGTAGCTCTGTGGTAGGTCCAGAGGTTGATGAATGGTCAGTTGTAGTAAAGTTCTGCATGTGGAAAGATTATGCTATCCTGGACCATAAGGACTGGAGCTGGTATGTGTTCCAAGAATATGCTTGTTTTTTTTTGAGGTCCCTGTTTAGATCAATATGACTTACTTCCAAATAGGTGTGCACAGATTTGCCACAACTTGGCATCATTATTGTGAATAGCTAGCTAAGCACTAACTTTTAATATATTAACAATATCATTGGCATCTGGTGGTGTCTTGCTTAAAATGACCCAAGAAAAATTCTGTATTAAAGAACAATCAGATTTCTTATATATTCAGAAACTAGTGTTTTATATGGATCAGTGTTGGATAATTTACTCAGATTTGCTAATCAAGACTGATGCAGATTATATCATGAAACCTTTCTGACAATTACAAGAAGGAGGCTTAAATATCCAGTGGCTCACATATAGACAATTCTACTTAAGATAAGATAAGAAGAAAAGAGGAATAAAAAATTTTAAAGGAATAAGTTGGTCTTTGAATCGCTGTTAAGTATAAATGAGGAACATCTGATAGCAAAGATATAAACTTTTATTAACAATTGAAATGGAAGAAGAACAATTTAAAGAACATGTGATTAATTGGGCAAGAAACTTTGAGCATAATATTTAGATGAATCAATGGGAAAAACTATGTACTAAGAAATTAAAAATGTTTGCTGCTATGATCTTAAAGAAAATTACTATAAAATGATGTTTCGATGGTATCTTACACCAGAAAAATTGACAAAGATGTATAAAGATACCAAAAATATTTGTTGGAAATGTCAATATCGGATGGGATCTTTTTTCAACATGTGGTGGACATGTGATAAGGCTAAACAATTCTGGAGTAAAATTCAGAATGTGATGCAAAAAAATTCTGAAATGTTTAATTCCTAAGAAACCAAAATTATTTTTGTTAGCTATTTGGGATGAAGATACTAGTATTAAGAGGAATCAGGAGAAAATTATACAATATGTGTTACTTACAGAAAGATTGCTTTATGCAAAATATTGGAAGATATTAGAAATTCCATCGACATCTGAATGGCTTAATAGATTGATGGAAATAGCAGAAATGGATAAACTGACAACTAGATTAAAGGGATAGACAAATGAGAATTTTTTATCTGATTCGATACTGTTGATTGATTATCTGAAAACAGAAGGTGAAGTGATGACATTAGGTTTTTAACATGTTAAAGAGTTATAATGTTATTTAGTTCTAGGTAGCATGAGTATGACATTTTGAAATATGAGATTGTCTTTTACTGTTACTCTTTCTCTTTTATA
This sequence comes from Iguana delicatissima, assembly GCA_948472985.1. Classification (NCBI taxonomy): domain Eukaryota; kingdom Metazoa; phylum Chordata; class Lepidosauria; order Squamata; family Iguanidae; genus Iguana; species Iguana delicatissima. Next base: position 57,643 of record CAOKZL010000495.1, on the reverse strand, counting down.
AAAATAGTTATGTATGGTTATAGTATATTATTATAGTATATATTGGATGTTATATGAGTTATGACTTTATAACTTTGTTCTTTAAGGATTGTATAGATTATTTAGATTATATAGATAAGGATTTTTATTACTAATATTAATGGATTGTTATATTATTATGCCAAACATTAAATATACTATGTTATTAATTAAGAAATAAGATCTGTTGAGTTTACAGAGCTTAACTTGAATGTTTAGAATAAATATAAGAGTAACAATGTTGTAAGGTGAAATGTACTTCCTAAAGGAAGGTTAAGTAAAATTGAGATGTTAGGAGCTGTTTGCAATAAGTGTGGGAACTAATTTTTAATTATATGTAATTTCTTTTAGTTCAGTTTAGTTTTAGTAGATTAGTGTTTTACAGTAGTTATTTTGCATGGTTTTATATTTTAGTTTGTCTTAGTGTTGTTTGACTGGTGTGTTGGTTTGTGTTATTATGTAATGTGTTGATTTCAAATAACAAAACAAAAACAAAAAAAATCTAGTGTTTTCTATACAATAGGCAGATGTTATGGAGAGATGCATTGTTTTTATTTCGTCATTTATTCAGTTGTATTTTCTATCCTGCCCATTAGCGTCTCCTGGCCTTTGTCTTATAACAGATATCCATTTCTTTATTTTAGTAATGGTTTTGATATCTTTTAGGACAAGTTCTCTTATAATAGAAGAAGCCAACACTACAGTCTACTTGAAAGTATCCCGGAGCAATGGGATCAACATATCAGTGAGTGTGGAATGGGAAACACTGTCTGAAACTGCATTTGGGATAAGTAAGTCAATTTGTGAGTAGATGTTTAAATAACTTTTTACAGTTGGCCCAATAAAACATGAAAAATAAGATGTTCCCAATGGCTCTTGGACTAGCTTGATTGATGTCAGTACCTGTACATTTATCACTGTTTTGCCTGTTCTCTTCTTGGGCAAATATTTTGACCTGTTTATGATCACAAGCATTTGAACTGAGGGTGTCACTTCACTAATGTGGGTTTCTCTTCCCTAATATTCTGTCTACATAGTAACTGGCTGCATTTTCTTCTTGTTTCAGAGGGTGGATTAAGTGTGTTGTCCACCTTACAACATTTTGTGGAAGATCCAATAGCTAGCTGGTGTTTCTTCATGGCAGGAGGCTTTTTATATGGCATATTGTTGAGAAGGCATCCAGCTGTCAGTTCTTCGATATACCAGTGGCGGGGTGTTTTTGTACCCCTTGAGGTAAACATAATTAAAAGCATTCCTGTGTTAAAGAATACAGAACAAAAAATATACCATCTGAAACACTCTCAGAGGCATTTTAAGATGTATAAAGCATTGCACCAAGAATAGCAGCAACTTAATGCCATAATCTGTGCTGCCAAGAACACTGTATTATAACTGTTAATCCTGCCCTCATTTCATCTTAATATAATAATAAATATTGCTTTTGTTGTAAAGTAATTGTTTGTGTATAGTGTTTTTTTGAGCAGGCACAAAGCACTTCAGTTATCAGTTTCATTGTTCTCTTCTTTAAGGAGTTTATTACTGAGAATCCTCTTCACTGTATTGCATTTCAAATCAATGGCTCCCCCTTTATAGTAATTACTCAAGGTGGAATGAAACAACTTGAACCTTCTAACAACATTGTGTATTCTTTCACCCCTGGATTTCAGTTACTACAGGTAACTAAGCTAAACTTAATAAGTTTTTTTTAAAAAGCATATACTTATAGAAGTGTAACAGACATTTCTTTTCCCCATTATAGTGATAATTTTTCTTGCAAGCTTATTTCATCCAAAAACATGAGGTGTGTCCTGATGAGAACAGTCATTCTAAGAGGGTGGGAAAGAGTGGCTTGACAACAACCCGTGCCCTACTTCAATTTTTTTCTAATTGGAAAAAGGTCTCCCCTACATCCTCTAGGGCAGGAATTGGCAACTAGAGAAGACGGGGACCGTGTTTTGTCCCCACTTCCTCTTAATGGGCTCTATTGGTATGGGCAGTGCAATCAGAAGTGGTGCCATATCATTTGCATTCTCTTTTTTGGGCTGAATTTGGGCAATTTTGTGGGTTTATTTTATATCTAGTAGGGATATGGGTGGTGGTGGAAGGAAAATTGGTTTTGACCTCCACGGGTCAGGGACAAAAAATGCCAGGATGGTTGTTGTTGTCGTTGTTGTCATTGTCGTTTTAAAGTAGCAGTCTGTGAGCTTTAGGGGGCTTCAGGGGCCAGACATTGCAGTCCTAAGGGCTGCATACTGCCTGTGGGGCATACTTTTCCTATCTCTCTGCCTGGTGCTATGGAGGGCAATTTATGTTGATATCAGAGATACCAAAGGAGAAAGAAAACAAGAAAGCCCTTATTTGATCAACCATTCATTTGCAATGCTAGCAGCAAAGAGATGAAACGAGAAGTGGAAGAAAAGAGGGAAAATTTTAATTGACTAGCTTTCTCCTCTTTTTCCTTTCCTTCTCTTCTCTCATCTTCCTGCTCCTTGTGTCAAGGGATCTATACACCATCTCCTGTGCTTAGTTTCCTGGATCACACTCTTGACAGAGTCCTTTAAGTCTCATTGATCCTCTTTGATGGAATATTCTGGAACTTAACTTTTTGCAATTGCTGCCAGAACACAACGTGGCAGATTTTAAAGTATAAGCATATTGATTGAAAACATTAACAAAAATAAGTAGAATGCTTTTTATAAAAAAATGATCACAGTAATGACTTACTTTATGAAGAATTAATTTTAATGAACTACAGGTAATTAACTGGAAGAAATTGAAATGTTGAAGTAAGAGAAAATATTAAGTTGCATAAATTATAATATTAAATAAAGAAACTGAATTGAGTGTGGGAGATTAACACTATAATACAAAATTAATGTAAAATGAAATTGTAACATGTTCTCTTCATCAAAAAGGTGTGTCTTTCAAACACTCAAGCACAGCACCCAGCCCAGTCACTTTTACCCACTCCTGCTAAGAAAATATCTGTGTTTGTGTATTGCCACAATAAGTTGAATATCACAGTAATGTGACATTGTATGGAGTTTTAAAAAGTGTGGTAGAGTTGAAATTAGAGTAGAAGGAGATCCATAGGCTGATGGTTAGTTCTTCTTTCCAAATGTTACTAGTATTATTAATTGCCATCATGTCAGCTTTGACTTTGACAGTGACCCTGTCAATGAGAGATCTTCAAGATACCCTGTCATTGACAGTTTTGCTCATGTTCTGCAAATTAAGGGCTGCGGCTTTCTTGATGGAAGTACCCACCTGTAATGTGATTTTGCTCTTTTCTTACAGCCTCCCACTTTACGAAGCATGATTCATGTCTCATGACAGGTCCAAAACTACTGTAGCCCCAGCTTAGTTATTTTGGCTTCAATGGAGAGTTCTGTTGTTGTTGTTGTTGTTGTTGTTGTGTGCCTGACTGATCAGGACCCTAAGGTGAACTTATCGTGAGGTTTTCTGGGGCCAGAGAATACAGAACATGCCCAAGGTCACCCAAAGAGTTTCCATGGCTGAGCAGGGAACTGAACCGTATTCTCCAGAGTTGTAGTCCAATACTTAAACTACTACACCATGCTGGCTTTCCTCTGTTACCATATCAGTTTCAATATAAGAAAGAATACATTCATCTTCTTGTAAGTGGCTGAAGGTCATTGTAGATGTGTTGTCTACAATTCCTTCACTAAGGAGCCAGCATGATGAGTGTTGGACTAGGACTGCAGGAGATCCCCATGCCATGGAAACCCAGTGGACATTCACTCAGGAAGGCGATGGCAAACCTCTTTTGAATCAGTCTTGCCAAGAGAATCCCACCATAGGTTTGCCATAAGTCAGAGACAACTTGAAGGCATATAATGACAAACAATGCACTACCACTGAAGGTTTTTTTTTAATTCTTAAAAGCCATGGGAGTCTGTAATGTCCATACTGGAGCAGTGCTGGAAAAAGAGGTTTTTACTTTGAATATATCTATGGATGGGGAAATGATAGTTCCTTGTATGGTATCTGCCTCTCATCCAGTCTCAGGTAACAGCAGCTTTGTTGGGTAAGGCCATACAAAGTGAACAAATGCTGTAGAGCAGGAGTTGTTATTTAAAAAAAAAATACTGCAGTTTAAAAACAAAAACCAGTGGGATGCTGATCTTATTTTAGATACTTGCGTATCTGATTTCAAGTATTTTAAAAAAGATATTACAAGGAGAGATCACATCTAGTTAGACCTTAATTATTACCTTCAAAAGTCATGCAGTTCATGATTGCAAGGGAAATAAAAGTAAAATGAAATTACATAGTATTGTTACATCCTAACAAGATTAGTCTAACAATATTAGCCTAGTTAAGCAAAAGAGATAAATTTCTGTAAGGTTTAAATTAGGCCATTAAAAAAACTTTACTTCTTTTCTTGTAGATACAGTCCATCTTCATGCCATGTAGCACTGATATAAAGCATTTCAGTTTGGAGCATAGCCACTACTTGATAATTGCAAGTTGTGCATCTGAATCTGAATCTCTCCAGGTTGGGTTTCTTTTTCCTTGTTCCTTGTATATAGTGTTGGTTCATATTCTAGACTGTTGAGATTACTGGGTTTGTGAGCTTATGATATTTTCCGACAATAATTAGAAAATCGGTTCAGTCTTAGGATACAAACAATGTGAAAAAGTAGGATGATCTTTGAAGTAAGGTTTCCAGAGGAGCAAATGGAAGATGATGATCTTAGCTTCCTCACAAAAAGTTCTAGTCTGAGCTCTCAGTTGCTGTGTTACAGTGGCCAGAATCCTTGTAGTGTGTTAACATAGGTGTAAAGTTCACTATGGAAGCTATTGGACATCAATATTCATTTCAAGGTCATGCCAGCAGAACTACTCATACAATGCCTTTGTGCATGAATATATGTATGCATTTACTTTTGGATTCTGTTGCACATTCCCTTGGGCATTCAGTTGTATATTTGCTTTTGACATAAGGGTTACATAGCACAGTCAACACATAACTGTGCACAAGAAGGTTTGTTTATATGACCCCAGTGTAAGATCTCAGCCAATACTTCATCAAGACTTTCAGCAATGCATGGTTCTTTGGAATTAACTGAGAAGTGAGGTGTTGTTGTTGTAACTAAATTACAAAATGAAGATTAAAGATTGAATTCTAAGAGATCCCATGCCAATCTAGGGGGTAGTTTTCTGCAACCTTTGCCCTTTTTGACTTCATCTCTCATCCATCCAAGGCAGCTTGCCCAATGATAGGGATGATAAGAGGAGTAGTTCAAAAACTTAGAAGGCACCTGGTTACAGAATTCCAGTATAGAACACAAACTGTACTCTTGTATAAGGAGAGGCAAAATTTTCATTAGCAGGCAAGAATGGAGCGCTCTAAGAGTTTCCTTCTTGGACACGTCATCATTCATTGGAGAAATTTTGTCGAAGTATACCAGCAGAGTACACTGTATCTTATCTAGACTGTCAGCAGAAAACTAAGAATGCATTTTTCCTAGCTTCTTACGCCTTGTATTTCTAGACAAAATGGAGACTTTTCCACCAGCGTAATCATGTGGAGGCCCAAAAAATTGTGTCTCCACATTTTGCCAGTATGGTATAGTGATTTGAGCATTGGAATACACCTCTGGAGAATAGGATTCAAATCCTGGCCTGGCCAAGGAAGCCCACTGTATGACCTTGGGCAAATCGCATTCTCACTCTCCTCAAAGAAAGGTAAAGCAAAATCCTCTCTGAGCAAATCTTAGTTAGGATTGGCATAGTTTAGAAACAACTTGAGAGCACATAGCAGCAGCAGCAAAATATTGATGGGCTGGTACTCTTTGGTAATATCTCTCCAATGAATGTTAATATCCAAGAAGAAAACCCATCTACTGTTCTGTTCTCGCTTGCTAGTACAAATTCTGCCTCAAGATTATCATATGTGCATAAGAAGAAAATCCTATTGTCCTGAATTATACTAGAAGTGTTATTTCAGTTGCTGGGAGAACTATTGGAGTGGCTGCTGTTCTGAGGTAAATTTCATATTTCAAATTTTAGGTCAGAGACAAAAAAGTTCTGGTTTTGAGACTGATGTTTGCATGCTCTGCTAAGATATTAAGTATATTACAGTACTTTCAAATCTTAAGGAAGTACTGTAGTATACTTAATATCCCATATATTATTTATTTTGTCAGTCAAACCCAATATTCTTTGTATTATGAGACATGCTGTTTTTTCAAATTCCAAAGGAACATCTTATATAGGATTTAACGACATTTAGCATTATATCTTATTCCTTACATTCTTAAATATTTACTAGAATGTTCTCATTTTTCCACAGATTTTCCTCTGGAATAATAGCATGTTTGTATTCCATCATCAGCTCTCTCTGAATGGAGTTCGAAGTGTAGATGTTTTCCCCAGGGGAAATACTGCTTACCTAGTAATGATACCATCAGACTCTATGCAGCCTCCTCTTCTATATCAGTGGTCAGATAACAAATTTATGAAGTTTCATGAAGTGCCAACCAGTGGAATAACACAAGTCAAAGCCTTGATTTCTGGATCTGACATCTACTTAATTTTTGTAAAAGGTATCCATAGGTTTAGCGTATGTTTAACAGAAATGCAGTGAGATTCAGCTGTTTCCATGGAAATAGAAACATGAAATAAGAATGAGCGTTAGCATCCTGAAGTTCTCGTCATGAAAATGTATATATGGCCTTAAAACAACACCAGTAAGCATCTCCTTGCAAGGATAAAACACACTTATAATGTTTTTAATATGCCATAATCATTTTTTAAAAAATACATATGTGAAGATGCTAATTTACAGTTTTAATTTCTTTTCTCTGTGTTACTTTTTTCTTGGTATTCACAAATGCAGCTGTGGTAGCCATGACATATATATTACTTGAGTCACAGACTAAAATATTTTATATAGAAGATTTGTACTTTCATTTTTGCTGTTTTCCACAGGACCCCATAGTACATGTGATATTTTTATATGGGAAACAGGACAATCTTCCTTCAGGCATTTTCAGTCCTTTTCTGTCAGAGCTGTAAATGACATACAAACCTTTCTTCCACCCTCTGGTTTAGGTAAGTTTGAAAACAAAAGCACTGTCTTAGGGGTGCTGTACACAAAATATTTTTCCTTCAGAGGTATTCCCTATAGGATTAAAATATGTACAGTCATTTGTCATATGCCTGTTTTACATATATGCTTGACGAATTAAACATAGACACATAGTGATACATACATACATACATACATACATACATACATGAGTGAGATGATCTAATTATTCATGTACATAATTGGGTACCCATATAGCAAAACAGGATAGTAAATCTTCGTCAAACATTCTTTTAATAGGAAATCTCCTACTTGTCAAATCACTTTAATAACTATGGGCACAATTCACAATTTAAAACCACGCAAAGTCTTCCCTCTAGTGCTAGTACTGGCAAATGTATCATGCCAAACTTCAGGATTTTCTTGGAGATGGTGACTGCTGCAGTGATGATGATGATAATAATGATGATTACCACCAAGTTTATTTTTATCCTGTGCTTTTCATAGATCTGGGTCTCAAGAGGGGTTGCTAATTAAAGTACAGAACACAACAATAGTAAAACAGAATTAAACTACCACTACCAACAACATTTAAAAACAAGTTAAAATATACAGTTAAAAATGATAAAATGCATTTTTTTTTAAAAAAATAGTACAATTAAAACAGTTTTTTAAAAAGTACAGTTACAGAGTTGTATTTCAGTTTTTCTTGTATGTGGCTGGATACTTTTGTAAGTAGTTAGTTATGAGATCACACAGCTAGAGAATGAAAGCTTCAGCCCTAAAGTTGCAGAAACTACTCTTTGTTTCTATAAAAGCCCTGACAAAGAAGTGCAGCTTTGGAAACCAGACATGGCTGGAGTTTGAAAGGTTATAAGAAATATCTGCTGCTCTTTGGAAGAAAACAGTTATGGTGGATAAGACCTCATGAAACAAATTATCCTTTCCCTTCCAGTGTTTATCTGATAGCTTTTATGTTTATTTGTTGAAATAATAGCTGCAACAACACAACAAAAGCATTAATAACTTTGCAATAATACAAAATAAGACAATATGATTCATAAAAACCAGCAACAGGCAATATTAAAAAGACACATTATATTATAATTTAGATATTTTGCTGACAACTAAAACAGTATGAAGCTATCAAAAATATAGGTATATTTTTTGGACAATAGATTGAGAGGACGTTCTAATGAGAATAGGATATAACAGCCCTCTTATTAAAAATAACATTTCAGTAAGTGTGTACAGAGTCCAGGTTAAGAGATAACGTGGTAAATTCTCATGTTTGTTCTACTCTGCATCTTGCCAGTGTGATGCGAAGTGTTAAATATCTCTCCAAAAAGAATGATGGAGATATTAGTGCATGAGATAGCAAGATGATTAGAATGTATTTATTGTTGTCTTTAAAGTATTCAAATACTTGAATTCAAAGGGATAAGTAGAGAGATAAGTTGTTTTAGAGCAATACAAGTGCAGAGCTGTAAACTATTGAAGTAAACATGAAAATAAATGTCAAACAAATATTTAGATACTGTCTTTCAGCAGAAACTTTCTATATTTGGTTCACTAGCATTTTCCTGTTCTTGTGTTTCTTAATTCAGTACACATCCTGTTTGCTAGCAAAGATAAATCAGCACTCTATTACTGGAACTCAGAAATAAATCAGTTCTCTCTACTGCTGGAAGCCGCTTCTGCTAATCATATCACTGCTGTCAATGTAAACTCTCTAAACTCCAATAAAAGTCTAATCGTTCTGACTGGGGATTCGTACTCTTATGTTTATGAGCTGACTGCAGTCTCAAATCAGTCCGATTTCATACCTAGGTAGGTCCTCATTTTATCCGTTTATTTAAGAGAGTTCTTCTTACAGTAATAGTTTTAATTGATCATCATTTTTAAAGCACCTTCGTAGATTCTGTCTTCTTACTCCTTCCTTTGCTAACTCTGTGAGACTTCAAGATAAGCTTGTCAAAATATCAGCTGTAATGGGTTGACTTTCTAGTGAAAATGTAATAGTAAAAAACCACACAGAGATTAATAAATTTTTAGAACAGTGATGAAGCCCACAAAAGAACAGACAAGGGGAATGAATTGTGAAAGAAAGAAAATGAAAGCATTAAGATAAAGAAAACTAGTTGCAGAGTGATCTTGTCAACAAAACTATGGCCCTTTCCACACGAGAAGAGGAATCCGCGTAGTGACGGTTCCGGGCGGTTTGAACCGGGTTTTTTTGTATCCGCGCTAATGCGCACTCTCTATTCATACGTCTTATGTTTGATCCGGCTTAGCGCGGTTTCAGAGATCCACACGTTGCCGTCCTGACCACCCCCGCTATTAACATAACCCTGCCCACTATGGCTGTGATAGGCTGTCCACGCCCACGGCCCACCCCCCGTTCATCTCAGGGGCGAATCAGCGCGTATCTGCGCTTCCAAACAAGTGAGCAAGAACGTGATTGCGCGGATCAGGGGGAAAAGAAACACTTTTTTTCCGGTTTTTAAAAAGCACGTGCAAGCACAGTTGGAGACGTTTCTAAACGGATTGACGTGTGGAACTTGGAAATTAAAGACGACTCAGCGCGCTTTAAGGTATGGAAGACCTCCGTCAGAAATCGCGCTACAGTGCGCTAAAGCGTTTTATTACCCCCGTGTGGAAAGGGCCTATATGAGATTTCTTTGATATATAAAGTGCTAAGCCATCTGGACAGAGCCTATGCAAGATCATGGACTATATTTGAGACAAAAGGACCTATAGATTCTCAGATTAATCTTACAGATAGTGACATTTAAAAAAAGAACTACCACATAAGTTAATTTTTTATATATATATTTGAAGCCTTGGTCTCTGTAGTCTGTAGTCATGATTCTATATTATCACCTATGTTACATTACGTTTTACACAATTCTACATTACAGTCCTTCTGTGGGGCTTCTTGTACATCTCCATGCAAGGGGGCCTCTTAGTAGCCATGTACATCTTATAAAGTAGAGTTGCAATACTGTAGCTGGGAGAAGAGAGCAAGCATCACTCTCCTGCTTCCTTCTTCCTGCCCCAGAACTATAGCTGTATGCTGTCATGGTGTCTCCAAACCTCCACTAGCCATTAAGTGCTCATGAGAAGTGCCGAGAAGCTTCATTGTTTGTAGGGGAGGTATTGTGTAATTAGGTACCAAAGATCTCATCCTGCAGTGTTACAAAAGCTACATATGTCACCAGCAGGATTCTAGCTTCTCTCTCCAGCCTCTGTCTCTTATTCCTACAGCACTGAAAAAGGTTTACCTCAAAGTATGGAGGAGGAATGGGGAAGTCCCATTTTGTAAGTGGAAGGCAGCTTGTGTCATGCTAGATTTCATCCAACATGTCTTTTGCTCTGTTAAATCAAAGCAAAACAGTAACTGGAATGTTATGTTCTACATTTAACCCTCTTAATTAGCTGGAGGTGAACACCTTGGCTGTCATCCTTTTAGAGAGTTACAATGGTGTACCCACTTTTTTTGGTCATTAGAAGTGTGAATTCTGTTCTGACTGCGCAAAGACCAGAAGCCCTCTAATCCACTTTTGAATGTGGCAGCCGCCCCCGCGCGCAAGACAGCCATTTCCATGTTGGTGGAGAGCAAAGGGAGCAGTTTTCCTATAGCACAGCAATGACTTATCCTCAGGGACCACTGGAAGATCTTTGGGAGATCCCAGAAAATGCATATTGCAATGTATCCTGCTAAAGGAAAATAGCTAGACATATTTCTGCTGCTCCCATACCCCTTTTCACCAACACAGAAATGGCCATCTTAAGGGAACTGCCACACTGAAAAGGCAGGTTTGGATAGAGGTTGCACCATGAGACATATTATATGCTGGAGATATGTCTGCTAGTACAAGGTCTCGGCTGCTATTTTTGTTTGATAGTAGCAAGATTTGCTACGTTTGTTCTGGATAAAGCAACTTTTAATTATAATTATGCTGCTCATCTATGTTTTTATGCTAGTTCAGGTGAACTGGTATTTGAACCAGGAGATAAAGAAGTTGTGATAGCAGTCAATATCTTTGATGACACAGTGCCAGAGGAAGAAGAATTTTTTAGAGTATGGTTGAAAAATCCAAAGGGTGGAGCAGAAATCGGTCCCAATGGTTATGTTACTATAATTATATCATCTAATGATGATGCTCATGGAATTATTGCATTTGCACAGGTAATGTTCAGTTATGTTGGGATATGCTTGCAGAAGATCATTATAAGGACGCATGAACCATTAGATTTATTATTCTGATAAAGAATTAATTATAGTAGCTGGTATATAGTATATAATATAGTATAAATAATTATGTGTAGCATATAGTATTGTGAAAATATTACATGATTCATTAGATTTATTATTCTGATAAAGAATTAATTATGGTAGCTAGTATATAATATAGTATAAATAATTATATATATAGCATATAATATTGTATAGATAAGTAGGATAGGCCTAAAGCAGTGTTGTCAGACAGCAAATCCCAGCAGCATTTGCCATCATAGTTAATGCAAAGGAATGTTGGGAGTTACAGTCTGGCAACATCAGGCAGTAACACGTGATTCTGATCCCTAGTTTAAAGCTACATAAAATCATGCCTCACTAGCAACTTTAAGCAAAATAGCTCACCATATTATTCTCTATACCTTCCAGTTCCAATACTGAATTCACTTTACACAGTAATGAATTTATCTTGCACTGGAATGTGTGAAGTTACCCAAAGTTTTATCAGTGAAAGTAATCATTTAGTATTGTATTTATCTCATTTGTATCATATCTTTCTCCAAAGAACATAGATGGATTATTGCTCCTCCCTGTTTTTTATTAACCCAAGATATTGGGTTGGTGACATAGGTTGATCTGAGGGACAGTGTCTGAGAAAAGGTGATTAGCCATACTCTAAGCTGTATGGCTAAACAAGGATTCAAAGCCAAATGACTCTAGTCCAAGTCCAGTAGTCTAGCTGCTACTTCATTATGATTTCATGAAAGGTGTGAAAATCTTTGAAAACATCAGACTATTTTTGTGTATCAAAAATTACTTATTTATTCCTTTGAGAAATATGAGGATCCCAGTTTCTTCATCCAAAGTAAAACTTAGGGTTTTGTAACATTTTTATAAATACTTTACATTTTAAATAACCTAAGTCTTTTTCCACTTAATGTTTACATTTTTAGAGCTCTTTATTTAAACGTGTAGAAGAATTAGAACAGGACACTTTGATCACTTTGAATATCGAACGTTTAATAAGTACCTATGGACGTGTTATAGTACAGTGGGAGGCCAGTGGGAGCATTAACGATGTATTTCCGACATCAGGAGTGGTATGTATTTTGACAAACAAACATAAGTTGCAGAAAACATACACAATTCTAATTTCTGGTTAGATATTTTATATGCTTACCAGATTCAATCTCATCAGCAGTGGCTAGTATTTAAGAAAGGTTCTGTTTTTCTAAAGAAAGGGATTTTCCTGTCTCCTCTTTCTTGTTGTAGACCTTGTCCGCTCCATACCTTCTTTAAATAATAGTTTATTTTTCTTGAAATACTGAAAAAGTGAAACTAAAGAATTTTTAGGCGAGTCTTCTGTATGCCATGTTGATCTATTGATTCGAAACAAATTTCAGTTCCCCATTAGACCTAAGGTAGTTGAAAGATGAATTGACTTCATCTAGAAGATTCACATTCAGTGGATCCAGGGAAGTCCAAGTAGTGTTCCATGCATATGGCATGACTTACTTGGTTTCTCTTCCTCACTGCATCCCCTGAAAAACTAAAACTGGGGGTACTGTGGTATTGAACATGGGGTCCTGAAATGAATTTTCAGTAGTGTTCTATTAATTCTTTGCTAGCACTTCAAAGTGGAAAACCTAATCCAAGGTAGACTTGACAGCACTGTCTGCTAGCTCCAGATAGATGATTGTTATTTATTTATTTAGAGTGAAGACTGACATACAGTGATGTTGCTTAGATGGGTCATAATTAACAGTTAAGAAAAACCAATACTTTAATGTATTACCTCCAGTTTATAACATCTCCATTCTATTGAATACTAGTACATTTCACTGTTTTGTAGTTAAATTAGATTCATGTGGAATGATTATCCATTCACATTTTATTGATTGTCTTTATCACTTTTTTTCTCAATTCAAATAATTCTGTATCTTTTCAACAGTGAAAAGTATCTTAAATATGTACTCTATATTCTTTTTTGACTTGGAGGTGTTTTTAAATGAAATTAAGGCCCTGATCTAGCCAATGTGCAACCATAGCAAAGTTAAATGAGAGAATCAAACAAATGCTTTATATGTAGAACTGCTTAACTCTCAAAGTGCTTAAATTTGTTGGTGATCACATCTTAAATCATTATATTACACTATATGTTCCTTGAAAAAAAATCTGTTTTATGTTTCTTATTTAGATTACTTTTTCGGATGGTCAAGCCTTGTCCACAGTCACATTAACAGTCCTTGCAGATGTCATTCCTGAGTTTGCAGAGACAGTGATTGTAACTCTTACACATGTCAGCACTGTGGGCATTCAGGATCCCAAAAGAGGAGCAACCATTGACTCAAACAGAGCACAAGCTGTACTTACTGTTTTACCTAATGACTCTCCTTATGGCCTAATAGGATGGCACACAGAATCTCTCTTTGTTAGAGTGGAAGAACCTGAAGGTGAGTCAATTTTGTGATCTTTCTAGAGCTTGGAACAAGTACATGTGACATTTTGACAACTGTTGTAGTTAATCTAAAAAAAAAACCTCCAAAAAGTACAACCTGCAGACATGAAAAAATAGTTTTTTAAAAAAATTGAACATGGCTTTAGTATGCCAGTGATATCCATATTTTTGAAGAGAAAATGTATGTTTCAAATAGCTTCATCCATATACTTTGGTATCTGTACCTGGGTGTAGAATATCTTGTGACCCTAAAAAAATTGTTGCCATGATTCAGGCCCTACGCTCTGGAGCAGAAGAAAAGAAGTTTGCTCCACATGCAAGCCCTTTAGATATTTGAACCTCCTACTCTTCTTCAGATAATCTCTCAGTCTTTTCTTCTCCAGATTAAATATAACATCTATTCTTCATAGCAATAATTAACTGCTAAAATAGATCTTTTTTCTATAGAAGGCACTGGTTCAACTTTCAAACCATTGGTGTATCAGCCGCTGTACCCATCTCCAATATGGTGGTAATATATACGGATCTAATAAACTCATTTGTATGATATATTTGGACCAGTACAGCCAATAGCATACTGTAAAGCTATGGTGAACCTGTCGTTCCCTCTCTCACTTGCCACATAGAGATGACATGTCAAAAACTGGACTATGTGTATATTATCCAATACACATAGACTTCAGACATTCTTTCCATTCTCTGAAAAATGTCCAGAAAACCAGCAATGTAAATGATACCCACAAGTGTTGGGTATAATTTGGACTGTTATATGAGAGTAAGCAATGCTATCTCTGGCTGCAGATGCCAGGATGGAGAAGGCATGGACAACGTACTATGTAGTTTCGGCTGGTAGGGATTCTCTTGCCTTGTTTTGTGTGACAGCTAGATTACTCTAACTGAGTTGCCTGGGTTGGCCTATGGTGAATATAATGCCTTCCTACATTCAAAAAGTACTAGAAAAAACAGAAAAGTAAACCTTTTTTCTTTGTTACTGATAAAAGCTGCCAACATTTCATGTGCTATACCACAAAACTAAGATGATTCTTTGATTAATAAACTTGACTTTCTTAGAGCTTGTTGTATTGCAAAAATACTTTTAAATTCTATTCTTGGTTCTTATTTTAATCCACAATAGTGTATATTGTTATCATGCAAACATGACCTTGTATGATGATTTTAATTTTTGGTAAATAAATGTTCTCCTACTTTGTATTTAGGTCAGAAATGTGTCTCTGTAAGAACTATGTGCTTTTGGGGAAAGGTTGCTCCATCCTCTTCAGATGGAGGAGATCTATCTCCCATAGAAAGCAGTGGCTTTCTTATGAGGTTTCCTTTTCTAAATTCTCTGACAAATTTAAGATGAGGGAGGTAATTAGTCTTCATCTGAAAAGAATTAAAATGATATATCTAGATATGAACTGCTTCATACCAAGAGAGATGGCAGTCATAATATTCGAACTGTACTAATATAATGGCTTTGATTTGGTTTTCATCAGAATGTAGAATTTAATAAATGAGGCAGAAAATAAATAAGAATTTTATTTTTGTCCAACATTTGTGTGAGATCTCCTACAATAGTACTAATTTTTTATTTTTTCGTTATTTTGGCAAGTTTCTTGATTACTTTGTCTTATGTCCAGGACTTTCAATCATGCCTGGATTGTTCAGATTTTCTTGGTCTTGGAGCAAATGAAATTTATTGGAAGTAACATGAATCATCACTGTTATTCTAGTTCAGTTACAGATGTCAGACATAAGGAATTTCAAAATCTGAGAAAATGAAAGGGAACAAAGAAAGGCAGATTCCAAGTTTTGCCAAATGAGTCATTGTTTTTGAAGATATTTCTTATATAATCTTAATCATAATATTGGCATTAAGGAGAATGAAATTATGCTGACAAAATTGGAAGATACAGATAAATAAATGAAAAAGTTCAATAAAATAACAGCAAAAATATTCTGTGCCCTTTATTGAAAATTATGGAGCACGTGTAGTTTCTTGAACTTGAGAAAAAAAAAGTTCTAACTGAACCCTTCAAGAACTCATATCTGATGTGATTAACTTCTGATTTTGCCCTATTGTTTCATGTATTTTCATAGCCTGGCAAATACGGTTCACTGAAATAATAGAAACCAATTTAACTGTTTCAGAAGTTATGTTAGAAATGGATTATGTTAGATTATGTGTAATATTTTACAAATTTGTTGTTCAAATCTTTTCAGAGAAGTCTACTATTGTTACTTTACATATTCTCAGAGAACAAGGATTTGTTGGAGATCTCAGAGTGCAGCTGGTACCACAGCCTATTTTTTCTTTACCCCAAGTCAATCAAGCCATGGAAAATGAGGATTATAGACTGGAAAACAAGACAGTTTTCATGACAGAGAACATAACAATGACTTCTGTAGCTGTATTAATTTTACCAGTGAGTGTTTTTTTTAAAAAAATGCTTATAACTTCCTAGGTACTGAATGCTTTATAGATGTTGAAATTGTTTTTTGATCAGTGAGATTATTGTGTAAAAATGATAAGAGTACATCACAACTTAAAATTTTATTAGAATATCCTTTATGTAATCCTTAAAAGCAAGAATTTTCTTCCTTCACTTCAAAGGAAGTACCAAATCTTTGTATGTAATATCCCCTGTTAAAATGTTCACATATGAAATCTTCTGCTGAAGTGTTCTGTCCTATTTGTGCTGGCAGTATTGTAGTTGTTATTAATAGATTCCATATAAATACTGTGATAATAGGGCTTCCCATTATCTAGACTTAGCTAAAGTGGGATACTTCCCTCTTCAGGTAAATCAAGGGTTAATGAGGTGTTGGGATTAGATTACATTTTAGTGTGGGTCAGCATCACAGGTCACAGGGTGAGAATTGACCAATCAAAAAGGAAAGAGGTGAGCATCTTTGGGATGCTTCGAGATGCTTCCAAGGAGAAGTTATAAAACTTCTTTGGTGGCCATGTGGAGAGAGAGAACAAAGGGACAACAAAGGAACATCCTAGAGATGGGATCTGGGCCAGTAGTAGGCTGCCGGTCCCCATGCCGTGCCTCCTGGCCAAATTCCCTCTTAGACCATCTAAGCCTGTGAACCTAATTGTGAGTAACTAGGAATAAGATAGTTAGTCGCGTTAGGGCTGTTTATTATTTTGGAGTTGGCTGATCTAAAGAATGTATCTGTTTTTGTAACTACTTGTAACTTAAGCGTACTTGGGAAGGTGTATTAGTGTCATGTGTATTAGTGTCTTGTTTATTTGCATGCCTTGAATAAATGCTTTTCTGTAAAACTTCTGTTTCCTCTCCATTCCCACGCCATCCTTCGGCACACGCTAGATAGGACTTCTCTCACTCAGAAGTGGGGAGGTGAGAGGGAAGGAAGGTCCTTAAACACAGGGATTGGCAATCCACTGAGCAGGGTCCCGCTGTACTGCTCAGATATTCAGAATTCAGCGGGTGGTGGCAGCAAGAATTAACAAACACTGGAGGAATTTCCAGTTCCTTTTCAAGGGTGGGAGTCAACTTGAAGGGGCTGGAAATAAACTCCAGTATGACAAATACCTTCTTCTGTGATGTTACATAACTATTAATGCATCTTAATATAATTACTAGGTGATATAACGATATAGTACAATTAATCCAATATAAATTATATATGCATTTTTCTTCTAAAAGCAGTATATAACTGGATAATTCTATCAAGTGTGAAGAAAATTGGGTCTCTGCTGTCCAGTCTCAACATTTGCTATTGTTCCCTGGATAAATTAATCTTAATATGAAAGAAATCATATTTCACTGATGAAGCATTTTATCATAATTTTCTTTTACACTAATATAGAGAATATTGTCCCTTGGGTAAAGATGTTTTGCATCACTGGCACTGATAGTGATATTAAATATGGACTTTCAATATTGTTTTTTTCCGATGTCAGATGGATGTCGAGAACAATGAAACAGTTTTTCATCCTGTAGCTTCAGGACACTTGTGAATTTTTCCGTCTACAATGATGGGCAACTGTACAGCTTTTCTACAAAAGTTGTGCAGCTTGCTCATAAAACTGTGTAGTTTTCCAGAAACTACACAGCTTTCAGCACAGAAACTGAAAACTGCACAACTTTTTCACAGGAAGAAGACTGTGCAACATTCAAACTAGCAAAGGCTACATGTTTAGTTTCTTTTCCTGCCATTAAGTATTTGATTTGTGTATAACATTCAAACCAATAAAGATGGTACATGAAAATGGCATAGGTTTTTACAGCAAAACTGTGCAGTTTCTCAAACTTCTGCACAGTTTCTCAAACTCTTTTGAAGTTTATGTGTGCCAGAAACAAACAACAGCAAAACAACCAAAAATCAAAACCCTTTCTGCAAGTTGTAGGAACTTACAACATGCCATATTGCTTCCTGCACAAATTTCTCAAGGGGTTGGAAACTGCATATTTGACTCTAATTCAGAAGGCATTAAAATGTTCTCTCAAATTTTTTTATGTTACTGTCATTACTAGAAAAGAAAGTGATTCAAATACATAGAAATAAGTATACTGAAACAGGATGGGAATTCAAAATTTAGGAAAATTTTGAATTCCCATTCTGTTTCAGTATATTTATTTCTCTGTGTTTGAATCACTTTCTTTTCTAGTAATGATAGTAACATAAAAAAATTTGAGAGAACATTTTAATGCCTTCTGAATGGGGAAGATGGTAAATTAATGCTTACTTTAGTTTGCACATGATTCTTCTCTTGTAAAAAAACTTTGGGATAGCTCTGTTTTAGCAAGTTCGTACCCTGTCTTTCAATTTGTCAACATTCTCTATGAGATGGAAATATAATTGTAATTCTGAATATGACTTTGTATTGTAGATTCACTCATCTTTAGATTTTAGAAGGCCCATTTTGGAAGTCACCATTCCCTTGACATCATTTGATGAGAATTTATTTTTGTTGTATCTGTATACTGTTTAAGCAATCTTGTCCTTACTTAGAAAATATAACTGTTCTATACAATAAAGTAAATATGGGTATAAGGTCCTGACTGGACATTGATTTTCTTTCTTATTTGGAAATGTTGATATACCCTCTTTATTTATTTATTTATTTATTTATTTATTTATTTAATAAATTGATTTTATTAGTTAATCTATTGTGGTCTAGTGTAGTTTAAGTAGATATTTATTTAGTCAGAAGTTGAAGTAATTTCTCCTTACAGACTATCCAACTTATAAATTGAATTTTTAAGGCATTGAAAACACCTTTTCTCCTACAGGATAATGTTCCAGAATTACAAGAGGGATTTGTAATTAATATTACTAGTGTGGAATTGCTGGATGCTTCTCTTACTGGAGGACAACCAAGTGTGAAGAGGCTTGGCTTAGAAATAGCTGAGATAATGATTGAAGAGAATGATGATCCCAGAGGAATATTTCATTTCAATGCTACCAAGGTGAGAGTGAACTAAAAAATTTCGGTGCCCCAGTCTGTTATCACCCTTGGTTCAACTAATTTACGATGCACTATTTATAGATAGACACTTGGTCTGGATAATCATGTTTCGTCTTAACGAGGAGACGTAGACACAAGCCATCTGTTTGGTATATATCCCCTTTGTGCATGCCATTATTAAATTAGAAAGTTTTCAACACACCACACTTTCTTTCTCATTTTATGAAACTAATGATTATCTTCTTTGAGGCAAACCAAAATCTTAAACCAGCAGCAAAACATGATGATTCAAACTGAGCAAATATATTGGTCATTACTGCTAAAGCAGATTTTAAGACCAGCAAAGAATATTTGCGACAGTAACAGTGGCAAGGGACTTTTCAGCATGTGTAGCCTCTGTTCAGATAGCCACAGCAGTGTGGATAGAAGAGTAGTGATAACCTTGATATTTTAAGAAATAAAAGTAGAGTGGGCAAAGACTGAGAAACTAAAATGATTGTGGTTGTATTTGGGGTGTTCAATGGAACAAACATTGCAAATGAGAACTGCATAGAAGGGTGAGCAATCACTACTTGTTTCAACACTTGGAGCAGGATTCACACAAAGATACACAGGAGAAGTCAGAATGGAATGTCAACTCATTGCAAGAAGGCTTCCATTCAGTGTGTGTCCCCATTTGACTGATATCTGCACATGTGAATGTCAGAGGCAGGAATCTTTAGACAACTGAAATGGAGACTTAAAGTAATGTTTTTGATCTTACTGGTAGATCCAGAACCACGAGAGTGTGTTTTGTCTTGTTTTTTTCCCCTCTAGCCAGAAATGCAGGCATTATCATTCTCAGTATAATTTTCTAAATGATTATTTTAATATTGCTTTCTTTTCAGGATATGAGTGGAACAGTGGCTGGTTATGAGGTACCTCCTCCAGATAATGTTCTGAAGCTTCCAGTTGTTCGAAGGGCAGGAAAGTTTGGAACAGTAAATTTGTACTGGGAAGCTATACCTACCACTGCTAGCCTGGAAGATTTTACACCGTCATTTGGGAACCTTACATTTGCAGATGGACAAGTATGCAGTATGCTGATGCTACAAACCACATCTGTTTTAGGTCATTCTGTACTGTTGAGGGGTTTTGTGTGTGTGTGTGTGTGTGTGTGTGTGTGTGTGTGTGTGTGTGTTTCTGTGGCTGTGTACTTCACATGGTGATTTCCCTTTACATGTGCTTTCTCTCTTTTGCTTGCTTAATGCATTAACAGCACAGTCTTGTACATGTCTATTAAGAAATAAAATTCTTTTGCAAGGATTCAGAGAGATAATTCCACTGACAAAAACTACCTTCATAGCTCCCCATGAACCCTCCCCTGACCTCCTGTCTAGTGTTAGAAAATCCTCCTTAGTGTTGGAAATCCTGAAGATCCAGTTTTTCTGTGGAGTTCTTGAAAGGGGGAAGGAAGATTAAAGAAAGCCTGTAGTGGTGGACAAGGATGTCAGCCTGACGTTAGAGATTGGCCACTGAATTCAGTGGGACTTACTGCTGGTTCTAGGATTTCAGCTTCAAGCACTTACTTCTGAATCAGAGAAAAGCTTCCCCTTTCCTCTTTGTCTGGTGCCTCAGAACTGTTTTAATCCCTACAGATTCTTTAGTTTGTTTTTGATAGCTTCTGATTTTGCGTGCACACATTTAGAATCTATTTACATAGAATAAAGAATTCTGGACTTTTTGTATGCTGATACAGGACATGTTTGTCTTCATAGGTAACTGCTTTAGGCTTCTTTATACACCAGGGCCCTTTCCACATGATGATGGCATCCCAGCATAGGGCGCAAGAGGAGCGGGACCGCAACAGCACTCTCGCATGATGTTCTCATGGCCCTGCCCTTCTTGCATCACCAGCCAGTGTGATCATGGGCTATATCATTGATGGAGAAACTCTGTCAATGACCCCTGATTGTGCAAGCCTTCCATATAGAACAGCTGGAAGCACGATCTACATGCTTCCTTCCCCACTGCAGCATGGGAAGAAGGCTGGCTGCAGTCCAGAAGGACAGAGCATATCTCTCGCATTTTCTTCCACTGGCAGTTGGTCACATGTGGAAAGGAGCATTGGGAACATGCTCCCATACTGGTAGAGGTATTGGGATTGCAAGAGGATGATACGGGAGAGCGTAGTTGTGCAGAAAAGGCCCAGGTTAACATTACATATGAAACCATGCAAGCTTCCTGAGCTTCTCAACATACTGTTCATAATGACATATTTCACAGATTTCACTCAGTTTGCTTTATCTTTTCTAGGTGACTGGAGCGATAGAGATCACTATCATAGATGATGACACTGTCGAGTTTTTGGAGATGTTCAGTGTTACTTTACTTGAAGTGACAGGTGGTGCCAGACTAGGAGAGGATGTGCAAGTAATTGTCATGATTCCACCTAATGATTCTCCTGGTGGACTGTTTGGATTTGAAGAAAAACATGTAAGTGTGGGCAGAATGATACATTTTGGAATATTTCTGTGATTCTGTCTATGTAGTTATTTAATCAACATTATTTCAATTACATAACTTAATGATATGTACAGTATACTTACTTTTATATTTTTAGAGTATGTATGCGTATGTATCAGCTATAAGTAACATATGGTAGATCCCAGCTAAAATGCAGTTCATTTTGTCAAAATACAGACCTTGCACTAGGAGTCAGGAGTTATGAGAAAGTCTGTTGAGTAAAACAGAAAATGAGATACAGAATATAGGCTGTGTTTGCTTCCCTTCTTTGTCTTCCCTTATCTTGATGAACCCAGAGGCAATATGGTCGTTCTTTATTTTCTTTCTTTTTTTAAAAAAAAAATCTTCAATGAAAGGTTTTCTTTTTTTAAAAGAATTGCAAACAGACATGAAAGCAGAGGTATAAGGGATAGGAAATTGGCAGTCCACATTGCACCCTCTTCTTCCACTTTATAATGTGAAAGTGGAATGAACCAGCCCAGGCTTTGAGATGTGCTGGAGAGGCCCTTCTCTCTGTCCCCGCCCCCCACCCTTCACTGGTGGATCTGGTGGGAGCTTGGGAGACAGACTTTTCAGTGGCTGCTCCCAGGCTCTGGAACTCCCTTCCCAGAGAATTCAGACTGGCATCCTCCTTTCCTTCCTTCCGTACACAAGCAAAGACATTTTTATCTTGGCAGGCATTAAATCTGTGATCATAGTTTGCTGATGAAAGGTGCTTGCCATTCTCAATTGTTTGTGTTTTTAAAGTATGAATTTTAACTCTATTTTAATTACCACTGGATTGTTTAGTTTGTGTTTTAACTTTTGTCTGTTATGATTTTTTAAACTGTTTTCTTTTTTAAATGTGCTGTAAGCTGCTTTTAGTCCTTCCAAGAAAAAAGCAGATACAAATAAAGAAGAAGAAGAAGAAGTAGTAGAAGAAGATAGTAATAGTAATAGGAGTAGTAGTAGCAGTAGTAGTAGTAGTAATAGTAATAGTGTGCAGCAACTGTGACATACCCCTGCCCTGGGTTATTATGTTGTCCAATAGTGTTACTCCTACCAGTGATACAGAGTGAGCTGAGGAGGCCCAAAGTATGATGCTAAAGCACGGGAAGAGGAACAGAATATGTTGTGAGAGGAAGAAAATGGAAAATATGACCACCATGTTTAATGTTAGGCCTTTGTTTCTATAAAGTGACGTTTAACCTAAAGATTCCTGTCTCTTCACTGATAACGTGTGTTTCATGGACAAGTGTGAGAACTGCTATGGGCACACTTATCAGTTTGGTTTTCATCCAGGAAATTTCCACTGGTTTCAGTTTTTTATGGGAGGGGAAGGTCTGGGTTTCTATTTTAAAACTGCAAAATCTCTTACATATAATACTTTTCCATATTATTTGAGTTTCTCTTTTTAAACTGGGTTGCAAGATTGGTTCTTTGGCTTACAGCATATTAACTGCACTCTTCCAGTCCACTGATTATGTGGTTCCTTTCATCATTTACCTAGTAATTTTGCGCAGACAGCTTTATTTAGTGGAGAGGGACATAATAACAGGTTTTGATACCAGAGATAAGATATCATTTATAAGCGGGATATTAAGACAAGCATGCTTCAGATTATTCTCAAGTCTGTGGTTGCTAGGACACTGTTTGCACAGGAAGGGCACTAGGTTGTGTCCATGTAACACAGTCTCTGTTACAGGCTGCATTGATTTATAATTCTTTGGGAAATGCAATAAACAGAAATAATTGTTTTACAAATGTAGTCACTGTTCTCAGATCCACAAAGAAAAGAAATTGGCTCAGTTTTGCAGTGTTCATAATATTGATACTAATGAATCTGCTGAATGATTGCTCTGTTGAATCAAATCCTGTTTGTTTCGCAGTTAATATGTACTGACCTAGTGAGGCTGAGGTATGCACAGAAACCTATATTTGGTTGTATGCCATTCCTGACACTGCATCAGTGCATCTAACACCTTGGACTGCACAGAAGGGTCCCCTCCTTTAATCAGGAACTTCATGCACAATATTGAAAGGATACTCTGTACTGCACTATGTGACAACACTAGTGATCTCTTTGGCAAGAGCAGCTTTATTCTGATTATTGCACATTGAAAACATTTCTACATGCACATTGTTAAAGCATTATTTTTTTCTAACTCTTTTCAGTTTTTTGTTTTTTAGGTGACTGTGAAGGAGCCCCAGTCAGTTGATGATCCTGCAGCAAATGTTTTTCTTACTATAAGCAGGAGTGAAGGGGGCCAAGGAGAAGTCCGACTTATCTGGATTCTTGAGGAGGCTGCTAAATATGATCTCACCCCTCTCAATGGAACTCTTCTCTTTGCTGAGGTATAGCTACTGCTTCCTAGCATTTACTTCTTTTTGGGTTTTGTGTGTATTTACTAGTTCATCTGAGGATTATGGAGACATGGGGGAAAGTTATTCTTATAGCAATAGCATGTGTATTTCTATACCGCTTGTCAGCTAAGTGCTCTCTGAGCAGTTTACAGTGTGTTAGCTAGTTGCCCCCAAGAAGCTGGGTATGAATTTTACCAACCTATGGAAGGATGGCAGGCTGAGTCAGCCTGGAGCCTGGCAGGATCAAACTCACAACTTTGTGGCTGCAATACCGGCATTTAACACCTGTGCCACCAGGGCTCTTATTCTGCTATATGTTGTCTTAAACATGAGTAAATATCACTGAATGCTGTCTGATCTATGCATAGAAAAAACTTATTGCTGTGCTGATTGTTCCTAGCATAATGTGTTTGCACAGGTAAATTGACTCCAAAAATAGTTGGGGAGATTTCTTCAAAACCACTTGTGCAGTGATATGATTGGTGTGAAGTCTACCATATAATGTCTGTGACCTTTTCTTCCTGATGCTTCTGTAAACTAGGGGGCTTTGCTGCATCTCTTTAGGAGGGGATTTCTAATTAGGTACCCCTTGCTTGATAAAGTAGCCAGCTGAGTGGGTGAATATAATAATTTAATGTGAGGGTGTGTTCAGCTCTAAATAAACAGTTAAGTTGTTGATATAATTATGTAACCAGTGAAAAAAAAAATTGATTTGTTCAGGGAAAAAAATCACTTGCATTAAGCCCTCACATCCTGTCAAGAGAGATTTAGTCTTTCAATGGCTTTTATTTGTCAAACAGAAGGCTTGATTACGATGATTAATAACTATTAATTATAATGAATAATAACATATTTTTCTATGTATGAATTTGTTTAGTGATAAAAATATTTTCCTCTGTCAATAAACCAAGTGACAGCTTCAAAATGAACAAATGTCTGTTCTATTTTAATGTAGATGGAATCCCAAAAAACCATAGTTCTGCAAGCAATTCAAGATGCACTGTTGGAAGGTGATGAAAGTTATACAGTTCAACTGCTGTCTACTGATAACACAGAGATATCACCAATAAATGGTAAACACATCCAAAATTTCTGGACAAGGCAGTGTTCAGCTACGGTCAGTGCTTGCATTACACTGAAAACAAAGCCAGCCCAATTCCCTGTTTTTAGAAGGTTCTTGGGTAACGTGGTTGCATTATTAGGCTAAAATTTGGAGGCAGAAAATGTAGAGGTTACTCATTTTATTAAGGCCCTGATATGTAACACTCTCATAAAGATCCCCCCAATAATTCAACTGTATAGGATACTTTGTGATATTTCTGATTGCTATTATGCTTGGTTAATCGGCTAATTTTCTATAATACGGTTTTACTTACTGACAGAGTACGGTGTTTATGCATGATAGTCAAAGTGGTTTTTCAACCTGAATTCCAAAATGTTGGCGTCAGTGTTTATACCAGCTTTCATTCTGGTATCTCAGACTTCAAGGGGGAAATCACACTGAGTGCAGTCATGACTGGCCAAGATGGCCAAGAGTGAACAGTAGGCAGGTTGAACCTGTGTTATATTCAGTGCGCTCCCTACCTAAGAGGTTTTGGAAATTACTCAGGATTACCATGTTCTAACTATGTGCTGACATTGCAGCCGTGTCCCTTGGCTGGAAAAGGTATGGTTAAGGCATAAATCAGTTCTGCCTTCATCCCACCCTTGAAATTCCACTGTTCAATGAAGTGTTTGTGTTACAGACAAGCTGCCAAACATAATAAATATCTCAAATTCTAAATACCTCCCTTGCTTCAGTCAGTGAACATGCACTTACTGAAAAATAAAGGGTTAGTTATAGAATAAGTGATAAAAGAAGCACTCTTCTAGAATGTCATGTCAGGTGCACATTGCTAATTTACATATTTTCAGGAATTGACTGCAATAATAGTAAGCAGTACAGTGAGAACTCAGTTGTTTCATATGGTTGTGCATAAATGGCTTTCATTATTAGTATTTGTAAGCCACATTGGTTTCAATTAAAGAAATTGTCAGTCATGCCAACAAGTTTTTATCAGCAGATGGTTTTATATCCACAGGTATGGTAACTATCACTATATTGGGAGATCAGGGAGCTTCTGGGACTGTTGGGATAGCTCCATCATCTACACATATCCTGGTAGGAGAACCTGTAGGAAAGTATAACGGGACTGCTTTTATTGGGTAGGTACATCACTAAGTTTTCTAATTGGTTTTAAAATATTGTTGAGATTTGTAAGCATTTGTTTGCCAAGAATAATATTTCACCTTTGTTTAAGATACCATAGCTGCTTAATGAACCAGCGTTACGTAATGGTTTGAGCATTGGACCTGGAGACCAGGGTTCAGTTCCTCACTCAGCCATGAAAACCTGGTGGGTGACCTTGAGCGTGTCACACACTCTCAGCCACAGGAAACCCCATGATACGTTCACCTTAGGGTTGCCAGAGGTTGGAAACAATGTGAAAACGCACAGGAACAACATATGTTCAAGAACATTAAACAAATTTAAGATTTTTACATTTAAAGAAGCGTCCTAAACTAATAGGAATGATGGTTGTATTACCTTTCTGTAGCTCATGTGTAGAGATGCCAAATGATTCAAGTATTTCCCGTTCATCTCATTGGATGTTATGATTATTGCAGACTACTGGCAACTTGACATGCTGGCTGAGTGGTGGTGGGGGGGTGTAAAGTCCAAAAAATAATTTTTTCCAAGTTATGGATTGTTGTCTTTTAAAATAAATGCACTCAAAAGGGATGCCTCTTGCAAACTTTTGAGTTGCTATATAAATAAAAGATTCTTCACCATTTGGGTAGAGTAATAACTTTATATATGTATCTATTATAGAAGGAGTAAAAGAACTAGCAATGATAGCTTTGACTTCTCAAGGCAATAAATGCCTCTTCTCTCAGGTCCCTTCCTCCACCACCAAATTTGTTTGTAAGCTACCATTACTGGTGAAGCTGATATGTGGATGCATTGTAGGATATTCAGTTCATCTGAATATCAGATTGCTTGTATATCTAACCATGGTATGAATTAAATAATGTAAATGAGGAAGTCTATGATACAGTGGTTCTAGGATACAACTTGCCCTTTTAGGGGGATATAAAGCATATTTATTTGCTTGTTTGTTTGTTTGTTTTGACAAAACAATTTTGCTTAAGATTAACTGCATTATTTTTACATGAAGGCATTTGAAGGGCAAAACCAAAACACATAACATCAGATTTGAAATGTGACATGTCCTTTTTGTTGTCTGCAGCATAGTACGTGGGCCAGGGATTTTTGGAGAGGTCACAGTCTCTTGGAATATAACACCACCTGATGTGAAGGAATTTGCTGAGATATCAGGAACATTCACTATGAGAGACAGGCAATCTGCTGCTGTTGTCATGATCCAGGTATGGATTATACTGTTCATATAGTGGCGACTGTGTATTATAAGTGCTGAAGGAAGGGTGAAACACAATAGTTAGAAATCCCAGAGGCCTGACCATTAATCGGGGGCTTCTCATGACAAGATATACATGCACAGAACAGGTAATTAAACTTTCTTTCTCTTTCATAAGGCTGGAACACAGAGTCATCAACTGAAGCAGAATGGCTGGAGATTAAGAACAGATAAAAGGATGTACAGCTTCACACAGTTCATAGTTACAATGTAGAAGTGACAATTTAGATGATGATGTTGTTCTTGTCATTTCAGTGCAATCACATTTATGGTGCTATACTAAAACAATAGAATAAAACAGACAGCCTTGCCGAAACTGTGTGATTTAATATAGGTTTTTTTTTCAAATATATGAATAGACAGAGAGAAGGGGAGGGGATGACAAGGATAATGCAAACGTTTTAAAAATCAGGAATCGTGAGTCTGCAGTCCTAACCAGAAACCTTGAACAGGCAGAACACCCTCATTCTATGATTTGTCTGTACTTGAAACTGATATAGCATCTTTTTCAACTATTTTGGATGTAAGAGAGAATTTCTGGATTCACAGAATGAAGATAATCACATGGTCTCCCACCTAGAGGATAAAACTTAATGCCATCATCTAGTTAAGAATACTGACAACAGAGTATTCAAAACAGCTCACTTATTTTGAGCAAGTGAATGGTGGACACCGAATCATTTTGCTAACATGTTTTGTTCACCACTCTAATAAATACATATTTTAAGAGATCAGCTGCATCTTTCTTGGGTTCAGAATAAACTTGTTTAAATCACCTACTTTAAAAAAAATTGCAATACGTTTAAAGGGAGATTGAACAAATTCATGAAGGATGAGGTCATCAGTGACTACTCCTGATGATGGTTATCTGTTGCTTCCAGTATCAGATGTACTGTGGTGTATCAGTTGATGGGAAGCAATGAGATGGAGAGTGCAGCTGTATTTATCACCTGCTGGTGGATTTTTGAATTAGCTAGGCCTCTTATCTGATTCAGTATGGCTCTTCTTATGTTTTTAACTGATTTGGATGGAAAATATGTTTGTGAATCTTCCTACAAGACAACATGCAATGGTATCACTATACCACCTATTCTCTGAGTCCTGGCAGCACAGCCAGTAATAATCCTGCCGTGTGTCCCAGGTATCCCTGCAGGTAGGGTTTTTTTTCTCCTAATGCTGCTTATAGGAAAATAAGGAACATTTTAGAGTATGGAACAAGTAAACTTTACGAGGCAGCAGCAACATAGATGCCGGTTAGTAGATGGTGTGTAAGGGAGGAAACGCCTCCACTCAGTTTTGCAAGCTACATAAAAAGAGTCGTGTTGGAGAAATAATTAAATGAGAAGCCCTCAACTTGAACTAACACTGCAGACATCATTGAGCAGTATCCAGACCAGCAGATAGTCGGACGTAACATGACACATTTCTGTCTGCTTGCAGTCTCAAGAGACAGTCACATATACCCTCCAGGCAGTGTTTTTGGCAGCATGTTAACATAGTGGGGCTTGTGTTATACCTTATAACATTTCATCTGAGTCATCTCAAGTATTGGATTGTGACAGTGGTATCCTAATATTGGTTAAGTTTTGTGTCTTGCTACATATTTAACAGCAGAACTGTCCCTTCCTGATCATGTGAATATTTTAAAGTCCTTGTAAGTCAGTCTCTTTCCTCTTCTTTAGGCTGTAGATGATAATCTACCTGAGGAAAAACACTACTATCAGTTTCACTTAACTAGTATCAGTGATGGAGGCATAATCAATGAATCCACCAGCATAGCGTATATCACCATGGCTGCTAGTGACTTGCCCTATGGGCAGCTTGCATTTTCCCAGGAATTACTTCAGGTGGCAGAAGAGTCAAAATGGGTATGTGGAGTTTAAATACGGAATTATTTTAAGTTTAATGCTATCATATACTACCTAACCTTTCCCAGAAAGTTCATGGTAGTAGTATAGTTTAGTTCTATTTTAATTTAATTTTAATTTAATCACTTATGTGTCATTGAATTAAGCTAAAGGTGGATATCAGCAGATTCTCTGAGCTAATGTGCACACATTCTGGGTCTGAGGAAGGCTATACATGAACAAAGTAGGATGTGATCCAGGCACTTGGTTGTTTGCCTTTATTATTAAGGGTTCCTCACACTGCGGAATGCTATTGAAGACCTGGCTAAAATGTCAGAACTGGTAGCAGTCCTACATTGATCATTGGCAACCTACTGGCCCTTCTCTTGGTCCCATCAGCCTCAAAGGCACGTCTGGTGTGGATGCAAGTGAGTGCTTTCTCACTGCCTCCCTATCTCTAGAGCATCCTACCAAGGGAGATTAGTCTGGACCTCTTCCTTTTGTTCTTCCCTATTGTCCTTCCAGACAAATACCCTTTTATTCAGGCAGGTTAGTGAGGTTGCTGAGGTTGGTTGGTTGCTAAGGAATTTGTTTATTTTACAGTTGTATTTCAAATTTTGTGTTTAACTGTGTTTTAGTATATGAAAGGGTATTATCTTTTAAACATATTTTTGTTCAGTCTTAGTAATATTACCTTTATTCAGTCTTATGTATTATCTTTAGTCCTATGTAAGAAAGAGAAATGATATAAATCCAATACATTAAAATACATAAATGCAAGTTACTGATTTCAGAAAAAATTAAGCTCCAAAGATCTGAGCATCATTCCTTGTTTAGAAGCTTTTGCATAACCATAGAGAACAGAGCCATCACTCTGCTTATTATGACATAAGCACATATGGTCTCTGCATGTTTGTATATGTACATTTTCTCCAATGGCTAAAGGCAATCAATGCTCATCTCATTACAGAACTGTGCAGCAAATGTGCCTGCCAAATTGTTTTTTTCTTTCTAAGAATGCTTCTGCTATTTATCAGAAACCTTCAAGAGCCAAATCAGTTGATATGTTTCATTAAATGTAACATGACTGGGAAAAATATGATGTTGAATATTTAAGAGATAATCTGTCTTCAACAGGCTAATGTAACTGTTGTCCGTTCATATGGATATTATGGGCAAATCCGTCTCTGGTACCAGATACTGAATGGGACTGCAGTGGAAGGCGTGGATTTTGCTGTTATGTTGGGAGAGATTACATTTAAACTCAATGAGACTTTTAAAACTATATATATTGAAATCTATGATGATGACTTTCCTGAAGGTCCTGAGGAGTTTTCAATAGAACTTATAAAACTGGAACTACTAGGAAGGTAAAAATAAATTTTATGGTACTGGAGAAGATTAGCCACAGCAACAAAATATGCTAAATATGGAATATAATTTTGTGAACCTGGATGTCTTACTTGACTTTCCATTCTGCATTCAACTGTAGGTTTCATGGTAAAGATGTATGACTGCTTCTAAAATGGACACACTATTT
Organism: Iguana delicatissima; assembly: GCA_948472985.1. Lineage (NCBI taxonomy): Eukaryota > Metazoa > Chordata > Lepidosauria > Squamata > Iguanidae > Iguana > Iguana delicatissima. The sequence goes on along the minus strand of CAOKZL010000495.1, from coordinate 26,713 downwards.
TTTGTGTGTGTTGTTCTTACAAAAGTGGCCTTGCAAACCCAGGATCATTCTCATAACACCAAGAAATACAGTTTGATGCAGTGTTAGAATCACATAAATTTGTAATAGGACAAAGGTACAGGGATCAGGGGATTTTACCTAATGTATTCATTTTTGCTTAATTTTGCCTAATTTATTTGTATTTTCCTCCGCATGGTTTTGCAAGTGGATTTGATTTTACAATAAAAGAAAATGGATTACAGATTGACCAGCCCCCTGAAATAGGTAATACTTCAGTGATGAGAGTCATCATATCTAAAAATGACAATGCAGAAGGAATAATTGAATTTGATCCATTTTATACAAGTCTACAAGGTAGGCTATGACTTAGTGTACTATTGTATTATGCACGGTTGTCTTCAGTGACTTTATCATTATTTGTGGTGGCTGCAGAACATGAGTGAAAGCATATGACATGCATTTTTACTTGAGTGGTTTGATCAATACTTGAGTGGGAGATCACTTCAGAACCTAGGTGTACTGTTGAGTTCTGTGAGGAAAGAAATGCAGTCTATTACTATATCTATTATAAACAGTGCTACCTGTTTAAAATCTTGTTTCCTGAGTTTTCACTTTCCATATTGCTTTTATTCTTTTGAATCTGTGGGCTACAATACTACATAACCATATACTTAAATGTCTCTATATATGCAGAAAAAGGGGAGTGTTAAAAGCTATATATTAGTATCAACTGAAAAAAAAGGAAAGGAGCTGCTCATAAACAAGTCTACGAATAATCTTGATATTTAGTGATATGCCTGACAAATGTTTGTTAATAACCTTGAATTTTACTTTTAATCAGTCTAGTGAGGGCAACACTTGTACAGAAGTAGATTCCTGATAACGTTTCCTCTTCTAGAGGAGGATCGGTACACACTAATTGATATTGGAAGCATGATTCTGGAAAATGAATCCCCATCTCTAGCTGAAGAGATTGGAAAAATTATTTTTCAAAGGTGATTTTGCAAGTTGAAATACTTCAAAATTCTATGTAGCACCCAGAATTTCACCTGTACCACAGATTCTGTGCTGCCAAATGTTTGTTGCGATAGTTAAATGATCTATACTAAAACAGCTCTAATAGATAAGTGAATTTGACTAGATGAGGGAACTAAACCCTAAACTCTAAGTCAGATATGCTCGAATATGCAACTCAGTGGAGTAGGGAGAAATATCTTTTCACACCATCACATTAGATTGTTATTGGGAAGCTTAAATTTATGGCCTGAAAGAAGCTTCATGACTCCAAATGAATTTGAAGTCTGAACAAACACTGACTTTATTACAAATTTGGTTATTAGTTTTGTCCCTGACCCTTTTTTTTTTTAATGTTTTGTCCCTACTCTTAGGCCATTTCCGCATGGGGTTTTTAATGCAGGGCAGAGCATCCTCCAGGGAGGACGTCTGCACCTGGGAGCGGACTGGGTTGGACCTACTTAACGTAGATCCGCACTCCAGCCCACTCTGGAATGACCCCGAGTGGTCATCCAGCATGCTTTTGAAAGACCGCTAAAAACAGATCTTTCAAAAGCACAGAGCTCGCCACTGTGAGCCTGCTCCCTTATGCAAATTCACAGGCTTGCATTGGTGCAAGCCTGCGATCTGCTGGGGGCGGGCTTTAGGCTGGCGAGCTTCAGCGGTTAGTCAAGACCCTTGACCAAACGGAAGCTGCCATTTTCATCCCTGGAGCAGTGCGGAGCGGTAGCCACACACTGCTCCGGAGAAGCATGGACCGGACCGGGGAGCCCAAAAGTCCGGTGAGTAGTGTCATGGGGCAATCTCTCACCCCGTGTCAGCGGCGGCTGGGGCTCAAGCAGAGGCCAGACGAGGATTGAGGGGAGGCAGCGTTTATTGCTGCCCGCATACAGAGGTTCGCAGTAAACAAACTGTCCGAAACTGAAAATACGCCTTAAACAGCAGGCTCTAACGGAAAATAATGGAGGGTTGCCTTACCCAGAACGCAAAGAGGTTGCTTCACCAAAACGCAGGGGTTGGTCCTGGACGGGCTGAGCGGCTGGACACGGACACAGGCTGGGCTGGAACTGGGCACGGGCGACAGATGCACGGTAGGCTGACGGTTGTTGCTCTGTGCCCTTCCCAGCCCAGCGCCAGCCCTAAATAGCTCCCTTGGGCCAACAGCAGCCAATTCGGCTCGAGCACACGGCTGGGAGCTCTCAGCCCGCAGGTGTTTTTCATGTAACCGCTGGGACCAGCGGCTTGCTTCCTTGTACTGCCGCTGCTGCCGGAACGTGGGCGGCGGAGCGGAGGCCTCAGGGTCGGAGCCCCGGGATCGAGCCCAGGACCCACCTCCCCCAGCGAGTCTCCGCCCGCCATGTCCACCGGCGTGGAAGCCGTGCCGACGGCCTCCGCTGCGCCCGGGAGATCTCTGGTGGCGGCGGCGGCCTCTGCAGCATCTGGGTGATCCCCGGCAGCAGCGGCGGCCTCCGCGGTGCCCGCCCCCCCATCGGAGGCAGCCTCTGCAGCGGCCTCAGGGATGCCCGCGGGCGTGATGACGCCCGAGCTCCTGACACCCCGTGCGGAAATGGCCTTAGCATAACCTGCTTTCTGTATGTTGTAATGTACAGCCCATGGCCTGAAATCAGTTTTACATAATACTGGTTCCCCATTTACATTTTACCATTCCTCTCTTGGCACTCACTACTTTGTCTTAAAGGGTTACATGAGTCATCATCATTATTAAGTTTTCTTCTCCAGTAAAGCAGTTGGTTGATACTTAGAAGATGACATCAGCTATATCCAGCTGGACCTTTAGTTTTTGCTTGTGTAGGTATATTCTTCAGTGTAGCCCTAAATACTCTAAGGGTATCAGATCCCATCTGTTATTGGAAGATAAGCAGGGTCAGTCCTGGTTAGTACTTAGATGTGAGATCACCAACAAATACCAGGTGCTATAAGCTATATTTCAGAAGAAGAAACTGCCAAACCATCTTTGGTTATTCATTGCCTAAGAGAAACCTATAAAGTTCGTGGGGCCACCAAAAGTTGACAGAGTTTGAAGACATTTTTGCTGTTTTTTTCATTGTGCTTTTCTCATTTACTAGCTAACTGGCTCATAGACACCAGACATTTGGCAACCTGTGTTGCTAAGATGCATTTTCTTTTGCATGTACTGGATCCATCATGTGATAAGGATGCCCTTCCTGAATCAGGAAAATTCCAAAGGAAATGATAGGCCCAAATATATTTTGCATAGAATGTGGAAAACTGATATATCTGAAGAACAAAGATCTTTGAGCTCAATAGCTTATGTAAAATGTATGAATAAAAAAAATGAAAACAGAAACATGCATGAGATTCCCATATGATTGGATGAATGGAAATAATTAGATTTCAAGGATATATGCAATAAAGTCTTATTGATTATAATTTTGGATCTGTGATGTTTGTGCTCAGTAACAATCACAAGCTCAAGCAGAAGGGAGTTGGTGCACTCATGCTTGTTATAGACATCCCATAAACAATTAGTTGCCAATTCATTTGAATGCTGGACTAGATAGGCCTTCTAATGTAGTTCTTGTGTTCTTAAGTTCTTAGTGTTTAATACTACTTGAGCATCTCTTTTATGTGTAAGAGCTCAAGTACAAGGTTGTTATATACAAACACGCAATTTAGACTACACCAATTAATTTTGACTCATTGTTTGTAGTGGAAGAGGATGTTGGGATGATAATGATTCCAGTATTACGAAGACATGGGAATTATGGCTATGTGACTGCAGATTTCATGTCTAGAAGTATTTCAGCACTTCCTGATGGCACTGACTACAGTATGGCAAATGATACAGTCATTTTCCATCATGGCCAAAACCAGAGTTTTATCAGTATTTTAATCATAGATGATGATGAAAGGTAATTATATTAAAGACTTGTATTTCATTTACTATCCAGTGATGATTAGGAGAATGTATTTTATGATACTACATGTGATACAGTTTAAGCAGAGTTGCAATTTATGGTAGTTGAAAATTGATAAGGCACTTCCAAGCAGTATAGCAACTATTGATAGTGCAAAGCAGGAGGAACAGCTAGTATCTCAATCTATTCTCCAGCTATCAGTGGCTTTTTCAGTATTTTTTTTCTTATGCAGGAACTAAAAAGATTATCTTTGTATATTCTTTAAATAAACTGCATGTACACATATAAATGAAGACCACGCCGAATTTTGTTAAATCCAGCCCATACACTTCCAGTGACCTCCCTTGGCTGAAGTTTACAAAATTGATGTTGAATTATATGCAGGTGTTGACATCAAACAACTAATTTCAGATTTCAGTGCACTTTTGTGAAAGCATCATGTTTGTAGCAAAAAATATTTTCTGTTCTCTTTGGAACAGAGAAGATGCTGAGCAGTTTGAAATCCAGCTAACAGGAGCCAGTGGAGGAGCAGTGCTTGGGCTCCATCTAGTGACCCAAATAACAATTGCCAAGAGTGATTCTCTGCATGGAATTGTTCGTTTCCTCAACCAAAGTAGAATAATTCTCCCAAATCCTAATGTAACGTGGACACTGTCCTTGGTGCTGGAAAGAACTGGAGGATTAATTGGAGATTCTCAGGTATGCTTTTGATAGTGATGGATTTTAATTGACAGGAATGTTTTTGATAACAGTGGATTTTAATTGAAACGCCCATGCTTTACAACTAATGAGATGCAATTCACTCTCCTTTTAAGCATTCTATAAGATCATGTTACATAAGGATGCAAGCCACAGTTTGGAGGAATCATTTCTGGTCCATGTATGCTACTAAATATAAGTCAATTTAGGGGTAACTTCTCCGTTTCATCAGCAGCACAGGAATAGTACTAAAGATTCAAAGTTGTCTTAATTAGTGATACCGTGGTGGAAGAGGTCATGCCAGTATCTCTGTCGTGTAGGAGACTGAACTGCATCACAACTAACTGAATGGACTGGATGTAATTTTTTTCCAGATTGTATTCCACCTGTTCTTACAAGTATTACTCAAGAAAAGGGGCTTTTTATAGTAATATATCTTCAGCTATAAACATGAGCAAGTAGGTGTTAATAAAAAATTACTAGTGTGAAGATTGTGTTTGCTAATATGTGATTTAAAAGTAAAGAGATAAGAATAAATTGCAATACTTCATTAGTAATAAATGGTGTATTATCACAGCATACTTTCTGTTGTGTACTATAAATAATGTTTGATTATCTTCATTGGTCAGTTGTAGAAAAGTGTTTCCTCTTTGTACAGATACTGTGATTTAATGATCCCAAGATTTCGTTTGAAAGCCTAAGACAAAGTGATATAGACAGAGGAGTATAATTTCATATGGGATTTTTGTAGGCTTTGGAACCTAGAGATTCTGAAATGTTCAGTGTTCAGTACTTGGGTCTTCATTGGGGACTTATTTCATGTTTCAGTACTTTCTTGTTGGTGGCATCCACTTTGTGGAATTCTTTACACTGGAACATAAAGTCATCTCACTCCCTGCCTGACTTCAGATGACAAGGAAGGCACTGTTATTTCACTATGGAATTGGCCTAAGTAGTAGCTATGTGTCTCCCACTCCCATCCTTTATATCAAGGTTGTTTAGGCTTCTCTCTCTGAATTTGGCCAACAGCAATTAATACATCAATACTGATGTGCATCTAATTTGTTTATATTTCTTTTTAATAGTCATTAACTACCTGAAGGGGCCACATAGGTAGAAAATTGGAGAATGACTGTATAAATGAATGAATGGATAACTCAACTCTTGTAAGCTAAAGTTGTCAAAGTGCTCATCAGATAAGTTAAGCCATTGACCATGTTTTCCCCATCAGTACCCAAAATCCTTTATCCCTCCTCAGCTGGGTGCCCTTGGTAACATCTCCCAGATACCATGATTCTTCATCTTTGTTATGACATGTTTAGGATACTAACAAATGCTGTACTTGAAAAATATGTCTTCCACAGATTAATTGGGACATTTTAGGACCTAACTCAGAGGTCATTTTGCCTGCTCTTAACGGTGACATTGGTGACCCAGTGAATGGATCATTTTATTTTGAAGAAGCAGAAGGAGGTCTGCGAAGCATTCATTTGGAAATATTTCCTCACGAAGAAGTTGAAGTTCAGGAAACTTACATTATTAGACTGCATGCTGTGAAGGGAGAAACTGAAGTGGATCCCAAGGCTTCCAACGTTACACTAACAGTACATAATATCTATTTCTGTTTTTTACAACTTTTTAGAGCTTATTGAGAAACATTTGTTGCCCCCTCCTTTCTCCTGCCTAACAGTAAGGGATTCTTTGTGACAATATAGTTGAAAACAAAAGCAGGCAGGTACTTCATCTCAGTAAATTGTTAGAAAGCTCATACTGATACATTCAGCTTCCATTGAATGTGATCATTGTATGCTTCATGTAATCTCTCTTCTGCGATTTTTCTTCTTCATAAACCAGAACAAGTTGATAATTTTCCTGAATATTACAGTTGTTACTCATGTTGCAGAATGTTTCGAGGGCAAAGTGTCTCTAACCTGCTCAATGTTTAACTGGCTTTTCTGTGCTTGTTGGTGTCACATCCACAATCGCCAACAAGCATTGCATGGATTCAATAGCTTTAGTCACACAAAATAATTTTGGAATCTTTCTGTATCAAAATATTGGATGTTTTAACTTTAAAGTTAAAACACCAATTTATGACTGTGTTTAGGTTTGTTTATTAAATGGTTGTATCTGCTTTTGCACATAGTTTTTTGAATTTGCTTTGTTTTATTAGATTCTACTGGATCTTTGATCCATAACTGAGAGAAGGCCTTGAGATTTATTCTAGTGTTTTATTACAAATCATTTGGATAATTTTTTGAATGGCACCACCCATCCTATTACAAGTTGCTTTTGGAAAAAACACTAATGGTTTTCCATATGACTTTGTTGTTGTTGTGTGCCTTCAAGTCACTTTTGACTTACAGTGACTCTAAGTCAAACCTGTCATGGGGTTTTCTTGACAAGATTTGTTTAGAAGGGATTTTCATTTGCCTTCCTCTGAGGCTGAGAGTGAGTGACTTGCCCAAAATCACCCACTGGGTTTCTGTGGCCGAATGGGGATTCAAAGCTTGGAGTCCAGAAACTACTACACCACTCTGGCTGTCACTTCCATGTGACTTAATGGGCTGTCTTTTCTGGAGATACTTTGGACATACAAAGCAAATTGAGTTCTCCTTTAAGGCCATTATATACCACTTTTTAAAAGTACATATTGAACTTATGTATTATAAATTATTATTTAAAATATCTGAATTTTCTCTGTCTCATAGATAAGGAAAGCCACTAATGACTCTATGCTGCTTTATAATCATTAGATTCTAAAGTTTGGTGATCCCAATGGAATTGTGCAGTTTGCTCCTGAATCGTTATCCACAGCGTACTATGATGAGCCATCAGCATCCGACGGGCCACTGAGTATCATGCTTTTCATAAAGAGAATTCAAGGAACCATGGGAAACATCACGGTAGTTTTATGTAGATACTTAGTTGTGTACACAATAGCATAATCTGAAATTATGTTTCCTTAGACCTCATTATGCTTATGAGGTAGGAATTAGCTTTTATTGAAACATCAGTCTTTTTCTGCTGTGTTCCCAAGTTCTAAATTTAAATTCTTTAATGCTTGGGAGATTTAAAATATATTTCTCCAGTAGAAAGCTGGAAGTCAGGGTATTCACAACTGACAACTTAATTTGGACCATAATTATGATGTGGGAAGCATATATGTAAGTCTTTCAGAGAAGCATTTTTATTTCTTTTAGAAAATTATGTTTTCCTGTTAATATGAACTCTTTATTCCATCTAAAAGATACTAAATTTTACCAGGTTTTTGATCAAAGTATTTTTTAAAATTTATTTCAGGTTCACTGGGAACTGAGTAGTGATTCTGACACCACAGATGATTTTCTCACAACCACTGGCTCTGTTGTAATTCCTGATAGGCAAAGGACATCAGAGATTGTGATATCCTTGCTACATGATGATGTTCCTGAAATAGATGAGCATTATGTGGTGCAACTTACTTCAGTAGAAGGAGGTGCTGATATGGATCTAGAGAAAAGCATTTCTAAATTCACAGTCTTTGCAAATGATGATCCCTATGGAGTATTCGCCTTGTATTCTGAAAAACAGTCAGTGTTGGTAGAGAGGGATCTGAGCCGACACATCCAGATAAATGTAACTCGACATGCAGGGACTTTTGCTGATGCTATTGTACAGTATCAGATTTCATTTCCTAATGAAGAAAACCTAGTTACACCAGCCAATGAAATAGGACAACTGCAAATTAAAGAAGGTTCCAGCTATGGAGTGAAAACAGTGCCAATACAAACCCAGGTCTGTAATTTCCCTTCACCTTGCAAGGCCTTTGCAGTAATTTAAAGTGTTGGTTGGAACTGTACTGAGTAAGCAGCACAACAATATTTTGTGAATAATATCTCCTTTAGGCCCTGGCCTCAGTCCAAAGACTTGTAGATGTAGAAGAAGCTGGTTTAATTCTGAAAGAAGGGAAATTTGATAAGTTCAGTGAGCTCCTTTCTCAGTGGAGTGTTTGGATCACAGATGTTAAGAAGTAGTTTTTTTCCATATTCAATACTGATAAAGAATTGTATACTTGAACAAAGTTTGCAATACAAAAACTCTTTCCTAGTGTATGCATATTTTCCCTGATCAGTTTTGTCACATCATAGACTCTTGCTAGTATGAATGTAAACAATATATGTACTAATTTACAGTTACTAATTTTTCAGATGGAAAAGGGATTTCCCAATGATTGAGAAACCTGGTTGGGAAGAGTTAACACAGAGATGAGAATATTGTTCAACTTTTGCCCGTTCATGCATCTCAAAGTATTTGGGGAAATTATTCTACAAAGAAATACACGTGTGGCTTTTTGTATGAAAATTTATGTTTCCACATACCTCCCCTTTTTATACAAAATTGCTGTTGAAAAATTTGTATTGCACATGCATGCGCCCACACACACACCCCTTTAATGTGGTTCTGGAAACAGATAGGTTTTGCATAGAATTATAACATTTTTGTGTGAGAAATATATTTTTCATGCAAAAAAGACATTGTGAGCAGAATCTCACATTTTTTGTGTAAAATTATTTTTTTTCTTTGTACAAACCTTTCACATGGGATTCTGGGAGGTGTGATATGCGTGTGTGTGTGTGTGTGTGTATGAAAATATGACATCTGTATGTTTGCACAAATATCCAGTGTTTCTAGAAACAGTCATGTGTTCTTTGTGCAAATTGTTCTTTTTTGTATGAAAACATTATTTTACACAAAATCCCATATGGGTTTGTGGGAAAAATTCTTTTACATGAAAACCTGGTTTTTGAACAAAAATATTTATCAGGAAAAAACAAACTGTTTCCAGAACCCACATGGGATATATGTGCAAAATTGCCATTTCTTGCTCAAAACAACAACAAAAGACATGTGAGTGTCTGGAATTGTGTTTTTTGCACACACACACACACACACACACACACCATGATTTTCATGAAAAAAAATCACCTCTAATTTTGTGTAGAATAATTTTCTCAAAGTCCCACACACACACCATGATTTTCATGAAAAAAAATCACCTCTAATTTTGTGTAGAATAATTTTCTCAAAGTTCAGGATGTGTAAACATCAGGTGAGAACCTCTGCAGAACATTTTCTTCTACAGTAGGGTGAAACGTGTGGATATTGTTCAACATCACATGCAAGGAAGACATAGTTGTATATTTCCCTACTTACTGGACTAAGTATTAAAGTGTGTCTTGAATGTTACTACCTCAGGCAAGATTTTTACTTGCACTCGCTCTTACCACAACCCTCCGTGACAAAAATAATTATAACGTTCTGCTCCTTAGAGACACTCATTTAGATATTTGTTGAGGACGAAGTTCAAAATTGCTGACTTAGCATGCTACCAGCTACAACGAAGACGACAGTTATGATAATGATGATGATGATGATGATTGATTGATTTTAAGATTGTTACCTGTTGCTATCATTCTTTTGGGAAATACTTTGTAAAACAGCGCGTTTGAAACAGTTCCTTCTCAATGAGAACTTTTAAAAATTTGTTGTTTTATTTGCTATTTGATGTCTGTCTCCTTCCAGGTATTTCTTTTCTTCGGCTTGAATTTTACTTTGGAATTGAGCAATGTAACCCTTTTTAATGTCAGTGCCAAAATTGTGCCTAAGATACTCGAGGCAGCCATGTCAGTCTCTGTTCCAATTCCCAAGGAAGCTGCCAATTCTCAGGTAATGAGACTTAAGGCAGTGTAGTATCTTTACCTCCAGAGGGCAGATTAAAGCTTTTACTGTGTTTATATAAACAGTCTCAAGTTGAAGCATTTGCATAAATTACTTATAAATAAAGCAGCATAAAACCGGGCAGTTTTCTTTCTTTAATGTTCATTTTTATTTGCTTGCTCTGGATTTAAGGAGCACCAAATGCTGAAAGCAGTAGTTAATATATTTATGGTTCCAGTATTGTCATGATACCTTCAGAAAAATAAAAATCTAGTCACTCTTGCAACTCTTTTAGAAAATTTAGCATAATAATATGATAAGTTTTTTCCCCTTCATATTTCCAAGTGCTCTTTGGCATATTTTCCTTAGATAGAATGAGATTGTGTAAGGAAAAAAGTGACCCACTCTGTTCTGTTTTCTGCTGTAATTACATATGTGTGGGTACATATTTCTTGATTTGTGCATTGTGTAGAAAAATACTTGTGCGGAGGTGTCAGTGATTGCTCTTTTTACTTTCTTTTTTGTACGTTTCTATTTAAAAGCCACCCCAAGCCTGCTGGGGGTCATGGGGCAATTTTGCCCTGGTTTCTTGGATTCTTGGGCTGTTTTAGTCAAAATTCTGTGTTTTTAGTTTTTTTAAAGAGGACTCTCCTGGGCTTAAAATAATTTGCCCCAGCCCCCCAGAAACAATGGTAAAATTTTCCAAATACTTTGTAAGCAAAAACTTTGTTTCAAACGTCACCTCAAAGGACCACATGTAGCTCATGGGCTGAATTTTCCATATATCTATTGTACTCTTGCTACAAATTGTGGAATGCTGGTACTCACATTTATTTACTACACATTTCTGGCAGTAACAGTATCTTTCCCTGTTTTGATAGGTTGCCTTTGATTCTGTTACTTTACAACTTACAAATATTACAGCAGGGACAAGCCAAGCTCTGATAATTCGAAAAGGAGTATATGGCTCTATAACAGTAGTCTGGAGTTCTGGATATCCAGCTGGCTTTAATCCAGAATACCTTCGCCCAGGCAATATTACACCAGCTTCTGGTGAGTGCTATTATTTACTGTCCTTCAAGTTCAGCAGGCAGATCAAAGAAGTATGATAAGATGTTTACCAAGATTTATTGAAAGGAAACTGTTGCACTTGTTTCTCCAAGGCTGAAGAGTATTATCTTCTCATTAATTCCTTTTACCTATTTGATTATTATCCAGAAAATTAAATAGAATTTGCCCCACCCAGAACTATCAGTGATTAGATCAGTCACACTTTTTTTTTTTTTTGGCTTTTTTCTTAGCTAAATACACTGAATTCTGTTTTTTAACTACTTATTATCTGGGCATTATATGGCACATTGCTGTGCCATAGTTCCTCACAACAATATGAGGTTGTCCAGCTGTATTAAATTATGGAATTTTCATAGTATCTATATTTGGTCCTTTCTGTTAGGTCTATTGCTGTATTGTAAGCAAAACTGCATAAGTATTTGCCCTTGGTACAGCCATAAATTTCTTTTCGTATCTTGTTAGGATGCTTCTTATTCATCTTTGCCATCTTAAATTATATTTTAGGACTTGGTCATGTTTTCTTTTTTCATAATCTTGCACAGAGTCTTCCTTTTTTCCCTGCAAAACTCAGAAGACAAATCTCCATACTAAATACATGGCACAGTATAGAATAAGCAGCCCTGCTGGCATCAAAATATATCTCCTTAATCTTGAAGGAAAAACAGTTATTTTAGGAATATACAAATCTGCCTTATACTGAGTCAGTCCATTAGTACATCTAGTCCAGCACTGCCCATTCTGACTGGGAGCAGCTGTCCAGGGTTTAGAGCAGATTGCAGTCCTTCTAGACTATAAATATATACTTCCACCTGGCATGATCTCCAAAAAAATCAGCACTAATTTTGCACCTAGCCTCATTACTCAATAACGTCATCAGAAGGACAATGAATAGAACATAGTATCTTAGATATGCATTATTTTTTTTCTACTGTTGAGGTATAGACCCCCTTTTATTCTTATAATGCTTAAAAAAATTTAACAACCCCTTTGGTCTCCAAAATCTTGCTAGAAGTACATTTTAGCACATTGTTACTGCAGTTCCTAAGCCACGCTTGGGGTGACATTAGATATCACTTTGATATCAATAATTCAGCCCTCCTCACCCATTCCTTCCCACGTGCTTGCAAGGCCCCCGGACAAGCGCGCGAACCGGCTCGGTCACTAATCCCTGGAATATTCAAAACAAATACAAGCTGGCTAGAAATAGCCAAACTGCTGCTTCAGGAAACCTCACGGCAAGTGCCGTCATCAGGTATGCACGCTACTTACAAAGAACTCCCTGCCCCGAGCAGGCAGCTTGGATGAATCCTCATCTGTCAAGCACTCTCTGTTTGCATACTGTCTACTCTATTGTCAATTCGGACTCAATCATGCTAAATTCTGACCTTTTGGAGGCTTTGTCTCCAGCCCGAAACTCATTGTTTTCCTCAAGTATGGACTAGCCTGTGGCTACATTGTCCTCTATGAAAACCCCTGACTTTGTGAGCTTCCTTGGATCGCTCCCGACTTCCATCCAGCCTTGCTACCGCTTTAGTTGGCGAGCCTTCCCCTCAGCCCCACGTACTGAGACTCCATATCTCCGAACTTCTGCTGCAGACTACCCAGGCTTCAGGACAGGTGTAGTATTACCCAAACCACCAACTCCTCTAAAAATCCCTCTATCCCACTCGAACATTTATTTCTCTAGTTATCTGTGTGAGTGTGTTACATACACTTGTTTGACTGTATTTTAATAAAAACCACAATTATTATTTCACATCTGTTTGCTCCTTGACTCGGCCTGACTCCGTAGACGCTGGGTAAAAGATCTCGCTCCATTGCCCTGCCTCTCACATTGCTAACTTGTGCTCTTTGACTAATTTCCCCAACTTTTAATTTGGAGAGCATTTAGGTGTCCCTCATGGGACCTCTAGAAATTAGGGTAACAATGTGAAGACTTTAACCAGTAGAGTTTTGTTGAACTGGGAAAGGGGATAGGTTGGTGATTCCTGGAAGTACTGGAAAAAAAAGAATGTATTCTATTTTAGTCTCAGCCAGACATTTGATAAAAACTTAATTGCTTCATGATCTAATAATAAAGTATTATTGCCATTCAACTGCCTAGTAGTTTCCCAACAATTCTTCTGTTTTTATTTTCTTCCCCAGGCACAGTTATGTTTTCTCATGGTGAATCAAGTCGAGCCATTTTATTTCATGTTGTTCCAAATCCAAGTAGTCCTGAGGTGTTTGCTGTGCATCTATCAGCTGTGCATAGCAATGTATCTGGTGGAGCTCGGCTAAGGTAAGAGAACTAGGAAGTAAAACTTTGAATTCATTTATATATCAAATTACATCTGCATCTCTTTCCAGCTGATCCAAAGAGTATGTTTTTCATGGCAGTCCTCCATCAACACCCTAAAAATTGCTTTCAAACTATTCATTATGCCTACTTGTATCTATAGATATAAATCGGCATCCTGTTAGTGACTTAAGATGGCATATGTTCAACTTATACCATTATGATCCATTTCTCTGGTCCTTATGGAAGTTGGGATTCTGTTCCAGCCACACAACTACCCCAATACCCCCAAACTAGTCTGTCCAAAATAGATGGAGAAGCAGAGACAGGTCCAGCTATCTACCTGGAGGCACAGCAACAGTGTCATCTTCAGGAACCTCTGAAGGGACCTCTAGGAAGTCCTTGGCAATTCCTGTTGCAATGCGTCCAGCTAAAGGAAAATAGCTGGACACATCTCTGTTGCTTCCCTGACTCCCTGGATATGGAAATGGCTATCTTGTGGGAGGGAGCTGGCACACTGAAAATGGATTAGGTGTTGCATTGGGAGATACATTATAGCTACATGATAGAGATATGTCTCCTGATGCAGGATCTGGGAAATAAATATAGAACTACACACATCCACATGTGTGCACATAGACATCCATACGTAGAATGTCTAAATTTATGAACTGAACTCTCCAGTAAAATGAAAATCTCAGATGAATCCAATATCCAGATGTTCATTTTTCGTGCATTCCAAATTCAGTTTTCAGAAAACTGAAAGCCCTTTTTCTTTTCTGTCTACATTTATAGATCTGACCACACTGTAGCTGAAATTGAGCCTTTGGGAATCTTTCAGTTTGCTCCTACCTCAAGGGAAATTTTGGTAAGGGAAGAAGGGCAAGCAGTCCGTCTATATGTACAAAGACTTTTTGGTTACCAAAGTAACCTCACAAAACTCTTCTATCAGACATTTGCAGGAAGTGCCAAACCACCGGAAGACTTTGAACCTGTTCTTGATGGAGAACTTTTTTTTGGGCCTCTTCAAATTGATGCTGTGTTTGAAATCTTGATCACTGATGACATCATTTCAGAAGGAGATGAAATATTCTTTGTGAATTTAACATCTGTGGAAGTTTTAGTTACAGAACAGTTTGGCCTAATACAGAATCCACGTTTGAATCTAGAGTTTAGTGTTGCGTCAGTTACCATACTGACCAGTGATATCCATTATGGAATCATTAGCCTTGGACCAGCTGTTATTTACACTGAAGAAGACACCAATGTGGTTCTGATTCATATTAGAAGGACTCAAGGATTTGTGGGAAATGTCTCAGTTACCATTAAAACTTTTGGTGGAATAAATGCTCAGAGTGGAATAGGGCCATTGTCATTTGAGGCTGTGGCTGGGATTTCTAACATAACTTGGGCAATTGAAGGGGCAGATTTTGAGGAGCTGGCCCTGTCTGTAACATTGCTGGATGGAGAAAGAGAAAGCCAAGTATCTGTCAGAATTCTTGATGATGATGAGCCTGAAGGACAGGAATTTTTTGGTGTCATCCTCTCTGACCCTCAAGGTGGAGCTCAAATTACAGAAACCATGGATGAACATGGATTTGCAGGTTTTGTCACAATAATTATCAAAGGTAATCATGTTTTATTGATTCAGAAGGCAGTGGATATGATTTGAATGTGATTGTTATCTGTTATTTATACAGCACCTTCATTGTATATGGTTCTTCATTGCTTCTCAGTCCTTTGGCAAAAACAAGTGTGTAAAATACGGTCCTTCACAAGGAGAGCATAAAAAGAAGAAGAAGAAGGCAGATCCATATTCCAGTGAGCCTACAGTCTTAATACTTAATAGCGAGAAGAGAGAAGGGATTTCTGTTACTTCAGTATAAGAGTGTTTTAGCTGAATCTTCACCTTTCAAGTAACGTATTACTTATTCTTATCTTACCCTTCCTTACAAAGAGCCTGGCTGTGACTTTCAGATAAAGAAACACTCCATAAGCTACATTCTCTTAGAAATACAGATTTTTTTAAAAAAGTAATTCAGCTGAAGAGAAAGTTTATGGGGTTATCACTGTATATTTTATGTCAGGAAGCTACTGAAAAGGCTGTCCTTTGGTATGTCATATATCTCTTCTTAGTTGAGCTTCCCAGATGGAACAGCAAGAATAAGGAACTTGGATCTGTATTTTGCATCTGGCATCTTGATTTCATCTCTAAACTTAGGTCAAATGTACAAAAAAAGAACAAAAGTCATAATTGCCTTCTCTTCAGAGAGGCAGGATTCTGTCCTTTCAACATCTGGAAAATTCACACTATATAAAGGGTTGTTTTAGATTGGATAGTTCCTTGGTGGTGTGGGGAACAGATTTTGCTCCTCTCACAATATGTTGTTCAACAAGATAGTATCAAATATTCCATTGGTAAAATTATTCCTAGCTCTTTTATCCTATTATCAGGAATGGAGCTTTGTCTTTTCTGTTGCGTAAGTACAGTGATTAAATAAGTAATGATTAACATAATCTGAATTATCCCTCCAAGATCACCAAACCCCAGAACGTGAAGAAGTATTACAGCTTTGTTTTCTCTGCTAAAGCACAAGAGGGCTGCTGCTACCCTTTTTATATACACATTATGCTGATACAGTAAATTAGTTCCAGCAAGAGTGGGCAGCTGCCAGTGGCTGGAGATGGCATTGGTGTCCTTGCGATGCTGGAGTTCTGAGCTTGTATACTCTCCCTGCCTTAAAAATTTGCCTTTTTGCCTTAAAATTTTGTTTAATATGCCTTCAGGCCTCCTGAAGCACAGGGAGTAATGCTATATATTTTTCTCCATATGTTTAGTCTCAGGGAGTAATGCCATATATTTAGTCTTAGGAGAGGACTCTTTCTAACCAAGAAGTACTGAGGGTAAAAGAGTGGCAATGCTACCCCTACTAATCTAATAGAGTATTTTTAGCAGAAAAAAGAAAAGAAAAATTAAAGGGGATGATGGTAGGGCCTGGAGGCCTAAAAAATGGACATAGAGGTTCTCACGTGGCGTGGTCAATAGGTTATACTTTTTCCCATTCCTGAGGAACAGCTTCAGGTAGCTTCCTCAAATCCCATTGTTATCAAAGTCAACAAAGCCTTGTCAATTGTTTTTTTAAACCTATACTATTCCTTGAACCAGCTAAAATCTCAGTAACTTCGTAAAATCCTGATGAGAGGGGGAAGTCTCAGCTTCACCCTAATTTTATCAGCACTTATAACTGTTCCAGGTTATATAGCCAGTAGCTTTGAATAACTGATGGTTCAGTAAGCAAATGCTGTTTCACCTACGAGATCAGTGTGATAATCATGGCGGCAACTGCAGCAACAGCAGCAACAACAACAGTATCAAGTCTAGTTGCAATATTGGTAATACAACATTTCTGTTGTAACTTGAGATACAAATCCAGTTAAAGTACTATGCCAAATTTGATTTCTCAGTCTGTACGATAATATCATCTTCTTCAGATTTTCATGAATATCTTTATTTTGGTGTGATGGGACATGAATTGCAAGCATAATTTGCTTCTTAATAATTTTAGATGATCCCTTTATCATTTAGGAAATGATCTTCAGAATGGAATTCTGGGATTCACTGAAGAGGCACAAAATGGCCTCCTGCTTGATGAAGATTCTGAGAAGAGGGAGGTGCAGCTTGTTGTTACCCGGCAACCAAACAGGTGCAGGCATTGGCTGGTAAAAAGTGCTATCCCCACATGCAGTAATATGCTGTATTGAAATTAAGAATGCTGCTATTAGCAGAAGATATTATCATGGAATTTTATAATAAATCTTTGCCCTTATAAATGCTCTAATAGTTTAGTGCAATAAGGCAAACTTGCCTCATAAATTTAGAATATGATTTAAATCAGTCAGTCAGTGTACCAGAACTGAGCAGAAATGAGAGACTTAAACATTTTATCAGCCTAACTCGTATACATAATAGCTGAGATGTGAAATTAATTTCCTTCCTATTTACACGCACTTCTGATTTACTGCTGACTTCACTAACGAGGCAATGGTCAGTTGTTTAGGTCTGGAGATTCATATTACAGGCTCAATAGTAATCTTCCTTCAACCCACTTCTAAGTAGGGATCCAGTCCATTATGTTTTATTTGAGCAACCTTTGCTAAACTGCTAAAGGTCTAGGTCCCTGTCTTTCAAAACATTGAAATATGATATTTTTAAGAAGTTAAGGATCTCTTCCTTAACAATTTTCTTGAATGCTTATGTATGTATAGTCCAAATCAGAGAGATTGTGGATGAATTCTATGATCCTCTACTTGTTGCAATGGCTGGCATTTGTCAGTTACAATTATTTGTCCTGGGGCTTCTGTTGGAGTTAAAAGAACTTCTCATAATCTGCCTTATATCCTCATAGTGCCACTCGGTGCTTTTATTTATATCAGAAGTGACTGGATATCAGTTGCAGACTTGCCCATCTTCACTTTGGCATATTAAATATGGGGAAGTTAAAATCTTAATCTTGATAAGGAGACAAAGGTGGAGAACCTCAGAGGAAGGCCACTATCCTGAAAGGCCACTATCCAGTTAAGAACATAACAGAAGACCTACACAGAATTGTAAAAGTCTGATACAGTAGGTTTCTTTAAGGCATATCCGTATAGCCTTAGGAAGCAATGCTGCTAACAGTATTTATTTTTACTTCTTTAATGCACAGTATTCTGCAATGGTAAATTTGGGGTGCAGGAAGGAAATGCTGAAATGAGGGAATGCATTTCCTTGTTGGCTGCCTCTCCCAGTGTATTTATTCTTGATTGCTTCATTGATAGGGCTTTTGAAGATGTGGACATCTCGTGGCGTGTTACTTTTAATAGAACGTATGTTGTCCTGCAGAAGAATGGCACAGATTTGGAAAATGAACTGATCGCTGTCATAGGGGTTACAACTTGTAGTGCTGGTCAGACTGAATGCATCATTTCGATTGAAATCAAACCTGATAATGTGAGTACTTGTTATAATGAAATAATTACATGGGATGGAATGATTTTCTAAGAACTTCCTGGAATATCATGCAGGTTGCAAATGGAAATGTTGTGGTGGGCAAAGGGAGATTGGGAGCAGCTGTTTTTTTTGCTGACATTACTGTCAGCACTGGATCGCTGGACTATTGGTGCCTACGGAGTCTTCTTATGCCTTGTGTTTTCTGTGCAGTTGTGTTACACACAGGGTTATCTAACTGTGGAAAAGAGTAGAAATTTCTAGAATTTTAATTATTGAGCAAGGTAAGCACTATTGAAGTGATGCAAATGTCTTTAAATGGACGATTCTATACAGCCTGCATGTTCTGTAGGATGGAGTGAATGACTTTCCACTCAGTTCTGTTTTGCCATGCATACTTCTAACTGTTGTATCAAGAAAGGTCAGTCCCCATTATGAAATCGGTAGCACTGGCTGGGATTTGGCTTACTAACCTGACTGCCTGTCCAAGTTTCATAGGTTAAATAACAAAACACTCTGCTAAATTAGCTTTTAAGGTTTGACTTAAAGGCTTCTCGAATTGTGTCATGGGAAGAAGAAAAGAAGACATACCACCACAACTTATCCAATTCCTCAGATGTCTGTATTATTTCTGAGACATGGGATTGGTTCTGCATTAATATGCCCTCTGTCTAACATTCAGTTGCCATGTGTTCTAGCCACAGTGGTTTTGGATTTTGTTGTGAATTTGACAATTCAGATCCAGCTTCCTCCTATTCTAGCAGTTATAATGGTAGGGCAGGATCATACTCAATCAGCAGTTGCTGCAGAACAAAGAACAGAATCAGTCTTTAGTGTTCTACATCTTGCTGCATCAATTGGTCCCCTATCATTAGGTTTTGTTTCAGGAAAATTCTACAAATGGTGTTCTCTAGGGATGATATTGCCTTAGGATTTGGATTATCTATGTCTGTTTCATAAATTGAAATTGAAGACAGTACCATATTCTTCATCTTCCACCTTCTCATAGGGATTGCTTGATTCAATATTGGCAATCTGTCTCTCTCCACAGCTCACCCAACACAGACTGGGATAGTGGTTTCTGTTTCACATGTTAAGATTATGTCACAGTGCTTTCTAGCTGATCATCTATGGTCTGTACCAAATTACCTCATACCCTTGGATTTTCTGGTGAACCAGAAGTCCTTCCTGGAATCTACACAATCTCTCTGTCCCAAGCCATCATTCACTAAAGCAGGTCATCTGCTATTATATCACTTGTATGCACCTGTGTTTGAAATATAAGACCGTTCAGTTGCTCTGTACTTCGGTTAGTAGGTGATATACAGTACTCTGTCAGATCTTTTAGAAATGCATTGCGATAATCCTCAGCAGCCGTGGTTCACTCTCCTCATCCATCTCACAGATTCAGAAATAAGTTCACAGAATTGGAAGGGGCCTTATGGGCCGTTGAGTCTAACCCCCTGCTCAATGTGGGACCTTCAGCTAAGGCAATCCTAGCAGGTAGCTCTCTGGCTTCTTTTTGAAGGAGACCCCACTGCTTTAGGCAATTGATTCCAGTGTCTTTGCTGGAATCAATTGCCTTTGCTGTCAAAAAGTTCATCTAATGTTCAGCTGACATCTACTGTACTGTAAGTTCAAACTATTAGACCTGGACCTACCCTCTGGGCTAGCAGAGAACAGGCCTGCCTCTTCCTCTCTGTGACTGTCCCTGAGGTATTTAAAGAGTGCAGTCATGAAAACTGTCGGTCTTCTCCTCACCATTCTGAACATGCCCAGCTCCTTCAACCTTTCCTCGTATGTTTTGTTCTCCATATCTATCATCCTTGTTGTCCTTCTCTGAATATGCTTCAGCTTGTCTATATCCCTTTTAAAATGAGGCACCCAGATTTGAATGTAGTACTCCAGGTGAATACTGAACAGCACAGAATATAGTGGGACTATTATTTCCCTTGACTTGGAAATTATGCCTCTGTTGGTGCAGGGTTGTCATAAGTTGGAAACAACTTATGGCAGCAGCATCAAAATACCATTCACCTTTGTTGCAGCATCACACTGCTGGGCTCATGTTCAGTTTATGATCAACAATAATCCCAAGTGTCGTGAACCAGGCTGAGCATGCTGCCGACTCAGACGGGGACTCTGAGTTAGACTGGGACCCCCAGCTGGGGGTGGATCCCTGGGAGGGAGAGGAGGCTCCTGCAGAGGCAAGGGAGGGGCCTACCAGCGACCCCACAGCTGTCCCTGAGCCAGTACCTGCAGCAGATGAGACCAGTGCCTCGGGATCAACAGAAGCTGCTGTTCTAAACTCCGGCCCGGAGTTTGCTGCAGACCCTCCCCCCACATTCCTCCAGAGGCGGCTGGAGAAGGAGGCGGTTCGCAGATCGAGGCTGCTGCGTGAGAAGCGCTTGAAGTCTGAGAGCCTCCAGCTGTGAGCTGGGCCAACGGACGTTTGATCAGCCCCAGCTGGGCTAAAGACTATGTACTTAAGACAGACGCTGGGGGAAGTTGGGCACGGGGCAATAACCGTCTTCCATCCGGGGAATCTGCATCCTGTGCTTTCTGTTCCAGGCCAATCCTTGTCGTTGAGTTTTCTGCTTCTGTTTGTTTTGGGTGATGTAGCCTCTTGATTACTTTACTACTTTATCACTAAAAGCCATAAAACTCGGTTTCTGCCTCTGTTTTCTGCTTAAGCCTGTCATTGACACCAAGGCCCTTTTTCCAGGTCATCCTGCTGTGCCATGTACCCCCCAACCTGTAGCTGTGTATTTGGTTTTTGTGATTTAAACATTGAATTTTGCATTTGTCTCTGTTGCATTTGTAGTTTATTTAGGTCCTTTTGAATTCTCTTCCTGTCTTCTAGTGTGTTAGCCACCACTCCCAATTTGTATCATCTGAAAACTTGATAAAGATTCACTCTACTCTGTCTTCTAAATCATTCATAAAAATTGTGAAGACTAGTGGCCCTGGGAAGGAGCCCTTAGGCACTCTGGCTGAGACCTCCTTTCAGTTTGAAGCATAGGCATTGATAATGACTCTTTGAGCATGATTTTCTAACCAAATATGAATCTATCTGATGGTGTTCCCATCTATTCCACCTTTTATCAGTTTGTTGCTCAAAATATTATGGAGGACCTTTACAAATGCTTTGCAGAAAACCAGATAAATGACATCCACAGCTTTCCCACCATCTACTAAAATAAACTGGATTAAAAAAAAGATAAGATTAGTTTGGTAGGATTTGTTCTTGACAAATACATGCTGGTCCCTCCCAGTCACTGCATTGTCATCAGGATACTTGCAGACAGACTCTTGTAAAACCAGTTCTATTACTTTTCCTGGTATTGGGGTCAGGCTTACTAGTATGTAGTTTCTTGATGTTTTTTGCCTTTCTTTTTTTTTTTAACAGATTTTATATAACAAAATAAAACATGTGAATACTCCAAAAAGAAGAAAAGAAAAAAAAAATATACAAAGTATTATTGTATCACAGAACAAGATATCCAATTGTTTAACAATGAGAGCTATTGACAATTTGTTCGACAGGTTTTCGTTTCAAATTTATCTTATCTATAAAATAGTCTGATCTTTATCCATAAATAGATATCTTCCTTTGGTTCCATATAAATTCAAGTATACCAAATCATTTAATTGTTTACTCGAATTTCTTAAAGAATATAACTATACAATGTCTTCAATTTAAGTCCAATTTTAATCTGTAAAAGTCTCTACCACTAGATTTCCCCATCTGTTTCTTAAATATTGTATTAAAGCAGTGGTTCTCAACCTGTGGGTCCCCAGATGTTTGTGGACTTCAGCTCCCAGAAGCCCTGAGCATTGACCATAGTGGCTGGGGCTTCTGGGAGCTGAAGTCCACAAACATCTGGGGACCCACAGGTTGAGAACCACTGTATTAAAGGGTCCCATGTTTTTATAAATGGTCCTAACAGTGTTCCTCTTACTAAGGCAGTTAACTTATTGGTTAACTGCCATATCTAAGAGTTTAATTAACCAGTTTTCCTGATTAGGTATATTAAGTTGTTTCCAGTTCTTGGCATATATAATTCTAGCAGCAGTGGTTATATAAAATAACAGTTTCCCATATATTTTTTTCAATTTTCTCACCTATCATACCCAACAAATATACTTCTGGTTCCATTTATAATTTTATGCCCAAAATTTTCTCTGTCGCCAAGTGGATTGTTTTCCAATATCTTCTGGCCTTGGAACAATTCCACCACATATGGTAGAATGTTCCTTTTTTGTCTTTGCATTTCCAACATTTATTGTCAACATTTTTATACATTCTTGCCAATTTAACAGGAGGTAAATACCATCTTAGATACATTTTATAAACATTTTCTTTTATATTTTGATTGGCAGTATATCCTATGTTCTTTTTCCAAAAATTTATCCCATTTTGCATATTCAATTGGGTAGCCTACATTTCGTGCCCACTGAATCATAGATTCTTTAATAATTTCCCCTCAGTTTCCACTTAAGAAGCAATTTGTATATTTTGGAGATCAATTTCAATTTATCTTCAAATATTATCTGGTCAAATTCAGTTCTTTCAGTTTGAAAACCGTTCAAATTCTTCTCAATCTTCCACTTTTCTTTTAATTGCCTATGAAGCAGCCAGTGACATTTTAATCCATCTTCACTAAGTTCATCCTGTGTTTTGTACTCCACTTCCTCTCCATTTATCTTTGAAATGTATCTGCAAAATCTTTGAATGTTATCCATCTTCTGTAAAATATATTTTCTTTTTTACAAAAAGCTTCATGAGGTGAAAGCCACATAGGAGTTTTAGGATATAATCTCACTCTGTATTTTTTCCAGATTTTCAATAGTGATTTTCTTATGTAATGGTTATTAAATTCACTATGTATTCTATCTTATTATATCATAAGTAGGCATGCCACCCAAATGCCAATCCTTCCCCTTCCAACTTCAACAGCTTATCTTTATCCAACTTGATCCATTCCTTAATCCAAGAGTGGTAGTAGAGCTGTAAATTTGAAAGTCCCAGACCTCCCCTTTCTTTTATGTCACACGTTATTTTACATTTCACTCTGGGTTTTTTTCCTTCCCAGATAAAATGAAGGATGTCTTTTTGCCAACTATTCCATACACTTTCATTGATAATCACTGGGACTGTCTAGAATAAAAATAAGAGCTTTGGGGGGATTGACATTTTGATTGTAGAAATTTGACCCAAAAAAGATAAATTCAGTTTTTTCCACCTCTGAAGATCATTTTTGGTCTCCTTCCAAATTTTTTCAGTTTTTCTTAAATAAATCTGAGTTTTTCTTCATCAAAAATATTCCCAAATATCTTACTTTTGTAGGGATTGCATATCCTGATTTTTGAGTCAGTTCCTTCTCCTCCTTGGCCTTTTCACATGCCTTTTTTTGTGTGCGAGCGCCCCTTGAGCGTCGCGTGAATGGGAGTGTTGCTCCGTACGACACACTCCCACTTGCGCGACACTCATGAATGAGGCTAAAGCGGGGCGTGCACGCATTAAGCCGAAAATACTGTGTGCTCACGCAATGCTCGCGGCGCCCTCACGCATTTACCTGCGTGCGATGCTTCAGCGAGCCGGGCCGGTTGCGCTTCCTTACTCCAGCGCAGCCTATAGCTCCCAGACTGCGCTGCAGAAGGAAGGGGTGGGGCGCTAGCATGATGGTCACGCTACGAGGAAGCTGATGCGGGAGGCAGAAGGGCTGTCGTGAGCACCGCTCCCCACTTCCGCGACGAGGTAAGGTGCGAAAAGGACCTTCTTTATTTATATTCTTTATCAATAAATTCATTTTCTCTTCATTTACTCTCAATTCAGAGATTTCTCCAAAGTCTTTTAAAACTCAAAGGCTTTCATGGCCAAAATCCATTGGTTCTTCTGGGTTTTTCGGGCTTTGAGACCCTGTTCTGGTTGCATATTCTCCTGACTAATGAGCCCTACGTGGGCTCAGGAAGTCTCCCTCCAGGAACAAGTATTCAATCCACACAATAGGATTATTATGCTAATTGCTCCCTCCCCTCTGGAGGAGGAGACTGGCATATATATTTTCCACTCCACTTCCAATTCACCATTCTTCTGAAGATGCCAGCCATAGATACAGTTGAATTGTCAGGAGAAAATACAACCAGAACACTGTCTCAAAGCCTGAACAACCCACAAGAACTAGTCTTTTAAAAGTGTTTTCAATTCTTCAGTGTTCTTAATTGGATCCTCTAATATTATAGCTATGTGATCGGCAAAGGCTCTGTTCTTATACTCCTCGTCTTTTACTCTGACTCCATGAATCTTATTGTTTGATTTAACATTTATAATCAATGTTTGTATAGCTACTAGGAATAATAAAGGGGAGATTGGGCATCCTTGTCGAGTACCTCTAGTAATGTAGATTTTCTCACTCTTTTCACCATTTATCAGAATTTGGGCTGATTCTGGTAGATCTTTTTATACTTCTCATAAAATGACATCCAATCCCCATTTTTGCTAAGACTTCAAATATAAAGTCCCAACTCAGTCTATCAAATGCTTTCTCAATGTCCAGAAATAACAACACCATCTTTTCCCCTGGTTGCTTATCAAAGTATTCTATAATATTCAAAATGTATCTCATATTATCTTTCAGATGTCTATTAGGTTGAAAGCCTGCTTGTTCATCGTTGATAATTTCCTTCAAGATTTTCTTCATCCTCGTCGCCATTATTGATGTATATATCTTGTAGTCCACATTAAGTAATGAAATCAGTCTGTAGTTTTTAACCAAAAAGGGATCTCTATCTTCTTTAGGAATCGTAATTATATAAGCTTCACTTTATGATTTTGGGATTGTTCCTTCAAAGATTGCATTCATTGTTCCCTGAAGTGGTAAAAATAGTTGGTCTTGCAATGCCTTATTGTAAGTTGCAGATAGACCATCTGGTCCTGGAGCTTTCCCTTTCTTTCCTTACTTTGTGGCTTCCACTATTTCCATTATTGTAATTGGGTGATTGAGACTTGTTCTCTGTTCTGCCATTAATTTCTTAACTTCTAATTTCTCCATATATCATTGCACATCTTCCAAATACACCTTTTTACTTCAATACAAATTGAAGAAATACTTGGTGAATGCCTTCTTGATTTTCCCTAAATCTGTATAGATATTTTCAGCAATCCTAATTTGTTTAATTGCTCTTCTTTCTTTCTTCTTCTTTAATCTGTAGGCCAGCCATGTCCTGGCTTTTTGGCCCATTCAAAGTTTTTTTGTTTCAAATACAGTAATTTTTTACTTATCTCTGTTGTTAATTCAATGTCCAATTGTTTCTGTAAGACCCATATTTCCTTCTGGATAGATTTACTAGTAGGTTTGTGCTTTAGCTCATTTTCCTTAATCTTTATTTGATCATTTATTTTCTGAATTTATTCATTCTTCTTTTTTAAAAAAATTGCATTTTGTTGTATAAAAAAGCCCGTAATTACCGCTTTGCTAGTGTCCCAAACATTGCCAATATCAGTTCCTTTATTTAAATTTTCAGCAAAGTATCTTTGTAAAGTTTGTCTTGCTCAATCAAGAATGTTTTCATCCTGCAATAATCTTTCGTTTAATCTCCAAGTGAATTCTCTTCTTCTGGATCTCAGATATAAGAGAACAGTATTGTAATCCGATAAGTTCCTTGGAAGAGTTTCCATTTCTTTTATGTTATTAGATAACGTCTTGGAGATTAGAAACATATCGAGTCTTGATAATGATGAATGCCTATCTGAATAGAATGTAAAGTCTTCTGCCTTCCCATATGAATACCGCCAGATGTCCAGCAACTGTAGATTATCTATCATCTCCTTGAATGATCTAGAAAGTTTCACCTGGTTCTTCTTGATGATCTTATCTAATTTACAATCAATCAGGGGATCTATCACTCTATTCCAATCTCCAAGGAGGATTATTCCATCACAATCCACTTCCATGATTTGTGCTTCCAAATTTTTATAAAATTAATCTTTCCCATTATGGGGGCCGTAGACTCCAACCAAGAGTATTCTTTGGTCTTGCCAGTTGATTTCAACCCCAACAT